>JAWDJE010000002.1:222265404-222885404 GCA_035047345.1 Bradypodion ventrale | reverse complement strand
ATCAACAGGCAGATATAGAAGGAAATGCACTCTTGGCCACACACCAAGGGGGGGATTTTCCCCCTTTACTGGATTAGGCATAAAGAAATGTCAGCCTGCAGGCTCAGCCTTTCATATCTTATCCTACCAATCATGCTGTCAAAGAATATCAGCCACACAATAAAAGAAGTAGAAAGCTCAGGATTTTGTAAAAGAGATTGATGTGTTTATAGATGTTTTGTTATTGTAACCAAAGGTCTTGGGGCAACTTGAAAACTCACACTATCTAGTGCATTGATGGTGAACTTTGGCACTCCAGATGTTCTTGGACTTCAATTCCCAGAAACCCAAGCACCCTGTGAATCCACATAAATGGGTTTACTGCGATTCATCTGGCCCACGCTGACCTCATCACTCCCGGAAGTGGAAGTAAAATGTGCCCGTACAGTAAACAAATTCGTGTGGATTCACAGGGTGCTTGGGCTTCTGGGAATTGAAGTCCAAGAACATCTGGAGTGCCAAGGTTTGCCATCACGGATCTAGTGGATTAACTTTTGTGAATTCTAGCCCAGATCTTAAGATTCAGGCAGCCTGGAGTAAATGAAGGTTTATGCCAACAAGAGGCAGTTTACAAGGTGTTTTATGAGTCTTGCTTTTGGGACAAGAGATTGAAACAGCCACATTGTTATGTGCCGTCAAGTCATTTCCAACTTATAAGAAGCCTATGAATTTGTGGCCTCCAAAAGGCCCTGACATTAATAGTTGTGCTCAGGGATTCCATGCTAAAGTAGCTATTGCTTCACTTAGTAGCTTACACCACTACCTTCTGGATATTTCTGTTACTGTGGCATGTTTTAAGGAAATAGTAATTGTAACCGTGGTACTGTGTATTGTACTGTGCCCTGAAACAATGCCAAAAATCTTGAAACGCCCCCAAAAATTAATTCAGCTAGGGTCAAGAATTCTTATGAATATCCTCAAGTATTAATGTTACTGCTATTTAAAACTGTAAAGCACAGGTAAATTAGAAGTTGCAAGAAGATTATTAGGACTCATTTTTGTTGCGGTGGCCAAAACAAATGTAAATAATTATAAAACATTTTGTTTTTTTAAAATATAAACTTTGTTCTATGTTATTACATCTGTTGAAATACCACTTTAAACCATGACATTTTTGAAGCAAGATCATATGGCGGTGGAAATGAGTCCTTTGCTGTGCTATCATCCACCTCATTCACAAAATTTAGCAAGTATTGGCCATGTTGTCTGCCACTAGTAGACTTTCTGTACTTTTGCTTTGTTCCTCCTACCCGTCCAGCTATAAAGAGAGAAAAGCTACACAATGTCTTTAGAGGAGTAGCACTCACTGCCATTCTTTCTAGAAGTGCCTAGTAATCTCTGACATGGTTGAAGAATTTTTTTTAAAAGAGACACCACTGGCCATGGTCTGTATGAATGTTTCTTCTGTCCCACTGGACCCATTTTGCAATGCTTCCCCCATGAAGACCTGCAAACGCAAGTTGTCAGATTTAAGTGTGGCTTGAATAAATACTCTCTATACAGCGGAATTCCTCTTTCAAGCCACCTTTAGTTTCTGCAAAAACAAATGCCCATCTCCAGCAATGGGGTGAAGGTATTAGCAATAGTAACAACACTTATATGCACTGCCCCATGGATCTTACTCTCAGGGTGGTTCAACAAGGTAATTAACCTTTTGACTACTCATTCTTCCAATCTCAGAAGAATATAGTAATAAGAATTCAAAGCTATTAGCTAGAGCCGCGAAAGAAAAGAGTATTAGGAGAGAAATTGGCGTTTTGATGAATCAACAAGGAGTGAGGTGTAACAAAACAAAGGAGAAGGGCTTTTATCAAGAGTTATATTCCACACAAAAAATATAAAAGTAGAAAGGTTAAGGGAATATTTGGAAAACTGCAAGGGAATTAAAGAGGAACATAAAGATAGAATGGAGGCGTTAATAACAGAGAAAGAGATAAAAGAGGCGATACAGAGGTTGAAAACGAATAAAGCGCCAGGTGAGGATGGATTTACTGCGGAATTTTATAAACAATTTAGAGAATTGGTAACTCCGAGACTTTTGAAGCTGTTTAATTACATATTAGATGGAGGTTCATTACCGACTTCATGGCATAGATCAGTAATTGTTTTGATCCCTAAACCGGGAAAAGATCCAGAGTAGATAGAATCATATAGGCCAATTTCATTGATAAATCAAGATGGGGAAAAAATTGCCGCAATATTAGCAAATAGGTTAAATCAATTTATGAAGGAATATATAAACAAAAATCAAGCTGGGTTTTTGAAGGGTAGATATATGGCAGACCTTACAAGGAGAGTAGTGGACTTGGTGGAGAAAGGGAGGCTGAGTCAACCTGTCAGGCGTGTAGTAAGGAATAAACAGCAGAAAAACATTCTGTGGTGAACAAAAGAGGAATAAAACATTTGTAATACAATAGCACCATCTAGTAGAATGCAGTTATTAAAAGCACCCAAGGAGGTTCACAAGACACTTTCCTGATTCTTAGCTAAACAGCTGAATTTATAAACTATAGTATCAGTTTATAAATTATAGGTTATAGTATCATAGCTATAACAGAAAGAGAATACAGTACTGTACCTGTCAACAATGTGGCAGAGACTCTGGTTGGGTAATATTTTTATTTTCTTTTTTTAAAGATAAATTCTTCTGTTTAGGCTGCGGTTGTCATATCAATTACGGAAGAGTGCTTTTCTAAATGACTGAGAACTGCCATGAATTATATTATATCTTGTGGTTTTATTCAATGCAATTGTTGCTTTAAGGTTTTGTATTCTGCAACAATTAGCTGTATCTCAGAAGGGTGGAAACCAAGCCAGTGAGGTGGAAAAACTGAAGAAATTGGGCATTTTTAGCCTTGAGAAAAGAAAGTTGAGGGGTCATATGATAGCACATTTCAAATACTTGAAAGATAATCATACAGAGGAGGGGCTGGATTTCTTCTCAAATCATCTCAGAATGTAGGACACATAATAATGGGCTCAAATAATAGGAACCCAGATTTCGGCTGAATATCTGGAAAAACTTCTTAACTGTTAGAGCAGTATGACAGCAGAACCAATGACCTCAGGAGGCAGTGGGCGCTCCAATGCTGGAGGCATTTAAGAGAAAATTAGGCAATCAGATGTCATACCTGCTTTGATTTGGATTCCTGCCTTGATCAGGAGGTTGGACTTAATGGCCTTATAGGTCCTTTCCAACTCAATTATTCTGTGATGCTATAATCTTCTGAGGTTTCAACAGGATGCAGTTTTTCCCCCTGAAATGCTACAGTAGTTCTGAATAACCAATAGAGAAAGATGTTTTAAAACCTTCTGAAGTTTCAATATGATGCAATTTTTTATCTGAATTGTTATGGTAGTTTTTGATATTATATTATTGCTATTTTATCCTTTTGATTTTGACCTGCTCCTTTTAATATGAGATATGTTATTGATACTATTTTGATCCTTAAAGCCTTATTCAAACTATTCCTGTTTTTTCAACACTTATACAAACTATATAGCTTAATTGTTTCAACATTTTATGAGCTTGCTTTGCTGCACAATTGCTTGTTAGACAATGAATGAAAGATGATACATATTTTATACGTTCAATTTATTATGGGTAAGATTAATTACCCATAATACTGCAGTGGCTCAAGTAGCTCAGACACTGACTGGGAGGCAGAAGGTCAGCAGTTCGATTCCCAAGTACTGCAGGATGGAATGAGCTCCTCCATCTTTGTCCCAGCTCCTGCCAACCTAGCAGTTTGAAAACAAGAAATTGCAAGTAGATAAATAGGGACCACTTTGGTGTGAAGGTAACAGCGTTCCATGTCTAGTCATGCCTGCCACATGACCATGGAAATGTCTGCAGAAGCATGCAGTGCTGGCTCTTCGGCTTTGAAACAGAGATGAGCACTGAACCCTAGAGTCGGATACGACTGGCTTTTGAGCAAGGGAAACCTTTAGGTTTACCTTTAAGATTAATTAAGATGCATCTTTAAAAGTGTTCAAATTGCCCTTAAATTAAGAAATGGCAAATCTTGAGCTTTTCAGGATCAAACTTGGAACATGATCAAAATTTGGCTCATGTTTGTGTCAGAGATTACTTTGGGTTGAAAGGATTCTTGCAGAGGACGCCCGAATGAGGCTCCTTTCATGTCCCTCATCGTGCAGCTCTCGGGAATCGAACCCGTCTTTCCAGTCTCCAAGCCTAGCGTCTTAACCACTAAGTCACCGGGGGAGTACTACAACTTAACCACTGTTCCGCAGGGGGCATCAGATCTTCAGAGCACCCCAAACATGTTCTTTGCCACTATGAGAACTTCATGGCAAAACACCTACTTGTGAGCCAGATTTCACCACCTTGTCCCTCTCCCTTTACATCCAAGTACTGTACATTGTTTACCTTTTCAGTATTGTTTTGATTTACGTACCCATCCTTCCTTTGCCCAGGAAATAAATATTTTTTAAAAACTAGATTAAAAATTACTCCAGCAGTCAAAGCAGTAATTATTGATTCTAATAAATAACTTTCTTTTCTCCACTTTTCTATGTAAGATAGTGGCTTGGTTATTATGGAGCATGAATGGTCTTGAGAGCATCAGTCTAGGTGATAGGTTATTCATCTCACCCCCAGCTCACTGTCTGAGGAACAGAGTGGCTGTGAATAATATTAATAAATTGTGGGGCTAGGTAAATATGTCAGGGAGCATTATGGATCCCTGGGTTTCACTATATATGGACTTTCCCCCAATAAGGGAAAAGTCAAGCACAGTGAATCCTGATCTGCATCTAACATATTGGATACAAGAATGTTCCTATTGCCAGCACCTGAATCTGGGAGATTGCACCCACCCTGAACTTTCATTGAGGTGGAACTGACTCATTACAGTGGAAATTTTCTCTATATGCTACTAGCTTTCCTATTTGGGAGGGTTAACATTGTGTGCGGAAGTGTGAAATCTCTGCTGTCATCTCTGATTGGTGATAACAGAAATTTCCTTTCTTCCTTTCTTATGTAAACAATTAAGAACTCTCTCTTCTTCTTCTTTTTATGGTGGGTGGGATGGGTGGGTGGGATATGGGTCTTTTAAAGTGGGTGGGATGTGGGTCTTTTAAAGTGTTTTTATGTGTTTTTAGAACTTGTTGTAATGCCGCCCTGAGTCGGGTTCTGCCTAAGTGGGCGGCATATATAAATATGACTATTAAATTAAATTAAATTAAATTCCTCTCATGTTCCAGTGGAGTGGTAGGTAGTGTTAAAAAAGAATAATGTGGAATCACCAGGGAGAGGGTCTCAACAAGGGTTGGGTGGGGGGGAGGAATGGTAGGACATCCCCTGGATCCTTTATGGGCTGAATCAAGTCCACATGCTGGAAGTTCCCCTCTTCTAAAAAAAACCCACTCTCCGGGATGTGGAGTGTGTGATTCCCTGCACATAGCAGGGGTGTGAAAAATTTAGAAGTAAGCCATCCCTCCTTTAAAGCATGAGGTGCAAGTATTAGACACATCACTGCAGTTATCCCAAGCAGAGTCACAAGCGTGTGCTAGCTGACCAGTGAGGAGACTTTAGGCCAGTGATGGTGAACCTTGGCACTCCAGCTGTTCCTGAACTTCAATTCCCAGAACTCCTGATCAGCAGGAGTGCTAACTTGGGCTTCTGGTAATTGAAGTCCAAGAACACCTAGAGTGCCAAGGTTAGCCATCACTACTCTAGGCTACATGGATAGGATGAGTTTCAGATGCTGCACATTGTTGTGAATTCCCGATGTCCTTCTTCAAACAGGGTCCCGTTTTTCTTTCCTAGATGCATTGCACACCCATGGCCCTCTTGACGGAAGTCTCTATGCCAGGATCAAGAAAAAGGGGGACCTGAGTAACTACTCCTCTGCCAATGGCAGCCCCAGCAGTCCTGAGTCCCCTCCACAACAAGATGGGCGCCTCCTGTCCATCAGCAGTGACTCAGGGCACTCTTCCATGCTGACCGAAAAGGCGGATGACAACTCAGCTCCCTCCAGGCCACAGCCTACGCCTGCTGAGAAGGAAGAACTAGACAGACTCTTGGGTGGATTTGGGGTCCAGCCTCGGCAACCAAGTGAGGGAAACAGGTCTCATAACGTTTCCCCCTCTGCCGCGAGAGAAAGAGAAACTGCCATTTTGGAAGACGAGCTTTCAGAGACAAGCCAGCCCGGAATTCCCCTTTCGTACCAAACTCAGCGGTCACGCCTAGCTCACCATTGCTCCTGCCGCCTCGGTTACCGCTCCCACAGTCCAGAGCGGCCTCCCCACATGGTCTACTATAGACCGGATGGCACTTTGGAATGGCGGCAGCCAGCCTATAACGGCGGGCACTCACACCCGCAGCACCCTGATGGGTTCGAGGAGAAACGGAGAGTGTTTCGCTCCCTTTCCGAAGGCATTCAGCCCCACTCCTACCCCTTTAGCCATGAACTACTGCCCCCTCCCAATGCCATGAGGAGGGAGCACGAGGAGTTGCTGATCTTGGAGGACCCGCCGGCTTTCTTGTGCTCATGCCAAGGTTGCCAGGAGGTGGCTCATGAGGAGGAGACAAGGCTGCCCATGGCTGCCTTCTACAACCTGTGTCTGGATCGGGAACCAGAACTTTGGGGAGTGGAGAACACAAGGCTTCATCAATCCCTCCACCGAAGCAGACAGCCTGTGCCACTTCTGATGCCAGCTGCCTACGGGCACCACCCTGTGCCCCATGGGCAACATCACACTTTGAACTGTGATCCCAAGATGGTGGCCACACACTTAGGCTACGGTTACCCAGCCCACCAGAGATCAAAGCTGGCAGAAGAGAATGCCGAAGCCTTTCCTTACCCTCATTATGGCCCAGGCTACCCTCCTGTAGCATCCTATGCCTATGGAAGAGCCCCTGTCAAGCCCTGCATTTCCCCTTATGGCTCCGGGTATTCAGACTCCCCTCACTCCGGCTCCATTTCACCAACCAGCCCTCTGTATCCACCAGCCAGGAAGCACGACTATGAGACCCGTGAGAACAGCGATGGGTGCCTGCTACAAGGGGGCACCACAGAAAGGTCACGTGGTGAGTGGAAGGGGAACAGAAGGTGCTACCATTCCCAAGCAAGAGAACGGCACCCATTCTCCCAATGATTTATGCTTGACAGCCATGGGTGATACATTATGTAGGGGAAAGGGCCAATAATTTGGGCTTTTCTTGATTGAGGCACTATTACTGAAAATACCCTCTATATCAGGGTTTTGCAACCTATGTCCTGTGGGCCAGATTTGGCCCATGGTGCCATTTCATGTGGGCCCCCCACCCCTCAAGAAACAAAATGGCCACCCCTTTGAAGCTGTTGGGACAAAATGCCCCCCCCCCACACACACACACACCCATTGTGCAGGCAGTGCAAAATGGCCATCCAGCCCTTGAAGCTGACTAAGAGAGTGTGACCCAACCACCAGCTTGAAAAGGTTAGGAACCCCTGCTCTATATTGTAACAGATAATGAAGCTTGGAAAAAGGGCGCACCCAAAGAAGAGCTGCGGGGCAAGGCCTCGGTGCATCACAGGTCTGCATTCCTGCCTAGGCATGTAGCTTCAATGTAAGGACAGACCGATCCGTTGAGTCCAGGGTATCTGTTTGTAGCCTGAGACATCTCACCTCCAGTGTGGCAACGGAATGGGTGCAAACTTCTTGCCTGAGGCTTATGTATGGCCATGGGAGCTATAGGCCTCCTGATGGCTCGCCAGAAATAACACTGCCTACATCAGTGTTGGTGAACATTTTAGAGCCTGAGTGCCCAAACTGCAACTACAAACCCACTTATTTATTGCAAAGTGTCAACGTGGCAACAGAGGAGGGAGGAAACTCTCCCACTGGGCTGCTGGGAGAGGGGCAGGGCAAACTCAGTGCGGGGAAGGGAGGAAGTGCTCCCATTAGGCTGCTGGGCAGAGGGAGGGGTGGGGGCAAACTCTGTGCTGGGGCAGCCACATGAGTGCCCACAGAACAGGCTGAGTGCCACCTCTGGCACGTGTGTCATAGGTTCACCACCACTGGCCTACATCTTGTAACTATTGCTTCTAGCACTGATGCTGTTACCACTGTTTGTTTGCCTGGCAGAACTTTGTACCACTTTATATGTTTACACCAGTTTACATGGCACATTGCATTACTAGATATGCCCAACGTTGGCCATGCAATTGTTGAGTCAGCTTTTTAGTCCAGTTAGACTATCCTCAGGGAGCAGGGTTTCTGCTTATAGGCAATCTGGTGAAGAGCTCTTGCAGCAAGGCCCCATGGTCTGAGACTCGATCCCTAGGAACAGGTCAGTGTGACTTAGCTACGATTTGAATTAGCCTAAATATTCCCCACCTCCCTTGCTTTCTCCCCAGAGCTGCAAGACTGCAGGGAGGCCATGCCCTGGCAAAGCACTCCCAGCTCCCTGCAACCACATCGGTCAGAGGTCCGAGCCATTTGCCCAGATGCCTCTGGCTCTCCTATGCCTGTGCACACCAGCAGCCCTGTGTTCACCAGCAACAGGTTCGTGAGTGTGTGAGTACATGCATGTCACATGGGGGGGTGGGGTGGGTTTCAGTATTATTTATTTATTCAATTTCTATAGCCGCCCCAGTCGACGTGCGACTCTGGGTGGCGTACATAAAATTCCCAACGTTTAAACTATAGCAACCCTTAAAATTCCTTAAAATTCCTAAAAACACTGAAAAACTACCTCCCACCTGCACCAATTAAAAATCTAGTTAAAAACTTTTAAAAACATGAGTGATCCTGCTCTAAATGAGCCGGAGGGTGGGGTGCTCCCTCTCCACCTGCCCTGCCAGCCAGGTTTTCAGCTCTTTCCTGAAGGGCAGCAGCTCCGTTTGGAGACGCAGTTCAACCTACAGGAGGTTCCACAGGGCTGGAGCGCATGCGCGAAGGGGTTGTGTGCCTGTGCAAAGGGGTTGCTGCGCATGCACGAAGGTGTTGCTGCACATGTGCGCCCGTGCCCATAGAATTTCCCGTATTTTCACAGGCAACTCTTGACAGGTATGGGTTGGGGAACATTTCCAGCCTCAGGGCTCAATTTTTTTAGGAAGATTCTGGCTGGCTGTCACACTTCAGGAGAGGACACAGGACTTCATGTGCAGTAGCTTCTCAGCTCACGTCCTTGTGGCAGGTTCATGGGGGGTGCTCCTTACCTAGAGCTCTAGCCCTCAAGGAAACTTGCAGAAGATTTGGTCTGTCAGCAGCTCCATGTTCAGGGGAGGGAGACAACTGGACGGTAGCAGTAAAGAAGCTGTATTCCCAGTCAAGGCAAACAAATGCTGTTCATCTGCCCTTTAAGTAAACATTTCTGAGTGAAGTGGGGAGTGAAGCCCCCATGAGAATGAGTGCAGAACCAGAGATACAATACTGCCCTTTTCACTTGAGCTAATTCTTACAATTATCACATGCTTTTCCTTCCAACTTAAGGTGGCTGAAATGGTTGTACATCTCATCACTTAGTCCTCATAATGACAACCCTATGACAGTGATGATGAACCTTTTAGAGACTGACTGCCCAAACTGAACAGGCTGCTGCCTGGGCTGCAGAGGGCGGGGTGAACTCTGTGCTGGGAGGAGGGAGGAAGCGCTTCCATTGAGGTGTTGGGCAGAGGGGCGAGGTGAACTCTGTGCCGGGGCAACAACTTGCATGCCCACAGAGAGGGCTCTGAGTGCCCCCTCTGGCATGCGTGCCATAGGTTCGCCACCACTGCCCTATGAGGTCAGTCAGGATGAGACTGATGGGTTCAAGGCCAGACTTGGAGTTTTACGCCGTTTTTGTTTTTAAGCACAGCCTGAAGGATGGCAGCCATCCATAGTGATTCAAAGCTTGATATTAACTCAATAATGAAAGTCACTGCTCTTAGCTTGTGAGACCTGGGCAGTGTTCTTATAAAGAAAGAACTTTTTAGACACCATTAATTCATTGGATCGCCATTACTTGTGTGAACGGTGTGTCAGCACAAAACAACATGCATGCCTAGTGGTTGTTCTTTATCTGATTTAAATAATTTTTAGTAAGCACTCCAAATAGTGTGACACACACACACCCCTGCTGATATTTGTTTTATCCTGCCTTTTATGCTGGCTGAGGTTGAATGGATCTAAAGTCCTTAGCTGTTTGCTTGTGGCAAGTGAAAGACGTGGAAAGGGAGGAAAACTTTTTTTTTAAAAAAAATGTTGTAATATTTGGCCAGCTGCACTAATTCAATTATGTTTCCATATTCTGCAAGATGTATGGACATCAGGGGAAGAAAGGAGGAAAGAAAGCGAGGGTTTTATAAACCTCACTTTGCTGTAGAACTCTTCATCAGCCAAAGATTGTATATATAATTTGGGATTGGAAGGATGCTGACAATCCCCACCCGCTAAAATCAGACCAGATGGGATGCCCCTTGCTCTTCCATATGGAATAGTTGTGAGACAAAATTGGAGTTTCTCCATTCAGCTTGAACTAGATGTCAAGGTATCCGTTAGCATTCTCCCTTCTGTGGGGTGGAATCGCAGATCTGTTCACCACCTTGAGTAGGCACACAAGCCCGCGTTGGTGAATTCGAGTCTTTCCATCAGCAAATCAAAATGTCTCTGTCCTGTTCATTTAAAATGGAGGTTTGTTTTGTGAGCCACCTTGAGGATCTTTGTTGGGCAGAAAGGCTAATTGCACCTTCCCATGCTTGGCAACACTTTCGTCATAGGTCATTGGCTGTCCTTTAGCACATCAGTAGGAACAGCTCTCTTTTCTCCCCGTGAAGCACTCTTGTCAAGATCTACTAACTATGTCCTCTTGTTGCCTCACAGCTCCGGAATTCATCAGCACAACAACAAGTCCGCCAACTCCCCCGAAAGCATGCTCCAGTCAAGCCCTGAAGTGCTGGCTTCTCCTGGCTGGGAAAGAAGCCCAGAGAAGATGGCATCATTGCCAAACAGTCCCACACAGACTCTGTCCCCCAAGCAAGCCTTCGCCCACCTCCCCAGCATCAGGCCCCAAGCCAATGGAACTTCTCCAAGGCCAAGCCTCCAGCTGTGGCCCCGAGCCCACTGTCCAGCCAGCCCACCCCATGCCACCCCTTTGCCCACTGCCAAAAATGGTGTCTCAGCAGAAAGCCAAGTGCACCAGAATGGTTCGGAGGCGTTGAGTCCACGCTCCTCAGGAGTCCCTCCCGAGTCAGCTGCTCAAGATCCCTTAGGGAACCCGCCCGGCCCTGTGGTGGAAAGAAGAGCTCAGAGGGGTGGTTTGGGGCTCTCCCCCTGCCGCAGTCAGCCCCATCCAGGCTGCCCAAGTGTGTCCAGTGTTCCAGCCTCACCTCAGGTGCCAGTGATCTATAATGGGCACTCCTGGAGTGAGAGGCTCGAACCTGACAGGGGTGGCCTCCTTCACTGCCCCGATCTCAGCCCCACTCTCAGGCCTTGCTCTGTCAGTGTCCTGTCACCAACCGCGGGCTATGGTTTCATGGACATGCAAGGCTCACCAACCCCAGCCTTCCCCATCGCAACAGCCTACTACACTGGGGCGGAGAGCAGCTTCTCCAGCCGAGAACAGCTCTGTGAACCACAGCAACCTCCGTTGCCCGAGAAGCACCACTTACTGGCCACCAGGAACTGGGAAAGGAGCTCGCCACCTGGCCGCAGCCCTGGCTCTGCTCACCATGTCACCTTCGCACCTGGAGTTCCTGACAGCAACACACCTGGGCCAGGTAAGAGCTCTGGATTTTTTTTGACACAGGTAGTGAGGATGAAAGGAAGGATTGGATGTTGGTTTCAATTTTTTTGTATCCTTTGCTCCTGCTTTCCACCTGCTTCTCTCCTGGTGGTGGCTAGCAAATTTTTTTTGTTTCGGCTAGCTGCTCTGGATATCTCTAGAATTATATATGTATGTCAAGAATAAGCACCAGTGACCCCAAGATCCTCTTAGCCAACAACTGCCTTTAGCATAGCCAGCACCATGGTGGTTGCAGGCAAAATCTGGAGGTTCACAATTTTGCCCAACTGGCTTAGTGGTTCAAATGCTGAACTGGACAACTGGAAGGTTGGCAGGTCAGCAGGTCGAGACCAGAGTGCTGTACAATGGAGTGAGCATCCGTTGTCTGTCCCAGCTACTGCCAACCTAACACTTTGAAAGCAAGAAATTGCAAGTAGATAAACAGGTACCACTTTGGTGGAATGGTAAAACAGCGTTCTGAGCACTCAGGTGTTGAGGCATGCCTGCCATATGTCCACAGAAACATCTGCAAACACACAGCACTGGCTCTTTGGCTATAAACAGAGATGAGCACTGAACCCTAGAGTCAGATATGACTGGCTTTCAAGCAAGGGCGACCTTTATCCTTTACCTAGGTAGAAAGGACTCAGAAGTGGTTTAGCATTGTCTTCTGGGGACATCCTGGGAAACTGCACACCTTACCCAAGGACATGTAGACTGGCTCTTTTAGGATACATAGACTGGCTCTTTTAGGATACACAGCAAGAGAACTCCCAACTTCTGGTTCTTGAGCCAGAGATCTAATTTCACTGAGCTATTTAGCCATCTTGGGAAAAATTAGGCTTATATAATATACTCCAATTCTCAGTGGCTCTCTTTCTTTCATGGCCCTCAAACCTGAGAGTCTTCTAACTAGAGAAAAAATATGTGTTCTAGCAAGCCATGACCTTTCCATATCAAAATAACACCCTATATTACGGATAATATCTGTGAGTCATACTGAAGCCTCTGAAACATGGCAAAAAGACTGTCTTTATTCATAACATTGCCACATTTAGACATTTTTAGTACCTTTGCTTGTCTATTTTAGACTAACGTACTCCCATGTTACTTTTTTTCAGACCCACCACAGCAGGAGAACCAAGTTAGTGTCAAGTTTGTCCAAGATACATCCAAGTTCTGGTACAAGCCTCATTTATCCCGGGACCAAGGTACACCATTCCTAAGTGGCTTTTGCCTGATTTTTTTTGCTGGAATTGAACGTATTTAATGTTTGACTGCACTCATTTTAGTCAGTGTAGTCATCATAACCCGAAAAAAGTATTAAAACAACCATAAGCTGGAACATCATTTCTCTAGAAATGACCATCGTAAACCAAGGCAAACATTACCTGGATCAGTCGTAAACTGGGGTTTGACTGTAGTTAATCTCTGAATAATTAAATCACTGTATTTTCGAAAAGTACAAGCAAACCTGTCAGAAGAACAGTTTTTATCTCAGTAATCAAGTGGATGAGACAGTAGTTTCTTCAGTTGTTTTTTTTAGGCCATTAGGAACATGTGTAATTTCCATGTTCCCCACCCTTAATTTTCTGTGACAGACATATACTTTTCTGTCTGGCCAGGTTATCCTGCTATGGTAATAGAGTAGACTATACTGTCAGCAACTCAACGCCGAATGTCAGGTGACAGTTAACTAACCTGACAACCCTGATTAGACTAACAGCCTTGGGTGGTGAAGTCCACAGGGAAGGGTGATGGTCCCCAAGTGGATTAAATCCCACTTGAATCCATCTTGATGGAGGGCAGCAGCTTCATCAATACTGGCCTGGGGCTGAGGTGGACTTGGTATGCCAAAAGAGCTCAGGACCAGATTAATGGTACGGGTGTCATGCTGCGATGCAGAAGGCAGATGAAAGGCACTGCATTATATTCTCAGAACAGTCTTCATGGTTGATCGCCATGAGGATTACCAATATTCTGATTCGGGTATGGCAGAAGAAAAAGACATATACCTCAACAAAGGAAAAATTCAGTTATTAAAGGGGAAGAGAAGAAAGTACTGTCTAGTGGAATTCCCTTGTCCATGTCTTACAGTTAAGATACCATGATCTGTGGGACTGAAAGAGGGATAATCAGTCTATCTCAAAATCAAATAAATTCAGTTCTGGCAGGGCATTCCCTCTTACTCTTCTTCTGCAATATGAGAGATAATAAAACTGATTTATGCTGTGGGGATAAGAATTAAAAATACTATGGTAGTGAACATAAGTCACTTTGAAGATCCTGGAAGATGTCAGAGAAACATAAGGCAACTGGTAGCCATTCCACAAGCTTAGAAGTATACTATGTAGGTAAATAACGTTAGGAAAAAGAGATCACTTGTAGCCCAGAAAGACAATGGGTCTGCTGATTGTTACTAGTGCCCTTCGTTTCCTCTGGGTTTCCAAATTGCATGAGTCAAGTTGAATGTTATCTGAATTATGTATGATCTTGGGTGTATATGATGCATATAGATACAGGTGTATAAAGGAACACATACACCTGTTCTCATTCACTTTAGGCTGGCCAGTATAAAAACCTTATGTGTGGCAATAGGATGTCCCACAAGCTTGGGCTAAGATATTTTTTCTTCCTGATTTGGATTGGCACATGCTCCCCATCTCATTGCAAAGGAGCCTGGCTGAGTCATAATATTTGGCCCTTCGGGCAGAAAAATCTTACATTGGCTTCTCCTTCCTGGAAGTAAAAATACAGTACAGTGGACCCTCGATTAACGACGCGTCGTCACTCGCCACATGACTATCCGCACAACGACGAAAAACCATCGTTGTGCGGATTAATGACGTTTTTTAACGTCGTTGTGCGTATAATGACAGCTTTTTGCCGCTAGATGGTGCAGCTATCAATGAAAACCGCACAACGACATTTCCCCTATAGCGACGCTACTTGGGGAACCAGGTAGCGTCGTTATTTGAGGGTCTACTGTAATAATAACTATAATAAAAAGTCATTTGTACATTAGTCACATTCCATAGCTACGGCTTGAGGCCAATGCCACACAGTGCATAATGGTAGAGCCGGCCCTGGTGTGCTGTTCCTCCTGCCCAACAAATTTTCAACATTCTTACATTTGCCCAAATTCAAAAGAAGTAGCCCTGTTCCCTCCTCTCCACTAAGAAGGGCTCATCCCCTTTTCTATGTGTGGTAGTAATCCTTACAGTGAATTCGAGATAAGGTACCCATAGAAATAATGTCCTAATGAATCCCAAAAGCCTCCAGTTGGTCTTTTGCTTTGTTTTGTGAACAATTTGTTGCCATAGCTGATCTTGCCCAGGCAGAACTGCTACTTTTGCATTCACGAGATGTCCACCTGACGCTTTTGGTTCTCTTCTCTCTGAGCAGCTATTGCCGTCCTGAAGGACAAGGAGCCTGGCACGTTTCTCATTCGGGACAGCAACTCCTTTCAGGGAGCTTATGGCCTGGCTCTGAAAGTGGCAACACCTCCGCCCAACAGCATCAACCACACCGCCAAAGGTAAAATAAACAAACCCACACAAACAACATCACCCAACATTCCCTTGACTTTTCTCAAATATCTGTATCTGTAACTCCTACCGAGAAGAAGTTGTGTTCCCAAGCAGTTGCCTCAGCATTATCTATACCTATAAATCCAAGGGTTAACCATTGGAACTTGCTATACGTTTCTGCACCTGTCCATCCTATCCCGTATCGAACCTCCTGCACTCGCCCGAACCCGGCTCGCAGGTTACTGCAGGGTTGCCAAAGGCGCCAGTGGGGCAAGAGCCCCACTAATGCGAAAAAAGGAAAAGAACTTCACTTCCCAACGTTCTCTGCGCCGCACCGCACCTCAACCAATCAGGCTGATAGGCGTGGGCAAAAAGAACGTTGGGAAACGCAGCATGGCCAATTAAAACCGCTGCACAAATGCAAACAAAAAAATTTCAAAACTCAAAGTCCCAGCGTCCTACGCACCATGAGCGTGCAGAACGCTGAGAAAGCCAGGGCGAAAATTTAAATTAAAAAAACGCAACGGGAGTGCAAGTCCGCCACAGGCGGACACAGTGCCTCACAACTTCACAAAACAAACACCCACAAAAAAACACAGCAAGACACCCGCCGGCCTTCTTTCCCGGAGCAATGGGGAGAAGAGGGACTCCCTCTCCTCCATGCTATTCCACCGAAGATACGGCGAGACCACCGCCAGCCTCAAGGTACCTTGAGCCGGGGTGGGGAAAAAAACCAACAGCAGGCAGCAGTTTGTCAGGGGAAGCACCCTCCCTGGCAAATAACTGGCTGCTGCCTTTGTACTTCCAACACCACTGTTTCGAGAACTAACACAAAACAGCGGTGGAGGTAATACAAAAGCAGCAGCCACCAATCCGCAAGGAAGAGCACCACCCCTTACGGATTGCTGCCTGCCGATCTCAGGTTAGGTAAGCCAGGAGAGAAAGGAGACAGAGAGGAGAGAACCATTGTCAGGCAGATAGCTCTTCTCTGCCTCCTTCTCCCCCGACCTACCTAATGAACCTTACCAGGGGAAGAACAGGCTGACTGCCAGCTCCTCCTTTTCCCCATTGATGCATCGAAACCAAAATTCGAAGCAGCAATGGGGAAAAGAGGAACCGACAGGCAGCCTGTTCTTCACGCAAAAGTACACACCAACAACAAATACTAAAATCAATAAAATTAATAAAACAAAAATAAATAAATAATTTTAAAACCCATTAATAAACAAAAAAAGTAAACCACAAAATCCACAAACAAAAACATCCACAATACCACAAAGGCAGACAAAACACCTAACTACAACACGAAAATACCTAACTCTAACAACACAACTGCCACAAATTACACAAATAAACACCAACGAAATCACAAAAATAAACAAAACCAGAAATAAGCAAACCAATTACACACATCTAAAGCCCAAGCAAAACAAAAAAGAACAAACAGAAACACCTCCCAGCCCACCACCACAAAATCAAAACAAAGAAAAATTCCAGAATAAATAAAACCAGAGAACTCACCAGCACATCCTCCCTCCATGAGACCAGAACAGAAATGAAGAAACAAAGACTACTTACCAGAAGATGCCCCACCTAGAGGCCAGGAGAGAAAAAACAAGTGAAACAACAAAAGGATCCAACACTATTAATAACAGCCCCACCTGCTGGTCAGAATATTAACAAGTCAAAAACAAAACAGCCCCACCTAGAGGCCACAAGAGTAAAAACAAGTCAAAAAATAACAATAAATCAAAAGTTTACACAAATAACAAACATATGTTAAATAAATAGAATAAAAAGATTTATAGCATCCTCTGTTGATTTTTAACTTTAAAAAAAAACACCAAAAAAAGCAAAACACAATTTATAACAGCCCGGCAATGCCAGGCAACCTATTCTAGTGAGCTATAGGGAGCTCTTTCTATGGCTTGGTTTCATTTGGAATGAAGAGCCCTACAAGCATTTTTCTTTTTTTGCAATGATCTACTCATTAGTAACTGATTTATATCCTTCTCCCTCTCTTAGGAGACCCTGCTGAACAACTCGTGCGCCACTTCCTGATTGAGACAGGACCCAAAGGAGTGAAAATCAAAGGCTGTAACAATGAACCCCATTTTGGTCAGTGACTGGGGATGACGACGATGACTTATTTATTTATTTACATTTATAGCCCACCTATCTGGGATATTTTCCCACTCTGGGCGGCATACATCATCATCATCATACAATCTTTACAATAAAAATGTAATCAAATTGATTAAAATTATAAATATCAAGAAAGCAAAAATAACACCCACACATTTTTTAAAAAAATGCCAGCAACAAAAACATATATTGGCAATGAAAAAGTTAATCACAACCTAAAGCTCTGCTGTTGGCAGTATTTCCTTAAAGGCCTCATTAAAAAGGAACTAGTTTAGTGATGTAAAATAAGAGCTCACCTTGTATCCTGGAATGATTAAGACCTCCAAAAGGTTCTAGGCCAGTGATGGCTAACCTTGGCACTTCAATTGTTCTTGGGCTTCAATTACCCTAAGCCCAAGTCAGCACTCTGGATCAGTGTAATTCACCAGTTCCGCCCACTCCTGGACCGGGACTCCTTGCTCATGGTCACACATTCTCTGGTCACCTCTAGACTAGATTACTGTAATGCACTCTACATGGGGCTGCCATTGACGACCATTCGGAGGCTGCAGCTGGTCCAGAATGTTGCTGCCCGGGTAGTGATGGGATGCGGGCGCTATGCCCGTACCGATCCACTGCTCCAGGAGCAGCACTGGTTACCAGTTTGCTCTGGGTGCAATTCAAGGTGCTGGTGTTGAACTTTAAAGCCATACATGGTAGTGGGTCAATATACCTAAGAGACCATATCTCCCCAAGAATGTCTGTCCATCCAACCAAAGCGGACTGGAGGGGCTCTCTAACTGTACCATCGGCTAGAAGGGCTCCTCTCTCTAGCACGAGGGCCTTCTCAGTGTCCGCTCCAGCCCTATGGAACCTCCTGCCGATAGAGTTACGGCTCCAGACGGAATTGCTGCCCTTTAGGAAAGATCTTAAAACTTGGCTGGCGAGGCAGGTGTGGGGCACTGATGGGGAAGTGACTCCTGCCCGCTGGCTGGTATAAATTGTTCCCTCTTCTGTGGTTTAGGGTGGGTGGGTTTTTTAATGGATTGGTTTTAGATGATTTCATTGGGGATGTTTTTATGTCATGTTGTGAGCTGCCCGGAGTCGCTTCGGCAAGGGGGTGGCGGTACAAATTTAATAAATAAATAGATCAGGGCTTCTGGGAATTTAAGTCCAAGAACAGCTGGAGTGCCATCACTGCTCTAGACTCTTCCCTTTAGAAATGCTTCTCTCAACTTGCCATCCTCAAGTGCTTTGGCACACAAATCCCATCTCTCTCCCCCTGATGAGCACTATGGCGTTGCTGGCTGGGAATGAGAGGTTTGTAGCACACAAATCCAGAGGATGGCAGATTGGAGGATTCTCTCCCTTTTGGTATAAGTCATATTCCTCTGGCTTGATGGAGGAGGAAGAGGCAGGTTCTGTGTTGTTGAAAGGAGCTGGAATGAAGATGTGCTTAGGAGAGGAAACCTTCCCCATGATTGTGTTCCTTCTCTTCTTTGCAGGCAGCCTCCCAGCATTGGTGTCCCAACATTCCATCACCCCTCTCTCCTTGCCTTGCCGTCTCCGCATCCCAAGCAAAGGTATGGTTTCCAGAAGATCTGACAATGATGGGGTGGGTTGAGTTGCAGTGCTATCAAGTTAGTCTTGGAATCAAGAAATGCAACTTTGTGGGTGGCAGCATTTTCTTTAGCAATGATCAGAAGCATGGGGGCCAAAGGCAAATTGCTTTTCAGCTTTGTGGCCCTCCAAGGTCCCTGCTGTGTCCAGCAAAAGCTACGTTTCCTCTAAAACAAGCTATATCCTCACTATACCTCTTGTTTACAAAGAGAATTCCATTCCCAGAACCTTCCCGGACGCACGTGTTGTGTTTGTAAACTATCTGGGTGCATTTCCTGTCATGCAAGTGTCACACTGCAACCAAGATATACAGGTGAAACTCGGAAAATTAGAATATCGTGCAAATGTCCATTCATTTCACTTAAAAGGTGAAACAAATATATGAGATAGACTCACTACATGCAAAGCGAGAGATGTCATGCCTTAATTCGTTATAATTGTGATGATCATGGCGTACAGCGGTACATGAGATTATGTGATGATTATGGGGTACAAGAGATTGGGGGTTGGGGTTTTCATAAACTGTAAGCCATAAGCATCAATATTATAACAAAGTAAGGCTTGAACTATCTCGCTTTACATGTAACGAGTCTATCTCATATATTTGTTTCACTTTTTAAGTTGCATTACTGAACTGAATGAACATTTGCATGATATTCTAATTTTCAGAGTTTCACCTGTAAAATTAACTCTCTGGAGCAACTTACTAGTGGAGCTGCAGCAAGCACTCTCCTTAGAAATATTTAAGCAATCCTTAAAAACAAATTTAGGGAGGCATTCAAGGGTGTTTCTCCCCTGGTTGGTTGATTTGCTTGGTTGTGGACCCAAAGTCTGCATTTTGGAGGGATTGTTGTTTTTATGTCTTACTGTACTTTTTAGTTGACAGTATGTCTGCTATATTTGATTTTAATGCTGTAAACCACCCAGATAGGGAACTTTGGTGTTCCAGCAGGGCAGCATATAAATGTATTAAATAAGCCTTGTTGTATGAGAAACCTGGGGAATATAGTTAAAAGTAGGGACATCACCTTGCAAACAAAAGTCCGCATAGTCAAAGCAATGGTATTCCTGGTGGTAATGTATGGTTGTGAGGGCTGGACCATAAGGAAAGCTGAGCACAGAAGAATAGACTCCTTTGAAATGTGGTGTTGGAGGAGAGTTTTGAGAGTCCCCTGGACAGCGAGGAGAACAAATAGGTCAATCTTAGAAGAAATCAACCCTGACTGCTCATTGTTCAAATAGTAAAGATGAAGCTAAAATACTTTAGACATTAAATTAGAAGAGAGGATTCACTTGAGAAAGCTTTGATGCTGGGAAAGGTGGAGGGCAAAAGAAGAAGGGGGCGGCCAAAGGTGAGATGGCTAGATGGTATTGTAGACACAATGGGCACAGAGCTGGGTGGGTTGAGGAGAATGGTGGAGGATAGGGGTGCTTGGTGTGCAATGGTCCATGGGGTCACAAAGAGTCAGACTCGACTGAACAACAACAAAAAAAGGACATTAAACAACATTGACGCTCCTTGTTTGTTCCCCTGTTTTTCAGATCTTGTGGAGCAGACGCCACAGGTGGCTGTTCCCACCAACATGAGCACTGCTGCTGATTTGCTAAAGCAGGGAGCAGGTAAGCACCAAATGGGACAGAAAGTTGTGCAAGTATGATAGGCCGGCAGGCAGGTAGACATTAGCGAGACAGGCAGGTAGACATTAGAGCAGGGGTTCTCAGCCTACGGCCCGGGGGCTGGATGTGGCCCATGACACCATTTCATGTGGTCCCCTCACCACCTCCACCACACCCAGAAATGCCATGTGTGGCAGGCAGGGCAAAATGGCCATCCAGCCCCCGAAGTTGTCTAAGGGAGTGTGACCCAGCCCTCAGCTTGAACAAGTTGAGAACCCCTGCATTAGAAAGACTATCTGGGCAGACTCAGTAAAACCAATACATTATTTAGACAGGAAACATTTCAGGGAATTGGATGTGAACAGGTATAGTAGTATTAATTTGTTTATTATTTATTCATTTTACCTCTGTTGCTTTTATTTTCTTTATACTACATGTCCCAAAAATTTGTAAACTTGTAATGAAGATTAATCCAAATTAATAGAGTAGTCATATCAGCATGCTAAATACTAAACATCTTATTCAACTAATCTTTAAGCTTATTTTGCTGACAGAACAGCTTGTTCATGAAGTTTGAAAACTATTAGAATATTGCAACATCTATTAAAGTTATTCAGGTGGGAAGATATAGTAAAGTATCTATGTGTATGATGAACCATTTGGCAGCACGTACACAGCTATGGGAATCCAAGTTGCTGAAGGCAACAGAAGGAGGATGCAATTTCCAGGGAAGGGGTGGGTGCTTGAGGAAAGGGGTTGCTTCCCCCTTCTTCACCTCACCCCTATCCTGCTGCATCCTCTCTGCCCAGCTACTCCTCCCCAGCCCAAATTATTAGGTGAGTACTGGCCATCACAGATCTGACTCTGGTTGCATGTTAGCAAGGGAAATAGAATCTGGATGAACAAGAAGGGATTCTTTGAAGTATTGAAAAGTCAGGGTCATATAGTAAAGGTAAAGGTTTCCCTTGCTCGAAAGTCAGTCGTATCTGACTCTAGGGTTAAGTGCTCATCTGTTTCAAAGCCGAAGAGCCAGTGCTGTCTGCTTCTGCAGACGTTTCCGTGGTCATGTGGCAGGCATGACTAGACACCAGAGCATGTGGAGCACTGTTACCTTCCCACCGAAGTGGTCCCTATTTATGTACTTGCAATTTCTTGCTTTCAAACTGCTAGGTTGGCAGGAGCTGGGTCAAAGACCAGAGCTCATTCTGTCCTGCAGTAGTCAGGAATCGAACTGCTGACCTTCCGCCTAACCTGTCAAGTAAGGGAAATTTCCCGGCCAAAACAGGAAACTGGACAGCTATGCTTATCCTGTGCTGTCCTCCAGTCTAACTCCAGTCTAATTGCAGTCTAGCTAATACGGGATGACGGAGGGAAAGTGTGTAAAATATGGGGGTTTGACAGAAATTTCCCGAAACTTGACAGGTATGCCTTCCACCTCCCAGTCAGCATCTTACCTATTGAGCCACTTGAGTTACTGAAAGTGATGTAGGTCATTCTTTCATTCATTCAAATCCCCATTCACTCTACTTCGAGGTATATAAGTCCAGATAATGTTGATTTGTTGAATTTATTTGTCGCATTTAGTTATTTCTGTTGTTCTTTTGTCAACCGCCTGGAATAGTGACATGTACTAGACAGGCAGCAAGCAAATGAATGAAAAAATAAATAAATTCTCTCCTTCCACATTATAGCCTGTAGTGTGCTTTACTTGAGTTCTGTGGAAACGGAGTCCTTGACAGGTCCACAGGCCGTAGCCAAGGCAACCACCAGCACTCTGAGCACCACTCCCCGCCCTTCTGCCTGTATTGTGCACTTCAAGGTGTCAGCCCAGGGCATCACACTCACCGACAGCCAGAGAAAGTAAGTCAACCTGCCTTTGCCACCCAGCATACTCTTCTGTCACTGTGTCTTGAGCCAAGGCCCTTCCTCTCCTAGTTCTTGCTCAGGCACCTTTATCTCCTGGCTCTTCTCAATAATGCTTTGCCCTCTCCTCCTTCAGCTCCCGGGCAAGTTATGGGAAAGTCTCACATTGCTTGTTTACATGTCCAATATCTCCCCTCTCAATTCAGGAACCTTTTCTCCTTCCTGCAGGGTGTTCTTCCGACGTCATTATCCTGTCAACAGTGTTACATTCTGCAGCACAGATCCTCAGGACCGCAGGTAACTACCCTCCTAGCCTAACTTTGCCACACAGTTTTGTGTAGCTTTTGCCACTTAGCTTTTAAAAAAATTACTATCACACTGTGGGTGTGGCCAGGGGGAAAGCCTTGCGTTGCAACCAAATTAGGACTATTTTATTTCAAAACTTGGATGGGCAGGTCCAGCCTGAATTTCTGCTACCGGTTCTGGTGAACTGGGGCGAACCTGCTGACGGCCACCACTGGATTTATCCCGAGGAGACTCCCCTGCAGCCTTCATTCTCTCCCTGTTGCAAGTTGCCCACTTCTCATTGTTCCTTCTTTTAATGAGAAGTTTAGTCATCTAAGGCAAACGTTATGGCTATAGCTTTGGAAGATGTGAAAGAACATGTGGAAAAGGCTTCCCTGTGTGGTCCTTAGGATAGAGAAGGAAACACGTGGTCTTCTAAAAATTTGTTGGGCTGCAAGTCTTGTCCTTCACCTTTGACTAGCCTACGGTATGCTGTGCTAACCATATTGGGCCTTCTAGAAGAGAAAGGTAGGGTGTAAGTATCTCAGGCAGGGAAATAAAATAAGCAGGCAATTATGGGAGTTACGTTCTCCAACAGCTTCTAGAGCAATGATGGCAAAACTTTTAGAGACCAATAGCCCAAACTCAACAGGCTGCCATCCGCACCACAGAGGGGTGTGGTGAACTCTATGCTGGGGGGGAGGGAGGAAGTGCTTCCATTGGGCTGCTACAATGGTAGCAGGAATTTTCCTTCCACTCACATCACTTCCATTATTTACTTCCAGATGGGCCAACCCAGATGGCACCACATCCAAGTAAGTACCGAAAAAACCCAATATTGTGATGTTAATATGTTGAGAAAGGAAGTCAGCCAGGGCTTTAATCTCTCTCCTGCACAATGGTGTGCAACCAGAGGCTGTGATTGAGTGGCCTCCATAATGCAGAGGGGTAGATGAAACCAGTCTTTGTTCTAGCCAGACTTCTATTATTCAGGAAAACAAGCCAATCAAGACACACAGCTCCATCAACACTATCTCCATCATTCTGATTTAGCAGAGCTGTGGTGTTAAGGTTATTGACTATTACTTTGTCTGATTTAACCTCTGTGTGAATCTAAAGAGATGGTCCTTTTTGAAACAATCTAGTGTTCCGCATGCATTTTTTCAGCTTCTGTTAAGTTGTTTCTCCAGGGGTTCTCAACCTTTTTCAGTCATGGGCCATACCATGCCCCTTCAGACAGCTGAGCAGGCCAGACTAGTGGTTCCCCTGCAATAAACGCTGCCATAAAACATGTCTGCGGCTGTCATAAACACATTTATGATGGCTGCAGTAGTAAATGCATTTACGATGGCTGTAAATGAGTCCATGGCTGATTTCAGCGACAGTGGTTGGAGTGAGGTTGGGGGCCGGGTTGTTTGTCACCATGGGCCAAATACGGCCCATGGGGCGTAGGTTGAGAACCCCTGCTCCACCCAGTTGCTTCAGAGATACAATATTAAAAACATTTGTCCCTTCTGGTGGGATGAACATCTTCCCTTCCAGCTTCTCTCTTGCTTAGCAACATCATTTGCCATGTTTGCCCCCCCAAAAAATAAAAATAAAAAAAAATTCTTTTCTCATTCCACTCTTGATTAGACAATTAAGACTCCAAAAACTTCAAACAGTGCAAAATACAAATGAAACTGCAGTACTCATGTACACATTATACACATACAGTACATGAAATATAAGTACTCCCACCCCCAAAATAAATAAATATGTTAATATGATTAATCTGTTTTTGACTTGAAGCAGGTTACTTCAATAATATTTTCTCGGTCATTTACTAGGTCTTCTTCTGTACATATGGTGGGGCGCAAATTGCAAGCACATAAATGCTGTGATTTCACATTCACAGAAAATTTGTCCTGTATCAAAAAGTGGAACAAGGGATAGCTATAGAGAACATAAGCCTCCAGTTCAGAGTTTCTTCCACAAAAATTCTTTCAACCCAGAATAACTTCTGACACGAAATTATTATTATAGTTATCCACGCGGCCTTATTTTCGTAATATTTTAGTGTTACCATATATACTACCCTATGAAAATTGTGCTGGGAGGCAGCCTTCATGTTAATTAAATAAACAAATCAAATTGATGAAGCGAAGACTCTCTGTCCCTGAGATGGTGTTACTAAGAGTACACCTTGCCTCAACAATCTGCATGGATAGCAGGCTAAAAGTACAATCCATAACATTTTTGTGGAGAACATGTAGAAGCAATGCAGATCCATAGGCATGAAATGAAAGGGAGAATTCTTGGTCCTGAATTCTTGGCCATAACTTTCCATTTTTGAGTCTCCTGACAAACAAAACCGATCTCTTTTCCCTAAGCAGTGTTGGCTGGAGGAAACCAAACCAGTGGGGTTGGAACTGGGGAGTTCCAGACACATGTAGTCACACAGTAGTGATGTAGTTTTTTTCTATATGCAGAAGAAAATGTGTGTGTGTGGGTGGGGTGGGGTGGGGGTGGGTAAGAAGCATAGTATTGCCTAAAAGACTGAAGTGTTGTATTTCAGGGTGAGCTCTCATGTACATATTCACTTCCACTTTGTTTTTCCCAGGATCTTTGGCTTTGTGGCCAAGAAGCAGGGCAGTCCTTGCGAGAATGTCTGCCACCTCTTTGCCGAGCGAGACCCTGAGCAACCAGCGTCTGCCATTGTCAATTTCATCACCAAAGTTATGCTGGGAATACAGCGGAGATGAAGACTGCTGGGAGAAATCTCCAGGTCTCCCACTCAGCACTTCCGCCTCTTCGTCTTGGCCCGTTTTGTCTCGCCCACTGTAACCCTGTTATATGGGAAGAAGCTATTTGGGGGCAAATGGACAGACCTCTAGATGGAGTCACTTCTAGAAGTTCCTATTTCCTTCTTTTCTCATGTTCTCAGCCACTGACAGCCAAATGAGGCACATACAGGAGCAAAGATACCAAAGCTTCATTTACTTAACTTTACCCTGAAAGTTGAAGTTAAATGTCTCTAACACTTCCTTAGTACCAGAGAAAGGACCCAAGAGCAAGACTTTAGGAGAGGGCCTGCATGGATTTACTTGCTCATTTTGCCATAAGCTTAGCCAAGGCTCAGAGTGGGCCTTACAGCCTTTCAGAAGCAATAGACGAAGTTGTCGTTTTAAGCCAAGCAGTGCCTGTTCAGAACTTTGTGGCTGTGAAAGTTTGAGCTGATTCTCTATTATGGGCCTTCAATATACAAAGACCTTGGTGTCTGGTAAGAAGCCGTACAAACCTTGTTGAGCACTTTCCTAAGAAGTGGCTGTGTTAGTCTGTCTCAGCCTGGTAGCAAAATGAAAGGGAAACGTTTTTTAGGATGAGGATGGAAACAAAATATTGGGGCATTTTAAAGATGAACCCATTTGTTTCAGCATGACGTTGCATGGATCAAAATCCATTTCTTCAGACATAGCTGTACTCCTGAGAAGGAAGCAGAGGGAGAGGCATTTGTAATGTCTGAAGTGGATTTTGATTCACAAGAGCTCAAACCAAAACAAGATTGTTCATCTTTAGAGTACTACATATATTTACCTTGTTCCTGCCCTCCTTTAATTTTGCTAAGTTGTCCAGCACTGTTCCTTGCGAAACTCTTGGGATAAGGTTGGTACAACCTGCTAACATGGGTTAAAACCCCTTGAACAACCATTGGTTTGCATCTCAGATCGAGTAAATAGAACAGTGGAAGACAACTATGGCCAAATCAAAAGCTTGTTTCCCCTCTCTTAAATCTATACTGTAAATAGTATGCAAGGAGAATAGAATTGAGACAGCCATAAGTGGAACACACTTTATGTAGTCCAAGATATCTCACAAAAGCTGTTTATCTTTCTAGCCCATTTGAGGAAAATGTGAAAGAAGAGACAGTTGTAATGCAACACACTATGACCTATGACTAGGTTTTTGCATCACATTGCAAATTGGATTGAAGGAAGAGGCACTTTAAGCTTCCATATGAAAATATACTGATTAAGAACATAAGAACAGCCTTGCTGGAACAGGCCACAGCCCATCCAGTCCGGCATTCTGTCTCACACAGTGGCTCACCATTTGCTTCAGGGTATTAATCCCAAACAGATGCCTTCACCTTCTTAGGATTCCCTGGAAATGGCATTGAGAGATATCCTGCCTATCTCTCCAACCCGGAGGTTGTCCTTAGGTATCCATAATTATAGCCATTGATACAGTGGTGGGCTCCCAAAAAAATTACTACCACACTGTGGGTGTGGGTATGGTGGGTGCGGCCAGGGGGAAAGCCCTGCGTTGCACCCGAATTAGGACTACTTTATTTAAAAATGTGGATGGGCAAGGCCAGTCAGAATTTTTGCTACCGGTTCTGGCGAACTGGTGCGAACCTGCTGATGCCCACCACTGCATTGATACCCTTGTCCTCCATGAACTTGTCTAAAAGTTGTCCAAGGTCCTCTCAGATCAGCCTTTGGTCTGCTGAGTGGAAACACTGAATCTGAGTAGAAGTTGCAGCTGTAGCCAAATCTGTTAATGCTGGAAATCTCCCACTGACTGACTCATAAGTTGGCAATGCCATAGCTGTCACATTTTGTAGAGAAACAGCACATGTCGTATTAAGGTAAATTGTATGTGATAAAGTGGTAGCGAGAGCAGGCACAGAAAGCCACCTGTATTCTCTGATATTAGGTTCTTGGTTCTCGGCTCATCCGAGGCCTAATGCAGGCTGCTGGGAAGAGAGAGTCTGCAATGTGCTCCTAAAAACGGGATGAGCAATCTGCCACATGTGATAGGATCGCTTGTGGCCCTGAGCCTAAATTCTAATTTAGAAGCCCTTTGCAAGCAATCACCTCAGATTAGTGGCAAGAGGGATCTGTTCTATTGTCAACCCACTGTCTGAGGCAGAAGAGTTTAAGGGGCAGAGAGCAACAGAGAAAGAATTGGTGGGTAGGTGGGTGGGTGTTTCAACTCTCTTCTCATTCTGGCCTTGCCTTGTGCTAGTTTTCCCCCATCCAGCACCAAGAGGCATCCCTGAATAATCACATACTCACCTTTCCGTGGCCAGAAAAACAACGCAGGGGCTCGTGTTCGCTTGTTTCCTAAGTTTCTGTTCCCTCCCTAGCCGAGGGGAGTACTTCTATTTCCTTTAAGTAGCAGGTTGCGGCACCTCCTGCTTCTCCTACTTATCAGATTCCAAACAGCTCCAAGAACATGTTCAAAAGCATGTAAAGCAGAGGTTCCCAACCTAAGGCCCGCAGGCCGGATCCGGCCCCATTTCATGTGGTTTCCCCCACCCCTCCAAGGGCATTTGAGAAACAAAATGACCACCCCTTTGAAGCTGTTGGGACAAAATGGCCACCCCCATTGTGCAGGCAGGGCAAAATGGCTGTCTGGCCCTCGAAGCTGACAGAGAGCATGACCTGGGCACCGGCTACAAAATGTTACGAAGCCGTGATGTAAAGGGGTTCCTTCAAGTAATCTGGAACATGGAATAGCTTCGTTTCATTACTGCTAGCTTTGGGAGCCATCAGTCACCCGAACTTGGCACTCCCCAGCCTAGTGTCCACCTGCTGTACGGCTACCCAGAGGGAAAGCCCTAGGAACCACTTTGACTCAGGGCGGAACAATGCGCTCATCTACCTGTAAAAATAAAGCAGCTTTGGGAGGGGGACTTAAAGTTGAGATGGGTGCCTAATGCTCCGTCCATCTGCCACTTCTCTGCTCCAGATTGCAATACCAACCCAACTGCTTCCAGAGTTATAAAAGCTTTTTCTTGCCTTAGTTATATGTTTGGAATTTCTGAAAAAGGTAATAGTCATCTGTGGGACAGAAATAGAAGGAAAGAAGAGTGCCACTGGAAAGCAATGCCTTCCAAATTGCATACCCAAAGCTAATTTTCCTCAAAGATTAAACATCACACAATGCACAGCTAAGTTCCCAGAGACAAACCGATCCCCTTTATTTGTGTCTCTGTGTGTGTGTGTGTGTGGGGGGCTTTATCCTTTCACACTCAGGTATTTTAAAAACCCATAGGACTTTCAAAACCAGAGTATGACAAATGAATTTTATCTATTTCACTTCTACATGGGGGCTGCAATGGCTCAATGGTTAAGAAGCTTGCCTTGTTAGCTCGAAGGCCGGCAAGCCAGCAGTTCAAGACCTGGGTACTGCATGACGGATTGAGTGCCTGTCTCAGTCCCAGCTCTTGGGGACATGAAAGGAGCCTCATTTGGGCGTTCCCTGAGCAGAGTTTCTTCCTCAAAAATCTTTTCAACCCAGAATAACTTCTGAGATGAAATTATTATACTTCCACCATTACATTTTCAATGATGTTAGGTTTCTCTCACTTACCCTAAACTCTTTCCTGAAAACCTATTCAAGTTATAGAAGGCCTGTTTGCCTTCATTCCTGGCTATTGGCGGGGAAAATACATATTTGAAGGCCAAGATTAGAGTGTGCAGAGAAGGGCACAAAAGCACCAGGGAAAACAGAAATCTTCACCTATCAATGTTCCCATGTGAATCTTTTCTCTAACATTGTTTTTTTAACCAAGCACAGACTCCCATTTCCAAGATCTATACTTACCTACCATTTCAAGAACTAGGAACTTTGTGTTTTTTAAAAATGGAACACAGAATTGTATGATGCTGTATTAATTGCTTTGACAATCATTACCAATTCTGCAGCTCCTCATTAGTGCAATCTATGACACAATTTTACAGGCGGGACGCAGAAATAAATGCTTGGTGGATTGTGACGTCAGATACTTCCGGCCATGAAGGAAAAGAGGCTGTGGTAGACTCTCGAGATAGAATAGGAAACAAGCAGAAATGGGGCTCCGCTTTTAGCCCATAAATCTTGGGTGGGGGGAAGGGAAGGGTTGGTTTAAGTACAGAGATCTATTTTTGTTTATGAAAGAATTTATATGTGAATGTTAGCCAGAGATGTCTTCATAATATATTATCTATTGTGGGGGGCAAGGAGGAAGGGAAGATAACAGTAGCACTAAGCTTGGTTATTTTTTTTTTGTATTTGTATTTTTCTTCTTTGTGTACAAACGGCAACGTGATTTCTGTTTATTCAAAATTAACACTAAAAGAAAGAAAAAAGTAGCCAGAGTGCTTTTTTTTTGTAATTTAAAATCTCTTAACACATTGCTGTCTTCTTTTGGCCCACTGAACTGCCTTTCTGTCATTCTGCATGGGGAGAAGCAGGCCGCTACCGGGTAAAACATGGAATTCTTCCCAATGGCATTTCTTCTTTCAATAGGAATTTCTCATAGTTTAAGACAGGGGTCCCCAAACTGCAGCATGCAGGCCTGATCCAGCCTGCTGCATCAAATCACCCTGCCTGTGCCCTTGCTCCAGTTGCCGCTTCCGCCACTGCCACCTCAACCCTTGTCCCCTCCACTTGGCTTGGTGTGCCCCTTCCGGCGCTCCGTAGCAGGGCAGATGTTGTAAGGCTTACAACATCCACCCTGCTATGGAAATGAGGCGGCTGGACCACCAGTCCGGCTCAACAGTCTGATGGTCCATGAACTCGGCCCCAGTTTAAAAAGTTTGGGGACCCCTGGATTAAGATCCCCAAAATATCATACACTTTCTATGACCAAATTCCCCTTGCAGTCCATGAGCCAGCTAATTTGATGGATTTCCACCTTCCAAATATCAAACACAAATTAAAGATGCTCCATCGGGGGGGGGGGGGGAGAGACAGCCGAGAGATCAAAGTTACTTCAATTGGTCCTTGGGGATCTCCTTGCTATAACTAAACACACTTTTGCAAAGAGAAGGGACCTTCAAGCGTATATAGTCAGTGGTGGGCTCAAAAAAAATGTACTCACACTGTGGACGTGGCATGGTGGGCGTGGCCAGGGGGAAGCCCCTGCATTGCACCCGAATTAGGACTACAGTAATACCTCATACAAAGTCCGCTTTGTACAACATCGAATTCATGCAACATCGCCTAATTCCTTGAAAAAAGTTGCCTCATACAAAGTCGCTGCGACTTTGTATGAGGCATTGGGGTTTTTCCTAGGTTGCATTGTGTCTGGGCAGTATAAAAGGCAGAACGCATGCGTACATCCGTGCATTGCTCCTGTGGGTTTTGCACACTGTGCTGGATGATGGGACATGTTAACTTTTAAACTTGCACTTCATAAAGTTTTCAAAAGTTAAAAACTTGTTGTATGGTTTGTTCCCTAAAATCAGGGTTGTTTGACATGTTTTTGTAATGTTTTTAGCCTTTAGACAATGATTTCTTTAAGTTCTGTCAGTTTCCTGTCTGTTTCCTTGACTTTGCACTGAAGTCTGTGCTGTTAAAGTACAATGTATCTCTATGGAAACGACGTTGTACGAGGCATCGTGGCAAGGATTTGGACGTTGTATGAGGCATCGCGGCTAGGATTTGGACGTTTTATGAGGCATCCCGGCTAGGATTTTGCATGCCTCATACAAAGTCCAAATCCGTATAAGGTCCAAACTAGTGGAACCAAGTTTGGACGTTGTATGAGGTATCACTGTACTTTATTTCAAAACTTGGATGGGCAGGGCCAGCCAGAATTTCTGCTACCAGTTCTGGCGAACTGGTGCGAACCTGCTGATGCCCACCACTGTATATAGTGAAGTGGTCCTTCTATCACCAATACAGGTGCTTTCAGTTTCTGGCTGCTTCTAGAAGCAGCATGTGTTGTGGATCAATACTTCCTTCTTCACTCACATTTTTCAGGTATTCTGTGCATACACAAGGTCATCATCATTTATAAGCAATTCCCCCATGTTTCTGCACTTGCTACCCAAACACAGAAGTTGTTATATTATGAAGTTCTCTGCAGGTGTAGAAAGTAATATCTAACTTACTTAGGTGTAATAAGTAATAACTGATTACAGTACTGACAAATATTACTTTTAAACATTATTTTTAAGAAACTGGTACCTTGGAAGTTCTATGCCCTTCAGTTATCACTCCTAAAAAGCAATCTCCTTTCACGTATTTTCATGCATATGTCCAAGACACAATATTAGAAATGCTCATCAGACAGAATTTCTCTATCTTCCTCTGGCTTACTGCTAACATCACCACAGTGATTGAAATCCTGTTGCACAGTTACACAAATGGCATAGCTTTTAGACACAAATTGCTGTGAAGAAATCTGAATAAACTTTCACACTGAGTCATGCAGCTCAGTTTGCAACAGACAATATCTTTGGAGTCTTCTTAATGACAATTTGCTTCCAAAATTTGTTTGTGTAACTGTGCAACAGAATGTGTTAATAACAGAGCAATGCCACAAATTATTCACATGCGCAAAGCAATAGTTAACATCAACCTGGCTGCTGAGAAGTGGCACAAGAAGTTCCTTTTAACATGCAATACTGTATTCTAAACTGTCACCTACTTATGTTGTCTTATAAAATATCCTCTTTTTTGTGACAGGTAAAAGCATAACACTAGACCCAAAAGGTCTAGATGCCTTTTTCACTCCTCTTCAGCATTTAAGAGATACAGATTTCATGCAAGTAGGGACTTATGGGACAGCTAAATCTACTAAAGCTTAGCACACCATAAATTTGAGATAAATCTGCTGCATGTGCCCTTGTGTCATTTTTTTAAAAAAGCTATTGAGCTGCAATAAAACATTTCCATTTAAAAAGTTTAAAAACATGTACTGTACATATTCAACTCATAGCAAACTGCCATCAACAAAATAGTGTTCTAGCATTATGACTCTGTCAGGCACATGTCTGATGAATACAACTCATTTTCATGCATTCATGAATGCTTAATACCACCTAGCAGTGGGGAGGAAACTTGGGTTGGACACAATATCTGGAACTTAGAAGAGTCCAAAACATGACAAGATGCTGTAGTCAAGAATTCTTAAGACATTATGATTCTTAATGTTTTGAAAACAACAGGGCAAGAACTGTTCTAATTACTTCCTTTTTACCAAAAAGGTTAAAGGCTTTCGGATGTCTTTACTTTATGTAACTTTAAGTTGAGAGTTTAGTGTCATAGTGATACACCTCTATAATACTTCTCTTTTTAAAAAAGGATTGCATTAAAAGAAGTGCCCTACAATGTTGACTTTTTTTAAAAAAAATTACATTACACTGGTAAGTATACTTATGTAATATTTTGATAATAGTTTTAGAGAGCAAGAGCTATATATATTTCTAGCTAGAAAAGAGAATGTTAATGCTACTTAATATTAAAAAATAAGCAAAGTCATTGCTCTAACATAGTGGTAGATGCATACTAGAAGATGTGCATTAAATAAGCCAGAACCCTTCTCATGTGCTGGATAAATATGGACATTTCAACTTTATTAAGTGTAACGAGATTGTATCTGTAGAGATGCAGCTGGAGTCAGAGGCAGGCACATCCACCTGGACACAAGAAGACTCTGTTCACACCAAGGGCATCCCATTAGCCTCTGCCCAGCCCAAGAGGCGCCTACACGACTGGCAGAGGGAACAGTAGTTGAGTTCTCTTTAAAGACCACTTTAACCTAGAAGGATTTTGACAAGTTCACCACCAGCTCCCAAACACACACGCTTTACCCCATCACAATACACAGGATTTTCTTTCTTACACAGACTCATACAATTTCAGCAAACTGCTGTGGAGGAAGAGAGGGGGGCATCCATGCCAGTAGACCGTGCAACAGAAACATGGGTTAAAATCAAAGAGATTAGCATTATCTTACATTTTTAAAAGTTTTGGAAGGTTTGCTAGTAAGATATCAACATTCAAAAAACAGAACCATAAAATGGTCCTTCTGCTCTCACCTCAATCCATGTATAAAACAAGACGATTACAACAAAGCCAGGCAATTATACATATACTATCATCAGAGGAAACCCGTGCAACAGTGTTCATAATTGCCATCTTCCATTTCAGCTCCCTAGAAAATTCTTAGTTTTAGCAGCAAAACTACCCCCTTGAGTATGCGGGGCCAGCCGAAAAAAGTGGGGAGAGAATAGAGGAAAGCAGCAAGAAATACCCCCCCACTGCAGAAGCAAACAAACGGGCACTCTTTGGCTTCTTCTGCCATTGGTCAGCCACAACTACATTAAGTGGCCTCATGGCAGGTTTTCACCTAGTTTCAAGGAGCCATTGTTAAACGTCAAAGCCAGCAGCAGGGGAAGAGGGGCAAGGAAGCAAGCAGAAGGCAAAGGGAGGACCAGGAACCTCCAGAAGGAAGGACTACTACAAAGGTTTCAGGATCAACCCCTCAAGCAGAGAGGAAGGTTGAAAGAGGAAACATTCAAAAGTCAAACTGCTGGGTATAATTCACATTCCATACAGCCTCATCTCATACAGTACAGGGATAAGGCCGCAGCAGTATTATCATGCCAAACGCTACCCATTCTAAGCACATCCCGATATGCCCCAATCATACCCTCTGGTGATGTTAAAGAACCCTCATCAGCTCTTGGAAATAGATAAGGATAGTGCTGGGTCATGCCCAATTCAGGATTCACCATTCCCATCCCACCCCCACCCCACCAGGGCTGGTACTAGGCAGATGCAAAATGTACAGAACAGCAAAACATACAGAACAGTTCAACAAATATCCTAGCAAAGCTCAATCCATAAAGCAACTGATGTTAAGGAGCGGGGCAAGGTGTAGGACAGGGGTGCCCAAACTATGACCTGGGGCCCGATCCAGCCCCTGGCGCCAATTCATCAGGCCAAATCATACGGGCGCATTTTACTTCCGCTTCCAGGAGCAACGAGGGCTTCATGGGCCGGATGAATTGGTGTTGGGGGCCGGATCAGGCCCCTGGGCAATAGTGACTGGCTCCATGAACCACGTGACCATGCAGGCATTTTACTTCTGCTTCCAGGAGCGACGAGGGCTTCATGGGCTGGATGAATTGGTGTTGGGGGTCAGATCTGACCTCCGGGCAATAGTGACCAGCCCACGGCCCAAAAAGTTTGGTCACCCCTGACATAGGACCTTAGTTTACCATGAATGGCTTAGGGTCCCAGAAAGCTCTCCTCCTGCTTTCTATGATATATTCTCATACTCTCCTGACAACTATCAATGAGTTCTCTTCCAGGAGAGAAGGCTGGCTCCCAGCAGTGTGCAGCACCCACGAGACCACATGCTCCATTTTACGCAAGAGCAGAGTGTGAAGCAGAAAGTGCAAGGTTGTCTCGTGACAGTCTGGTGTCCGAAGGAAAGGACGAGACGACAGCCTTTCCCCAAGTCCACATACAGATTATGATGGGAGTGGAAGCAAACTCCATGCTACTTTTAGAGGCCCCAGAAGAGTGTGTGTGGCACGTTTCTCTCTGTCCCACAACAGAGGGAAAACAGCTGGAGAGCTCAGAAGGGAATGCTGGGAAGTTGTGATCTGCTGCCTGATGGTAGGGCTGGCCCTGAAAAGGTGGCACAGGAATCTGCTGAAATGAACAGGTTCGAGATATGACTCCGTGGGGCTGGCCTGCAGCTAAAAGTAGGGAAGAACATGCATTCAGTGTGTTATATGGTAATGCAACATTGTCCACATATATGGTAGAGACACTGCACTCTTCGACCTGCCACTGCACCTGCTCCTTGCAGAAGACGACCAACACCCTTTGAGCATGGAACTATGACAAGATGCATCTCATATTTTTGTTCAAAGGGACCGTACTGCTCTTTGAGGCAGGGCTAAGAGGCCATGATGAGTGGGAACAGATTAGGTGTCTGCCCCTAACGGCTAATCCCAAATCAGCTTGGGACCAACGGCCTTGAATTTGTTTTTCCAGTAGCTGCAATCAAGCAGGAGAGAGACAAGAACAGTGGCTCAGGTGGTGTGTTAAATAGAAAGACATCAATATGGCCCCACAGAGAGAGAGAGAGGCTGGAAGTGGAACGAAGAACAGCCGGGACGTCCTGGCAGTCCCATGAAATGGCCCCTTGGATCCTCAGCCGCTCAAGGGGTGCAGATCCACCTTGACCTTCTCCCCACTACTCAACATCCCAATGGTGGGGTAAAAGCCCCCAGATGGGACCACAGCATCTTTCTTGCCAATAATCTTCCCGTTGCGTGTGAAGAACACCTGGGGTGGGGGTGGGAGACAGAGAAAAGAAAGGCAGTGGTTTAGATAAGATTAGTGCAGTTCAGGCTCAGCTGTTAAATCTGTTGTCTGCTCAATCCAAATGTAGAGAAATTTTCCAAAAAGTGAACTGATTTGCCAAGACAGCATACGTTAAGAACTGTGTGCAAGAAACAGATGAGTTTGTGTGAACTCAGTCTCAGCAAGCTCAAGAAGTTAGAAATAGCATTTTTAATTTAAATAGTACAGAATTTTCCCTGCTCTAGTGAATTTTCTTGGTATCCAGGGTTTTGGGGTCATTCCCATAAGTCATCTTAGTGGTGCCACTTTTCAAAACCAGTGTTAGAGCAACCTGGTTGCTCCCCAGGCGTTTTGAACCACAACTCAAATGGTCATGACCACAGACCATGTTGATTAGTCACTGGAAGCCCAGTCTAGAACATCGGAAGGGCATCAAGGTTGGGGGAAACGGCATTTTAGCAAATCATAACCATGCTGGGCAAAGAAACCAATTCTAATATATTAAGTCCGTGCCCAAACATAAAAGAGGCAAGTACTGGACCGTGTCATTTCAGACTGCAAGTGGAAAGACTCAACATAATGCTCAGCCTAAATGTCACTTTTGATATTATGCAGGAAAAGAGCATGCAGAAATCAACGTCCCAATACCTGCATGCTAAACATTCCACACCCCTGCAACAAATAAAATTAGACAGAGCTACCAGCTGCTCAGCTTGGCACATTGTTTACTTCTTGACAAGCAAGACGCCTGGAAAGAGGCCAATGGGGACCTGAAACTCCAGAGGCAAAAATGATGGGTTGCTTCAGTGTTTAACAGAAGGCACACAAAACATCTAAATCCCTGGCCCAACAACTGCTCTTTCTACCATCTTCAAAAATATTTTTATAACCATTTTTGCCAGTGTATAAGACGCACTTTCCCCTTTAAAGTGTACCAGGAAAATCAGAGTGCGCCTTATATGCCGGTAACAGCCCCTCGCCCCCGCTGGTATGGTTCGGCGGCTAGAGGATTGGCAGCTGGAGACAGGAAAGGGCTATTTTTAAAGTTGCCTACACACACACACACACACACACACACACACAGAGGTCACCGCTGACCGCTAGCAGCTGGGCGAAGGGCAGCTTCCAAAGGGGCTCTCTTGCCCATACAATCCTGCCCTCCCCAGCTCCTGACGGCCAGCGGGGGTGAGGCGGGGTGGAAAAGGTCTTTAAAGGATCCTTCTTTTCCACCCCATCCCCCTCTACTTGGTTCCTGGAGGCCAGGCTTGGTGGGATGGGGTGGAAATGGACTTTAAATGATCCTTCCCCTGTTGCAATGGCTCTCGGGAGTTGGAGTGGCTGGCCGCAAGAAAGACACGCAAAACAATCGTGCGGTGAAGTCCAGCCCCGACCTGGGTCGGGTGGCACGTATTTATTACCCTGCCTTGGGGTGATGCGCGCCTAGGATGCGCGTGACCCCCTAATACAGAAGGCTTCATACGTGACCTCTTCTGGTGGCTCAGCTGCCATGCCGGTTCTTAGGAAGGTACCTAGGTGTTAATTGGACAACTCGCACCCGATTACCTTGGGTACCATTGTTCCTGCCCTATCTCGGAGCCTAAGTGTATTGACTCCGGGCATCTAACTTGATCAGCAGTCTGGCGCGTCTTATTTGCCCAACCTAATCCGTGGCCAGAAGCGGAAGATTATGTATTACCTTAGAGTCATCACCTTTTGACTTTTGCCCTATTTCTATCGTAGCCACCAGCCAAAGCTTTATGAATTGCCCCCCAAACTATCTGACTAGCCCGAACCCCAATTGCCTTTCCAGCAAAGTCCGGTTGGTACCCAGATGTGTTCAAGACCGGGCGAACCCCTTGGGAAAGGTTTGGCCAATTATTCACACGGGCAACCCACATTCCCCCATCCTCGTAGAAAATTATTTTTCCCCTTAAAAATATGTATAAAAACCGGGGTGCATCTTATACTCCGATGCGTCTTATATGCCAGCAAATATGGTATATGCTTTGACAAATGGCAGTAACATTTCAAAACACAGCACTGCTCATAGCAGCCACTAGGAAGCAGCCTAAACCTAGTAAGAAAAACCCACGAACCATCCTATTGACAAACAGGAGGCTAGCCAGGAATATTGGAACTTTTCTTCTGCATAGTGCACACTGGAAAATGAGAAGTGGAAATCCCTGAAGGATCAAAAGCAAACCAGTTGCTTTACGAAAGACTGTCACCCATCCTTAACAGCTAGCTGAGATTAAAAAAAAAAACAGTGTTCTATCTAATGACATCTAGCACAGTTTGGAAAATAGGTGCCTTCAAAACAAAGGCCTAAATCCAACAAACTAAAGAAGACCCACTGAATCAATTGAATTTACACAAGTGTTAATAAATGATGGTGGGGGGTGTAATACTCTATTTGAGATTAACAGATGGATTTAGGCTAATGAAATTAACTTGCCAATGGCCATAGAATTCACACCGTTGTAGAATCATTTGTATATACTGACACTGTATAGTATGTATACAGACACTGCCAGCTCAAATCTCAAAGGGTGGTAGTAGAATTACAAGAAGCCGCATTTGTATTGCAAAACTAAATTATGCATATTAAGCATATAAACTCATTCCTCTTTTTCTGCATATGCATGAAGCAGCTACCTCAAACTATGAAAGCCCATTTTTCCACCTCCATTCCTTTGCCTTCTAGAATTACATCAGACATTAAACAAACTTGTGTAAACAGCATATCAGGATTAAAACTAGGAAGGAAAACTAGTCTCAAAAGAAAGCCATGTTTCCACAATGCAGAATTCCAAGTTCAACAGTGAGATTCCTGTGCCTTAAACTGTGCTTTTAGAAAATGCATCCAGCCCCAGCTGTGATAATAGTTTCATGTCAGAAATTATTCTGGGTTGAAAGGATTTTTGCGGAAGAAACTCCGCTCAGGGAACGCCCAAATGAGGCTACTTTCATGTCCCCAAGAGCTGGAGCAGAGATAGGCGCTCAATCTGTCATGCAGTGCCCAGGTCTTGAACTGCCGACTTGCCAGCCTTCCAGCTAACAAGGTGAGCTTCTTAACCATTAAACCACTGCAGCCCTTCCAAACAACTCCTTTGTTGTTGTTGTTGTCATCGCACAGTCGATTCCGACCTTTTGCAACCCCATGGACCATTGCCCGCCAGGCACCCCTATCCTCCACCATCTTCCTTAACCTGCCCAGCTATGCCCATTGCATTAAAATTACCATCTATCCATCTCATTTTCTGCCGCCCCCTTCTTCTTGCCCTCCAACTTTCCCAGCATCAAGGCTTTCTCAAGTGAATCCTCTCTTCTCATTTGATGTCCAAAGTATTTTAGCTTCATCTTTACTATTTGACCTTCTAGGGAGCAGTCAGGGTTGGTCGACCTATTTGTTCTCCTCGCTGTCCCTCAATATTCCCCTACCATCCATAAGTCTTGTTCAACCACAAGACTTTCAAGTGAAGCATGTTTTTTTTTGCTGAAATAATCAAGAGAACCAAAGATGGCCAAATGTGCAATGAAAAACAGTAAGACACCAGTAGCAAGAGCAGGACCCAACTAGAAAGCTTTGGGTCCCTGTGCATTGCGTTTCTGTCCTTAAAGAGGCCATTGGAGCCCCTATTTCAGTGAAGGCCAACCTTGGCACTCCAGGTGTTCTTGGACTTCAATTCCCAGAAGCCCAAGTCAGCACTCCTACTGATCAGGGTTTCTAGGAATTGAAGTTCAAGAACAGCTGGAGTGCCAAGGTTTGCCATCACTGCCCTATTATCTCCAAGCAAAAGAGAATGCCCCAACGCTGGGAGTAGTCAAAAGAAAATTGGACAACCATCTGTCCTATCTGCTTTGATTCGAATTTCTGAACTGAGCAGAGGGTTGGACTCAGGGATTCTATGCTTATTCAATGATTCTATGAAAGGAGAATACTGCAGATCCTTGCTAAACATGTTATCCATTATGGAACAACCTTTCTAGGGATCTTAACATTATCACCACCACCACCACCACCATCACACCATGTTTTTCAAAATCCAACTAGAAGCCATTCAATTTTTTCAAGCTAAGAAGAGGAAGTCTCCACCTTAAGGTTCCTCTTGTTTTAAAATTGGATTTGCTTAATCGGTTTCTTCCCCCACCCCCACCTTGAACTTCTAATTTAGGGACTCTCACCCTATGGCCTGTGGGACGGATGTGGCCTGTGTGGTGCCATTTCATGTGGACCCGCCACCGCCTCCACCACACCTGGAAGTGCCATGCAGTGGAGGAAGGGCAAAATGGCTGTCCAGCTCCCAAAGCTGTCTGAGGGAGCATGACCCGACCCCCGGCTTTAAAAGGTTGAGAACTCCTGTTCTAATTGTTTCAAGTTAGATTGCAAGCGCTCCCCCAAGAATGCTGATGGTTTAGCAGCAAGCCTTGTCCACACTTACCACTATTTTTCTGCCTTCTTGTTCCTGTTCCATATCTTCCCCATCTTCTTCTTCATCCTCATCCTCCTCAGCCTCCTGGTGCAGGTACAGGACATTTCTGACACCTCGGGGTTTGGCCTTGATAGCTACTGTGTCACAGCTGTCATCACTGTCACCTATAGGCCATCCATAAAATCAATACTAATCCAATATACATTGATCTCCCCCAAGTCAAAGGGTGCTTCTGGTCCCTCAACTCAAACAGTACTTCTGCTCTCCCACTCTCCAATATCTAATTAAGGGTTTTCTCTCTTTCCTATCAGACTTGCCTGTCCTTTACAGGACCCTCAAGGAGGACAGCAAAAAGAGACCGAGGAATTCAAAAGCCAACCAACACTCAACACCAAACGTAACAGCAGAGAACAAATGTATGAAGATGAAGCACATCCATACCATTTACACTAGTTAACTTCAGGCTTATAAAATAGCCCCCTTGCCCAGGTTATTCAAACAGTGCATTGTCTGTAAAAACCACCCATACAGTACAGCTTTGCAGAAGTTGGTTTTAAACATATACTCTTTTAGACTTATAAATATCAAATGTTAAAACATGAAACATGATGACAGAGGGTGCCAAGATTCACTGGGCTAGCAAACACTTCAGTTTGCTAATGCATGATGTGGAGCTATTTCTATAAGGATATCACCTATTCTGTTTTTAAAAAAATATATTAGAAAGAGAAAAGGTTTAAAATACAGTACAGCATCCTGCCACTAAGCATTCTGCAGCTTCCTTTTAAACGTTTCTCAGAAAGAAACCTTTGACTCATCAATGCCCTATGAGCTTTTGGTCATGGGCAATGACGACAGAAGTCCTAATTTACACCCACAGGGCAAGTCCCAGAGCCATATACTGCAGTGCCTACCCACTGTTTTGCCTGATATTATAATGAATGGATTTCCAGATACCTACCTTCACTGTCAAGGATATAGTCACGTGGGAACATGATCCCACAGCCCATGATGTCTCCTTTGTAGCAGCGTGGACCAAAGGGGTCCCCCACTCCACTCCCATGGAAGATTTTGCCATCATCTGTAAAACAGAAAACATGCTACAGCCATAAGGGGGAAGGCTGGAAGAAAACAGTCGAGTAAATTGGCACGTGCGATTCCTGTACGACCCAAGCAGCCTTCAGCAAAGCAAATCAGGAGCAGTAAAGAAGCCCAGATGCAGACCGTATAGGCACTCAGTCAACGCTACTATCCATCTAAGGTCAATTGGGAAGAAAAACTTATAAAGACTGTGCAGGGACTCTGCCAATGTTTCAGTGGCTTTGTACTGGGAAGTTTCTTAGTATTTCTTCGGTCAAGGTCAGGAACCCCCACTACTGGTCCCAAATATAAGAGCTTCCCTGAGCTATGAAGTGAAGGCCAAATACACAGGGCCTGCAGAGCTGCCTGGAGGCTCACAGATTGGGCTTCAGAATCCTCCACACAGTTCTTCCAGGGTTTGGACAAAAGCAGAGACACATCTACTCCTGTGAAAAAAAATGATTCTTCCCTCATCAAGCGTACAAATATCAGGCTATTCCAACATACGGGCAAAAAATGTTTTCATGAAGCGTGCAAATACCAGGCTATCCCAACGTTAATGAGCAAAAAATGTTGAACTGACTCAAACGAAGGTAACACAGCCTTTAAGCGAACCTAAATGGTGAATTGCTAATAAACTAGAAACTACCGGGTTTCCCTGAAAATAAGACACTGTCTAACACACTATGGCTTATTTTCAGGGGATGTCTTATTTTTATTACTGTATGTTCTTCTGGAACATCGTCATAACTCTCCAAACCCAGAAGTCCATCCTTTGTGCATGCGCAGAACCCCTCTGTGCATGCGCAGAGCCCATTTGCCACGCCACACCTATTGCAATGACTTATTTTCGGGGTATGGCTTATATCGCCCAAATGCTTAGAAATCCTGGTACGGCTTATTTTATGGGTATGTATTATTTTCGGGGAAACACGGTATGTAAGATGGTGGGAATTCTCCACTCAACAATAATTCCTAAAAATATTCAGCATTCCAGACAAAGGTTTGATAGGTTGTCTTTTTGGAACACAACACACACACACACACACAAACACCAAAAGAGAGAGAGAGAGAAACATCTTCAACCTCTGGTCCTAGGCATCATTATCATCATGACTAGTATGTAAATGATTCCAGAGAACCCCAGCAAGAGCCTGGGATTTCTCGTTCATTTAGACAAGGGTTGTTTATCTCAGTGTCACAGCATCTCTGAATCCTGATCTGAAAACAGCCCTCACTTCTGGCAGACCTGGTTCTGATTCCTACAGCAGCCTTGGCAATTTGGGGAAACTATGCCTCTCTAAAACTGAAACAGCTAACGGACGTTTCCCCTCATGCCCACTTACCATGCAGACCCTTTCAGGGCTAAACAAGTTGCTTCAGCCAACTCGCTCTGTTGCCATTTCAGGCCAAAGAGAAATGTGTGTGTGTGTGAGAGAGAGAGAGAGAATGCCACTGGCCGCCACCACCATCCATGATCAAAGCCGCCACCACCATCCATGATCAAAGTCAAACAACTTTTGGATTTGGGCAGTGGTCCTAGAGCAGTTCCTTGCCTTTGGATGCAGAAGAACAAAAGTGGGGCAGGGAGGCTACAAACCACTTGAAAGACCTTGGCTATGTTCAGCTATGCGGGGCGGATGCGGGCAGCCGGAACACAAGGTGCTGAGCCAAGATTCCTTTGTCTCCACAAAGAAGAAAGGTTTTCTTGGGGAAAGGGCAGTAAATATTTCTCCTGTTACCAAGGAAACTTTGGGAATAATGTTGTGTAAACATTCCAGAATGGCTCTAAAATAACGAAGGCTGGCCAATAGGCCAGTGTGCCTTTTAGGGAATCCCCTCTTGCTCAACGGGCACAGGGAAAGCGTCTCAATACAGCAGCGAGGATGAGAAGGCATAGGAATGAGTTGGGGGAAGAAGGTTGGCTCTAGGACTATCGGCTTTATCATGCATCTTCCCCTCCCTGAAGCTGCAGTCTCTGATTTCAGTGGCTCAAGTGGCTAAGATGCTGACTGGGAGGCGGAAGGTCAGCAGTTCGATTCCCGAGTACTACAGGACGGAATGAGCTCCCGCCTTTGTCCCAGCTCCTGCCAACCTAGCAGTTCGAAAGCAAGAAATTGCAAGTAGATAAATAGGGACCACTTTGGTGGGAAGGTAAACAGCGTTCCGTGCGCTCCGGTGTCTAGTCATGCCTGCCACATGACCACGGAAACGTCTGCAGAAGCAGACAGCGCTGGCTCTTCGGCTTTGAAACAGAGATGAGCACTGAACCCTAGAGTCGGATACGACTGGCTTTCGAGCAAGGGAAACCTTTACCTTTCAGAAGAGGAACACAGGTGATCTATTCTACATCTCTAGCAGAAGAAAGCATGACAATCCCAGAATGGCCATGTGGATTTCAGATTACAACAATGAGCCCTCAGATATCTTTCCCTTCTTTTGTGTCCAGATCAAACTTTGAACTGTCAAAATGAAGCCACTTTCTTGGCTTTGTCGTTGGCCACAATTAAATCCTCTTTGGCGCACGTTTCTGGCAGTAATTGGCAGACCAGTAAATGAGCCGGATTCTGTATCACTCCACATTTACACAGTGTGTTGTTGCCTGCCAGCAGCCCCCACTTGAGCATGTTGGTCTCGCATTTAGGCACTCCAACCCTCAGCCTGGTTCAGGGTCCCCCAAGTAACATAGGGGAGGTCGAGTTCCCCTAAAGAGCTTGTAACAAATTCAATGCAGATACATGCCTAGTTCTAACTAACTTAGTTCCTTTTCTGCAGCACTAATCATATACTTGCAGGGACGTGTGTTTATTTTTAAAATAGGTTTCCCTTGCTCAAAAGCCAGTCGTATCCGACTCTAGGGTTCAGTGCTCATCTCTGTTTCATAGCCGAAGAGCCATCACTGTCTGCTTCTGCAGGCTTGTCTGTGGCAGGCATGACTAGACACTGCAGCGCACAGAACACTGTTTATCTTCCCATCAATGTGGTCCCTATTTATCTACTTGGGGGCTGGACATTGCCCACTGGCCAGCCTAGGCCTTGGACTCTCTGGCCGATGATTTGTGGGACTTTTTCAAAAGAAGGACTTTCTTCTTTTCTTCTCAATGTTTTATGATGGTTGTGATTTATGAAGTCGTGATTTATATGATGTTGTGATTTATATGATACTGTGAGTTATTTATTATTATTGTATTGCATTTCCGCACCAGACTTGTGGAACCTCCTACCAGTACAGCTGCGGGAGCAGACGGAGCTGCTACCTTTCTGAAAAGACCTAAAAATCTGGTTGGCAGGACAGGTGTGGTGCCCAGATGGAAGGATGGTCCCCACCTGTTGGCTTATTAAATAAGCCCCATTTCTTTTAATTCCAATGCAGCAGCCAGTTTTAACGTGGGTAGTTTTTTTAAAGATGATGGGATAGGTGGGTGGGTATGTGGGGGTTTTAATAGTTCAATTGTTTTTTATGTATGTTTTAACTTGTTGTGAGCCGCCCAGAATCGGGTTTACCTGATCTGGCGGCATAAAAATTTGAATTTAAATAAATAAATAAAAATTTAAAAATTCATTGTATTGTTCTGTGAGCCGCCCGGAGTCACGTTGTCGAATGGGTGGAATAATAATAATAATAATAATAATAATAATAATAATAATAATAATAATAATAATAATAATAATAATAATAATAATAATAATAATAATAATAATAATAATAATAATTCTTGCTTTAGAACTGCTAGGTTGGCAGGAGCTGGGACAAACACGGGAGCTCATTCCATCCTGCAGTACTCAGGAATCGAACTGCTGACCTCCCGTCTTCCAGTCAACGTCTTAGCCACTTGAGCCACTGCAAGGGAGCATTAAAAAAGAGACAGCTTTTCTCCCTGCACCAGAAATAATATAGCTCATTTTCACCACCTCATTCTGCTGCACATGTAGACCAAGTCACATTCTCTAGTTATCCCCAGTGAAAACCAGGCCTTTCAGATGTGTGCCATACACAATATTGTGATCATCCCCATCTTCCTGCTCCCTCACTAGTTCTTTCAGTGAGGGAAGGAGCTTAGCAAAGCCCCACCCCACACCCCGGTCCACTCAGCCAGGATCCATGAATATGCCACACGACTGAGATGAAAACCCAGCCAAGCTGTTATAAGGAAGGCAGGAACAGAAGAAAAGGACAACAGCTAGAGCTAAGGAGCGATGGCCTAACAGCAAAGGAATGAGTTTTTGCTGGCCAGAATGAATTTAGTTACATATCACTCCACAGCCAAACTCCCAGCTCCTTTTTCATTTTTCACCTGAAAGCCAGTCATGATACAGAACATCAGGGCAACGCTATAAATGGTTCATTCAAGACTTAGTCAGCATGGAGATCCAATGACACTGGTACTAGGAAGACTGGGAGCCAGTCTTAACCTGAAGGCTGTCAGCAGTACTACCTTACGACACAAAGAACTAAACTAGTGCAATGAGAGATAAGTTTTACTCTAGACCAGTGATGGCAAACCTTTGAGAGACCGAGTGCCCAAAAAGAGGGGCAGGGCAAACTCTGTGCTGGAAGGAGGGAGGAAGCGCTCCCACTGGGCTGCTGGGCAGAAGGGCAGAGCAAACTCTGTGCTGGGGGAGGAAGGAAGCGCTTTCATTGGGCTGCTGGGCAGAGGGGTGGGGTGCACTCTGTGCTGGGGGAGGGAGGGAGTGACAGCGTGCATGCCAACAAAAAGGGCTGGGAGTGTCACATCTGGACCACGTCCCATAGGTTTGCCACCACTGCCCTAGACAAAGCCCCGGAACACATGAAGTCATAAAGCATGAATGTGTTCCCAGCAATCCCCTAAATATCCTTCTCATACCCTTATTCACCCACGCAGTGATTCAGGACATTGTGGGCATTGTTCCCCAGTACCTTCCATTGGAAAAAATTAAACTTCAGAGCTGCAATCCTTTTGAAGACTTCTGAAAGAGGACAGCATTCCCAAGCTCCCACTCCCCCCCACCCCGACAAATGCCATTTGGTCATGAAAGAAACCTCAAAGCTTTCAATGTGGAAGACTGGCCCAAAAGCAAATAAAACGAAATAAAACTGCAGTATTTTCCTAACATTCATATCATTTGGTACACACAGATAATTTAATGGATGGTGAGGCTATGGCCATGTAAACTGTACTGACGATAACACCTACTGGTCCTTATCACTGGCTAGGGACTGTGGTGGCTTAGTGGTTAAGACACTAAACTTGATGACTGGAAGGTCAGCAGGTCAGCAGTTCAAGACCCAAGTGCTGCATAATGGAGTGAGTTCCCATCATCTGTCTCAGCCTAGCAGGTCGAAAGCGAGAAACTGCAAGTAGATAATTTAAATTTAAATTTAATTTAATTGTCAAATTTACATACCGCCCACTCGGCCAAAGCCGACTCAGGGCGGTTCACAATCACAATTTAAAAACATGTTAAAAACAGTTAAAACTACCCACCCCCTAAAACAAGGGGTGCAGGATCCATGGGGTTCTTCTACACCAGCCAGGTAGGTAACAGCATTCCGTGTGCTCTGGCACCTAGTCATGCCTGCCACATGACCACAGAAATGTATGTAGACGCAGACAGCGCCGGTTCTTTGGCTATAAACGAAGATTAGCACCTCCCTAGAGTCAGATACGACTGCCTTTAGAGCAAAGACAACCTTGACCTTATACTGGGAAACCACCAATGGCAGCTGAAATCCAACATTACCTGGAAAAGGGGGGGGGGACACAAACAGTCACCCTCTTCTTCAAGCAGGCACTAACATAATCATCTTTAGACTTTTCTCGGCAGCTATTAAACCATGCCGTGCAGTAATCTTAAAGAAACCCAGGGACTCCCAATAAACTAAGTGGAGGTGAAATCCTAACTAGTATGTCTTATTGCCCATACAGACTAAACAACACTCTTTCACAAGAGGTCACCCATCAGTAGGACATCCATCAGCCTCAAGGGTCTGGCCCTTCCCAAACAGGGTCTGAAAGGAATAAACTACTGGACATCTGGGCTTCCTCTGGTTAATAGCCTCCACCAGCTGTAAAGTTTCAAATTCCTCTGTTGCTAAACCTGTCCTATGAATAAAACTGAATAAAATATTGGATACAACACATGACCAGAATGGTTTGCTAGCTAAAACATGTACCAAGACAGCCTCACGTTGTTTGCGAAATTGTGAGTTCCAAACCCAAAACAAAAATTGAATAAGGAAAGAAAGGCCTCTTTCTGTTAGCAGGAGAAAGGAGTAATTAATGTTAGGAACAAGTCAGAATGGATTTTGACCATAGTTTATCTCTGGAGTAAAAATATTCCTGTCTGCATTTGCAGGAAAAAAAAGGCTTACTCGATAATATACTTAGCACACTCCTGAGCAAGCTAATTTATTCTTTGCCCCAACATTTATTTATTATGTATTTATCATGTATTTATTACATTCTTTGCAGCCAAGGAAAACTTAAAAATTAAAGCAAACACACATCTGTAAGATGTACTTGTATATTGCTGTTTTTGATCCCCAGCATGAGGACCAGCTCTTCTTTTACTTCATAAAGTCATTCCATACTAAAGTCCCCAAGTACAGTACCAACAATTTTCAGGGGTTTTCACCACAAACTACAGGGCAATTCAGGGTGTTGGTTATCACCTATAAAGCCCTTAATGCAGGGGTTCCCAACCTTTTCAAGCCGGGGGCCAAGTCACGCTCTCAGACAGTTTTGAGGGCTGAACGGTAATTCTGCATGATGGGGTGGCCACTTTGTTCCAACAGCTTCAAAGTGGTGGTCATTTTGTTTCTCAAATGCCCTCGGAGGGGTGGGGGGCTCATGAAATGGTGCCACGGGCTAGATCCAGACCACGGGCCTTAGGTTGGGAACCCCTGCCTTAATGGTTTGGGACCACACTATCCTAGGAAGTGTCTGTTCCTTGGAAATTTCCTCCTCCGTCAAGTGCCATATCCAATCACAAATATTGTCTATCATCATGGTGATGAGCCATGAATATTAGCCTGGGAACACTATATTCTTCCATTTGCCTTTTGCATCACAGCCTGACACTCGTACCACTGATCCAGTTCCACGAGTCATTTTCTTATCCTGAACCCTTTTGGCACATAAAGTCCTCCTCAGCCCCAGGCCAGTATGGATGAAGCTGCTGCCCTCCATCAAGATGGTTTCAAGTGAGATTTAATTTACTTGGGGACCATCAACCTTCCCTGTGGACTTCGGCACCCAAAGCCACTAGTCCTCAGGGTTGTCAGGTTAGTTAACCGCAGCCTGACAATCGGCACTGAGTCGCTGGCAGTCTGGTTTACTCTATTACCATAGCAGGAAAACCTGGCTAGACTCGACTTGTTCTCCCCAAATGTTCAGATTTTATTTGGTCACCCCTAAAGAGGCAAGAAAGCAGGTGACCAGATCCAGAGCATTTTCGACTGGATGGGCTGTGGCCTATTCCAGCAAGGCTGTTCTTATGTTCTTATGCTGTAGCCTTTAGGCTTTGGAAGGAATTGCCAGCAGCAATTAGATCTAGCTCAAATTTGCTGCCATTTTGAAAAGCCTTGAAAACATTTTATTTATTTTATTTATTTATTTTTCACGCTTATATACCGCCCACTCAGGTACAACCCAACTCAGGGCGGTTTACATAGCGGACATTGTTTCGTGTAGCCTTCCTCTCTTAATATGTCCGTTGTCACTCTATTTAATTGCTGCGCATTTTTGTGGAGATGGTTTGGGTACCTCTCCTAGCTTTTTAATGCTGCTCTGACACCTGTGGACTATGCTTGATGTATTGATTCACTATTTATGGTTGTAAGGTGCCCAGAGCAGTGTTTGCCAGTGAGGCAGAATATAAATGTTTAAAATAAAAATAAATAAAAATAAAACAATGTCAGCTGAGGCCATGCAGTAAGGTCAGAATATTCTTTACCTCAGCTCATATCTGAGGTAGTAAAAGGTAAAGGTTTCCCTTGCTCGAAAGTCAGTCGTATCCAACTCTAGGGTACAGTGCTCAACTCTGTTTCAAAGCCAAAGAGCCATCGTTGTCTGCTTCTGCAGACGTTTCCGTGGTCATGTGGCAGGCATGACTAGACACCGGAGTGCGCAGAATGTTGTTACCTTCCCACCGAAGTGGTCCCTATTTATCTACTAGCAATTTCTTGCTTTCGGTCTGCTAGGTTGGCAGGAGCTGGGACGAAGACGGGAGCTCATTCCGTCCTGCAGTACTCGGGAATCGAACTGCTGACCTTCCGCCTCCCAGTCAGCGTCTTAGCCACTTGAGCCACTGCAGTCCCCATATCTAAGGTGAAAGGCAATTAATTGTTTTGATTTTGGCTTACAGCAGTGGATCTCAAATGGTAAGGCAGGCTTCCCACGGAAATGCTACAGCTGCCAAAGTACCAGGCCTTTATCTGTTTTGTCTCATTTTTATAGCAAGCACGAACAACATTGTGAGTAGATATGTGAAGGTCTGGGGAGAGGGACAAAATACTTTTTAGGAACAAGACCAACCACTCTTCTCCTTATTTCTCTCATGATAAATTTTCAAGTTCTCCAGTGGGACTTGTGAAAATACCAGAGGAATTGGTTCCTTGAGGTTGCTTTGGTAACTTTTCTTTCTATTTGGTAGAGACAGTAACTAAAGAAAACTGTTTCTGTCCAAATAATAAACTTTGTATTGTATATTTACTTCCTCGACACCAGATGGGGTAGAAGAGGAAGCAAAGAAGAAGACTGTGTATTGCAACATTTGTGGCTTTGGAATTCATCTTTTCTCAGGTGGCTAAAACTACAAAGTTACGTACCGTATTTATTTGTGTATAACGCGCACTCGTGTATAACGCGCTCCCCTAATTTTCCATGAAACCTCGGTATAAAATTTTGTTTCACACCACGCATTGTAATTGAATGCGTGGTGAAAAAGCTTGTTCATAAGAGCTACCTCCGGGCCACGCCTCGTCTCCCGCGCCACCCAATCAGATCCCGTCAATTTCTTCAAAGCCACGCCCCCGCCTCCCCTTCACCCGCCGCAGCAATAGACAGCCGACCCAATTCTAAAAAGGAAGTAAAAGAGGCTCGCGACGGGGGTGGGACTCCGGGAGTGAGGAGGCTTATGGCGGGAAATGGCTGGAGGCGGAGGCCACGCCCCGTTCTGCTGGAGAAAACCACGCCGGCGCCGTCCTTGTAGGGTGGGTAACGTCATGCGCTCACTGAGTCTCCCGTGTGGGCGAGGAAATGAAGCGGCACAACCCTATTTGTGATGCACACTGTACACGACAAGGTGACGTGAACTCGCGGGAACTCACCATTCGCGCCCTCAAGGGACCGGCCGCCACTGCCACACCAGTCCTCGTTTATAACGCGCACCCCAACTTTGATTTCTTTTTTTGGTATAAAATTTTGCGCGTTATACACGAATAAATACGGTAGTTATGTGCTGTTAGGTTGGAACCAACTTATAGCTACCCTAATTGGACTTTGGAACTGGTAAAACTACTCCTTAGATATCTCACTTACCTTGAAAGTTCTGAGATATTTAAGGAGTAGTTTTACCAGCAACTCTTCTCCAACAAGTTTCCATGGCCCAGTGGGGATTTGAACTGTCACTCTATCCATTTCACCAAAACAGCAAAGGTAAAGGTAAAAGTTTCCCTTGCTCGAAAGCCAGTCATATCTGACTCTGTTTCAAAGATGAAGAGCCAGTGCTGCTGCAGATGTTTCCGTGGTCATGTGGCAAGCATGACTAGACACCGGAACGCATGGAATGCTGTTACCTTCCCACCAAAGTGGTCCCTATTTATCTACTTGCAATTTCTTGCTTTCAAACTGCTAGGTTGCCAGGAGCTGGGACAAAGACGGGAGCTCATTCCATCCTGCAGTACTCGGGAATCGAACTGCTGACCTTCCGCCTCCCAGTCAGCGTCTTAGCCACTTGAGCCACTGCAAAACATGTGCTTATATGTCACAGGATACAGTAATCTGCCACTCTCTATAGTACAGGGTATACTCAGAATCTCTCACGTATCAAACTATAGAGACCTCATAGCGTAGTAAGCAAGCTACCCAAACTCTGTTCACAATATGAGTTTGATTCTGACAGGATCAAGGTTGACTCAGCCTTCCATCTTTTCAAAGTGCAGACAATGAGTACCAAGCATGCTGGGCTGGGGGCAAAATGCTAAAATTATCTTTTGACCTGTCCAAAGAGTGCTCTAAGCACTGTGGTGTGTTATGTAAGAGTGATTGCTATTACTGCTATTGCTATTCAATTTTTAGATTTTGTATACGTGCAAAGTAGTAAAATCTTATGTGGTAAATTACAAATGCTGCATTTTTATGGCCAGAACCTGTTGAAACAAGTTGGCTTACCTGACCATTTAAGAATAATCCCAATAATGACATGAGCTGTTTACCCAGCAATCCATCACACACCATGTTCTCCTTTGGTTTTGCAACTGATTGTGTGACTGGCTGTGCAACAGGCAGTCAAGAAAATACAAATGACCTTATAATCACAGAAAACTTCTAGCTAGATGCTGGCTAAAACAGTATATGTTTAGATTTTATATTACATTTATTTTCCCCCATCCAATCCCCTCTTGGTTTCTGAGGGTTTTTTCCACACACAAAAAGACTGGAAAAAATGGGACTATGCCACTTATACCTTTCACATTGTTTCTGATTGTGAGAATTGTGAACAATCTATCACTCTTTGCAAGTACAGGAAATGTTAAAAGTGGAGAATGCAACATCCTAATACAGGGGTTCACAACCTATGGCCTGCAGGCTGCCCCCAGCCCCCAATGCGGTTCCATCCAGCCCGCAGCAACAACCCCAGAAGCAAAAGCGCATGCACATGCGCAAACACACACACCAGCACGGTCAAACCACGTGTCCAGCCGGTTCAGCTGTCTGAGGAGGAGTTGTCTGGCCTGTGGCATAGAAACCTTGAGAACCCCTGTCCTAAAAGATGTAGCTTTTGGATACTGTTTTAATTAATTAATTAATTAATTGTACGCCGCCACAATTAGTGCAAATGCACTACTCTAGGTAGCTCACAACATTACAAAAACCAGCAAAAGTGTACAAAAAACCAACAAACATTAAATAAAAATAAATAAATAACAAACATAACTGTACAATAAATTCAAAAAAATTTAACAATACAAGCAACTAAATAAATATACCCACCCAGATGTTACATATGTATGTTCAAACTGCCCCAATATTTAAAAATGTTTAAAATGTCTATTTAATGGGACATTAAAAATGTCTATTTAATGGTCAAGACCAATATTATATAAGTTATTTATCAATGAGAGTAATCAGATGAAAATGCTTGATAGAAAAAATACATTTTTACTTGTTTCCTAAAGGCAGTTAAAGGAGGAGTTGATCTTATTTCATACAAAAAAGCATTTTATAATGTGGGGGTTATAGTAGAAAACACTCATCTGTAATCAGATTTCTTTACATCTTTACGAGTGACCATTCATAATTTAAGCTGATGAGTGCTCTGCGTAGCATGTTCCTAACCATTTATGGCAGGGGTTCCCAACCTGAGGCCCACGGGCCATTTCATGTGGGCCCACACCCCTCCGAGGGAATTTGAGAAACAAAATGGCTACCACTTTGAAGCTGTTGGGACAAAATGGCCACCCCCATCGTGCAGGCAGTGCAAAATGGCCATCCGGCCCTCGAAGCTGACTGAGAGAGCGTGACCTGGCCACCAACTTGAAAAGGTTGTGAACACCTGATTTAGGGCTTTATAAGTTACTAGCATATTTTCCCCGGCAGTGCCGGACTTTGTAAAATTGTGTTGGATAGTAAAGGGTTTATTTTTCTTGAACCAATGGTGCTGAGCTGTTTTAAATGGTGTTGAAAGGTTTTATGATTTTGTGGCTTCGAGGCGCTGCGGCCGCCTGCGGCGGACTTGCGCTCCCAGTGTGTGTGTTTTTTCTTATTTTTTGTGCGCTGGCTTCCTCAGTGCTGGGCTCTTTAAATTGGTTTTGGAAGATTTTTGTTTTATGTTTATGCAAATTTTATTTTAATTTAATTTATTTAATGTTAATTAAAAAAATTACTTTAAAATTTAATTTTGGTTTTTTAAAATCTTTATTTTTATGCATTTTTTATTTTTTGTTTTGGTTTTTTGGGTTTTTTGAGTGAAAAGTGATTTCTGTTGTTTGGTTTTTTTGGTATTTTTTGAGATTATTGTGAATATTTTTGAATTTTTTGATAATTTATTTGATTAATTTGGGAATTAATCTTATAAATTTCAATATTTTTGAATGTTTTTTCTCTTGTGGCCTCTGGGTGGGGGTGGTGAGCTTTTCTTCCTCTCTACAATTTTTCTCTTCTGTCCTCTGGGTGTCGCTTCCAGTTAGTATTTTCATTATTTTCTCATTTGAGTTCCGGCCGTCATTGAGTGAAGTCGTCTCCATGTAAGCTCTCTGGGTTTTTGTTTGGGGGGGGGGGGAGGTTGTGTTGGTTTTTTTTGGGGGGGTGTCTTTGTGATGTTTTTTGTTGTTACTTTTTGAACATTTTTGTGTTTCTTTTTGACTGTTTTTGTGGCTGGTTTTGCATGTTTTTGTGACTGTTTTTGAATGTTTTTTGTGTACTTTGATTATTATTTTTTTTTTGGGGGGGGGGGGGGCTTTTTTCTTTGCGGGCCAGGCTGGATCCCTGGCCCGTTGAAAGCAAAGGGCGGGTGGGTGGTCTTTTTTTTTTGGGGGGGGGGTCACGGGCCAGGCTCGATCCCTGGCCCGTGGGCAGAAAAGGGCAGGGGGTGGTCTTTTTTAGGGGGTTTGTGGGCCATGCTCGATCCCTGGCCCGTGGGCAGAAAAGGGCGGGGGGTGGTCTTTTTGGGTGGTGGTGGTTCGCGGGCCAAGCTCGCTCCCTGGCCTGTGGGCAGAAAAGGGCGGGGGGTGTCTTTTTTTTTCATGGGCCAGGCTCGATGGCTGGCCTGTCGACAGTAAGGGCAGCGGCAGCAGTTTTTTCTTTTTTCGCGCGCCGGCTGGCCCATCGAAAGGAAGGGCAGCGGCGGGGCTTTTTTTCCTGCGGGCCATGCTGGCTGCCCCATGGGAAGGAAGGACAGCAGCAGCGGGGTTTTTTTAACTTTTATTTTTCACGCGCCGGCTGCCTCAGCGTTCTGCGCGCTAATGGCGTGCAGGACGCTGGGGCTTGTAGTTTGGCGTGTGCGATTTTGGTTACTGCAGCGGTTTTTTCCTGCAGCTTATTTTTGATTGGCCACGGCACGTTTCTGAACGTTCCTTTTGCCACGCCGCTCAGCCTGATTGGCTCTGGTGCAGCGCGGCGCAAGGAATGTTGGGAATTGAAGTTCCCTTTTTTGTTTGCGTACGGGGGGCTCCTGTCCCCTGGGCGAAAATTTCAACCCGACAGTTACCTGCAAACCCCGTTTGGGCGAGTGCACGGAGGCTCGGACGGGGCTAGTGGGGCCTGGTGCAACATCCTTTGTCACATTCCAACGGTTAACGCACCATTTTATAGGTATAGATAGCCAACATCTTGAATCTGATATGGTAGACAATTGGTAACTAATGCAAACTAGCTGGAACTGGGGAAATGTGGTCATAAAGACTTAAATTTGTGATCAGTCTGGCAGCTGCATACTGTTTCCTTTGAAGTCTCAATACCAACCTTGAGGATAGCCTCAGGTAAAAAGCATTGAAGTAGTCAGTCTGGGAGATTACCATTGCATAGGTCAGTGTTATCAGGGAACACCTATCCAGGAATGGGTGAATCTGGGCAATGCGTCACAGTTGGTAAAAAGTGGACTTGACCACCGATGAAACCTAATCCTCCACAGATAAGAATTGGGTCAAGTAGAGTGCCCATATTGCAAATGTCTTCTCTCCTTTAATGGAAGAGCGACACCCTTCAGTTTGAGGGAAATTCTCCCAACCTATGATTAGATACCCCCAACAAGCATGACCATCATCTTGTCAGGATTCAGCTTATTGCTCTCCATCTACTCCTTGACTCCTCCAGGCAACTCTTCGGGAGAGACAGAGCAGCTACCATCAGAATATTGATGATAGTGAACTCCAAATCTCCTGATAACTTCTCCCAGTTGTCTAACATGGATACTGAATCCTGGGGCACTGCATATTGTGGTACCCATTCCAGGGATACAAGAACTCCTCCCCTAGCTGTACTCTCTGGACACATCCCCCAAGAAAGGACTGGAGCCAAACCAATGCCCGGTCACTAATAACCAATTCCCCAAAGTATGTCCAGGAGGACACAGTGGTCGACGATATCAAAGAGATCTAATAGGACCAACCGCAAGGATTCACACCTTTTTATTTTAAGAGTTTTTATTTTGGGTTTCAGGCCTTTAGTATTAAAAGTACTGAATTAAATGTGTATATGATAGGTGGAGTCCTGGTGTCTCATATAGGTTTTACCTATTTATTTATTTGATCCTTTCCAATATCCGTTTCTTTAATCCACTCTTTTTAAAGAGTCTATAAATTCTTCTTTAGGTAGAAACACCCACAAACACAAGCACTTCACTACAGTTTGCTTAAGTCAGGGGTTCCCAACCTAAGGCCCGTGGGCTGGATGAAGCCTGCGGCACCATTTCATGTTGCCCCCCCCCAACCCCTCCAAGGGCATTTGAGAAACAAAAAGGCCACCTCTTTGAAGATGTTGGTACAAAATTGCCACCCCCATCATGCAGGCAGTGCAAAATGTCCATCCGGCCCTCAAAGTTGACTGAGAGAGTGTGATCGTGCCCCTGGCTTAAAAAGGTTGGGAACCCCTGGCTTAAGTTCTGTTAAAGATCTCATATGGAGCTTTAGCACCCTGAGACATATCCTTGAAGGTTATGTAGAGGATGGCAGCAATGATGTCCGCATGTCACCAAGAAGTCGAGAGTCAGGGAAACTCTTAACCATGGTCTGTTCAATGCTGGTGTGATGCAACACCTAACAGAATACAGGTAGTTACCTTTTTTTAAATTACTGTACTTCCTCCAAATGCCTCAGGGAAAGTACTATGCATGGACAAAAGTGGGCCTAACTCCAGCTCCAATGCCCAGCTGGTCATTTATTTGCTGGCAAGGCACCAGTTGTTGACAAGCACATACAACCAGTTACACTGGTCTAGCATCCCGGGTTCTTCAAGAGAGGTCAATGCAAAAACAGTAAGATAAGGAGGAGGCCATCTTGGGAACCAGCCGACTCTTGGACTAAACTCTCAACACATCTCCCAAACTTCCTTTGGCATTGAGCTCTGGAAAGAACCAGACTAACCTCGCCAGAGAGGAAAAGTGCCAAGTCAAAAGGACGGGAACAGTCACGAGGAGGGCATGGTGCGGAATGGAACTGAAAGTGATGGTGGGGTAAAAGACACTCCCAGCTGTGCTGAAGCCTGGCCAAGAATAAGGTTGAAACAAAAGGTTGGGAAGAATCTGAAATGTTGATGGAAAATCTTTCCATTAATCAGGAAGCTTTTAAAATGGGATTCCTAACCAAGATTTCCAAGAAGGTCTTTCAAGAGGGAAGACTGAGAACAGCATACTGGCCAAGTTAAAGACAACTTTTACTGTCATCACTTTTGTTCTGTCTCGTGCGAGGTACTGATGTGAAGGAAGGATAAGACATGTTCTAGCCAGCGCATGGCCTCAGTTCATGTAAGGTAATACATAGGCTTGCCTGAACTCCCTGTGAACTGAAAGTGCAACATAGGGCATAACTCACAGTTGACACTGAAAGAATGCCTTGAGGATAAGAAGTTTAAAGAAACACTGTCCTATACTCCTATGCATCTTGAGCATTTCTAGTAACTGAGACTCTTCCTCAGGGACCTTCTTTCAGTGGTGGGCTCCAAAAGTTTTTACTACCACACTGTAGGTGGGGTATGGTAGGCGTGGTCTGGGGGAAAGCCCTGTGTTGCACCCAAATTAGGACTACTTTATTTCAAAAATTGGATGGGCGGGGCCAGCCAGAATTTCTGCTACCGGTTCTGGCGAACTGGTGCGAACCTGCTGATGCCAACCACTGCCTTCTTTCCTATTACCATTTCATCGTAATGAGCCTAATTATTCCTCTCATCTGCAAGCCAAGAGGATGGTGAGGTGAATCAATTACCTTAGCAACACTTTGCCCCCAGAACAGCTGAGCGGGCTAGACCACGCACCGGAACAGGGCATGTTTGCACATGCATGGCCATTTTACTTCCTGGTTTGGTGCAGACGCTTCTGCGCATGCATGAAAAGCAGCCATTTTACTTCCTGGTTTGGCACAGATACTCCTGTGCATGCATGAAAGGAATCAATTTGGCGCAGAAGCTTCTGCCCATACATAAAAGCAGCCATTTTACTTCATGGTTTGGCGTGCATGCTTCTGCACATGCGCGAAAGCAGCCATTTTACTTCACAGAAGCATCTGTGCCCAACCAGGAAGTAAAATGGCCACTTTTCGTGCATGCACAGAAGCGTCCATATTTACTTCCTGGTTTGGCGAGGGTGTCATGAGCCTAATTGAATGCCTTCGGGAGCTGTATCTGGCCCATGGGCCGTAGTTTGGGCATGTCTGTTGTAGATAGTGAGTACAATTCATGGTTTGCTAACCCTATTCAAAATGTAGGTTTTTTTACTTTGCTTTATACCCATTCATTACCTCTGGTTACATATTAACAGCAAACCCCTCCTAGTAGCAACAGCAATTACACTTACACTTACATACTGCCCATACTGCTCTTAGTGCACTCTCTGGGCGGTTTACAAGTTAATTAGCATTTTTGCCCCCAATATGCAAGGTACTCATTTTACCAAACCTTGGAAGAATGGAAGGGTGAGTCAACTTGGATCCCTGTCAGGATCGAACGCAAAACGTTTGGGCTACAGTACCCACTGCGCCACCAGGGCTCCTAGTGTCAACCACTGTGCCACCACGGCTCCTAGTGTCAATTTAGCCACTGCGCCACCAGGGCTCCTAGTATCAACTGCACCACCAGGGCTCCTAGTAGAACCCCTGCTCTACCCCCTTGAGAACGACACACAATAAAAGGACCAGAACACCCCTAGAACATCCCACGCAAAATGCACAGCTCCAGAAAGAGACTCCTTGAGAGTAGAGGCCTCCTCAAAAACTACAAAGTCTCCTGGCGATAAAGCTCTTTCTCCCAGGGAGACCAGGAAGCTAATCCTGCAAGTGGAGTTTCTTTTCTAGCTGGCCAAGGTGTGGCTACAGCAATGTAGCTGTTTAAACCCTGGCCTCAGACTGGGTGTTTTTATGTCTCTCCTTGCTTCAAACCCAGCCTGCTGGGGTACACAGAAAGAGCGTCTTCAAAGACCGTGGTATTTCTGAACTCCAATCAGGCATACCCCGGGCAACGGCAACCTTGTGTGCCAGCTAATCTTTCTCACACTAGGTCAGGTGAAAGGAACTGCAGAATGAACTCACCAAAAGGTGGCTTCAGTTTGGCAGTTTCACGTCTGGCCTAGACATGGAGGAAGTAGACCCAGCCTGCCTTGTATCTCAACCGCTGTTGCTTACACCTCACTTTAGAGCTGCTTAGCTACACTTCTTAGGCTTTCTGTTTGTTTGCTGATACAACTGGACTAACTTAGATCTCAATTGCTCTCAGACTTTTCCCTTTAGTTCTCTGGTACGATTCTGTTTGCCTAGATCTCAGATATCATGGGTTGACCGTGTGACTAATGTAGAAGTACTGCGCCGAATGGATAAAGAACAAGAACTCTTTAAGACCATTAAGCAAAGAAACCTCCACTACCTTTGCCATATCATGAGGAACAACATAAAATATAGACAATTCCAACTTACTCTGCAAGATCCCTGGTAAGAGAGGCCTTGGATGTAGACGGACTTCATGGCTGAAGAACCTGAGAGACTGGTGTGGCATATCCTCAGAAGAACTGTTCCGAGGAGTTAAGAACAGGAAGACTATCGCCATGATGATAGCCAATATCCGGAACGGATACAGCAGCTAAAGAAGATCTCTGCATTGTCTTTGTCCCAATTCTGCACTCTTCAGCTATGATTGTTTTTCTTTCTACCTGCAAAAACCTTGGCTGTGAAGGCAGTCTACCTGGGAGCCCAATACCATCTCCCAAACCTTGGCAATTTCAACCAGAACTGTTTATAAATTTCCTTCCACACCTCACATTGGGAATCGAAATCATCTTATTTTAATTATGTCAACAAAAAGAAAAAGCCCCATGGTCTATGCACAGAACACAACAAATGGGGTTTTCTTCTCCCTACTTTGCCCTAGGCATAACTTTTGGGTACCCTGGACAGCGAGGAGAACAAATAGGTCAATCTTAGAAGAAATCAACCCTGACTGCTCATTGGAAGGTCAAATAGTAAAGACGAAGCTAAAGTACTTTGGACATTAAATGAGAAGGGAGGATTCACTTGAGAAAGCCTTGATGCTGGGAAAGGTGGAGGGCAAAAGAAGAAGGGGGAGGCCAAGGATGAGATGGCTGGATGGTATTGTAGACACAATGGGCACAGAACTGGGAGTGCTGAGGGGGATGGTGGAGGACAGAGGCGCCTGGAGAACAATGGTCCATAGGGTCGCAAAGGGTCGGAATCGACTGTGCGACTGAACAACAAAACTCACCTGCATGGTAGGCCACAGATCCCCGGCTCCAGCCAGGATGTCGGTTTTTCGGGTAGTCCTGGATCAAAAAGAAAAGAAAACGAAGGTAGATCTTACAGCACCATTGTTCAATCACCTGCCATCCTTGTGGCAGAAAAGTGCCAAGCTATCACTATTGTTTTAAAAGGAATTTCTACTGAAGAGGATATGTTTCCTAATCTGAAGCTACAAAGTTCACTCTCAAGCTACCAAATGCAGAGAATTTATTTATTTCATTTTGGTGCCACCCATTTGGGTGGTATCCCACTCTAGGCAGTGTACAAGCAGATATCAATTAACATGAAAGAACATACAACAAATCAAAACAGACAACCGACAAATACGATTGTCGTCCAGGTTTTAAATGACGGTCGTCCGGGTTTTTAGCTTCAGTTTTAACTTACGGGGGTTGTTGGGAGGGTATTTTAATGGTTATTTAACATGAAATGTTGTGGTTTTACTGTTTAGGGGATGTTTTTATATTTGGATGTTTTATTGTGATTGTGAGCCAGCCAGAGTCGCTTCGGAGAGGGGGCAGCAATAGAAATTAAAACAACAGCAGCAGCAGCAACAACATCTCAAAATAAAATAAAATACAGTGACTGGCGTCTGAGGGCATAGGGGATCAACTTGCCTAACTAATTTATAATTAAAGGGACAACATCCTGAAAGGCCTCCTTGAACAAAGAGTTTTATCTTTAATTTAAAGACAGCCAGTGATAAGGCCTGGTGCAGCTCCACTGGTAGAGTGTTCCACATTGTTGGTGCCGCCACAGAGAAGGCTCTATTTCTAGTTAGACTTTTGAGCCATCCTCAAGCTCGGCACCTGGAGCTGTGATGAATGGGTGATGCAGGGAGTTGTTCTCAGGGAGAGATGCTGCAACAGATAACATTTCCCCTTCTCTTCCCATGTGATCACTGGAAAAGGCTGTGGGGTTTAAATGGTCTGGGGAACTTTGAATGAGAAAGAGATGGATTAATCCCCAGGGATTAAAAACCACAAATCCCCAGTCCAGATGTGGGAAGAGGAGGAGGAGGAGGAGGAGGAAGAAGAAAAGGCTTTTACAATCTGTCAAAGCTCACTAGGAGCCAGCCAGCCAGCCAGCCAGCTGGGCACTCAACTAGGGTGACTCAGCCATGCTTTCTCGAGTTCCTAGAGATACAGAGCAACTTTATCCTACTGGCTCTGGTACTCCCGCTTCTCACTGACCTAGAAACAGGGAGTGTTAAAGAAGTGAAGGATGTGCAATTCCAGCAGATTTAAGGAGCCTAACTTAAAAAAAACATGTCCCGGTCAATCAATATTATGTTTTATATATATTAAATATTAAAATATATATTTATATATTGAACATATTTTAAAACATAGCTCGCCCTTGCTTGAATGTCAGTCATATACCAACAATAGAGTTCAGTGTTCATATCTGTTTATAACCAAAGAGCCAGCGTTGTCTAAAACAGCCTGCTCAAACTTCAGTTCTTTTCAAGATTCTCCACTTGAGTATCAAGCTGTATTTACTGCAACCAGATCCTTTCTATTGACCCTTTTATTGTTCCTAATACTATACAGAGATGTTGCAGAACTGGCTGGCTGTTATATCTCTGCATGAGTCACTCCTCTGGGGTTGACTTCCTTCAAATCAGACAGCAGGCTCAGACAGGACAGCCATGGGAAAAGGCAGAGAGAGAGCAACGCTTTCCTCGGTGTGTAGAATTAACTCTCGGCACTCTGATCTAAGCCTTTCCTGGGGCAGGAATGGTGCAGCTCAAGTTTTAATTCAGGAAGAGAAATCTAGCTCAGTTTAAACACCAGCCCAGGACCAAGTAGTCTTGCACATTTATTTGTCTGTCACTGCACACTGTGGTCTACAACCCATACTCAGTGTGGGAACTAGTCACCTTATTAAGCAGTTTCTCATAGGGCAGTGATGGTGGACCTTGGCACTCCAGCTGTTCTTGAACTTCAATTTCCAGAAACCCTGACCAGCAGGAATGCTGACTTGAGCTTCTGGGAACTGAAGTCCAAGAACACCTAGAGCACCAAGGTTCACCATCACGGCCATAAGGCATGCCTTTCTCACTGACAAACCTCTCACCCCCAAATAAAAAATCACCAAATCATTTAGGGACAAGTTTTCCTCCAGCAACAACAGAAACTTGAAGGAGAGGTGAAAAGGAAGTTGTTTGTTTATTTATTTATAGGATCCCATGTGACTGCTGAGAAGGGGAAACAGACTGGACTTGTCTCAAAGGCCACGTGGATCCAGACCATGTGTGGAGGCAAGCAACCAAACCAGATGTCTGCAGCTGACAGGGAAGGAAGAAGGACAGACGCCAATCCAGATCCAATGTACAGCCCTGCCTGTTTCTAATTTGTTTTCTGGAATTTAGCAATAAGAAACAAGCCAGGCTCAGAAAAATTCAGGCCAGAATGTGAGTGTGGAACAATGAAGCATGGATGTGGCTGACAAGAGACTAGATTCCTAAGGTTGGGAGGGACCCGAAGATATTCTTGACTTGGGGTTCTTGACAGGTGTTGACCTTCAGCTATCCTGGAAATGTAATTTAATTTAATTTTTAGATTTATGCGCCACCCACTCAGGCAAGCCCGACTCAGGGCGGCTCTCACATACAATAAAACCAGATAAAAACCCTGCATAAATAAAAACCCACCCACCCCAACCCTAACAAACTCACCCATCCTATTCCTAAAAACAGATACAATCACCCACCCTATACTTTAAAAAGGAAGAGAGAGAGGATTCTGCTTATTAAATAAGCCAGCGGGAAGGGGTCACACCTTCATCAGGTCCCCATACCTGCCCTGCCAGCCAGGTTTTAAGACCCTTCCTAAAGGGCAGAAACTCCATCTGAAGACGTAACTCTGTTGGCAGGAGGTTCCAGAGGACCGGTGCAGACACAGAGAAGGCTCTCCTCCTTGTGCTAGAGAGACAGGAATACCTACCCCAAACTCTTTACCAAAGTTACACATAAGAACTTCATTTAAAGCAAAGAGAGTGAAATCTCTTTTGGAGACATAATTCCATTGCTATATGGATACATTCACAGGGAAATGTAAAAGTAAAAATACTTCATCATCTGTTATTGGATGTTACATGTTGTTAAAAGCAACACCCCAAAGAGGAGAGGAACTCAGAAATAACCCCTGAAATGTAATACTGATTTTTAGTAAATAGTCCTATGGTTAAACTTCAGTTTTACCACTTGAGGATGAACATTTATCTGTTTATGTTTTTATTTCTATCTTGCCTGCCCCCAATAGAAGGACCCAATGTACACTGATGCAACCACAGCAGTAACCAGAGAAGAATGAAGGCAATACTACTTAATTGTGGCATTTCCCCAGTGACAGACACCCTAATGAAAACTTGACCCAATTGTCCTGAAGTGAGAAAAACATTTACTGTATTTTCTGGCGTATAAGACTACTTTTTAACCCTGAAAAATCTGTGCCAAAGTCGGGGGTCGTCTTATAGGACAGGTACTTAACTGCAGCTTGTTTCCCCTTGCTTCATATGTCCAGCGCATATGGTGGGGGGTACCGCGGCCAAGTCCCTGCTCTGTGCGGGGAGTATGAAGCAAGGGGAAGCAAGCTGCACACATCTTCCTGTACCTCGAGGAGGAGAACGTGAGCGTGGATTGGCTCTCACCAGAACCTGCCCATTCGACTTGGAGGGCTGCGCGTCTTCGGGTTGAGTGTGGGTTAATTTTTATTTGGTGTGCATTGGAAGAGAGGTAGTCTTATACGGCAAGTATATTCCAAACTCTATATTTTAATTGGAAAAGTTGGGGGTCATCTTATACGCCCAGTCGTCTTATACGCCGGAAAATATGGTAGTCATCCAATGAGTTATCACTGGTTAATCTTAGGGTTATCCTAGATCTTATGACCACCTCATGGAACCTACTTGCAATGGATCCTATGAAGCAGCTGGAACATAGAAGGCAAGGATTAGCAATGTGTTGTCTGCTGCGTGTAAAGCCTCTGAACTGCTTTTGGAAACAACGATGAACTTCTACAGACCTCCACTGTTAAACTCACCATGATGGTGGCAGCTGCAACATTGGTATGGATGCCAGATTACTAGAAGCCTTTGAAAACTATGGCTTTATTTAATTTCAAAGCATGAGCTCTCTATGCAACTTGTTCATATGTTTTTACGGGGTCAGGGGAGTTTGCCAAGTAACAGAATAGACCATACTGCCAGCGACTCAACGCTGATCGTCAGGCTGCAGTTAACTAACCTGACCACCAGCCTTGGGTAGTGAAGTCCACAGAGAAGAGAGATGGTCCCAAGTGGATGAAATCCCACTTGAATCCATCTTGATGGAGAGCAACAGCTGCATCAATACAGTACTGGCCTGGGACTAAGGAGGCCTTTGTGTGCCAAAAGGGCTCAGGGCCAGAAAGTGGTATGGGTGTCACGCACTGATGCAGAAGGCAAACGGAAGGCCACTGCATCATATGGTTCCCAGGGACAATCTTCATGGCTGAAGAGCGCCGTGATGATAGCCAATACTGTATTCAGAATTGGATACAGCACTTGAAGGAAGACGAGGAGAAGGAAGTTTGCTGCCACCATAAAAACTTCAGCAACGTCCTTTATTTTCATATGTAAAAAAAAAAGTTATAGAGACATATTCAAGTGTAACCCTCAAAAGTCAGAGTACCAAGGACTCGGAGAAGACCCCAATAAGTCTCTCTCAGAACCACAGTTTTGTCATCCTGACTCGGCCCTGTGGGTCAGCACTGCAGGAAGAAATGCTCCTGAGGGGAGACTGTAATGTGAATGGGACTAGGGTGGAGAGGAACAATGCTCTTGCTCATGTTTCAATAGTTTATTTGTTTACCTTGCGTGCCAGGCCCAGTGCGATGTAGCATTTTTCTCCTGGATCTACAATCTCCACCTCAAAGTAGTGACTCCTGGTGCTCAGGGGTTGTCGAGCTTGTGCTAGGCCGACGTCAATGATGCTCTTCCCCTTCCCCACATATTCCAAGAGCTAAGGGGGAGAAAAGATGACACATGACACACCAAGGATCACACTGAGTCAGACTAAGCAAACATTTGGTCTCCTTGTGGTTTCCAGAGTGATCACTACCAAGAAGCTGTGCTAGCATGAAAAAAGAATGAAAAGTAGAAGAAAACAAAAGGAAAGGAGAAGGGATATTGCAAAGTAATTTCTTATAGTGGACAACAACAAGCTGGTCAGCAATAGAGGGAACTCTGATGAGAGAAAATAGCCGCAAAGATCAAAAGCCAATGTGTTTCAAAATTTGGAACAGTAAACAATGGTCAAATCCCAATCTCAAAAATCCTGTCCTTGCAAATATCACATTTCCACTTGGATGGATATGCAAGTCTACTTTTCAACAAGAGGGAATGTATTCCACAAAGATAGGAATTATATATTTTGCATTTCCCTAAGTGTTTCTGTCTCATATTTTAAAACCATATTTTAAAGGCGGTTGCATGGGAGTTCTAAACCTGTATGCAGGTTTCCAGCTGTTAAAATCTTCCAGTGTTTGGCGGATCAGCAATTTTACTATAGGATCTCAAATAGCTATAATTTTCAAGGCAACAACTCAATCAACTTAGTTTCTTTAATATTGTGTTGTATTATGAACAAGCCAGCTGCCCAGTCTCCCCTGAGTTATGACACACAACAAACAAAAATATCATATTGTTAATAATGATAATAATTGTATGTATCAGGTCATTTCTGGCTTATGATTACCCTTTCCAGGGTCTTCTAGGCAGAGAAAACACAGGAATGGTTTCCCATTCCCTATTTCTAGAGCAGGGGTTCCCAACCCTTTTATGCCATGGGCCTGACTGCTGAGCGGGCAAGACATCGCCCCCCAGAAGTGGGAGTAAATGCACCTGCTTCCACATTTATGAGAGTCATGGGCACATTTATGACTGGCGTAACTGCATTTACGCATGCGCAGGCACATTTTATGGCTGTCATAAATGCGCCTGCTTTCACTTCCGGGTGTGGCAGCAAGCCACATTAAATAGTGCCATGGGCCGGATCCGGCCCATGGGGCGTAGGTTGGGAGCCCCTGTTCTAGAGGCCTCCTGGAACTTGCAGGCTGGCTTTCCCCCCAGAAAACACAGAGAAGACTCAAACTCCTGGCCTCTGATTCCACAACCAGATACCTAAATCACTGGGCTATTTAATTAGCATCATATAATTAGTTGGATATTATTATTTCTTCCTCTGCTTTACTAATTTGTCCACAATTCTGACATGGAATCGTGAACTGTGACACAGGTAATTCTAAGAAGGAAGCATTTTAACTGTGGATTTACCACTGTGTGCTAAGAATTTTGTGGACTGAGAGGGTGACAAACAAAGAACTAAGATAAATGAACAAAGATCAAGAAATAATAAAATATAGAAATGGAGAAAGCTGAAATATATTGTTCATAGAATGAGAAACAAAAATACAAATTGTTACCGCTCATTATACATGATAAATCCATGGGGGGTACATTCTGAGACCTACTGTGAATACCTGAGACCATGTATAACAATGAACCCTATACTGCAGCGCTTCTCAACCTTTGGTTTTTGGACTTCAATTCCCAGAAGCCTAAGTCAGTTCCCCCAAACACTGATCAGTTAATGTACTGGCTTAGGCTTCTGGGAATTGAAGTCCAAAAACCAAAGGTTGAGAATCACTGTTATGCTGTATCTTACATTACAGACAGTGGCCTCTAGTGGTGAGCTGCACAGATATGGGCAGCAACCTGTACTTCCAATTCTGTGCATGTGTGTGTGTTTGTGTATGTTCCAAATGAGAGCAGGGGTGGGTAGTGTGTGAGTCTCCAAATAAAAGACTGCAACTTCCATCATCTCCTGCTATGCTGGCTTGAGTTGATGCAAATTGTAATCCAGAATTTCTTGGTCATATATTCCCCACTACCCTGCCTTAATGGCAGAAAGTGAAGAAGATCTAAAGAGCCTCTTGATGAGGGTAAAAAGAGGAGAGTGCAAAATTTGGCTTGAGACTCAACATAAAATCTGGCTGGAGACTCAACCCATCACTCCCTGGCAAATATAAGGGAAAGAAATGGAGGCAGTGACAGATTTTACCTCCTTGGGATCTAAGATCACCGGAGATGGTAACTGCAGCTATGAAACAAAAAGACACTTACTTATTGGGAGGCAAGCTATGGCAAACCTAGGCAGCAGAATAAAAAGTAGAGACATCACCCTGCCAACAAAAGTCCGCATAGTTAAAGCGATGGTCTTCCCAGTAATAGTGTATGGCTATGAGCGCAGAAGAACAGATGCCTTCCAACTGTGGTGTTGGAGAAGACTTTTGAGAGTCCCAAGGAGATCAAATCATTCAATCCTGAAGGAAAATCAACCCTGACTGCTCCTTGGAAGGACAAATACTGAAACTGAAGCTCAAGTGTTTTGGCCACCAAATGAGAAGAAAGGACTCACTGGAGAAGGCCCTCGTGGAGAAAAGGGCAGCAGAGGATGAGATGGTAAGATAGCATCGTTGATGCAACGGGAGTAGATATGGGCACTCTGGAGGATGACAGAGGGCCCTGGGTCAGAATCGGCTGTGCGAATGAACAACATAGGCAAAGGTCACCCTTGCTCGAAAGCCAGTCGTATCTGACTCTAGGATTCAGTGCTCATTTTTGTTTATAGCCAAAGAGCCAGCGCTGTCTGCGTCTACAGACATTTTTGTGGACATGTGGCAGACATGACTAGACACCAGAGTGCATGAAACACTGTTTTCCTTCCCACCAAAGTGGTACCTATTTATCTACTTGCAATTTCTTGCTTTCGAACTACTAGATTGGCAGGATCTGGGACAGAGACGGGAACTCATTCCATCCTGCAGCACTCGGGTATTGAACTGCTGACCTGCTGCCTTCCAGTCAGCGTCTTAACCCCTTGTATGAACAGCATATTCCCCACCCAATTTAAGGAGAGGCCTGGCTGTGCTCCTTGTCTTCAAGATACACAGCACTTGCTATCAGTGAACTGTTCACAGTACTGTTCTGCACAGCTTTTCAAAAGGACTGTTACATGTGCATTTCTCCTGAGTTTGTGCCCGGTGAGGTAGGCAATTTTAAGTGCCATTGCTTAAAGTCTGAGAGTCAGACAAAGTAATCACGGAAAAAATGTGCCGTAGTCTCCCATATCATTATAGAGTCCACTCTAAATCTTAGTTGCCACAAACTACAGTACAGTACCTAAATTTATGTGCAACAAAGCAGCTCATGTGCCCTGGCAAGATTTGTATACCATTTATTTAAGATAATGCCCAACATTCTGCTTTCATTATGCACGGCGAGCAAATGTTCAGGTGTCTTCTCATTTTATTTGCATATTTCATTGTGCTAGTGAGAATATGCTCACCCCCAAAACATTTTTCCCAACCACTGAAAATCCTGCTCAGCTGGCACATTCTTGACAAGGTTGGCCCAAGACATATTGTCGTCTCTGGCAAAACAAAAAACAGCAACCTCCCCTACAAAAAAAACCAAGAAATCTAGGTTACTTTGGTTGGTAAATAAAAATATAATGGTCTCCCTTGCTCGAAAGCCAACCATATCTGGCTCTAAGGTGCGGCACTCATCTCCGTTTACAGCCAAAGAGTCAGCGCTGTCTGCATCTGCAGATGTTTTCATGGTTACGTGGCAGGCAATACTAGACACCAGAGCACATGGAATGCTGTTACCTTTCCTGCTGAAGCAGTACCTATTGATTTACTTGCATTTTCTTGCTTTTGAACTGCTAGGTTGGCAGGAGCATGCACTCACTCCATCATGTAGCACTTGTGTCTCGAACTGCTGATCTGACAACCTTCCAGTCATCAAGTTCAGCATCCTAACCACTAAGACACTGCAGTCCCTTTAGTTTGGTACTCAAGGGAAAAAATAGGAACTTCTTTTCCCCCTCCTGGTAATAAAAATACAACAAGAATACATGTCAAACCGGCTCTGGGTAATGTAGAAAAAGTAATGTCATGCATTTCACAGGAGACTATATGCATATTTTAAAGGCTGCATTTGCAGCCATGATGACTAGACACCTTTTGCTACTGCTGCTGTTCTTTTAAAGAGAAATATAAATTAAGAGTTAGATGGAAGAAATAAACAGTTGCTTCAAATGCAGAATAATACATTTCCCCCAAAGGAACTGCAACAAACGGTAGTCTTAGACCACTAAACCAGGGGTTGTCAACCTATGGCCAAGTGCCAGATAATCTGGCCCCTGGTCTTGTTCCAGCCGCTGTTGCCACCATCGTTGCCGGATCGGCTGTGGACTCATTTACAACTGTCGTAAATGTGTTAATGACAGCCGTAAATGAGTTTGTGGCCTTTGTAAATGCATTTACGACAGCCATAAATACCGTAAGTTTGTGGCCTTTGTAAATGCATTTACGGCAGCCGTAAATGAGTCTGTGGCTTTCGTAAACGTGTTTATGACAGCCGTAAATGAGTCCGCGGCCTTCGTAAACGTGTTTATGACAACCGTAAATGAGTCCGCGGCCTTCATAAATGTGTTTATGACAGCCGTAAATGAGTCTGCAGCCTTCGTAAACACGTTTACGATGGCCATAAACAGTGGGGGGACAAACAATCCAGCCCCCTTAACTGTTTGAGGGAGCATGACCCAGCCCCCAACTTGAAAAGGTTGAGAACCCCTGCACTAAACCAATGATGGTCAGCCAGAATTCCTGCTGTAACATCAAAGAGGTAAGGTAAATAGCCACTACAAATGTGCTACAATCAGTAGAGAGCATATTCATCATGTGTGCGTGTACACATAGACCTCTTGTTACGAACAGCCACATATCGAGCCAATCTTTCCTGGCTTCTACAGCCTGGGGCGTGTGTGTGTGTGTGTGTGTGTGTGTGTGTGTGTATCCACTGGCTGTCCTCTTTCTCACTACCACAGGATTCCCAGAACTGGTAATTTATCTAAGACGAAAAACAAACATTTTGAACAGCTGGAACAGGAAGCAGCAAACAAGGAGTGACCTACCCTGACAAGGATCTATCATTTGGAAGGAGGGAAAACAACTGCAAAATGATGTTATCATGGAAGTTTCTGTGTTTTAAAAATACTTCTCATTAATAGACAACTTAAAAGTATACTTTTTTTATAATAAAAAACAACTGTTGAACTAGAATGGAGGTTATGAAATGAGACAAGAGGGTGGAGAAGAGAGGGTGTTTACCACATGTTCTACTAATGGTGTATTAACATCCTCGTCACTGCATTTTCCTTTCTAGTCACACAGAGTTACTTTACTTGGCTATCTAGAAATGATCTCTAGTGGATACAACCTCTTTTTTCTTTTCTTTACACAACTTCCAGTCTTTCAATTAAAGAAAACTGACCTTGCTCCAAACAATGGGTCAATTTCAGGTCAACATTCAAATGTTCTAAGAAGGGAGAAACAGACTCCTAATAAAAAGCAATGGATGCCTTAACTACAAAATGGCGCCTGCATTTACAGCCCATGTTTAAGACCATGCCCCAAATATCACAGATACTGGCATCAATGCTAGTGAAATTTCTAACATGACATTCATTGGTTTGCATGATTCTTCCCATAATGGTACAAAACCTTGGGAGAGGAGTTAAGTCACTTAGTGACTATACATCCAATAGGTGTGTACAACACTGTGTTAGTCAAGACACCTAGAGTAGATGATTTGAGCTAATAATTTCAGATTATCAGCTGCTCTTGGTGAGTTTTAGAAGTGTAGGTATTAAAAACAAAATAGACAATCTGGAAGTTACATATTTTAACTCTACCTTACTTCAACTGGACATATTAAGTGAAGCATGGCTGACAAAAACATTATTATTATTTTTGCAGAGCCATTTTTTAAACAGATTACTTGCTTGTGGGGATGGAAACACTATTTGGGGACAAATGAAATACTTGATAAAGAAGTTCCAGAGATTGTTTGAGGAGCATTTTCAAAATAATCTAGGAACATATTTACAGGCATAAAGATTACAAAAAAGTGACACTGAAATATATATTTATATAAACAATCTTTTAAATTGAAAGCACCAAAATTGCAGCAGTCTATGTAATATCCAATTGCCCAAGCTGTACTAAATCAGGTCCCTGACTCTAGTGAACAAGACAATGCATCGTGCACCATTTCACAAAGCTGGCCAGCAACACGGAACACATTACAGTGGAACCTTGCTTAACATAATTAATACATTCTCCGGGACGTTTCTTACAGTGACAATTACTTTAAACAAATTTCCCATAGGAATGCACTGAATGCAATTTCCCATAGGGATGTACTAAAAACTAAAATACATTAACCAAAATGCGGTTTCCCAAAGGAATGCACTGAAAACCAATTAATCTGTTCCAAAAAAAATTCCATAAACCAAGCCACTATTTTCTATGGATTTCCTTTTGTTATGCAATTTTTATGTTAACCGAGCCATTTGTTAACTGAGGTTCCACTGTACTATTATACCAGAATGAATAATCAATAGGATTCTGGTGCTAGCACAACTCAACTGTGAAGACTACTTAGGTTTTAACCCAATAACCAGCCTGTATGGGAGACCATAGCAAGCCGTTTATCACTATCTTGTTATTTGCAGCCCCATGGAGCCCATGCCCCACAGGGGTACCTCAATTACCAGAAACCTGTCAGTCCATTGGCTGATCAGTGCTTTGGGGAATTGACTTAGGCTTCTGGGAATTGAAGTCCAAAAACCAAAGGTTGGGAAACACTGGTATAGACAAAAAAGGCTTTCCTTTTTGTCAAATTGATGTGTGACTCATTCATTCCTATAGTGGTCTTCTCTGGTTCTATCTCTACCTGATTGAGAACTGGCCCACAAAGCACTATGGGGTGTTCTTCCCCAGATGGGAAATTTTGAAATACCATTTAAGAACAGTTATTTAATTGGGATGTTGTATCACTTTTGAGTGTGCCAGTTATACTTTCTGCAAAAATGTCTTAAATTCTATTAATAGAATTTAGATCTTGAGGGGAGGTGGGAATATCTTAACATTCTGCTATTAAAAACCCTCTTGTTACCAGGAATAATAAGTACATGAAATGGAAACATGCCTGCACCACACACAGGGCATTTATCAAGCAGAGCTTGCAAAAGTTGGATGGGGAATTGCTATTGTCATCGTGTGTTACAGCAACCCAAGATGAGTGAGGGATTTAATGAGTGGCTTTGGCAGTTACACACACACCCTACTACACTCCGTGGCAGAGCCAAGGTAACTGGACTCAGTTCTCTATTAGTCTACCCACTACACCAAAATGGTACCCCTAAACCAGGGGGGTTCTTTATAGCCTGTGGCGCCAAATAATCTGGCCCTCGCCCTCAATCCAGCAGCAGCCACCACCAGAATAGGCAGCGGAGTCATTTACGGCCATCGTAAACACATTTACAACAGCCATAAATTAGTCCGCAGCCTTCGTAAACGCATTTGCGACAGCCGTAAATGAGGCTGCAGCCTTTGTAAACGCGCTTATGACAGCTGTAAATGAGGCTGCAGCCTTCGTAAACGTGTTTACAACAGCCGTATGATTCTGCAGCTGTTGTAAACATCACAAACTGTTTGAGGGAGCGTGACCCGGCCCCCGATGTGAAAAAGTTGAGAACCCTTGCCCTAGACAGTATGGACAGTAGCTATGACAGCTGAGGCAATCTGGAAGTTGCAGTCTTCAAGGATAATGTTTACAAGCTCCAGTCCCAAAAATTCAGTTTTGAGCTGCAGTCCCATATTGCTCATCCTCTTCCACTCTTCTAGCAAATGGAGGTTTGATATCCCAGTGTTTTTACATGCGAGTTGATCTTCTCAATGTACATCCAATGTACTGTCACTGTTCCCCACGTTCATACTGAATTCATCTTTCTGAAGTGGGCAATGCTGGGGTCATAATCACCACTGTATACCTTGCTTCCCCCACCTCAAAAAGAGAATAGATATCAAATACTTATGTGAATCTGACTTTCATATCTTCAAACAAGGCCTTGTACTGTACTGTATTACCTTTTGCAGGAAAGCCTACATACATGGATGAAAGGGGATATAAATTGTCTAGGAAAGTGATCTAGGCCAGTTAAGACATCCTGGAGATTTTAATTTTCATTATCAGACAAAGTTTCAATCTACAGTTCTGAAGACAAAATGTGAACACATATTATGTCTGTAATCAGAAGATACTCCTGTGAACATATACTGTACGATGATTCAGTCTTTGCATAGCCTCTTGATTTTCTTTACTTATCTTCTGAGCCAGAACTCTATAGTTCTGATCTCTTCAGATCATAGCACTTTATTGTCCTGGCAAGCCTAAGGATTTTTCAGGGGACGGACCCTCAATTCCACAATGGCATGTGAGGTGAAGGATTTGAATAATACAGTATGTCAACAAACTGGATGAAACCAACCATCAGGTTCCCTTTGGCCTGAACAAGAACAGGCTATTTGTGCAAGACTACGAAGTCTCTCATCCTGCAGCAAAAGCATAAATTCAACAGGCAGCAATTTTTAGCAGAAACCTGAACCTGCAGTGGCTCAAGTGGTTAAGATGCTAACTGGAAGGCGGCAGGTCAGCAGTTCGATGTCTGTGCCTGCCAACCTAGCAGTTCGAAAGCAAAAAATTGCAAGTAGATAAATAGGGACCACTTCGGTGGGAAGGTAAACAGCATTCCGTGCACTCCAGTGTCTAGGCATACCTGCCACATGTCCACAGACACATCTGCAGACGCAGACAGCACTGGTTCTTTGGCTATAACACGAGCAAGGGTGACCTTTACCTTAAACCTGCAGATGTTTTTGTTGTGCAGCCTTTTAATTTAAAGTGCATGGGTGGACAATTTTTGTATGTTAGTATCTTAATTTTTGTATTGTATTCAATTATTGTATTTGAAGTTTGATTTAGTAGATGTATTAAATTTTGGAGTTTAAGAATTGAGTTTGAATTAGTATATTGGGATAGTAATAATAATATATAAATTAAAATATGTATATTAGGATAGTTGTGTGCACGATAGAAGCACTTAAAATTTCTTTTTGATGAAATATAATTAATTACTTAAAGATGTAAGGAAGAATGGGGAAGCTATTGCACTACCAAGTCATAATTAAACTGTATCCTTATGATTTTTTATTTTTATAATTTTCTTCTTCTTTTTTAGTTAGTATATTGTGTTAGTAAGTTTAATGGTTTGTATTTTTATGTATAATTGTTGTATTACTTTATAAGTTGTATTATTGTTGTTTAAAATTTAATAAAAAATTATATAAAAAAAAAAAATAAAGTGCCGGAGGGGAGAGAAGAGATGGTCATGGTACCGTCACCAAAAGCTATCAGTTGCCATGTCTTGCCTGCATAGCAGGCCATAACATAGCTTATACAGACAGTAACCACCTCTACACAAATCAAGGTTGCCATAGAAATTACTGATGGGCTAAAAGTCAAAGCCTGACATTTTGGCCCTCTTTCTCACTTCTTTCAGGTCAGGACCTGGCAAATTTTATCTCAATGCTTTAGTACAGAGCCTGGTCGCCAGCAGGGCATTAGAAGATGGAAGCAAATTAGAAGGTGGAGGAAGGCGCTCACTGGATAAGGAACAACATTAAAGGAGGCTATAGCTGAGAAACTCAACCTCCCCTATATCACTTGGAGGACCCTGAACAGGCTGAGGGTCGGAGTCCCTAAATGTAAGACCAACATGCTCAAGTGGGGACTTCTGGCAGACAACAACACACTGTGTGAATCCAGCTCATTTACTGGTCTGCCAATTACTGCCATAAACATGTGCCAATGAGAACTTCAGTTTTGCCAACAACAAAGCCCAGAAGGGGGCTTAATTTTGGCAGTCCAGTGTTTGATCTGGACACGAAAGAAAAAGAAGCAGGGCATGGAGGACTACAGCTGGATTGTGCCAGGCCAAACCCTTCAAGACAAGAACCAAATGCTACTGAATTTTCAAAATGACTCAGACACAGGTTGAAGTAGGGATTAACGCAAGGGCGATGCTGAGAATAACTCCTTGGCAGAAAGTCCCACCTGAAGAAAACGACACAATATCCTGTGTGATCTGGCCAAGTTCAAAGCTGAAAGCTGGTTCAGGGGGAAAAAGAGGAAGAGAGAGACTTTCAAGTCTACAAGTAGGATGACCACAGAGGAAAGGAGATGCCTTGAGGCTACTACAACCCAGACGTTCGAAATTCCAAGACAACCAGCTTTGCAGGAACAGACAAACACTCGCTTTCAAGAGACGTACGGCAAATCTGGGCTTGCCTCTCCACTCTGCCAGTGTGCTGAAAATCCATGCCCAGTCTTTGAAGAGCGGTCGTTTAATAAACAAAATATTAAGACTGTCCAGGAGAAGAATGCTAGCTATGCATTTTATTTTATTTTCCATCAGGCCAGGCAAAGCGAGGAAGGAGAGGAAGGAAGTTCATGTGGGTGAAACTGTTATTTGTAGGACAGGAGGAAAGCAGCGGCTTTAGAAGAGTTCAACCAGCTCTGATTCTATATGCCCTTCAAATAAATGTCTAAACTTCACTTGCCCTTATAAGAATCATTGGCTGCCGCGTTTGCATTTCCCCCTCAACTGTTTCAATGGTTTCGTGTCAACCTTCGAAACAGTTGAGGGGGAAATGCCTAAGGCGGCAGGCAGTGATCTATCAGGAGAGGTGCTCTCCCTGCTGGATCACTGGCTGCCTCCTTTGTATTACCCCCACCACCACCCCTGTTTCAACAGCTAACACGAAACAGCGGTGGGGGTATTACAAAGGCAGCAGCCAGCGATTCATCAGTGAGAACGCCTCCCTTGATGAATTGCTGGCTGCCGCCTTAGGCATTTCCCCCTTCGGCAGCGCGGAAGGGGTGGCAGGCAGACCATTCCCTCAGCCCGGGATCTGTCTGCCTCGGTAAGGCAGGCATGGCCCTGGGCTGAGCTGTTTTTGGCGCGCATCGGCTGTGTGTGTTTTTTTACACACGCGCCGGCTGTCTCGCCTCCTCCGCGCTCACATCCTCCTACCTGATTGGCTGAGGGGTGGCGCAGCGCGGAGGACGCTGGGAAGCGTAGGGTTTTTTTGTTCGGGTTCGTGGGGCATTGGCCCCACTCTCGGCTTCCAGACACTTGTGGGAGTGATCTTCAGGACTTAAGGCAAGTGTGGCCGGCTCATTACGGGATTGACTGGACGTGTGCGGACACACATTCCGGACACGCACGGCCACATCCCATTCTTATAGGTAAAGATATGGCTGGAGGCTGGATAGAGATAGAACATATGGCTAGCAATGGGGTTTACACCAGGGAATGCAACTAAGATTACACACTATTAGCAGTGACAATTACATGACGGGCAGGTTCTCACCAGAACAGCATCGGCTATTACCTTGTGAACCACGCAGAGAGTGCACTAAGTGCTAAGGGGTGATATATAAGTGTAATTGCTGCTCCTAACACCAGGCAGCACCAGCAAAGTGCCAAAATATCTATCTGTGCTAATGTAACTGTCCCTGGGCTAGCTATAATAAATCTGTTAGCCTTAAGAAAGCCACAGGACTTTTGATTCCTCTTTAAGAACAATACTGGAACTTGACTGGAGAAATAACAATGGAAAGCAGTTGTGCAGAGTTTGGAACAGAAGGTGGAGCTTTTGAAATAAGAGGGACCAAAGATCATGAGTTTCCATGTCCTGGTGGCCACAGCTGGCAGACGTCTCAGACGTAGGGTGGAGAGATGAATAAAAAAGAAATGCTCAAAGGGGCTTTTAAGGAATGGAGATGAGAACTGCCCAACTGGAATAGATCGTCCGTACATCCTTCTAAGCTCAGTATTCTTTGTCTAGCAGCAGCCATCCAAAGATTCTCTAGAACAGGGTTTCCCAAACTTTTCAAGCCGGGGGCCGGGTCACGCTCTCTCAGTCAGCTTTGAGGACTGGCTGGCCATTTTGCCCTGCCTACACGATGTGGGTTACCCTTTTGTCCCAGCAGCTGCAAAGGGGTAGCCATTTTGATTCTCAAATGCCCTTGAAGAGGTGGGGAGGGCACATGAAATGGTGCCATGGGCCAGATCCAGCCCACAGGCCTTAAGTTGGGAACCCCTCTACAAGCTCAGTACTAAGGAATAATAGAAACGAACATCCCTTCGTTCTTTCCAGTTTCTGGTGGAAGATATACTGCTTCTGAACATGGAGGATTCATGTTCTGCTATCCTGACAACCATCAAAGTTAGATTTCTATTTCCCCACCAATGCTTAGCTCAAAGCTGCACCGCTAACCAGGCCAGAGTCAGACTCACAATTATGAAAAAGAAAATCCACCCTGAGCCCTTTGTGATGGCTCTCACTTCAAACCATACTTTATAAGGGGAAACCTCCAAAGAATGAAGGCAAGAACATGCTGGCCAAGCAAGACTGAGGCCAAGACAAACAGGTGAACCTCCTAGATAAGCAGACACAGGGCCATATGTGCCGCCAGCACAGCCAAAGAAATCTAAAACTGGCAACATATCCAGATTAAGGCAAAGGAAGGTCTACATGGTGCTATGAGCAAAAATGAAATAAATGATCTTAACCATGCTTATAAAGCCATTTGTGAAGATGATGAAAGCAAAGGATCTTGAGTAGACCCAGTCCCAGCTCCCAGCAAATGCATAACTTGTTAGATTGAGAATTATCTAAAATTCTAAATGAATATTTAGTCAAATACTAGCATTTTTTGCCCGGCCCTGCCCAGCAGGTATAACTTGTGTGTTGGTGGTTGGGGTGGTTTTGGGGGTTACACACACACACAAACACAATCATACACACAACACAACCACACACACAGACAATACACACAAACACCACAACCACACACAAACAACACAACCACACACACAACACAACCACACACACACACACACAGCTCAGAAGGCCGCGCCGAGTGCAAAAGGCCCAGCCGGCAACAGGTAAGTGGGGTGGGTAACAGGGACTGGGGGGGACGGGCGGAGGGCAGGTTCGTGTTCCCCCTTTCTCCTCCCAAATCAGGGTGGGTGGCGTGGTCCCCAGGCCTGTCCCCCCCCCTCAGTCCATGTCCCCCGCCCCACCTATCTGTTGCCGGCTCAGCCGTTTGCTCTCTGAGCCTCTCTGGCCTGGCCTTCTGAGCTGGGCCACTCACCTTCCATGCCTCCGTGGCGCGACCTGTCCTCCATCCCCGCTGCCGTTGAAGCCTTCACCGGTCGGGCTGGGGGCAGCAAAAGCAGGTGGCCCACCTGGCAACTGATGTGCCCGCCCGCCGTGGTGAGCTGGGGATGGCTTCCCTCAATGAGACGAAGTATCTCCCAGAGGGAAGTGGTTTGCATGTTGGACAGCCGGTTTTTTTACACGCACGCCGCTTTCCCGGCCTCCTCCGCGCTTGCATCCCTCAGTCTGAGCGGAGGAGGCTGGGAAATGTATTTTTTTGTTCATGTTTGTGGGGCGGGTGCCCCACTCTCAGCGTCCGGATCCTTGTGGTAATGCTCGCAGGGTCTTAAGGTAAGTGTGGCCGGCTTGGTACAGGATGGTTGGGCCGGGTGTGGCCACGTATGCCTGACATGTACCACGCAACCCCCTCAAGGTACAGATTTAAGGCTCTAACATACACAGAACTACTTAAAATCTTGCAAGCAGCACTGAAACTCCAACAGAAAATCCTCCAAAACAATATCGGGAATCAGTGTCCGCCAACCACTCAGCATACTGCTATATGGATACGTTTTCCAGCTGTGCCCATCTTGAGATGGTTGTGTGGCAGGTTTAAGTAATGTCTGCAAAACGCTTAAGAGGGGAGAACAAAGGCGGGGGATGGGGCGCAACAAGCATACTATCTGGATAGATCCAGAAAACACTAATTTGCATACAGTTAACACAGTCATACTCACAATTCAGGTAATTCTTGAGATCTTTAGCAGAAGGTCAAGCTGGTAATGCATCAAAACACAAAGTAGATTGGTCATATGCTAGGTTTGCAGATGAGCAACAGAAGTCAAAAGCCACTTTGATTTGTACAAGAAGTAGAGCTTCCATAGCCCGTCCTCGTGCCCTCTGTGATATTTAGCAGCAGTCTTTCACCCTTTAACTGTTCAAGAAGAGAAGAAACCTGGAAGGGGTGGCCTTCTTAGTTGTAGCATCACAAACCTATCTTATCTGATACCAAGTTTGTAAACCCTAGAGAATACCAGATGAAATTCTTTTTCATTTTTCTGGGCCTGAAAGATTTTCTTACTTCTATCCTATGCTTATTGATGTTATTGTTGTTGTTTCGGTATGCTAGGTTGCTTCAGTATCCACGTCACTACTGTTTCCAGGTTTCCAGTTTGTTTATATGTTCAATCAATCAAACTTTATTATGGTCAATGACCAGTGCAGATATGTTAAATATACATTGTAAAATAAATTCTTAGAGGATGAAAGAACAAAACATTGGTAGAAGAACTAAGTAGTCATGCCTTACAACATTTCTAACATAACATTGCTATCTGTGTACTCTTCTCTTTCATTCATTTTCTTTTCAGAGATTATTCCGGGTTGAAAGGATTTTTGCAGGGGACACCCAAATGAGGCTCCTTTCATGTCCCCCTTTGTGCACCTCTCAGGTATTTATTTATTTATTTATTTATTTATTTATTTATTTTCAAATTTATATGCCGCCCAATCAGGTAAACCCGACTCTGGGCGGCTCACAATAAGTTAAAACACACATAAAACAATACAACCAATTAAAACCCAACATACTCACCCACCTACCCCATTCCTCTTAAAAACCCACATTAAAAAACTGCCTTCATTGACAATTAAAAGAAATGGGGGCTTAATTTATAAGCCAACAGGCGGGGGCCACTCTTCCATCTGGGCCCCACACCTGCCCCGCCAACCAGGTTTTTAGGTCTTTTCTGAAAGGTAGCAGCTCCATCTGCTCCCGCAACTCTACAGGCAGGAGGTTCCACAAGGCCGGGGCGGACACGGAAAAGGCCCTCCTTCGTGTACCAGAGACACAGGCCCCTCTGGCAGATGGGACAATTAGGGAGCCCCTCCGATCCGTTCTGGTTGGAAGGGTGGACACTCTTGGGACGATGCGGTCACTAAGAGGTATCGAACCCGTCTTTCCAGTCTCCAAGCCTAGCGCCTTAACCACTAAGCCACTGGGAGAGCTGCTTCTCTTTCAGTGGACAAGATATCAATAGTGGAGGAAGAATACAGACTAGAAGCATGAAGCATGTCAAGGACAACAGACCACTTTCACGTAACCTCACCCTATCGCCAGCCCCTGCCGGCCATTTCTTGTCCATGCTTTAATGGGATAATGCAGCTGCCACATAGTATACAAGACAGAGCTGGCAAGAGCAGACACCTCTGTCTTGGTCGGGACGAACACACCAACAGAAGCACTTCTTGGCTTTAAGGCTGACCTCCGGTCACCACTTAAGTCTGGTGGAACAACCAGCTCTCAAGAAAAGGTCTGGAATGTCTGCCTGGCAGTTCCTCCAGCTTAGCTGTACAGATATTCTCTCCTGCAAAACACCAGCTGAGCCAGACTGGGCCAACCGCAGTAAAGTTTGTGATGGAAAGGGCTGCAATGCCGAAGCTGGTCTGTTCCCAGAAAAACAGCCTAAGCAGCTTCTGAAAGCCTCGGCCTCAAAGTCAGAACACATGCCAATATCACTATATAGAGCAAGGGTTCCCAACCTTTTCAAGTCAGGGGCCGGGTCACATTCTCTCAGTCATCTTTGAGGGCCGGACAGCCATTATGCTCTGCCTTCACGATGGGGGTGGCCATTTTGTTTCTTGCATGCTTTGAAGGGGGGGTGGCACGTGAAATGGTGCTGTGGGCCAGATCCAGCCTGCAGGCCTTAGGTTGGGAACCCCTGATATAAGTATTCTATGAGGTGAGACAGTCCCAGCCCAGTTGAAACATTAATAGATACAGTGATACTTCATACAACGTCCAAACTTGGTTCCACAAGTTTGGATTTTATACGGATTTGGACTTTGTATGAGGCATGCAAAATCCTAGCCGCGATGCCTCATACAACGTCCAAATCCTTGCCGCGATGCCTCATACAACGTCGTTTCCATAGAGATACATTGTACTGCAACAGCACAGACTTCAGGGCAAAGTCAAGGAAACAGACAGGAAACTGACAGAACTTTAAGAAATCATTGTCTAAAGGCTAAAAACATTACAAAAACATGTCAAACAACACTGATTGTCCAAGAACCTGAAGAATGCTGCAAAAATCCCAGGAAGGCTTCTAAAAATTCTGATGAAAAAATTCAAAAAAATCCAAAGTCGTGCTCAAAACCACTCCTAAACACTCTTCGCCTCATGCAAAACCCACAAGAGCAATGCACGCATGTGCCCTGCCTTTTATACTGCCCAGGCACAATGCAACCTGGGAAAACCACAATGCCTCATACAAAGTCGCTCGACTTTGTATGAGGCAACTTTTTTCAAGGAATTAGGTGATGTTGTATGAATCCAATGTTGCATGAAGCGGACTTTGTATGAGGTATTACTGTACCCAGTTTGCAGGCCCCTGTCTTATCTCTACAGTAAGGATCATCTTCTCACCTGTGTGTTCTGGGCAGCCATGGGGAGCGTGGAGGTATTCAAGTACGAACCCATGAGGCAAACTTGCGGTACATCTAGCAGTATTTCACCACACAACGTAACCCTTTCCTGGCCACATTCCCCAACAACTGTAGCATGCATTAAGTCCGTTAGATTAAATATCAACTCTGGCTGTGACTAGAAGACTGGCCAAGGAAAGATAAAAATGAACAGAAATATGGAATGCTAATTTTTCAATTGCAAGGTGTGCTTTTCACATGCCAATCAGTGTTTCAGTGGGACACACCCTGCACAAATCAGGGGCATGAAATGATGTACTCCAAGACCTTACCATAAAGTTGGGCTGGCTGAGCAACACAGGCTTCTCACAAGCCCAATAAAACTATTAAAGGGGCTGTGCAGAACCCCAGGCTCCCTATTTTCAGTCTGTGCTTCCTTGTCCATTACATCACCTCTAAGAGCCCTGTTGGTGCAGTGGTTAAACTGTGGTACTGCAGCCAAAACGTTGTGAGTTTGATCCAGATCAGGATCCAAGTTGACTCAGCCTTTCATCTTTCCAAGGTCGGTAAAATGAGTACCCAGCATGTCGGGGGAGCAAAATGCTAATTAACTTGTGAACCACCCAGAGAGTGTACTAAGCATTACGGGGCAGTATCTACGTGCAATTGCTATTGCTACATTAACTACAATGTTGAGAGAAAAATCTTCCTTTTCTGATTCTTAGCAGCCCACAACAACATTTAGATGTTTGTATTTCTAACAAATGTTCAATAACGCCATACAGGCTTCAGAAGCATCACTAAGTTGCAAACTGAGCATTACTCTCTCAGGTCAAGTGTGTATCTAGCACTGCAATTAAAAGTAAACCTGTTTATAACTTCAAAATGTTGCTAGGCTGCAAGTTATGTCCTTCCTCGCCATTAGCCAGGTGACTAGAATTCCATAAAAACAGAAAACTTCCTAATTTCAGGAGTTATTCAGTCTGAGGCAATAAGTGGCCTCAAGGCAGAACAATCCCTCTGCTGGGTGAGTAAGTAATCTAAGCATGGAGAACACCTTGCCTAATGCTTCAAAGGGTTCACAACAACAGTATCCCTACACACGCATGCACTCAAACCCCTGAGCTTTTTTATTTAAGAAAACATTCTTATTGTTTTCTTCCCGTTGTCCAGTTTATAACTTGTGTTATTCCTACCACTCGTTCAATGTATTTTTGACACATAAGTGCTCTCTGCATAAAATGAGGAAAGCTGTCCAAACTTTGGGATCTTCCCATTATGCAGAAACTTGCTAATGATGTTCACGAGGTCATTTCTCTTAGTAATTCCTAGCTGCTGAGTATTATTTTCACATGTAGATATGTTTTATACGAACATGCCATAAATATGCAGGAAATTTTTACTGCCCTAATTTATAGAGGATGCACTACATTATTAATACATGGTGGGAATGTATGCATTCTATTTTGTGTTTCTAATGTCTGGCCGGGCATCCCACTACAGTAATGGAGTAGACCGTACAGCTACCGACTCAATGCAGAGTGTTAGGTGGTGGTAAATAACCTGACTCCATAAAGGATCCAACAGCTATGGGCAGATGAGCCCCTTTAGGTGGGGTGATGGTCCTGCTCAGTGGAGGAAATGCCACTGGAAACCATCATATAGCGCCCAATGGCAAAATGAGCAGAGGAGAAACTCTGATTCCCAAAAGTCACGGAAGCAGAAGAGGCCATGGCAGATGGACTGGCTGTGAAGGCAAACCTTGTCCATATCCTCAAGGCTGCAGCAGCCCATTGCAATCCCAGTGTCAAATCCTGCATGTCTCATTTCATATGTGCCACAAGAGATGGCTCTGTGATCATAGTGTGTGGGTCACTTCATGGCAAGCTGGGATCCACCTTAAACAAATTCACACCAATGGCATTTTTGCTGCTTCAAGAAAATATGCATTCTCAGATACAAGTTGCTGCCGCCACCACCACCACTTCTGTGTTTCTACAGTTCATCTGCGTAATTTCTTTTAATAATAATTTTGGGTCAGAGATTACTCTGGGTTGAAATGATTTTTAGGGGATGCCCAAATGAGGCTCCTTTCATGTCCCCAAGTGCAGCTCTTGGCTATTGAAACCTGACCTTCCAGTCTCAAACTCAGCACCTTAACCACAGCCAGGGCCGCCATCAGAAATTTCTGGGCCCCATACTGAGCAATCCTATTGGGCCCCACACACACAGTAATGTCACAGTTATGGCCGGCAGCGGCAGGGCCCCTATCAGCTCTGGGCCCTATACAGCAGTACTAGTAGTACTGCCCTGATGGCGGCCCTGCACAGAGCCACTGGGGGAGCTGCTGCTAATATGCTGCTTTATGGCTTGCATCATTTTACGTGTATCGCCATTTTGATTTTCTGATATCCTTAATATGTTTGCTATGTGGAAAGACATCTTTTTTAAAAAAATAATAATTCAATAGCCAGCTCCCAAATGTAATTTACACTTCCCAAAGACAAGAATTGGTCTTTCCCAAGAAAGTTCAAAAAAACTGGGTGTTCTTAATGCAGAGAAACCTGCAAGATTTGCCGGTATACAACTGGCTGCTCATTATGATGAGAATGGGCGCCAAAAGGCTCTCTCACGGCTGTTGTGGGAAGGACAAAATAAGAACAATCTTAGAACATAGAATGTTCCCTCTGTCACGCTCCACTTCAAATTGCGTTCCCTTAACCATGACATCAGGCCACTTTAGCGTGCAAGATCACTGAGATTTTGTCAATGGACGGCTTCGCAAATGAAGCTGGATTAACATCTGGCCCAGATGTTTTCTGGCCAGGAGAGATTAGGATCAACACAAACATCTGTGAAAGAAATATTTCTACAGAAAAGACAATGGTTCTTTGCATCTTCATAAAATACAGAAGCTGACTTCCAGCGGACTGTCACTCTACCAAATCCCTGAGATTTCCGATTTGTGCTCTCCAGTAGAAAACAAACTGCAACTCTCATATGGTTGGTGTAAGGGGGCAGCGGAGATATCTGACTTGTTGTTCAGTCGCAGTCGATTCCGACCCTTTGCGACCCCATGGACCATTTTCCTCCAGGCACCTCTGTCCTCCACCATCCTCCTCAGCCCGTCCAGCTCTGTGCCCACTGAGTCTACAATACCATCTATCCATCTCATCTTTGGGCGTCCTCTTCTTCTCTTGCCCTCTACCTTTCCCAGCATCAGAGCCTTCTCAAGTGAGTCCTCCCTTCTCATTTGATGTCCAAAGTACTTTAGCTTCATCTTCACTATTTGTCCCTCCAATGAACAGTCAGGTTTGATTTCCTCCAGTATTGACCTTTGTTTTCTTTGCTGTCCAAGGGACTCACAGGACTCTCCTCCAACACCACATCTCAAAGGCATTTATTCTTCTGCGCTCAGCCTTCCTAATGGTCCAGATCTCACACCCATACATTACCACTGGGAATACCATTGCTTTGACTATGCGAACTTTTGTTTTCAAGGTGATGTCTCTGCTTTTCACTATATTCCACAGGTTTCTCATAGCTTGTCTCCCCATAATCAGTCGTCTTTTTATTTCATGGCTACAGTCGCCATCTGCAGTGATCTTAGATCCCAGGAAAGTAAAATCTGTCGCTGCTTCTACTTCTTCCCCATCTATTTTCCAGGAACTGATCGGACCTATTGCCATTATCTTGGTTTTCTTGATATTAAGTCTCAAGCCAGCTTTTGCACTCTCCTCCTTCAATCCAATCAAGAGGTTCTTTAGGTCCTCCTCACTTTCTGCCATTAGGGTGGTATCATCTGCATATCTCAGATTGTTGATGTTTCTCCCAGCAATTTTGATCCCATATTGCGATTCCTCCATCCCGGCATTGCGCATTATGTGCTCTGTGTATAGATTGAATAAGCAGGGTGATAAAATGCAGGCTTGTCTTACTCCTTTTCCTATTCCAAACCAATCTGTCATTCCGTGTTCTGTCCTAACTGTTGCCTCTTGGTTCGTGTACAGATTTCTCATGAGGCATATGATGTGCTCTGGTATTCCCATCTCTTTAATTACTTGCCACATCTTGTTGTGGTCCACACAGTCAAATGCCTTAGTGTAGTCAATAAAACAAAAGTAGACTTGTTTCTGGTATTCCTTTGTGTTCTCCATGATCCAACGTATGTTGGCAATGTGGTCTCTAGTCCCCCTGCCTCTTCTGAAACCGGCCTGCACCTTTGGTAGTTCTCTCTCCACATGTTGCTGAAGTCTATCCTGTATTATCTTGAGCATCACCTTGCTGGTGTGTGGGATGAGTGCAATTGTTCGGTAATTTGAACATTCTTTGGCATTGCCCTTTTTGGGGATTGGGACGTATACTGATCTTTTCCAATCCTGTGGCCACTGTTTTGTTTTCGAAATCTGCTGGCATATTGAATGCAGTAATTTGACGCCATCATCTTTTAGAGCTTTGAAAAATTCTACTGGGCTACCATCATCTCCACTAGCTTTGTTGTTTGCAGTGCTCTTTAGGGCCTTTTATGACTTCACTCTCCAGGATGTCTGGCTCAAGTTCAATTTTTTCATCATTGTGATTATCAGGAGTGTTGAGGTCCTTTTTGTAGAGTTCCTCTGTGTACTCTTTCCATCTTTTCTTAATCTATTCTGCATCAGCTAGCTCTTTTCCGTCTTTGTCCCTTATCATGGTCATTTTTGCTTTAAATGTTCCCTTGATTTCCCTGATTTTTTTGAACAGATCTCTAGTTCTGCCTCTTTTGTTGTTTTCCTCCATTTCTTTGCACTGTTCTTTTAGGTAGTTTTCCTTATCTCTCCTTGCTTTTCTTTGAAATTCTGTGTTCAAATGATTGTATTTTTTCCTTTCTCTTTTGACTTTTGCATTCCTTCTTTCCTCTGCTATTTCAAGAGCCTCATCAGACAACCAATTTGCTTTCTTAGGCTTCTTTTCTTTTGGTATGGTTTTCTTTGCTGCTTCATGCATGATGTCCCTCATCTCTGTCCATAATTCATCTGGCACTCTGTCTATCGAGTCTAGGCCATTAAATCTGTTCATCACCTGCACCGTGTATTCTTTAGGGATGCTGTCTAGGTGATATCTGTCTGGTCTCCTTGTTTTCCCTATTTTCTTTAGTCTAAGCCTGAATTTTGCGATCAGTAGGTTGTGATCTGAGCCACAGTCTGCTCCAGGTCTTGTTTTTGCTGACTGTATGGAAGTTCTCCATCTTTGGCTGCAGAGTATATAGTCAATTTGGTTTCTGTGTTGGCCTTATGGTGATGTCCATGTGTAAAGTCGCCTCTTGTGTTGCTGGAAGAGGGTGTTTGCTATGACCAGTGCGTTCTCTTGGTAGAACTCTATCAGTCTTTGCCCTGCTTCATTCTGTGTTCCAAGACCAAACTTGCCTGTTATTCCCTCTACTTTTTGATTTCCTACTTTGGCATTCCAATCTCCTAAGATAATTTGTACATCATTTCTTGGTGTCTGTTCTATGAGGTGTTCTAGGTCCTCATAGAACTGGTCCACTGTGCCCCCCCCCTTGTGGGTGCACATGCAGCAGCACCCCTTGGGTCCACTGCTGCCTTTTAGGAGGGGTGGGTAGGTGGTATCTGGTAACCTCACCTCAGCCCCGCTGCTGCCTCCCAGGTGGGATTTTAGGCTCTCCTCTCACCTCCCCATTGGCGGAGGAAGAGGGGAAGGTGGGGAAGCAGTGCTGCCATTGGCACCAGCAGCACAGTGCTTGCCTGCAACAGCGCACATGCCCACAGAGAGGGCTGTGCATGCGATCTCTGGCATGCATGCCATTGGTTCACCTACACCAGTGATGGCTAACCTTGGCACTCCAGGTTCTTGGACTTCAATTCTCAGAAACCCAAGTCAGCACTCCTGTTGACCAGGGCTTCTGAGAATTGAAGTTCCAGAACACCTGGAGTGCCAAGGTTAGTCATCACTGACCTATACTGATCTAAGAGATATGTTCAGAGAAGAATTGCCAGATGAGCACGACTGATCATTTTGCCAGTGTGTACACGGATCACACTTGTCACGGAATACACAAACGAATTAATATTCCTTAAGATAAGTCACATCTATACCTATAAAATGGTGCGTTAACCGTTGGAATGTGACAAAGAATGTTGCACCAGGCCCCACTAGCCCGTAATGGGCCTCCGTTCACTCGCCCGAACCTGGTTCACAGGTAACTGTCAGGTTGAAATTTTCGACCCGGGGGCAGGAGCACCCCAGTCGCAAACAAAAAAGGGAACTTCAATTCCAAACGGTAAAAGGAACGTTCGGAAACGCGCCGTGGCCATGGCCAATCAAAAAAAAAGCCGCAGGGGAAAAACTGCCAAAGTAAGCAAACACGCGCAGGCAAAACTACAAGCCCCAGCGTCCTGCACGCCATTAGCACGCCGAACGCTGAGGCGGCCTGCGCGCGAAAAATAAAAGTTAAAAAAAATGCCCGCCGCCACTGCCCTTCTTCCCCACGGGCCAGCCAGCATGGCCCGTGGGGAAAAAAAAGACACACACACCCCCGCCGCCGCTGCCCTTCATTTCGATGGGCCAGCTGGCGCAAGAAAAATAAAAGTAAAAAAAAACCGCCGCCGCTGCCCTTCTTCCCCACGGGCCAGCCAGCATGGCCCGCAGGGGAAAAAAGGGAAACCCCCCCTGAAAAAGTAAACACAAAACAAAAACACTCAAAAATCCAAAAATGAAACACAAAAACAGCCAAAAACAAACAAGAAAAAACACACAGACCCCCCCCCCAAAAAAATCCCAAACACCCCCCCAAAAAACAACAACAACAAGAGAGCTTACCAGTCCATGAGGACTGGAACTCAAATGAGAAAAAAAAAACTTACCAGAAGCGACACCCAGAGGACAGAAGAGAACAATTGTAGAGACGCAGAAAAGCTCACCACCCCCACCCAGAGGCCAAAAGAGAAAAAACATTCAAAAATATTGAAACTAATAAGATTAATTCAAAAATTAATCAAATAAGTTATCAAAACATTCAAAAATAATCACACTAATCTCAAAAAATACCAGAAAAAAACAGAAATCACTTTTCACTCAAAAAAAACCAAAACAAAAAATAAAAATGCGTAAAAATAAAGATTTAAAAAACCAAAATTAAATTTTAAACTAAATAATATTAAATTAAATTAATTAAATTAAAATAAAATTTGCATAAACAGAAAACAAAAACCTTCAAAAACCAATTTAAAGAGCCCGGCACTGAGGAAGCCGGCACACACAAAAAAAAAGCCAAAAAAACCCCGCTGGGAGCACAAGTCCGCCACAGGCGGATGCAGCGCCTCGAAGCCAAAAAATCACAAAACCTTACAAAACCTTAAAACAGCCCAGCACCATTAGTTCAAGAAAAAAAATGAAACCCTTTACTATCCAACACAATTTTAAAAAGCCCGGCACCGCCGGGCAAAATATGCTAGTACATAATATAGATGAAGTTCTTTGAGCATATCTCTGAGTGGTTTGCAGTAAGACTGAAATGAGGTTGAACTACATTTCTCCTCAGTGGAGTTGTAATTCCAAGTCCAAAATATCTCGGAAGGTCATCAAGTTAGGGAATAAACTAATACAACTCATGGTTTCCAGTAGATAACTGATCCTGCATCTGGGAAACTTTAGCATTCAAATAACAACCAAAACTGATCACATGGGAGGTTCTTTTCCCTGTCCTCTCTCATAGGGCTTCAGAGGAAAAAACACAGTCTTTTAACCCAAGTTTAATCTTCATAACACTCCTGCAAGAATAAAGAGCATTGGCCCAAGTCCCCCAGAGAATGGGATCACTAAATCTGAGACTCTCCAAAGTTCAAAGGGTTAGCCAAGACATCATGTAACAGCAGAGTAAGTAAGCAAGCAGAAATTCTGATTTTGAACCAACTTCAATAAACACAGCCAGAGAAGCACAATACGATACAGTATATGTTGTTGTTGTTCAGTCGCAGTCGATTCTGACCCTTTGCAACATTATGGACCATTTCTCGCCAGGCACCTCTGTCCTCCACCATCCTCCTCAACCCACCCAGCTCTGTGCCCATTGCGTTTACAATACCATCTTGCCATCTCATTTTTGGCCACCCCCTTCTTCTTTTGCCCTCCACCTTTTCCAGCATCAAGGCTTTCTTAAGGGAATCCTCTCTTCAAATTTGATGTCTAAAGTATTTTAGCTTCATCTTTACTATTTGAACTTCCAATGAGCAGTCAGGGTTGATTTCTTCTAAGATTGACCTATTTGTTCTCCTCGCTGTCCAGAGGACTCTCAAAACTCTCCTCCAACACCACATTTCAAAGGAGTCTATTCTTCTGTGCTCAGCTTTCCTAATGGTCCAGCTCTCACAACCATACATTACCACCAGGAATACCATTGCTTTGACTATGCAAACTTTTGTTTGCAAGGTGATGTCTCTACTTTTCACTATGTTCCCCAAGTTTCTCATAGCTTGTCTCCCAAGCATCAGCCGCCTTTTTATTTCACGGCTGCAATCACCATCTGAAGTGATCTTTGATCCGAAGAAAGTAAAGTCACTGCTTCTACTTCTTCCCCATCTATTCTCCATGAAGGGCCTGTTGCCATTATCTTGGTTTTCTTGATGTTGAGTCTCAAGCCAGCTTTTGCACTCTCCTCTTTCAACCTAAGCAGGAGATTCTTTAGATCTTTCTCACTTTTTGTCATTAGGGTAGTATCATCTGTGCATCACCCCAAACCCATCTTTTCCTCCTGGGTAACCAACCCAGAGGTAGACGCAGTGACGCTACTTTGGCCTAGTCCTCACTGAAGTGTTAAACTTGTGTCTCAACTGTAGCAGATTTAATGCTCCTCCATACAATCCTTCTCCTCCTCTTTGCACACAGAAAAACTGCAGGTCTGATGCACAATTTACCTCCCTGACACACTAGCTTTCTACACACATTTGAAAAGAAATGGTTGAAGGACCAGCTAACTATAAGGTCCACACATCTAAACACTCCAACGCTGGAGATGTTCAAGCAATAACTGGACCAACTATCTGTCAGATCTGCTTTGATTCACATTCCTGCATTGAGCAAGAGGTTGGACTCAAGGATCACATAGGCCCCTTCCAACTCAGTTATTCTATGAAAATCTGAAGTACTGCAGGTCACTGATATTTGAATGGTAGGATTTAGAATTTACATCAGCAGGTTTGGCTATGCCAGCAACAAAACACGCTAAAAAAGGGAAGAGGTGAACACTGTGAGAAGAGGAACCAGTGGAGGCTTGGGATGGAACCAGAGTTCCTAGAACGAATCAGATCTTCAATGTACAAAACAAAGCATGTATGACAGGGGTGTCCAAACTTTTTGGGCCGTGGGGGCTGGTCACTATGGCTTGGGGGCCAAATCTGACCCTTCTGCCAACCGGCCCCCAAAGCCCTTGTCACTCCCGTGGCATTTTATTTCTGCTTCCAGAAGCAACAAGGGCTTCGCGAGCCACATGAAGTGGCATCAGGGCCGAAACCGGGCCCCAGGCCATAGTTTGGGCACCCCTGATGTAAGGCATGTGCTCATAACATGACCAAGGCACAAGATGAACCTAAAAAAATTAGAATTACTGCATCTCTCATACTCCAAGGAGACAGGAAGCTGGCACCCTGTCTGCCCATGTGGATTTCAACATATTCTTTCCACTTGTTGCCAAATATCAATTTAAGACCCCTGAAGGCCAAGCAGTACTCTCTAATTAGAGCAGAAAGACTCAGAGAGCCAGTAAACGGATAGGCAGCCAACAGCTCATGAATTTACCCAAAGGCTTATATTTGACAGCCCAGCTGCTAACATGCTTCTTGTTGTAAGTCTGCAAGGAGGAGAGACAGTCCAAAACTATAATGGATTTTCAGTTAACTGTGTTAAAGTTAAGACCCCTAAGAGCAAGGAATCTGCCAATGAATCCATCTATGACAATGTTTTATAAATGCTCTTATATTTTTTACCATTCCAAAGACAAACTTTCCCCCTTCTGCTGGTAGTGCTGCAATTCAAGAGACAAGACACCCAGTCACTTTGTTCTTCCACATCTTATCTGGAAGTTAATATATTACTAGGTTGCTCATGAATCCTGTATCTTAAAGAAGCCATCCCATCACTCCTGGAGAATTTAAAAGGTAAGGCAGGGTTTCTCAACCTTGGGCCCCCAGATGTTCTTGGACTTCAATTCCCAGAAGCTTCAACCAGCAGGTGTGTTGACATGGGCTTCTGGGAACTGAAGTCCAAGAACATCTGGGGGGAGTTCAAGGTTGAGAAACCCTGAGATAAGGGATGGCAAATACTCAAGGGCTTTCACCACAACTGTCCAATAAAACACCCAGATGTGATGTTATAGCCCTCGCTGGTTCCTCCCACATGGTAAGGTTCCCAACACGAACTGCCTTATACACCTCATCCAGAAACAAAAGGAATCCTATGAGAAGTGAAAGCACGCTCTGTGGGCTCACTACAGCCGATGCACATAGGTATTAACTCTCCTTGTCACTGTAACTAACAAGAAAAATGTTGTAATTTACCTCCACACAATCCCAAAAGGAATTTTCTACTCCGTGAAATCCTCACATCCCACTAGGCCAGGGATAGCCAACTTTGGTGCTCCAGATGTTCTGGAACTTCAATTCCCGGAAGCCCTGATCAGCAGGAGTGCTGATTTGGGCTTCTTATGCTGAAGACCAAGAACACCCGGAGCGCCAAGGTTGGCCATCCCTGCACTAGGCTGTTCAGCACTTGAGCAGGTTTGCCTCTTCCATCCTCCTATCCAGCTTCATTCCCAAACCCTCCTAGTCCCAACCCTCATCTTCTCCCCAATATTCCACACTTTTAAATGGCTCAAGAATATTCACCAGGTAGCCTGGGAAGGTTTTGAGTATTTGCATTTTCTAAAATTTAAAAACCTCTATACAGTAAACCCTCACAGAACAAGCAGCTCATAGAGTGACTAATTCACTTAATGACTGGAAATGGTTAGGAAATACACCCTTGTGTGGCGACTAAAAATTGCACAGTGACTGGAACTTCTGTCTCCCATGCTGCATTGTGCCTGGGAGGGGAGTTTGTGAGTTGCACACAGCAGAGTGTGTGGAAAAGGAGCTTTTTTGAAGCAGTTTTTGGAGTTCCATTACTGGATTTTTGGAGTAATTTTGGCTTTTTCAAGCAGTGCAAAGGTAGGGAGTATTTGATTTGACGCTTGTGGGGATTTGTGGGAGGGTTGGAGGTTTTTAAAAATGGAGTTGGGGGGATTACTGTATTAAAATGGAGTGTGGAAGCAATTTTCTGTTTGTTCTTGGAGCATTTTTAGCTTGAAATTTTGTATATGCTGCATTTTTGCACTGCTTTTAATCACCATTATGCTGTGTGTGTGTGTGGGGGGGGGTGCCTTTCCAAGTTGGTTTCTACATGCCCTTGGCATCCATTTTACTGTGTGTTTGGCTTTTTGGTACGTGTACATCTGTGCATGCTATGTGTTTTCTGCCTGGTGTGGACAGATTTTACTGTGCGGACAGATTTTTGGGATTTTCATTAGCTTGTGTGGATAGACTTGGTGCTCTTGGAATGGAGAGCCATGGTGTGGTATTTAAGCATTTTATGCAGTTAAAATGCACTTTATAAATAATTTTAAACATAAATGGCTTTTGGGCTTTTTTCCTACAGTCTGGAATGGAATACTGTATTTGGTTTTCAATGCATTCCTATGGGAAATTGCATTTCGCTTAAAGAGCAACTCACTTAAAGAGCGATCCTGTGGGACACATTATACTTGTTTACTGTACATTTATGTGTACTGACTGCAGTGATGATGTTGAACTTGACGACTGGAAAGTCGGCAGATCAGCAGGGAGACTTTTACCTAGGGACTTACCTAAAAAATGTAGAAACCACCTATTATTCACTGCTTGCTTGTTGCCATTGAATTGTTAATGTTGTGGGTTGGTGGAACCATTTTTACATTTGGCTGTTGGGATTACTGTTTGCATTCTACCACCGAGTAGTGCTTGCCACTAAGATGAGTGATATATAAATGCTAATAATAGATAGATAAATTAGACTCATTTTGCTTCCAAGCAAGTAGTCAAAGGACCACCCAATTCTCCCATAAATGGGGGAAAATATTATTATTAGAAAGAAGCCAGCTTTATTACTCGCTTGCTTACACAGGCTAGGCAGTTTAAGAGCCATCCTCCCAGTTGGCCTTCAGGTTAGAGGTTTCCAACCTTTTCAAGCCGGGGGCCGGGTCACGCTTCCTCAGTCAGCTTCAAGGGCCGGATGGCCATTTTGACCTGCCTGCATGATGGGGTGGCCATTTTGTCCCAACAGCTTCAAAGGGGTGGTCATTTTGTTTCTTGAATGCCCTTGGAGGGGTGGGGGTCCACATGAAATGGCGCCGCAGGCTAGATCCAGCCCATGGGCTTTAGGTTGGGAACCCCTGGTTTAGGCCTTCTCCAAAGCAGCAATGCCCTCCCAAGGACATCTTCCAAGAGATGCTCACTCACTGTGCCGGAGACTTTTACATCGTGCAGCCGGCCCCATTCATCCTCGTAACTGTCCACCATCATGATGCTGTCGTCCTCTTCTTCATTACCCAGCTCGGCATGCAGATGGAGCCGAACTTCTTCCCCCAGCGAATGCATCCCCACCGCTGGGAAGAGCCCCTCGGGAGAGAGCGGCATTATAGTTGAGCCCACCTGTGGAAGAAAGCCAAGATGTAGCAGGGTCTGGGGAAAGAGAAAGGTTACAGCACAGTTCCATTCCCTATGCTGTTACACTTCTACAGGTGAAACTTGGAAAATTAGAATATCGAGCAAATGTTCGTTCATTTCACTTAAAAGGTGAAACAAATATATGAGATAGGCTCACTACATGCAAAGCAAGAGATGTCATGCCTTAATTCATTACAATTGTGATGAACAGCGTACATGAGATTATGTGATGATTATGGGGTACATGAGATTGGGGAGTTGGGGTTTTCATAAACTTTAAGCCATAAGCATCAATATTATAACAAAGTAAGGCTTGGACTATCTTGCTTTGCATATAGTGAGTCTATGTCATATATTTTTTCACCTTTTAAGTTGCATTACTGAACTGAATGAACATTTGCACGATATTCTAATTTTCTGAGTTCCACCTGTATGTGGGAAGTGCAGCGCCTCAAAAGTGCTGCACGATGGAGTGAGCTCCCATTGTCTGTCCCAGCTCCTGACAGCATAGCAGTTTGAAAGCAAGAAATTGCATCTAGATAAATAGGTATTGCTTTGGTGGGAAGGTAATAGCGTTCCGTGCACTCTGGTGTCTAGTTATGTCTGCCACACGACCACCAAAGCATCTGCAGACAGCGCTGGCTCTTTGACTATAAATGGAAATGAGCACCAACTCCTAGAGTCGGATATGACTGGCTATCGAGCAAGGTAGACCTTATCTTGTGTCCGATGTGTATACATACCAGGGAAGGGATACAATAGAGTGGGGCCAGTGCTACAACTCAAAGTTTTCTCCCATCAACTGCAAAGGACAGTTTGTCCCCTGCTACTGACAAGTCTGATCACTGGTGGCAGGGAATGACTTCTTTGCACCTAAAGGGGAAAAGGCTACCCCAACATCAGCTGTAAAGCAGCTTCTAGCAGGGATGACAGCTTCCTGCAGTCCCATCTGAAAAGCAAAATGCTGTCTGGACACATAGATTATGCTGAACAGCATTTTGCACCTCCTCCCTGCAACTTCAAGCAGCTTTTAAGAAGTCACGCTGCACTAGGGTTGCCATATGTCCCGGTTTCCCTGGATTTTCCCGGATTCAAGCTGTCCCGGCTGGTTCAAGAAAAAACATGTAAAAGTCCCGAATTTTTAAATTTGAACAAAGGAAGCAAGATCGCCCCTCACCAAGGGATTTTTGCAAAGAGTTAATTTTCTGCCTCCCTGCCTTTCTTTCAATTATCCTGCTTCTAAATGGCAAAGGCAAAACAGCACCCTGAGAAGCCCGCCAGGGAGGGGAGACACTTGCAAGCAAGATAATTGAAAGAAAGGCACGGAGGCAGTGAAATAGCTCTTTGCAAAAATCCCTTGGCTCACCTTGAAGTTTGGGGGACAAAGAGTCTTCGTCAGCCCTTTTCCTCGAAAGCCAGGATGAAGCAAGAAATGCCCATATCTAAGAAGCCAAACCTCCACGATACACTGGGATGGAGGATTCCTTCTTCGTGTGACTGCAAAGCGTTAATTGCATTGGGTCAGTATTCCTAGAGAGGAAGGGAGCAGGGTGGACAGAAAGTGAAGAGTCCTCTATCACAAAGGTCCTCCTCCAAAATAAGTCCCTTCCTGTCTCCTGCTTTTCTCCTTCCGGATGGAAATGGATGCGCCATGGACTGCATTGCCGTTCTGGGGCCCTCTTTAGAACTTTCTTCCAAGGAATCCTCATGTGGGGTTTGAGAGTGAGTCTATTTCAGTGGGGGGGGGGGGGTTGTATGTGTGTGAAGGGGAGGGCGGGTGACCTCAGGGGGAGGAAGGGTAGTTTCAAGAGTGGCCCAAGAAATTTTATTCAAAAAAATAAAAATAAAAATAGAAGATCAAGAATAGTCTTTTGAAAGAAGAATCACATGGGGAAAAACATAATGACTACAGTTTATTTTAAACTGACAAAGACTGTCTGCCCTGGACAGGGATTCCATGGGATCTTAGAACTGCGGTCTCCCTGACAGCCCAGTCCGAGGCATGCACAGTTTGAAGAATGCAATGATGTTAACTGGCTGTCCCAGTTTGGCAGGAGAGAATTATGGCAACTCTACTCTGCACTGACCTGGGAGGGCCAGTCTAGACAAGTAACCGATCAGACCAGGGGTTCTCAAGCTTTCTCAGCCATAGGCCGGACCATGTCCCCTCAGATAGCTGAGTAGGCAGGACTGGTGGTTCTCCCCACTGTAAATGCTGCCATAAAACACGTCTGTGGCTATCATAAACACATTTACGACAGCCACAGACTCATTTACAACTGTCGTAAATGCGTTTACAACGGCCGTAAATTAGTCCGCAGATGATTCCACCAGTGGTGGCAGCTGGAGTGAGGTTGGGGTAGATTATTTGGCGCTGCAGGTCATAGGTTGAGAACCCCTAGATTAGACAGAATGAAGTGGCAGAGTGAGCTGATTCAATTTTGTGGCTGTATTATTTCAAACTGCAGGTATTCAAAGGGGGCGGGGGAGAATTACTGCATTTAGAGCACTAGCAAGATAAGGCAAAGTGCACCACAGTTCTCCCCCCTAAAATGTTACATGAAATATCTATAGCAGGTGTTCCCAACCTATGGCCCATGGGCCGAATTGCAGCTACCACCAGAAGTGCCCCGACATCACTAGAAGTGTCAAAACGCAGCAAAAAAAATCAAAAATTGTGCAAAAATGTTCCTCACTCACTCACTCACTCCTCCTCCAAGGGAAGTGGCAGAGGTGGGGGGAAAACCCGGAAATGCAGAGCAAATGCAGCGCAAATGCACGCACCGCCACCACCAGGAAGACTCATGTCTACCTACCGGCCACTCAGCTGACAGACAAGGTATGGTCAGGCCCATGACAGGAAAAAGTTGGGAACTCCTGATCTACAGCCATGCGGTTCTTCCAAGTGGAGAAGAATTGCAAAAAAGCTATCCGACTTGCAGTCCAAATTGTCATTGTCTGAAATACTGTCACGATGTCCTACTTAAATTCTTACGAAATGTTTGCAGATTTTGAACAGGACAATTTGCAGATTTTGACACAGTACCACCTGTGGCAGGTGGCTCCCGCCTACAAAAGACGAGAGCCCTCACAACGGCCGTCGTCGGTTCTTCCCTGCCTGGACCCCACTGGAGGAGGGAAAGCTGCCGCTCCGCCGCCACCGCTGTCTGCCAACAAGCCTCACCTGTGGTGGGGGTTTCTCTCACAGGAGGGGTACAATTGGTGACCCTGTGTGCAGCGGGGGCAGCGAGAAAACCATATTGGCTCCTCATCTGGCCCAGTTGGCCATGGGAGGTGAGAGCATGGTTGGGGGTGGCTCCGGCGGTAGGGAGCAGGGACCACCGGATGCCAATGCCATCGATGCTGCGCCAGCTGACAATTTTCAATCATCAGGGATTGTGGGTCAGTACAGGCAGGGTTTTTCCCACTGCGGATGTGTTGGGGCTTGTTTTTTGGCTTTGCGTGGACATTGAGCCAATGGCGCTCCGACACGATGTTGAGTCATGAGACTCCGTCGTGATCGTTGAGCCAAGGGGCTCCACCATAGATGTGGAGGCCAGTGGCTCTGCTATAGATGTCAGGATTTTTTGTTTTTTTTGTTTTTGTTTTGGGAGGGGTAAGCAGCAGGTAGGAATTGTACTGATGTATCTATTATTTTTGCTGAATTTTTCTCTATATTGTATTTGATTATTGAATTTGGCTTTGATTGGTACCTTGCTTCTCTATATTGTATCTGCTTTTGTTATTTTGTATTTTTAGATATTTCAGGGGCTTGGTTCTTTGTATAGAGTATTGTGTCTTTTGCTATATTTGGTGCCCATATTTATTGATATATTGTAATTTCCCCCTAAATTGTAAATGTGGATATTGTTTGCCGATATACTGTTTTGTTTATTGTTGATATTTCTGATATGTATTGCTGATATTGTATTATTTATTTCCTTTTTGTATTATTATTTGTACTGTGTACCTATCATATTGTTTTGCTATTGTTGTTTTGCTGCTTTGAGTCGCCTTCGGGCTGAAGGAAGCGGGGTACAAATAAACCGATGACGAATTTCTGATCTCCACCCACCAAAACCCCTCCACAGTCATGAATGGCAAGCTTCCCATAGGAAATTATTCCTCTCACTGATCCTCTTTTTTCCTTCCTTGGAATTTAAGTAGCAGAGCTGTGATATTCAAGCCATCATGCTACCAAGGGATAAACACAGGGATGAGGAAAAAATGTGATCCTCCAGAGAGTATTTAACTACAACTCCCATCAATGTTCACCACTGCCTAAGCTACCTAAGGATGATGGGATCTGTCATCCAGTAACATCTGCAGTCACAAACCTTCTTCATTCCAACATTAAAAAAAACCAAAGCGTGCTTAACTTCACTAGACCACTGCACTAGACCCATGCAGATAATCTCTTCTTTCACTTCCAAAAGAAAAGGGGTTAGAACTCACTCTCTTTCCATTTTTGGTGAAGAATATCTGGGCTGTCTGAACTTCAAAAGACACTGGCTCAATTCCACAGCCAATCCGGTCCCCAGAGCTGCATTTTGTCCCAAACTGACGACCCTTGGGCCGGCCGTTGTAAAGTCTGAAAAAGAGCAAAATGCACAGGTTGATCTCATAAAGAACTTTACATGGGTAGAGAACGTACAGAATTTTCAGTGGCTAGAAAGTGCCAGGAGACCAGTCAAAACAACACTGTCAGACTTGGTGTGGTGCACAATACGACTAAGAATGTGACAATAAAGGGATCTATAAAAAGACAACATTCTGATGTTGAAAAACTGGCAACTTGAACTTCTACAGCTGAGCATGTCTATTTCCATGCCCAAGTAGGAGAGACCAAAAAAGGTACTGTTCTACTCAGCAAAATGGCATGGCCTGAATCCCAGCTCAGATAGGATCCCCAGACCTGGTATATCTCCAATGGCATCAGAAAAGCAGAACAGGCAGACAGCTCTCAGTGACTGTCGCTATGGCAGTGATGGTGACCATTTTAGAGCAGGGGTCCCCAAACTTTTCATGCCATGAGCCAGTCACGTGGTTCCTCCCACCAGAAGCAGATGCAAAACAGGCCTGTACATGCACAAAAGGTAAAGGTAACTCTTGCTCGAAAGCCAGTTGTATCCAGCTCTAGGGTTCAGTGCTCATCTCTGTTTCATAGTCGAAGAGCCAGAGCTGTATGCTTCTGCAGACGTTTCCATGGTCATGTGGCAGGCATGCCTAGACACTGGAGCACACGGAACACTATTTACCTTCCCACCGAAGTGGTCCCTATTTATCTACAGTACTTGTAGTTTCTTGCTTTCAAACTGCTAGGTTGCCAGGAGCTGGGATAAAGATGGGAGCTCATTCCATCTTGCAGTACTCGAGAATTGAACTGCTGACCTCCTGCCTTCCAGTCAATGTCTTAGCCACTTGAGCCACTGCAGTCAGTCTGCATTTGCAAAACGCTACCATAAATGTTGTAAACAAGGAGGGAGGAAGCACTCCCATTGGGCTGCTGGGCAGAGGGGCGGGCTGAACTCTGTGCTGGGGGGAGGGAAGAAGTGCTCCCATTTGGCTGCTGGGCAGAGCGAACTCTTGTGCTGGGGGATGGAGGAAGCACTTTCATTGGGCTGCTGGGTAAAGGGGCAGGGCAAACTCTGTGCCGGGGCGACATTATGCATGCCCACAGAGAGTGCTCTGAGTGCCCCTGCTGGCACACGTGGCATAGGTTCTCCACCACTGCTCTAACAATCCACTATAGGAGGAAACCCCTTAGTTTTAGAAGCTAGTAAGAACAACTCTCTTCACAGCAACACATGGAACTAAATCAAGTGAGAACAGAAGATGGTGGAAGGGCAAGGGAGCCACTCTACCCCCTTTTGATCTGCTGCCTCTCAGAGCAATGCTACTAATGAAACACTCTGACAGAGTAAAGTTGGTAAAGAGTTACTTATCATCAGACCTTGACAATATCTTCCTCAGACCATCTCTCAGGTATACCTAACTTTTTTTTAAAAAGTTTCTAATGCAGAATAGTTAAGGATGTTTTTAATTGCATCATGCAAAAAGGACACCAAAGTTGTCACTCTCCACTTGCCAGCCACACTTGTTTCCCCTGAAGATAATGCCAGGTTCAATTTCCAGCATCTCCAGGTAAGCATACCTGTCAAGTTTTGGATTTGGAAATAAGGGAAATTTCCTGGCAAATAAGGGATACTTGACAGCTATGCTTATCCTGTGCTGCCCTCCAATGGTGTCAATAGGGCTTTGCAGTCTAATTAATGAGGGATGACGGCGGGAAAGAGGGTAAAATAAGGGGTTTTCCTGACCAATAAGGGATACTTGACAGCTAAGCAGGTAAGACTGTGAAGTATTTATGCCTCTACAACTTTGAAGGGCCACCACTGGTCCATACAGGCTCTACTGAGCCACACAATCAATAACTTTATGTATAAAGCAACTTCCCTGTAGTAAGATGAAGTGGCTCACTGGTTAAGAAGCTCGCCTTCTTAGCTGGAAGGCCGGCAAGTCAGTAGTTCAAGACCTAGGTACGGCATGACGGATTGAGCACCTGTCTCTGTCCCAGCACTTGGGAACATGAAAGGAGCCTCATTTGGGCGTCCCCTGAGCGGAGTTTCTCCAGCAAAAATCCTTTCAATCCAGAATGTTTTTTGACACGGGATGATGATGATGATGATGATGATGATGATGATGATGATGATGATGATGATGATGATGATGATGATGATGATGATGATACCCTCAAATGTAGAGGAGCAGGTGGGAAAGCAGAACTGTACATCATAATGCATGAACATTGCAAATGTGCATAACTTAGTGTGTGAATGTGGTGAAAACCTGGGGCCAGTTCCTCAGTGGGAGCATCTCTTTCTCCCACTGAGCAAACTTACACAGACACACATATCAAACAGATGCCTATTGTCTTTCTACATGACAAAAGCACAATGAATCCTTTCTAGGCTACAACATTTGGTCAATTAATCAGCGAGATGACTGAATTAAAAGTCTTCTGAGCCACAGCACACAACGAATGAAACAGATTTTAAAAAAACAAAAAACGGTTAGCCTTTTTCCTTTTAAAACGTATACAATCTCTTCTTCTTCACCTATAAAAGGTCAACAGAGACAGCATTGGGAGCATTATTTGAAACAACAGTGCCCATTCTCAAGTCCTCAGAAGATGCTGAACTAGAACACCAATAATTTCCAGCAATTGGAGGGAAGGGATTTGCAGTCTAACACCTAAGACATAAAAAGGTAGAGAATCCCTGACCTAAGGCCCAAGAACCTGTGTTGTTGCCCTCTCCTTCAGGAGTAACATTTATTCATGTGCCAGGCTACTTATATCAACCAACATTTATCTGACAGGTGAGTAGTTCCACTTTAATCACTCCACTAGAAAAAGTGACATGTGTGAAGATGGAAGTCAAGACTCTGTTAACTCACTTGCCGTCATCAGCATGGTAGGCAACTGAATCTGGTAGCCATCCAGGCTGATGGTCCAGGCTATAGTACTGAGGCACAAGCCCCACGGCAATGGTCCCCCGCACACCGCTGTCCACAATGGATACCTAGACCGAAAAATGAGAAAAATGAAGAAACTGAGATATACAGTAAAACCTCGAGTTATAAATGCCTCGACTAATGAAAAACTCATGATACGAAAGGAAATCCCGGAAAAATAATGCTTTGAGATATGAATTTTTTTCGAGATATGAAAAGTTATTTTGGGTCTTCCAATGCTTCCCACGGTGGCGAGAGGGTGTTTGGAGCATTTCCGTTCCATTTTTGGAATTTTCATCACATTTCGGCACTGCCAGAAGCTCTCCCCGCCACCAGGAAGTGCCAAAAATTCTCCCTTCCCTTCAACAGCTGATTGTCCAGGACTGGTCCGGCAATTACCAGATCTGGCCACTAGAGGCCGCTGTCAGAAATGTGCCGCGACTGCATTGAGATCCATTCCGGAGGTCAGAAAAAAGTGGAGGAAAGTCTTTTATCTGTTCAAAACTCTTTCTAAAGTGCACTTTGGAATTTTTCACCATGTTTTCACCACTTTAGAAAGTTTTGAACAGCTAAAATACATTATTTTGGCTTTTTTCTTACCTCCGCAACACATTACTTGGTTGTCAATGCATTCCTATGAGAAACCGTGCTTCGAGATATGAATTTTTGGGGATATGAAAACCCCCAAAGAATGAATTAATTTCATATCTCCAGGTACCACTGTACTGTAATAATAGCATTTGCTATAGGCATCATTGACAGTGCCATTCAGCAAACAGGGCTGATTTGCTAAACAGTGTAAGAAGGGTATTACTTATGTGCAGTTAGAGGAACAACACCTGGCACTAAACAGAAGCCACGGATAAACAGTGGAAGAGAAGAAAATGTCATTTCTTCAACTAACATAGGAAATTTACTTTAGTACAGTGATGAATAGACTTGACTGTGAGGGATGAAAGCCAGAGGCATTTGAGAGAGCACTGGACAACCCTCTGTCAAATCTGGGTTCTGGCATTGATCAGGGACTCGATTGCCTAAAAGGCCCCTTCCAACTCAGTGGTTCTATGATTCTATCAAAAATCCCATACAAGATTAACCCATGTTATGAATTTTGGAGGTAGTTAAGATAAAAAAAAATCTCTAAAGTCTTTCTTCCCACTGAGAGTTTGTCTACAGGACTGATTTACCATATGTTTTGTTATAAGAGTGGCATAAAGCACAAGAAGTGCTTTAATAAACATTTGACAATAGAGAACTCTTACACAACCAGATGTCCAACTACAGGTCAGACTGGCTGGGGACGATGGGAGGAAAGTAGATTCGGGAAGCCTGCTATAAAGGCAAAGCAGCATCAAAAATAAATCCAGTCATATCTGGCTCAACTCAATTTGCAGCCAAAGAGCCAGCACTGTCTGTGTGTGCAGACATTTCCATGGTCATGTGGCAGGCATGACTGAACACCAGAGCACAAGAAATGCTGTTACCTTTCCCGCCAAAGCAGTACCTATTTATCTATCTGCAATTTCTTGCTTTCGAACTGCTAGATTGGCAGGAGCTGGGGCAGACAATGGGAGCTCACTCCATCGTGCAGGACATGGGTCTCGAACTGCTGACATGCTGACCCTCCAACCACTAAGCCAACATGACCCTTATGCATTATTTATTACAGAATATGTAACTTCCAGAGTTCCCCTTCTAAACTTTCTCAACTGTCCACAATCTCTAGCCACAAAACTCTCCATCACAAACATCTGGAAAAGCAACCCAGCGACTATTCATTACTACATGTGAGTGCTGTGAAATAATGTTGGACTACTGAGTTCTCCTATATAGGATTATGAGCAAATGTTTGGCTACATAAACATCTATAACTTGAAAATAAGCTCAATGTTTATATTATATATGTGTCTATATGTATGTCTTTCTAAACATAAATGTTATCTCACTGTTCTTCTACTTCCTCACATCGTGCACCGTTCTCTTGCATCACATATCTAAGTAATCCTCCTTGTTGTATTAAGGAATGATCTCAAGTACTGTACTGACTTGTGTACCAAGACTACCAGCTGCTCTTTGCAGAATTTCTTCGTAGGGACACAAAAATAAGGCATGCATACAGCCAACAGCAGGTTATATAACAGGGGATATCCGTTAACACTTTGCAAGAGTAGACAATCCCCTTGTTTTCAACGTCCAGCTTGCACAACTCAAGCCAAAGGTTGCTAGGGCAAATGCAATTTGAGCATCACATTTCCCAGCATGATTCCAGCATGAAAGCTGAATGGGGTAGATTCATTTCAGTCTCCCAGCCATAGGCTCAAACTATTCAACACAGAATGATGGAGGAAGTATCACAACATTGCCGGGACTTTTCTGATTCACTACAGCGACTCAACGCCGAGTGTTGGGCAGCGGTAAATAACCTGATTCTCTAAAGGAGCCAGTGGCTACAGGTGGATGAGCCCCTTTAGGTGGGGTGATAGTCCCCCTCAGTGGAGGAAATGCCACTGGAAACCATCACATTGGGCCCAACAGCAAAATGAGCAGAGGAGGAACCACTTCATTATTCTGGTTCTCAACAGTCATGGAGGTGGAAGAGGCCATGCTAGATGGACTGGCTGTGAAGGCACACCTAGTCAATATCATCAAGGTTGTGGCAGTCCATTGTAGTCCCAGTGTTAAATCCTAGCCCATTCCTTTGCTGAACAGGCATCACCTTAAGAAAATTCTTCCTGTACGTCTAACCAGTGGTGGGCATCAGCAGGTTTGCATCAGTACACGCGTAATGGTAGTAAAAATGGCTGGCCCCGCCCTCCTCCTCCTAGAAGAGGCTTCAGAGGGGGCTGGCTCCGTTTCACCCCAAAGCGCATCCCCAGCCACTCCGGAGTGGTTGAGGAAGCACTTTGGGATGAAACAGAGCCCTGGAAAAGCCTTGGAGAAGGGGGAAATGACTTCAGAGGTTCGCTAAAGAGTGATGAAAATAGAAGAGGCTTCTATTTTCATAGCTCTATAGCGAAGAGCAGTGACATGACCAAAAGGCCATGCCCACCCAGCCACATAGCCACGCCCACAGTGTGGTAGGAAAAAAAATTATGCCCACCACTGCTTCTAACCCTATTCTTTGCAGTCCAAAGGAGCAAGACGCGATTGTCCTAAGGAACTAAAGGTATCTTTCATGCATTTTAAGAACTATTGCTCCAAATCCGCTCTCAAGGGAGATTCAGAAACAACAGGAAGCCAAGCAAGTTACCTCAAAATAATGGTTGTCTTTGGTCAGTGGGCGAGGAGCAACGTAACATCCAACCTCACCAGAATTCCCATGGTAGCTGCAGAAAAGATATGAAGCCAAGTTATCTACTCCTCCAACCACACCAACTAACACATTTATATGAAAGCACAAACAAGGAAAGAATGGATCAGTGGACACAGTGGAGGAAAGAAGGAGTTGATCACCTCCTTATGATACTCATGCATGTTTTCCCCCAATTAAGATGGCCAGAGAGAACGTCAGCACAGAATGACTGCCGTTCATGAGCAGGATCCAGCACTTTAGAGAACCTCAATGTTTTACTTGCAGGGTGTGTGTATATAAAACTAACACACTGGATTAAATAGCCCTGCACTCAAGTTAACCTTCAATTGGTTTATTAAATAAGTGTAAGGAGGGAGAGAAAGTTAAGGATCTGAGCACAGTCAATCTTTTTCCTTATCTCAGACAATGTAAATATAGGATGTGTTCTTCAGATTGCGGCCAAAGGCATATTTTGTCACACATGACAACCCCTTCGCAAGCATTTGAACTCTGTGACAAAATCGGCACCATAAGAGCTAAAGGCATGATGGATGGACACCACAAATCATTTCAAAAGTGGACATAAGGACTAAATCCTGTTTCTGAAATTAGGACAAAAAGACTTCTAGAACGGCTGAAACTTTGAATACAGAATATTATTTTATTAATACAATAAGAAAAAGGAGCCAAGCCTTGCAATAGATGGGAGCACGTGCTTCTTTTCAACTTCTGATAAACACCTCCAGGTCCCTTTTAACATCCCAGTTCCCCAATACTGTATCTCAAATTACCTCAGTATGTCTCCATCAACAAGGATATGTTTGAATCTCTCTTGATAGCGGACAGCTCGTACCTCTCGGATCTCTCTGATTCTCCTCCTCCAGTTGAGAAATCTGTAGTGCAAGTTTAGATCATCCATTTTGGCTGTAAGGATCTACCTATGGGAGAGGTCCATTTTAAAAAAGAAACATACTGAATGAAGCAGATGCTCTAAAATAGGCTAGATATGCCTGGTACAAGATGGCCTAGAGCAAAGACATATTAAAAGAAGGGGCAAGCCTAGTGCAGATTTGCTTATGAAACTTAATCTCAAGAAAGATTCAGGTTCTCAATTAGAAGGTCAGTTGTGAAGAGCAGAGCCCTTCAGTCTCCAACAGTCCACCAACAACTCTGATCAAGTCTTGAAAACGCAAACCCATGGCATCCTTTATTACGTTCCATGTTCAGACTTCCATTTTTTCCAAATTTATCTTCTACTTTTCCTAGCATTCTTCTTTTTCACTAAGTTGTGCCTTCCCATTATAGATCCCAAATTCAACAGCTTCATCTTAATGATTTCAGCTTCTATTGAGAGTGCAAGCTTGATTTCGATCTAGAACCTGCCTTTTGGGCTTTCCTGGCAGTTCACCGTGTCCATAAAGCTTACCTCCAACACCAATTTATTATTAGCCTCTCTCAGACCTTCTTGGTGGAAGAGCAAATAGGGCACACTTGAAGATAATCAAATACACACACTCTTGTGAGATATGTTACACTGAGACACACGTCAAACCCACTCAAGTGACCTTCATAGAATCCCTGAGTTGGAAGGAGCCTTTTAAGGCCATTGAGTCCAACCTCCGTCCGGCTCAATGCAGGAATCCAAATCAAGGCAGATCTGACAGAGGGTTGCCCAATTCGTGGCAGAGTAAAGATTTTAATCCAGGGGTGCCCCAACCTTTTGGCCCATGGCTGGTCATGTGGTTCAGGGGGCCGGTCACAATGGCCCGTGGGCTGGATCCAGCCCACAGGCCGTAGTTTGGGCACCCATTTTAATCCCTTATTCCCAATCCAAGTTTAACATCATGCCTGCTACAGACATTGGTCTTCTGAGCATTACCTCTTTGCCAGCCCACTCAGCTTGTTTCTTAACTTCCTGTCACTTCTTTCTTTGCTGTCTCAATCTGAAGCATTACTCAGCCCTTAACGTTGGGCCCTCTTGGTTGTATGACCACAACAGAGACCAAAGCTCTTCCAACTTTGATTTCCTGGTCCTCTCAGTCATGCTGAATATCCTACCTTACAATTGATACATTCCTCTTTCCCCAACTTGTAAATGCCTCTACCAAAGACAGTGTCATTCTCAATACTGTGCCCTCCAAAACTGGGAGGGTCAGATGGCTCCAGCCACTGTGCACTAAGGGGACAGAATACCTTACACCACAAGGTGTTGCTACGATTAACATAGGCACAAGATCCTCAATTAACCCCCCCACTAGGTTCGTTTTCAAAGAAAACCCTCATGGCTATGACATGAGGGCCTGTGGTGGCTCAGTGGTTAAGAAGCTTGCCTTGTTAGCTGGAAGGCTGGGAAGTTGGCAGTTCGAGACCTGGGTACTGCATGACGGATTGAGCACCCATCTTTGCTCCAGCTCTTGAGGACATGAAAGGAGCTTCTTCTGCATAAATCCTTTCAACCCAGAATAATTTTCGACATATTACTTTATTATTATTATTATTATTATTATTATTATTATTATTATTATTATTATTATTATTATTATTATTATTATTATTATTATTATTATTACTACTACTATGACATTCACCAGCAAGCACTGGACACTTCCTACAACAGTGGTGATAAACTTATGGCACGTGTGCCAGAGGTTGCATATTGAACCCTCTCTGTGGGCACCCATGCAGTCACCCCAGCACAGAGTTCACCCCACCCCTCTGCCCAGCAGCCCAACAGGAGCGCTTCCTCCCTCCCCACAGCACAGAGTTCACCCTACCCCTCTGCCCAGCAGCCCAATGGGAGCGCTTCCTCCCTCCCCCAGCACAGAGTTCGCCCCCACCCCTCTGCCCACCAGCCCAATGGGATGCTTCCTACCTCCCTGTTGCTGTGTTGGCACTTTGTGATAAATAGGTGGGTTCTGGGATGCAGTCTGGGCACCCGGTGTCTAAAAGGTTTGCCATCACTGTCCTACAGAGCCTCACCCTCTCTTAATCTACCCCGCAGGGCCGGTTGTAAAACCAGAGGTCCTACTTTAGCCAAATGGCAGGAATGGAAAGGCAGCAGCTGTATTTCGTCCCTCCTTGTATCGCACAGGGTAAAAATACGAGGCTTAAGGGATGTTTTTCCCCTCTCCTACTCCCAGGGCATGGAGGGATGGAATGTGCCCGGGTTGTGGGTAAGGAAAGACGGCAGTGCTTCTGAGCACGTGCAGAGCGCCATACACGTCCGGGGCTTCCAGGGCCAAAAGCCCCGCCAGTCTCTCGGATGCTTTCGTTTCGCGGGTGTCCCCCCCCTCCCCCAGAAAAACAGCTGGATCTCGCTGACACACCCCAACCCCAATTCATTGCACGTCTGAATGTAGAGCGACCCTGGACGCTTCTCTCCCCCCCCCCGCCCCCCTCCAGTCCGGGGCCCTCCCTCTCCATCCCAAGCCCCCCTCCCCCTTCTTCCTGTTTAATTACCCTCAGAGGCCCCCGCTCTCCCTCCATGGGCCCCGCCCCTCCGCAGCCCCGCTCGCCTCCGCCTCCTCCTCCGGCTTTTCCCAAGGTAGGACGACTCAGCCTGCCGCCCGCCGGCCCGCTCACATCCGGGCAACTGGCGCTCGGCCCCTCCCTCCCTCGCTCCTCCTCCCCGCCCATTCCCGCGGCGGCTTCTGCTGAGGATCCGTGAAACCACGTCGCAAAAGGCGGGCCCCTTCTCCCAGCTGGGCGCAGCCAGCCAATGAGGAGACGAGTGGGGCGGGGCTTTCCGGGAGATCGCCAGGAAATGTGAATGGTGGGTGGAGGGGTGAGGGGGGGGGGGGGCACTTCGCGTTCAGGAGATGAATGGGGAAGGTGAGTGACGTCATTGTAGAGGGGGGGCCTTCGGACCCGCGACGGCATCAGCGACTGTGACGCCACGACAGGAAGGTTAGGAAGAGACCGTCCAAGGCTACTGAGCTTCAAGAGGGGATGATAAATGTTGTTGGTTTTTTGTTTTTTTAATTAAATTTTAATTTTACACACACAACAAAAAAGAAAAGAATTATTCAATTAAAATACATACAAAAATATCACCTTATAATCTCTATTGGTATGCAAACTTACATGTACAATATTAATAGAAGACAAAAACCCTCCTACTTATTATATTAATATAATTCCATCTTACCCCCACCCTTCCATTACCATTTTTAATTCTATGGAATTTATTATTTCCAAATTAATCCTTAACCCATGTTAATTATTACAACCACATTCTATTAAGTCCCATTAAATTATACCATGCAACCAATAACTAAATAATGGTAGTTGTTTTTTAAATGGATGCTCTTACCCCCAAATCTCTCTGTCCTGAGTTTGTTGGGTTGTTGTTGCTTTTTGGCAAAGTTGCATAAAATACTCCGAAAGGCTGCGGTATTATTATTATTATTATTATTATTATTATTATTATTATTATTATTATTATTATTATTATTATTATTATTATTATTATTATTATTATTATTATTATTATTATTATTATTATTATTATTATTATTATTATTATTATTATGTGTCCAAAATTATTCTGGGTTGAAAGGGTTTTTGCGGAAGAAACTTCTTTCATGTCGTCAAGAGCTGGAGCAGAGATGGGTGCTCAATCCTCAGTCCTCGTCTGTGAACCAAATGGTTGATTTGTATTTATAATGATGATGATGATGATAATGATGAGATAATCTAGATCCTGTGGGACTTTAAAATTCAAACAGTTATATATTTGCCTCACAACGTACCTGATATAACAGCTGTGGGAAAGAAGAAGGTCTGGTTTATTGATATTGCTATACCAGGAGACGCATGAATTGAAGACAAACAACTGGAGAAAAATCACAAAATATCGTGATTTGCAAGTTGAAGTTGAACGTCTATGGAGGAAGAAATCTACTGCTGTGATTGGAGCCCTTGGAACAATACCCAAAGGACTCCTCAGATACAGTATTTGGAAATTTGGGACTTATCAGACTTGAACATTCTAACTCCCCAAAAAACTATTAAGAACTACATATGTACTCAGACATTACCTTAACAGTTCTTAGGTTCTTGGTTAGGGCTTGAACTGTTAATCTTATTCCACTCCTCGACTGAATCAAATAGTTGATTTGTATCCAATAATAATAATAATAATAATAATAATAATAATAATAATAATAATAATAATAATAATAATAATAATAATAATAATAATAATAATTTCGTGTCAGAGATTACTCTGGGTTGAAAGGATTTTTGCTGGAGATATTCCACTCTTGGGTGGCTTAGTGGTTAAGACACTGAGTTTGACGACTGGAAGGTCAACAGGTCAGTAGTTCGAGACCCAAGTGGCTGCATGACAGGGTAAGCTTCCATCTCTGTCCCAGCTCCTGCCAACCTAGCAGTTCGAAAGCAAGAAATTGCGAGTAGATAAATAGGTACAGTACTTCTTCAGTGGGAAAGGTAACAGCGATCCGTGCACTTCGGCATCTAGTCATGCCTGCCACATGTCCATGGAAACATCTGCAGATGCAGGCAGCAATGGCTCTTTGGCTGTAAACATATATGAGCACCACCCCTAGAGTCAGACACGACTGGCTTTCGAGCAAGGGCGACCTTGACCTTTACTATAAAAGATTCACAGTGCCTGCTAGTCACATCTCATAAACTCCTGCAAGTTCAATGGGACCCAATTCTTGGTGTCAGTTGGAAGGGTTTGCAACCTCTCGTCTTCCTGATGCTTCCCTTCTGAAACATCTGCAGGGCCAAAGTCTTCCCCTACTCTACTCCCTGCTGGGCACGTAGGTTTCCTCCACTGGAAGTGGTTCTGTGTAGGGCTGAGTGAAGAAGGGACTTCTTGATCACTTTCGTGGAAGTATGCTACATCCAGGAAGCAGGATGGAAAAGTGCCTTCATACCAGACATTAGATGTCTGATGATAATGCAGGTAGTTAAGTTTCAGATCATACTCATGTCAAGGATGCAGAATTAAGGCTGAGAAAGTGATTCACCATCACTCACCCACTAAGATCATACTGCTCATTGCCTGTTTTATAGACATACAATGCAACATAGATAGACCAATAGATCTGAGTTAGGGTGTGATTACTCTGCAGGGAAAATATGTTCGATCTACTATGTATTTGCAATTTTTGAAATGGTAGTTGTGTTAGTCTGTGTTTCAGGCATATCGGAGAGTAAACAAAACAAAAAGACAAAAAAAACCCATTGTGGCACTTTAAAGACTAACTGCTGTATTTTAATGTTAGCTTTCATGGCTCAAGTCCACTTCATCAGACATAAGAGTGAGACTTCATGGCATCAATTTCTACACATCAGATACAGAGGTACAAAATGGTTAGCATAACCGATAAGTATACAAATGTATATGCAGTTTATTAAACCGGGTTTCCCCCGGGTGAATTGATGTACCTGTCCAGATGACAATTAGCAGGGCAGAAGCTGAGAGGTCCTTTTGCTTGGAGCACAAACATCAGAAGTTGTCAAGGTGCAAAGAAGTTGTTAACTGGCAATTTATACCTCTCTTAAAAAGTTCATTATCCTAAGTGCCATAGCAAATACTTGGTCCCAGGAAACAGACATCCTTTGTGAGTGCAATCACATTGGCAGAAAGTGAACAAAAGTGATGTCAATCTGATTGGATCAAATTCAATCCTCTCCTGGCTGAATTAAAAAATATGTCCTGCACAAAAAGCCCACCACCATCAGATGTGAGCAAAGGAGCCCCACCCTAGATCATCTGTCCTTCCTGTTACTGATGGAACCAGTTAAAAAGATATGGATTCCATTGCTGTCATCATGGAGAGACCCATGCCAGGCATTCTCAACCTTTTAAAGCCAGGGGTCAGGTCACTCTCCCTCAGACAGCTTCAGGGGCCAGATGCCCATTTTGTCCTTCCTCCACCGCAAGGCACTTCCTGGTGTGGTGGAGGCAGGGGGGGCACATGAAATGGTGCCATGGGCCGCATCCAGCCCGTGGGCCGCAGGTTGAGAATCCCTACTTTATGCAATACTGCAGGGAGGCCTTTATGTTAACTGCTTTGGTGTGGAACCTCTTTCAAAACTCGGCACTGGCTATTGACAGCCGACAATAGCAATGCAGTTCAGAAGTCAAGCATTGGGCCAAGCCTCTGATCATCAGATTAGAAGCCAAAGCTCCTTCCTTCCAAACCACAAGAGCCTATCGCTATTTGGGTTTCTGAGGATGCCACAGAGGAGGAAGATAGGAAAGCTGTGGCTGTTGAGAGTAATACAGTTGACCTGCCTTCTGGATGCTTGCTTGCTGAAAGAACTGCAATGCACTTCCCCGTTTGGCTGGCTGATATGATATTTGGTGGAGCATTGTGTTAAGATTAAAACATTGCAAATCACATCCTGGAGAAATTGCTTGGACTACAGCTTCCAGAATCTTCCACCTATTCCAAGCTCTGGATTTTTCGCTATTTGACAAAATAGTTATCCTGTCTTGGAGATCACTGTTAACAAGGCAAAGTCCTGCCATGAGCAAAATGCCTCAAAGGGCAGATTTTGGGCAGCACAGCGGAAGTGTTTAATCCACAGTTCAGGTAGGGGTCTGCAGTGGCTTAGTGGTTAAGAAGCTGAATTTTATGACTGGAAGGTCAGCAGTTCAAGACCCGGGTGCTGCACGACGGAGTGAGCTCCCATCTCTGTCCTAGCTCCTGACAACCTAACAGTTCGAAAGCACGATAAATAGGTACCACTTTGGTTGGAAAGGTAACAGTGTTCTGTGCGCTCTGTCAATTAGTCATGCCTGCCACATGACCACAGAAATGTCTGCAGACACAGACAGGCCTGGCTCTTTGGCTGTAATAAACGAGATGAGCACCATACTCTAGATTTGGAAATGATTGGCTTTCGAGCAAGGGTGACCTTTACCTTTACGTCAGGTAGGGAAGAAGAGCATCTATATTCAGCAGGCTCGATAAGTGCTTTGGGCTACAGACTTAAATACATTTAGTATACACAGAAGGACCCAAACACCCAGGATTGAAATGTTCTTTTCCTCACGAAAATGAGTGACATTTGAATCTTCAATCTGGTCCTAAAAACGGGTTATTTCCACCAACCACCTACAACTCAAAAGCATCCTGGTTTTGTATTTATGCCCCTGTCATATGAACTTCTGCATCTATATTCTATTGATCTAATAAAATTATAAGAGAAATATGCATTGCTTAATTTTTAGTCAATTAAATCTGCAGTTGCTAGGTGTCAGCCTTACACCTGTCCTAGACATAAAACTGGAGGCACCCCAGGAAATGTGTTTCTTCACAGGAACCCCAAGACAGCTCTGCACAGTGCTTATCTTCCCACAACGCTTCCAGTGGTTCAAAGAGAGAGAAATTCCTATTGTCTGATTTTTCTTCTTTCTTTTTTGTCTAGGTCAGACATTAAACTGCCAAAAGGAAGGCATATTTGGTGAATCCATTCCGTAGTTCCTTTCGCCTAACCTAGCATGAGAAAGATTAGCCGGCACAATAAGGTTGCCGTTTTCCCGGGGGGCTATGCCTGATTGTGGGTCAAAAAATAACACAATCTTCAAGAAGGCTCTTTCCGTGTACCCCTGCTGTCTCATATACAGGTAGGAGGAGAATCAGCAGCATGAGCAAGCATGGGGCTGTGAAGAAGAGAGAACGCCACAAGATAGAAAAGTGAATGGAGAGAAGATCAGGGAAAGTGAAGGGGCATCAGGATATGAAGCGGGAGACTGAGGAATTTCTAATCCATGCAAAGATGCTACTAAGAACATAATGACCCATGCTGGGTCTTGCCAAAGTTCTCTTTTCAGTGTGATATAGTTAATCCAGCTTGCTTCAGGAAAGTCAGACAGCAGCTTGGAGGAAGGCTTAGCTGAAACAGTAGGCTAGGTAGAGTACTGTACATTACTACAGCTTCTCCTAGCCTTGTGCCTGCAGCCGGATGGAGTCACCATGTGCATTCCACAACTGAATATGTCTAACTAGGGAAAGAGAAAATTGGATTATGATATGGGGAGACAGGAGCAGTCTATTGAATATGCTTGATACTCTTGCCCTCCCCCAAAGAGGAATCTGAATAGAAGGGGAAACAGTCTTGCTGAACAATGAGAATACATAACTTCAGCAGCACCCTTTAACATGCTAAGCTTCAGAAAGTGGAAGACTAGAAAAGCCAAATTACTCTACAAGGAACCAAAGATGTTCAGTTCCAAAGCCAAGACAGTAGGCAACCACCATCTTGCAGTAAAACTTGGAAAGAAAGAAGAAGAAATGGGAGGGGGGGGGAAGCATTCTTATTGTAGCCAGAGAACTCAGTCCCCCGAGTGTAATAACTGGGATTCATTCAATAAAAGCCCAATCAATAACCACTTTAGTGTTCATTAACTACACCTCTTCCAAAAGTCCGGAGGGAAGCTGGAACAAGAGCACGGATGGAAACAGCTCCTTTAAGAAGATAGTTTGGCAGTCAGAGATCTTGCTCATATACAGCCGTTATGTTGGTGATGTCTTTAGTGGTGATGTGACTGCAGTGGCTCAAAAGGTTAAGACGCTGACTGGGAGGCAGAAAGTCAACATTTCAAAACCCGAGTACTGCATGAAGGAATGAGCACCTGTCTCTGTCCCAGTTCCTGCCAACTGAGCAGTTCGAAAGCAAGAAATTGCAAGTAGATAAATAGGGACCACTTGGGTGGGAAGGTAAACAGCATTCCGTGCACTGGTGTCTAGGCATGTCTGCCACATGTCCACGGAAACGTCTGCAAATGCAGGCAGCACTGGCTCTTCAGCTATAAACAGATGAGCACTGAACCCTAGAGTCGGATACGACTGGCTTTCGAGCAAGGGTGACCTTGACCTTTACCTAAGAGACACTAGAACGGCTGCTAGCTAGATCCCAAGATGGCAGGATTTGGTGGCAGAGTCATGAGCAAGATAACACAGTTTACCGTAGGATCAAATTTCTGCCATGCAATAGAATATATGTTTCAGATAATAACCTGATGTACGGTAATAATGTTATCCATTCTTTTAGCAAAGACTAGAGAAATGCCACAATAGCTCAGTCCAGGATTTTTCAACCCTTGCGAAATTGTGCTTGAATTTACTGGATCTTCCATGTCCATGTTTTCTTACACAACTCAATCATGCAAGGGAAGGTTGCTGATATTATGCCCTGCTTCGGATCTTCCCAGAAACACAGTGATCGCCGAAAAAATCAGGGTTGGACAATGTGCAGCCCTCCTACTGTTGCCAGTCTGAAACATTCATGTTCTCAGTGTTTCAGGCCCACAGTATCTGGGGTAGGGATATTCACCACCACCCCATCCCTGAGTAGAAGGAACTTCTAGTAATCAAGGATTTCTAGCTCAACTCAACATTTTCTTTTAGACAGTTTGGTTAAGCCCTGACCACTGTTGTTCTTATTTTGTATTTAAACCATATTTAAATTTCTATTTTGTTAGGAATGGCTTTGATTAGTTGGCAAAGTGGCCAAAACTCAAGTAAAACAAAACAAGTATCAGTAGCAAACAGAGGATAAACATTCGGCAGAGGGAAACAACATCACGGGTTTGGAAGATGAGTCGTTCAGTAGGCTAGCTTTTACCATGGGTGAGAATTCATGTGGAGTCCTAATGCCAGCGTTTAGTAAACATTCTGAAACTGAGCTCTGCATTGAGGTTTGCTCTTATCTTCGCTCCACACCGCCAATAATCTGTTCCTGCAGTGAAGTTTGTGGGTGGCCCCTCACATGCAGTTAAGGCTGACCCAAGACATTTAACTGCCCGAGGCAGGGGAGCAAATGGTGCATTCCCACCCAGCCAAGGTGTGCATAGCAGCAGCAGTAGTGCTAAAACTTACTCCAGCAACCTTGCCACATGTTACCTGTCAACAGAAAGCACCAAATGCACAGTCCATAATAACTCTTTGGAAGAGAGATGTGGGGCTGTAACTATTGGATTCTACTCCTGAGACGGTTCCGGTCCTGAGAGCTTGGCCACAAATCACTCTCTTGTTGTTTTTCTAGGTTGAGGACAACTTAACACATTTTGTTTCCTGAGCCAAAATAGCAAAGTGATGACCCCTCACACCAAATCAAAATGTGCAGTACCCAAAGTTAGGTTATTTTGACACCTGAGGCAGAAAATCCTACAAGCACATTTTACCCTTGCATGGCAGTAACACCTGTGTTTTTAGATATCTGGCTGTGAAGCCCACAGATTAGGAGTTTCATTCCTCGCTGTATCTTTTGGGAAAAGAGCCAACCATTGTTGTGAAGTTCTAGCTACATAGTCCCGTGGGCACCCTCCCACCAACCCACCCCCTCCAGAAGGAGGGAATGGGAAACTACTACTGGATAGTAGAATAGTCCCTACCTAGAAAACACTGCAAATCATTACCATAATTGACTTAATGGCATGTATTGTTGTTAGTACTAGTCGCCATAGTAAAATCCAATTAAATAAGCAAGAGTGTGATGTTCTTGACCAGGGGTCCTCAAACATTTTAAGCTGGGGGCTGGTTCATGGTCCCTCAGACTGTTGAGGAGCCGGCAGCAGTGGCGGTAGTGGCAGAAGCAGCAGTGGTGGCCAGTTCACAGTCCCTCAGACTGTTGAGGGGCCACCACTACCACCACCACTGCCGTCACCTCCCTCCTCCACTTGTTGTGTCCCTGCTGGTGCTCCATAGCAGGGCAGTTCATGGTTCCTCAGACTGTTGAGAGGCCGTTGCCGCTTCTGCCACCTCTCTCCTCTGCTTGGCTTGGTGTGTCCCTGCCAGTGCTCTGTAGAAGGGAGCTTCATGGTCCCTTAGACTGTTGAGGGGCCACTGCTTCCTCCACCGTTGCTCCTGCCGCCACCACCACACATGCCTGCCTTGTGGGCCAGATTATTTGATGCCATGGGCTGGATGTGGCCCATGGGCCATAGTTTGAGGACCCCTTTTCTTGACTGACTGACTGACTGAATGAATGAATGGCATGACTGGATTGCATGGCTGGTGGTAGGGCTGGCTGGCGTGCCCAGGTGGTGTGGCTGGCTGGCGTGCCCAGGTGGTGTGGCTGGCTGGCATGGTTGGCATAGTTGGCTGGTGTGACTGGCTGACATGGCTGATTGCCATGGCTGCTGTGGCCAGGTGGTGTGGCTGGCTGCTGTGGCTGCTGTGGCCAGGTCAAATCAAATCAAATATTTATTACGGTCCAATACCAAGACAGAACAGGATAGTGAACATAAGTTAAAATGAGGGTATCTAAAACATATCAAGAGACAAAAGTTAGAAAGAGGATGCTTAAAAAGGAGAGTTTCTGCTTGGAGTTAAGAAGTAGTAAAATTAGTACATAGATCAATAATGTTACAGCTATTACGAAGCCTATGCTATGGTGCTACTGTGTTTTCCCGATTATAGGACCTCCTCCCATAATAAGACACCCCCCTTTTTTTCCCTGCCTTTGAAATATAAGGCCCCACCCGAAAATAAGACCCCCTTACCTCCTGGCAATCTGATCGCATGCACTCCCTGCTTCCAGTGTCCAGGACAGAAGAGAAGGACGAGCGGAGCCAGAGCCAGGTACGGTACTGTCATCTTCCACTGCCGGCCCCCTCCTCCCGGCGTGTAAGAAGACCTGCCGCGTCGGAGTCTCAATCGCCTCCCTGCTCACAACCAAGGGAAGTTTCCCCTGGTGAGAGCGGGATTGAGACTCCGACGCAGCAGGCCTTCATGGGCCATGCCGTCCGCCTCACAGCTGAGGCCAGTCTCGATCGTGCTTCCCCACTCACAACCAAGGGAAGCGTCCCTTGGTTGTGAGTAGGGAAGTGCAATCGAGACTGGTCATGGCTGTAAGGCGGCTGGCGTGGCCCATAAGAAAGCCTGCCGCATTGGAGTCTCGATTGCCTCCCCGCTCACAACCAAGGGAAGTTTCCCCTGGCGAGAGCGGGATCGAGACTCTGACGCGGCAGGCCTTCTTATGGGTCACGCCGGCCGCCTCACAGCTGAGACGAATCTCGATCGGGCTTCCCCACTTGCAACCAAGGGATGCTTCCCTTGGTTGCGAGTGGGGAAGTGCAATTGAGACTGTCCTCAGTTCAGCTGTGAGGAGGCGTCGGAGCCGGCCGCCTTACAGCCGAGACCAGTCTCGATCGGGCTTCCCCAATCGCAACCAAGGGACACTTCCCTTGGTTGTGAGTAGGGAAGCGCGATCAAGACTGGTCTCCGCTGTGAGCCAGTGTTGGAGCCAGCTGCCTTACAGCCGAGACCAGTCTTGATCGGGCTTCCCCACTCGCAACCAAGGGACGCTTCCCTTGGTTGTGAGTGGGGAAGCGTGATCGAGACTGCCTTCAGCTCAGCTGTGAGGAGGCGTCAGAGCCGGCCGCCTTACAGCCGAGACCAGTCTCGATCGGACTTCCCCATTCGCAACCAAGGGACACTTCCCTTGGTTGCGAGTAGGGAAGCACGATCGAGACTGGTCTCAGCTGTGAGCCGGCATCGGAGCCGGCCACCTTACAGCCGAGACCAGTCTCGATCTGGCTTCCCCACTCACAACCAAGGGACGCTTCCCTTGGTTGCGAGTAGGGAAGCGCTATCGAGACTGGTCTCAGCTGTGAGCTGGCGTTGGAGCCGGCCACCTTACAGCCGAGACCAGTCTCGATCGGGCTTTCCCACTCGCAACCAAGGGACGCTTCCCTTGGTTGCGAGTGGGGAAGCGCGATCGAGACTGCCCTCAGCTCAGCTGTGAGGAGGCGTCAGAGCCGGCCGCCTTACAGCCGAGACCAGTCTCGATCGCGCTTCCCTACTCCCAACCAAGGGAAGCGTCCCTTGGTTGTGGGTGGGGAAGCGCGATCGAGACTGGTTTTCGTCTTCATGGAAAAATAAGACATCCCCTGAAAATAAGACCTTTTGCTAATTTTGGAGTTTTAAAAAAATATAAGACAGTGTCTTATATTCGGGGAAACAGGGTAGTAGCTCATTTGTCTGAAGGTCCTGCCAGGATTGTTCTTCTGATCTTACATGCTGCGGCCCAGAACCTGACAGTGTTGTGGATGAAGGTGGGCCTTTCATCAGATAGCAGCCAGTGGGTGTATGTGCTGTTTGTCTGGCCAGGATACTTGCAGAGCAGCAGTGATATGAACTTGTTCTTGATCTATACCTATAAAATCAAGCATTAACCATTGGAACTTCACATAGGATCCTAAGCCAGGCCCTACTAGCCCGCACCGACCATTCGTGCACACGCCCGAACTGGGTCCGCAGGTCAACAAAGGATTGAGAAATGCGCCAGTGGGGCAAGAGCCCCACAAATGCGAAAAAAGGGAAACAGCTTCATTTCCCAACATTCCTTGTGCCGCCCCATGCCAGAGCCAATCAGGCTGAGAGGCACAAGCAAAAGGAACGTTCAGAAATGCACCATGGCCAATCAAAAGGAAACCGCAGGGGAAAAATGACGCACAAGCTGAAAACGCAAATGCCAAACTACAAGCCCCAGCGTCCTGCGCGCCATGAGCATGCTCACTGAGGAATCTGGCGAGCGAAAAATAAAAATAAAAAACACTATGGGAGCGCAAGTCCACCGCAGCCGGACACAGCACCTCACAGGGGGAAAAACAAAAACAGGGGGGTCACTGCCCCCCCCTTGAAAGTGAACCCATTTCCAGGTAAGCAAAGCCATCGGACGGCGCTCCATCCGCTGACTTTACTTACCGCAAAAGGGTTTCGCTTTCAGCGAGGCCAAGCCGCGGGAACCAAAGCCCCCCTCCCCAACGGCGCCTGAAGCTCCCGATCGGAGTTTCCCCTTTAATATCACTGGGGGGGGGGTTGCGCTCCCCCTCTTTACTGGCTCCCCTGGGGTTGGGAGGGTTGGGGGGACAAAAGGAGTCTGTCTCCCCAACCCTCCTGACCCCAGGGGACTCGGCAGAGAGGGGATTCCCGTCCACACACACGCGCAAGCACACGCACACACCATATTAAAGAGAAGAAACCAAGCGGTTACTTCTCTTTAAAAACGGAGGTTTTTTGGGGGGGAATCCCCCTCTCCGATGGCTCTCCTGGGTCTGGAAGGGTTGGGGAGACAGACCCCTTTTGTCCCCCCAACCCTCCCAAACCCAAGGAAGCCAGCGGAGAGGGGGATCACAACCCCCCCACACTGATATTAAAGGGGAAACCCCAATTGAGATTTCCCTTTTAATATCAGAGGGTGGGCTGGATTTGATCCCCTCTCCTGGGTCCCATGAGTCTGGAAGGTTTGGGGGGGACAAAAGGGGTCTGTCCCCCCCAACCCTTCCAGAGCCAGGGGACATGGCAGAGAGGGGATCCCCCCATAGGACACCCCGTTATTAAAGAGAAGAAACCAAGCGGTTACTTCTCTTTAAAAACGGAGTGTTTTGGGAGGAAACCCCCTCTCTGATGGCTCTCCAAGGCCGGCCCGCGGAAAGGAACCCACCCCCAATGCCACCTGAAGCGGTGTGGGGATTCCCGCGGTCCGGCCAGCAATGCCGCCCACTGAAAGGAACTTCCCCCCCCCCAAAGCCACAACAACAAACAAAACTTTTAAAAATAAATAAATTATTTAAATAAAAATTCCTTAAAACAAAAAACACAAAAAAACAATCAAAAACATCCAAAATTACACAAAAACAACCAAAAATAACACACAAAAAACAATACAAAGTAAACAAAAAAACCCTTCCAACACCATTTAAAACATCACGGCAACGTCGGGCAATCTCTGCTAGTGTCTTTATAAAAAGGGCAGCTGCAGAGAAGGTGTTCTGTGGTTTCAATGTCTCCAGTGTCACAAGGGCATTGTCTCTCTGTCATTGGTGTCCTTTGAAACTTCCCTTTAAGAACTGCAGAATGGAGGGCCTGGCAGCAGGCTAATGTAAATGCCCTCCGATGACGTGGTCTCTCAAGTTGGAGCAGGTACGGGGCTGGGGCAACAATGTGTCTCCAAGACTTTGGATCCAGGAAGGTATGGGCCCTGGCTAGGTTCTTCTTGGCTTTTCCATGTCTAGTGTTCTCTGTTTAATGGCCTGTTTTGCCATACTCATGGCCTGTATGAGAGGTTGGAGAGGCCAAGATACTGCAGTCTGGATTGGATTGTTCTCTTCCATGCTGACTGGAAGCTGTCCTGAAGAGTTAGAGGCACCAGGCCATTGGGAATAAACAGAATTTTGAGCCAAAGATTGAGAGTAGCTATCCACAATCTCACCTCAACCTTCATCGTACCCGTCTCCAGGTGAAGGGTGGTGTTGGATACACAGCGAGGGGTCTGGAGTGCGGCACGCAAGAATTTAGATTGCACTCTTTCCATAAGAGCCAGGTTGTTAGGTGAGGGGCCTGATTGGACACCATAGAGTAGCAGCGACAGGATTTTGGTTTCAAATAGTTTGAGTGCATCCGGGATGTATTGATCTCCTTTTGTCCTCAGGAATTTTAGTATGGCAAAGGTGAATCTCTGGGCTGTAAGAACAGTGTGTGTGGAATGGGCGTTCCTTGAGCCTGAAGCTTGGAAGACTACTCCCAAGTATTTAAAACTGGTAACCTGTTCTATCTTGTGACCATTTATTCTCCAGGTATGTTTCTTAGGCCTTTTAGTAAAGGTTATCACTTTGACTTTCTGATAGTTGATCTCTAATTGGTTGCTGTTACAGTAGTGAGCCAGAGATGCCAGCGATCTTCTGAGGCCTATTGGGGTCCCAGAAAGAATTACAGCATCGTCAGCATACAGGAGTATGTGTATGGGTTTGTCAGCAAGCTTGGGGAGTGGGTGGAAGGCAGGGCTTCTTAAATGGTCAACCATGTTGTTGATGAAGAAGTTGACTAGAAGTGGGACCAGCAGACATCCTTGCTTGATGCCCTTCTATGTAGGTACTGGTTCCATGAGGTGACCCTGCTGGGAACATCTGACCTTGAGGTTTGTGTTGGTATGGAGAGTGTGAATCAGGTGGAGCAGCCTGCAATCAATGGAGTATTTTTCTAGATTCTCCCACAGCTTGATCCTGGAGATTGAGTTGAAGGCAGCCTTTAGGTAAATGAAAACAGCATACAGTAGAACCTTGCATAAAGTCCAAACTCCATTCCACAAGTTTGGACTTCATCCAATTTTAGACTTTATCCAAATCAAATGGGCAATTCATCGGATAACGTCCAAAAAAATGGACTTTATCCGAGATTCCTATACCAAATACCTCGGATAACGTCAATTTTTTAGTGGTTTTGGACTTTATGCGATGTATCACGTGTGCATGAAAACTGCGACTTTATCCGAATCGGACTTTATACGAATTGGACTTTATCTGAGGTACCACTGTACAGAGATACTGGGCTCTTGGAAGAGTACTTCTCAATGAGATGTTGGAAGACTAGGCAGTGGTCTATTGTGGACCTATTTTGCCTAAAGCCTGCTTGTTTCTCCGCTATCAGGTTTTCCTCTTCCAACCAGATTTTGACCGGTGACTGGCGTAGAGTTTACTAATAATGTTGATTAGACTGATTGGCCTGTAGTTCCCATGGACATACTTGTTTCCTTTCTTGAATATGGGAGCAATGACTGCTGTGGGGTTTCTTCTCTTTAAAGGCGGAATTTTTTTAGGAGGGGGGGAATCAATCCACTCTCCCTGGTCTCCTGGGTCCAGAAGGGTTGGGGGGCATACCTCTTTTGTCCCCACAAACCTCCCAACCCCAGGGGAGCCAGCAGAGAGGGGGATCGCAACCCCCCACCTACTGATATTAAAGGGGAAACTCCAGTCGGGACCTTCAGGCACCGTGGGTGAGGGAAAGAAAGCCGGCTGGTGTTTGCTTGGCTGTGAGGCGGTTAGTTGTTTTTTTTTTTTTAATTTTTCAGGCACCGGTTTCCTCAGCATCCTGCGCGCTCATGTAGCGCAGGACTCTGGGGCTTGTAGTTATGGGTTTGTGATTTGTGAATGTGGTGCGTTTTTTTTCCTGCGTCTCGATTTTTGATTTGCAGCGGCGCATTTCTCAATATTCTTTGTGGTCGTGCCTCTCAGCCTGATTGGCTGTGGTGCGGCGCAGCACAAAGAACATTGGGAAATGAAGTTGTTCCCCTTTTTTCGTGTTTGTGGGGCTCTTGCCCCACTGGCGCATTTCTCAATCTTGCGTTTACCTGCGTACCCAGTTCAGGCGTGTGCACAAATGGTGAATGCGGGCTAGTAGGGCCTGTAGGGCCTGGCTAAGGAGTAGGGCTAGTAGGGCCTAAGGAGTAGGGCTAGTAGGGCTAGTAGGGCCTGGCTAAGGAGCCTATGCAAAGTTTCAACGATTAGCCCTTGATTTTATATATATATATATATATATATATATATATATATATATATATATATATATATATATATATATATATATATATATATATATATATATATATATATATATATATATATATATATATATATATAAAAATTTGTGTGGGTCCATGGGTTTGGTAGGGTTCCAATCCAAACACAGGCATTAGATAGATAGATAGATAGATAGATAGATAGATAGATAGATAGATAGATAGATAGATAGATAGATAGATAGATAGATCTTTATTGTCATTGTCCCCTTGCGGGAACACTTAGAAGACCTAAGGAAGTCACTGTCTCCTCTTAAAACTACGCACAAGGAAAAGATGTTAAGAAGGAAGCAGACTTTCTTTCTAAGAGCCTTTTTCCTCACATCACTTTGAGGTTATGGGGCAATGTGGATCATTAGGGATGTTCTTCAAGAGAGCACCCAAACAGCCCCAGATCTTGATTGAAATGAGCTGCAAGTCTCCATCCATCTCCTGCCCCTTCCTAGAATTTTACCCAGTATCCCCATGGCTCCATATTTTCAAGAGGAGCATTCCTCACTCTTGAAAACCAACATCTGAGGCAATCCATTCTGTCTACCTCAATTCCCCCACAATAAAATATAGATCTCCATAACAGGCCAATTGTACTATAATGACATACACAAAGCACCTTCCACACTTGCCATGTATTATGGGGTCACTATGTACTATTATTTTCAAGGTGCACTGTGTGTTAATAGAGCAATTTTCTAGATAAATGTCCTGTGTCACTGAATAGAAGTACTGTTTAATATCAGATTTTTTTTTCATTTTTAATAAACATTAACATCCAGTAACTTTAATCATGGATGTGAGGGAAGCAGGAACTATGATCTCCTGGGGTGTGTGTGTGTGTGACCCCTAGTGACAGCTACACAAGATAACCTGATCAGAAATCAGATGTTCCTTTTCTTTGTACTGCAACTTCCAGAATGCAAGCTACACCGAATGCCCATCCTGCCCAATGTACTCTGGAAATAACAAATTGTAACTCTTCCCATCTTTTGCCATGCTGTGAGTATAAAGAAGGACTGATGCAAGAAAGGGCCAGGTAATACATTCAGCCCCCTCCCTCCCCCATCAGTGTAAAAGCAGGTGGACAAAGATCTGAGGTTTCGAGGAGACGGGCAGAAATCAAGAGACAGAAGCCAGAAGGTAGGGAAAGGAGCCGGAAGTGACAGTGGAAACTGGCCACTGGGAGAAGAAGCAAGTGACAAGTTGCTCTGATGAGAGCAGGGGTTCCCAACCTAAGGCCCACAGGCCATACCCTGCCCCTGGTGCCATTTCATGTGGCCCTCACCCTTCCAAGGGCATTTGAGAAGCAAAATGGCCTCCTCTTTGAAGCTGTCAGGACAAAATGGCTGCCCCCATCATGCAGGCAGGGTGAAATGGCCCTCTGGCCCTCCAAGTTGACTGAGAGAGCATGGCTTGAAAAGGTTGGGAACCCCTGGATGAGAGGAACCAAGCTCAGAGTTGGTTCCCCGCCATTTGGAGTTAGTCATTCTGCTAAGGTCAAGTTATTTGTCCCACAGACAGTGCGCTAGGTTGATGCTTGCCAGACTGAGTCTGCTTTCCAAAATAAAGCAGCTGTTGCCAGAGAGAGTCACATGGAAGATGGAAAGGGGGGGGAGGGGGATTTCTTCTGCTTGTTTCTGAAATCTGACTGTGTGTGTTTGTGTGTAATGGTGTGTGTATTCCTTACATGTCTGTCAAAGGAGATGGATTGTGATCCTCAAAACCTCACACTGAAATAGGACAAATAGGACAGTTAAGCTGCTACAATCTCCTGCCTCCTCCACACACACACACACACACACACACACACACACACACACACACACACACACACACACACACACACACACACACACACACACACACACACACACACACACACACACACACACACACACACACACACACACACACCAATACTCCCATATGCATTTGCTTATTGATGTGACAGAGTGACTGCCACTGAGTTTGCAACTTTGGCGGGACTTGCTTCCTCTGTTGTGTTAATCCACCTGCCTTTGGGAAATATAGCAGCATCTAGGTCAGACAATGTGGTGTGCGATTAATTATGCACCGGTCAAGTCTATTCCAATTTGTGCTGACCTTTGAATGCCAGGTTTTCCTCACTTGTCTAAAGTACTCAGAAGTGGAGCACCATTCCCTTCTTCTTTTATGGCCGCCCTGGGAATTTGCAGCTTGCCAAAAGCTACACAACCTGACTCTTCTCCAAGGAGGCACAGTGGGAAGCTGAACTCCCAGGCCAGCCCCAAAACCTGCCTCCACTGCCAGGTAATCTGACTTGCGGAGCTATCCTAGCAGACGTACTGTACACAGTCAAGTAATCAAAGCCTCCCTGCATGTACACGTGTAGAAACAGAAACTGACATAAAGAATTTGAAGAGGTAATTAATCATTCCTGTACTCTCAGAAGGAAACAAAATGAATACTTTTGCCTCAATGTTTAACTCAGGGGTTCTCAACCTACAGCACAGGACCATATGCGGCCCACAATACCATTTCATGTGGCCCCCAACAGCCTTCGCCACACCAGGAAGTGCCATGTGTGGCAAGCAGGGCAGAATGGCTGTCCGGCCCCTGAAGCTGTCTGAAGGAGCGTGACCCGGCCCTTGGCTTGAAAAGGTTGAGAACCCCTGGTTTAATTGAATCTCAATTATTTTAGGACAGATAACTCCCTGATGAAATCTGTCATGGAGGAAAATTAGAAGAAACCAATCTACAGAAACACAGAAGACACACACAGAAAATACCGTAATGAGGTAGGCTAGTGATGGCGAACCTTGGCACTCCAGCTGCTCTTGAACTTCAATTCCCAGAAGCCCTGATCAGCAGGAGTGCTGACTTGGGCATCTGGGAATTGAAGTCTGAGAACACCTGGAGCACCAAGGTTCGGCATCACTGCCATAAGGTATGACAGTAATGAAAGTCCAATTTCAGAATGCATAGGATAACTTTTTAAATATGGTTGCATAAAGCACCATAAAATAATTAAAACTGATATTCTCCAAGGAGCAGAGCAACCTATTGTGATGAACTATCTTTACTGTAATGAAAAGTATTTGAAGGCAACTTGAACTTCAATTCCCAAAAGCCCTGATCAGCAGGAGTGATGACTTGGGCTTCTGGGAATTGAAGTCCAAGAACTTCTGGAGTGCCAAGGTTGGCCATCACTGAGGTAGGCTGAGAGTTTGGATGATCCAAGAAAGTGAGTGAATAAAAGGCAGAAACATCAGCAAAAAGGTTCAGGACCTTTTTTTTACAACATCTGTGTATTCCACCACAGAGGACAATGAACTAACCCTGATATCATTTCCCACGTTGACCTACAAACCAGCATCCACTATACATTGTCTAGGCTTTAACATGTAAGACAGAATCCTGATATTTTTGATGTTCTGGCTCACACAGAATGTTTCTATGAATACAACATGGTCCTTGCTTCAAATACAGGTAAAACTCGGAAAATTAGAATATTGTGCAAATGTTCATTCAGTTCAGTAATGCAACTTAAAAGATGAAACAAATATATGAGATAGACTCATTACATGCAAAGCGAGATAGTTCAAGCTTTACTTCGTTATAATATTGTTGCTTATGGCTTACAGTTTATGAAAAACCCAACCCCCTCCCCCCGCCAATTTCATGTACTCCATAATCATCACATAATCTCACGTACGCTGTACACCATGATCATCACAATTATAACGAATTAAGGCATGACATATCTCGCTTTGCAGGTAGTGAGTCTATCTCATATATTTGTTTCATCTTTTAAGTGAAATGAATTAACATTTGCACAATATTCAAATTTTCCAAGTTTCACCTGTATGTTTTCATATGTGGAAAGCAATAATAGAAGGGGCAGAGCTAAGGTGCTGCCTCATCACATGTGGAGAACATGTTGTTGTTGTTCAGTTGCACAGTCGATTACGACCCTTTGCGACCTTATGGACCATTGTCCTCCAGGCGCCTCTGTCCTCCACCATCCTCCTCAGCCCCCCCCCCCCCCCCCCAGTTCTCTGCCCATTGTGTCTACAATACCATCTAGCCATCTCATCCTTGGCCTCCCCCTTCTTCTTTTGCCCTCCACCTTTCCCAGCATCAAGGTCTTCTCAAGTGTGCCCTCTCTTCTCATTTGATGTCCAAAGTACTTCAGCTTCATCTTTACTATTTGACCTTCCAATGAGCAGTCAGGGTTGATTTCCTCTAAGATTGATCTATTCTCCCCGCTGTCCAGGGGACTCTCAAAACTCTCCTCCAACACCACATTTCAAAGGCATCTATTCTTCTGCGTTCAGCTTTCCTAATGGTCCAGCTCTCACAACCATACATTACCACTGGAAATACCATTGCTTTGACTCTGCGAATTTTTGTTTGCAATATGATGTCTCTGCTTTTCACTATGTTCCCCAGGTTTCTCATAGCTTGTTTCCCGAGATTTAGTTGCCTTTTTATTTCATGACTGCAATCCCCATCTGCAGTGATCTTTGATCCTAAGAATGTAAAATCTGTCACTGCTTCTGCTTCTTCCCCATCTATTTCCCAGGAACTGATGGGGCCTGTTGCCATTATCTTGGTTTTCTTAATATTGAGTCTCAAGGCAGCTTTTGCACTCTCCTTCTTCAATCCAATCAAGAGGTTCTTTAGGTCTTCCTCACTTTCTGCCATTAGGGTGGTATCGTCTGCATATCTCAGATTGTTGACATTTCTCCCAGCAATTTTGATCCCATATTGCGATTCCTCCATCCCTGCATTGCGCATTATGTGCTCTGTGTATAGATTGAATAAGCAGGGTGATAAAATGCAGCCTTGTCTTACTCCTTTTCCTATTCCAAACCATTCTGTCATTCCGTGTTCTGTCCTAACTGTTGCTTCTTGATTCATGTACAGATTTCTCATGAGGCATATGAGGTGTTCTGGAATTCCCATCTCTTTAATTACTTGCCACATCTTGTTGTGGTCCACACAGTCAAATGCCTTGGTGTAGTCAATAAAACAAAAGTAAACTTGTTTCTGGTATTCCTTTGTTTTCTCCATGATCCAGCTTATGTTGGCAATGTGGTCTCTAGTCCCCCTGCCTCTTCTGAAACCAGCCTGCACCTCTGGTATTTCTCTCTCCACATGCTGCTGAAGTCTATCCTGTATTATCTTGAGCATCACCTTGCTGGCATGTGGGATGAGCGCAATTGTCCGATAATTTGAACATTATTTGGCATTGCCTTTTTTTGGGTTTGGCACGTATACTGATCTTTTCCAATCCTGTGGCCACTGTTTTGTTTTCTAAATCTGCTGGCATATTGAATGCAGTAATTTGACTCCATCATCTTTTAGCACTTTGAAAAATTCATCTGGGATACCATCATCTCCACCTGCTTTGTTGTTTGCAGTGCTCTTTAGGGCCTTTCTGATGTCACTCTCCAGGATGTCTGGCTCAACTTCAATTTCCTCATCATTGTTATTATCAGGAGTGTTGAGGTCCTTTTTGTGGAGTTCCTCTGTGTACTCTTTCCATCTTTTCTTAATCTCTTCTGCATCAGCTAACTCCTTTCTGTCTTTGTCCCTTATCATGGTCATTTTTGCTTTAAATATTCCCTTGATTTCCCCAATTTTTTTGAAAAGATCTCTAGTCCTGCCTCTTTTGTTGTTTTCCTCAATTTCTTTGCACTGTTCTTTTAGGTATTTTTCCTTATCTCTTCTTGCTTTTCTTTGAAATTCTGTGTTTAAGTGATTGTATTTTTTTTTCTCCTTTGACTTTTGCGTTCCTTCTTTCCTCTGCTATTTTAAGAGCTTCATCAGACAACCACTTTGCTTTCTTAGTCTTCTTTTCTTTTGGTATGGTTTTCTTTGCTGCTTCCTGCATGATGTCCCGCATCTCTTTGCAAATGTCTCACTCCGTTTGCAGTACAGCGGCAATTTAGAGATCTGGTTACAAAACCAGAGGATGAGAGTTTCTTTCTCCCGTTTGTCTCCCAGGAGAAGAACCAGCCTATGTAACCATGGGCAAGCTGTACAGTCCCAGAGCACTCTCCCACCCCACCCTGAAGAAGGGAATAATAAACTACTCCTGAATGCTCTATATTTAGAAAACTCTTGAGAGATGACTTGATGGCACATTATTATTATGGCACAACATGTATCAGTGATGTAAAGGGAGGAAAACCTTATCAAAAATCCGCCTCATTCAGTCAAATTAGGGGATTGAGAGTTTATGATTTCAAACCTTCTGGTAACTGGTTAGGACCTGGTTTGAAGATCTGACACCACTCCAGTGGCAAGAGTGCTTATACAAAAAGCTTCCTGTTAGCTAGCATGAGATGGGGCATAAGCAACATGTAAAATGGAGCAGAAATATTGGTATAAACAAGTTTTGAGGTGCAAGTTATGGACTTCGTATGCTGTAAATCAGGGGTTCCCAACCTACAGCCTGTGACACCACCACTGTCGCACCAGAAGCAGTTGCATTTGCAGCTGTCATAAATGTGTTTTTACACATTTATGACAACCGTAAATGCACCCACTGCTGTCGTAAAAGCATTTACGATAGCCTCAGACACATTTTACAGCAGTGTTTAAGCTGGGGGAAACCACGTGACTGGCCCACTCAGCTGTCCGTGGGACGTGGTCCAGCCTGCAGAGTAAAAAGGTTGGGAACTCCTGCTGTAAGTTAAAATGATGGTTCTGATTTTTAAAATTTTGTTAGCTTAGCCTTAATTGAAAATAAAATGTTGACAGTAAGATGAAACTGTTGGCTCTTACGCACTTAAAATACACTTTGGCAACTGGCCTAGGGCAGGAGAAAATGTCCCGGCTGGATTGTTTTCATTTTCTGCCCGTTGGCAACATATTCTACCTCTCACCCTTACCTTCTCCCATCCTACTCATCAGGCTCTGATTCACTTTCCAAAGGATCATCAGTGCTCTTTAGTAGACCAATCATCAGCAGCAGATCAAGGTCATTACAGTCTGGAATTCCAGACCCTAGCAGGGTCTCTTCTCCATCAATTCTTGTACCAGCATTATGTGTCTTTTCTCCCTAGTGGTTTCCTCCCCCATGCCCAAGCAGCAGTTCCAGGAGAAAAATGTTCCTGAAAAGTATCTCTTGCCTGTTCATCCTCCTGCAGATCAGGGAGCATTCCTCCAGGCTCCCAGGAGCTACATCTCTTCCATAGTCCTTCAAGGGCAAGCTAGTGCCAAATAGCCGAGCATGTAGATTCCTCTGGAACAATGCCAAAGGGACGGCAGACAGCTTCTGCAAAGGCCTGTTTTATAAGGCTATAAATGGGCATGTGGAGTCACTGCATTTCTTCTGAATTTGCAAGGGCAACATGTGATAGAACTGGAGTCTCAGAGTGGGAGTGATTGAGTTTAAGACAGCAGTTTTATCAAGACTCACTTAAGTTAGCCTCGGCAGATCTCACTGTGTCTTGCTGGGGTAGCCAAATGAATCCAAGCACTAGCCTTTATTTTAAATATATTCTCTTTTATATATGGCACTATGTATTTAAAATAAAGGCTAGTGCTTGGATTCATTTGGCTACCCCAGCAAGACACAGCAAGGGCCACTTTTCATTATATGATGCATCCACCTGCATTTTCCAAAATAATGTCTACGTTATACAGTCCCCCTCTGTTCAGCACTGGTTAGACCACATCTAGAGTATTGTGTCCAATTCTGGGCAATGCACTTCAAGAAAGATGCAAACAAATTAGAGTAGATATAGAGAAGGGCAACAAGGATGATCAGAGGACTGGAAACCAAGCCATATGAGGAAAAACTGAAAGAACTGGGCATGTTTAGCCTTGAGAAAACGAGACCAAAGGGGGGATATGAAAGCACTCTTCAAATACATGAAAAACAATCATAAAGAGGAAGGACAGGATCTGTTCTCCATCATCCCAGATTGCAGGCTGCGTAACAGCTGGCTCAAACTAATGGAAGCCAAATATAGGCTGAATATTAGGGGAAAACTTCTTAACTGTTAGAGCAATACAACAGTGGAACCAAATGCCTCGAGAGGTGGTGAGCACTCCAACACTGGAGGCATTCAAGAGAGAATTGGACTCTTCAAATCTGTCAGATTTGCTTTGATTTGGATTCTTGCATTGAGAAGGAGATTGTACTTGATGGACTAAAAAGCCCCTTCCAACCCAGTGATTCTATGATTCTGTGACCAAAGGCAGGAGGTTGCCAGCTTCTGATGCAGCTCCTTTAGTTGTCAGCAGCAGTTAACAGGTGCTCATGTTGAACTTGAAGGAGCTTCACCTACTGATATCTGCTGAGGAAGCCTTTTGACAGAACTGGAGATCAGCAGGCAGAGTTTTCCCCTTCTTTCCTTCCCTTCCCTCCACCCCACCCCCAACAGTTACCAATCCACTAATGGAACCACATCTCCTAACTAAGGCTAAAAAAAATATTCAGATATTTTCTTGACTGCAGCAAAAAAGAATATATGTACTGACACATGTAAAAAAAACTTATCAACTGCTATGAGGCCTCTCACTGCAAAAGAGCAGGAAAAACCAGGCCTTTTTTCCCCTCAGCAGACGCATTAGTAAAACATGTTTTATTCTGCACAATGCAGTGGTTTTTACTCAAGAGGCAATGAGCATTGAGGAGGGGAAGGGGATGATCAGAAAAGTTTTTTTTTAAAGTAGCAAACTATTTTTTAAAATGCATTAAAATTATCCTATTTGCACACACTACAAAGAAGACTTGTACATATGAGAATGAAATAAGTGAAGCTATCCTGACCCTGATTACAATCCTGGAATCCGGTGGTAATTACTCTTAAGCAGGTGTGCCCAAACTACAGCCTCTGGGCTGGATCTGGCCCCTGATGCCAATTCATCTGGCCCCTGAAGCCATCGTTGCTCCTGGAAATGGATGAATTGGCGTCAGGGGCTGGATTCGGCCCATGAGCCATAGTGACTGGCACCCTGAACCACGTGACCGGCCCACGGCCTGAAAAGTTTGGGCACCACTGCTCTTAAGAGCCCTCATGGCACAGCAGTGAAGTTTCAGCATTGTACGGTAGCTAAATCTCTGCTCAAGATCTGAGTTTGATTCCGATGGTAATCAAGGTTGACACAACCTTTCGAGCTTGGTAAACTTGAATACCCAGCATGTTGGAACAAAATGCTAATTACCGTGTGAATCTCCCAGAGAGGGCCATAAGCAATTTAGGGTATATAAGTGTAATTGCTAATTCTTCTTTGGAAACAGTTTAGATTAATAATAATTAAAAAGCAAAATTGAATAAAATTACACAACAAATTGAAAGTATGTGGCAAAATTGACTTTCAAAGGATCATAACAGGAAAGAATGTCTTGATCATCATGCGCTATGGCATGAGATAGATGTGTAATTGCTATTGCTACCCTTGAGTAAGACTGCAAGCCTCCTTCTCTGCTTCAAGACACTCTGTTTTCTGATCTGCATTTAAAAATGCAAAGACATTAGCCGTTGATAACACGTCCTTCTATATTTTGATGATTCTGCCAATTGACAGGTAATTGAGAAAGAGATTTGTTATCGTGTATGTGCTTGTTTTCAGCACATGGATGTCTCCTCAGTTATGTGTTTATGTTTTAAATTGTTTTTGATCTAATTATGCTTTAATTGTCTGTTTGCTTTTATTGTGTTTTGTTCAAACTTTTTGCAAGCTACCTCAAGTCCCATGTTGTGGGACAATGAGGACGTCAATCCCATTTATTTAACTACAAAAGGGTAGAGGTTTGACTTAACCAAAGTTCAGCTGGTGCTTCAAAGAGAACGTAGAATGGCCAAAAGCTTCCTGCTTTAATTACAAAGCTCCCTTCAAGGCAATATGCTAGTGAGTTTCATATACTGTACTATAAAAGCAAATGAACAAACAGGGGAGAGCTGACCCTTTCCATGTCCTGTTCCAGGCTTTTCGGAAGCATCCATCTGGTCACTGCAGGGAAAAAGGATGTTAAACTAGACCCATGAAGGCAAACCTTGGCACTTGTTATGTATGCATGTACAATGTTACTTTAAATATATGAATGTAACCAGTCCACAATCACAATGTATCTCAGCTGCTAAGGAACACGAGCAAGCCGCCCATAGAGGGCAGCTGCGAGCGTTCAGTCTCACATGGTTCACATTCCCCAAATCATGAACAGCCGCGGGAAGTTCCCCGCATGATCAAGAACTACAGAAGAAGAACTACAGAAGAGAGGCGTGACCTGGGCGAGGTCACGCCGGTAGCAGCCAATGAGCTACCGTGCAGCAAGATTCAAATGTATTGTGCTACTGTATATAATGAGATGTACCTCCGCCATTACCACATGTTCATCCTGATCATCAACCAATAAACCTGTGTTAGTCCTCACTGCGACTCCTTCTTTGTCTTCCGTGCAAGACACTAAATTGGCGACGAAGGTGGGATCGATGGCGAATCCTAAAGTCAAGCCGTACCAGTTCGATGTCAGTGAGCCCGAACAATGGGAGCTCTACGAGTGCCAGTTTCGGCACACGATGGAAGCCGCCGGCGTTGCCGCCGCCGCGAAAATGCGCTCACACTTCCTGGCCCAGGTAGGGCCGGCCACGATGTGGATCTTGATGACCCTGGTGGCCCCCCGAAAGGTCAACGACGTGCCCATCGACCGCATCTTGGAGAGGCTTCGTGAGCATTTCCAGCCGCCCGTTTCAATCTTCCCAGCCCGGGTCGCGTTCCATAGGCGAGACCAGCGCCCAGGCGAATCCGTGTCCGCCTATGCGGCGGCCCTCAGGCTTGCAGCGGTGCACTGCCAGTGGGATGACCTGGACCAGGCCCTCAGAGACCGCATGCTGTGCGGTTTGAAGGACGAGGAGCTTCAGAGGCGGCTGATGACCTGCGACCACCGCCTCACGTTCAACGAGGTACTGCGGGAGGCCCAAGCAGCCGAGGAGGCCAGGAGCGGGGTCAGACTGTTCAAGTCCTGAGGGACCACGTCCGAGAGGGCCAAGTCACCAGTGCAGGCGGCCCGGTGGACACCAGCGAAGACAGCCTGGCGGGCCCCCAAGCCACCCGCCGGCTCACCAGCGACGTCCGAGGAGTCGTCCACAACGGCAGACCCCTGTTCCAGCGAGGACAATGACGTCCAGCGGATAAGGAAACGCGGGGAGAAGCGCGAGACCCGCGAGAGGCAAGACCGCCACTGCGACGGTTGTGGTGCGCCCCACGACCGCACGAGGTGCCCGTTTCGCAAGGCCGAGTGCCACAACTGCAGCCGAAAGGGACACATCGCCAGAGTATGCAGACGTGGGCGAACCGAGGACAAGGGCGGTCCAAGCCATCCCCGGGGACACCAACGGAAGGCGACCGGCACCAGAAAGGTCTCAACCGGCTACGACGAGGAAGGCATCAACAGCGTGGGCCTGGAGCACCGGCGTTTTTTCATTGAGGTACAGTTACAGGGGCTCCCAGTGAGAATGGAGATAGACTCGGGGTCATCCTACTCCATCCTATCCCAGAGAGAGTATATGCGCATTCCCCCAGAGGCGCGGCCCAAACTGCGGGCCATGAAGTCACACTTGCGGGACGTGCAGGGAAATGGGATCCCAGTGTTGGGGGTGGGAAAGTTCGAGGTAAAATTCAAGAACTATTCCAAGAGACTGCCCCTAGTCGTCCTCAAGGGGGGGAGGTGCTGCCTTTTGGGAACACAGTGGTTTGCTCCCCTGGGAATCGAACTGTCCGGCATCAACGCCATCGAGACTGACCCAATGCGGGATGTGTGCAATGCGCACCCGGATGTTTTCAAAAAAGGGCTCGGAACGTACAGGGGCCCCCCAGTTTCCTTTGAACTGGACCCAGAAATCCGGCCCATCCGCCTCAAGCCAAGGAGAGTGCCCTTCGCCCTAAAGGACAAGATTGAGGCGGAACTGGACAAGCTGGTGGGGCAGGGGATTTTGGTTCCAGTTGATTCGGCGGAATGGGAAACGCCGATTGTTACGGCCCTTAAATCAAACGGGGAGGTCAGGATTTGTGCGGACTATAAATGTACGATTAATAAGGCCATTTACTGGCCACATTACATGGGGGGAGGTGTTTCGCCAAGCTAGATTTAGCGCAGGCATATCAGCAGCTCTCAGTAACCCCGGCTGCTGCTGCCGCCGCACAGACAATCGTAACGCACAAGGGGGCCTTTAAGGTGACGCGCCTTCAGTTTGGCGTGAACTCGGCCCCCGGGATTTTCCAGGCCCTCGTGGAACGCCTATTAAAGGGACTCCCAGGTGTTCTCCCCTACTTCGACGATGTCCTGATAACAGCGGGGAGCGAGGTGGAGCTAGCTAGGAGGTTAGATGGGGTCCTCTCAGTTTTCGAAAAAGCGGGGCTTCGCCTACGAAAGGACAAATGCGTGTTTTTCGCGAGAGAGGTCGAGTTCCTCGGGTTTAAGGTAACCCTGGAGGGAATTCGGCCCTCGGAGTCCAAGGTTGCGGCTGTAAAGAACGCCCCTCGCCCCACCGCGAAGCCAGAGTTGCAGTCTTTCCTAGGGCTCCTCAATTTCTATCACTCATTCCTGCCTAGGAAGGCATCGGTCGCGGAGCCACTGCACGCGCTACTCAAGAAGGACGCGGCTTGGCGGTGGGGGATAGGCAGGAGAAAGCATTCCTAGAGCTAAAGTCACTCCTTTCATCGAATGCTGTCCTGACCCACTTTGATCCGAGGAAGCCAGTGGTTCTAGTCTGTGACACGTCCCCGGTGGGGGTGGGGGCGGTCCTGTGCCACGTGCTAGAGAGCGGGCGGGAGGCCCCGGTGGCATACTATTCAAGGTCCGTTTCAAAAGCGGAGCGCAATTGTGCGCAGACGGATAGGGAGGCCCTGGCCATAATCGCGGGAACGAAAAAGTTCCATGACTTTTTGTATGGGCGCGAGTTTACGGTGGTGATGGATCACAAGCCGCTTCTAGGGATCTTCACTACCGGCAAACCGACCCCCCAAATCCTATCCCCCAGGATGCTGCGTTGGGCTATCTTCCTCAACGCTTACCAATACGAGCTAATTTACCGCCCAGGGAAGGAGATCTCCCATGCAGATGCACTGTCCCGATCCCCTCTCCCTAGCCTAGGGGACCCCGCATGCGAGGTGGAGCAGGACCACCAAGTCCTGCTGATCGAGTCCCTCGACTCACCCCCCATTGTTCCGGCCGACCTCGCCAAGGCCACGGCGGCCGACAAGATCCTGGCCCAAGTCAGCTCCTGGGTTAGAAAAGGGTGGCCCACTACTCCCCCAGATGAGCAATTCAAGCCGTTTTGCAGGCGCAGAGTGGAGCTCTCCCTGGAAAGGGGTTGCTTACTCTGGGGACAGCGGGTAGTCATTCCAGAGAAGTTAAGAGCGAGGGTACTGAAGCTACTGCACACCAGTCACCCAGGGATTGTGCGCTCCAAGTCTCTAGCCAGGAGTTTCTTTTGGTGGCCCCAAATAGACACGGATATAGAACGTTTAGTGGGCACGTGCGAGAGCTGCCAGAGCTCTCGGCCCGAGGAGTCCCGGCTACCCCACAGGGAATGGGACACGGCCCGTGGGCCATGGTCCAGGATTCATGTCGACTTCGCGGGGCCTTTCCGCGGGGCCACGTTCCTACTGGTAGTCGACTCCTACTCCAAGTGGTTGGAGGTAATCTCTATGAGCAGCACCTCCTCCGCGGCGACCATTAGGCAGTTGCGCAAGCTGTTTGCCTGCTTCGGCCTGCCAGACGTCCTTGTGAGCGACAACGCGAGCACCTTCACGTCTGCAGAGTTCAAAACGTTCATAGAGAGGAACGCAATCAGGCACATCACCGCTGCCCCCTTTCACCCCGCCACAAACGGTCAGGTAGAGCGCCAAGTGCGCACTACGAAAGACGCACTGCGGCGCATGGGTCCCGGTGAGTTGAACCTGCATCTGTGCCAGTTCCTCATCTGCTACAGGACAACCCCCTTAGCTTCAGGTTTTTCCCCAGCTGAACTCCTCATGAGGAGGCGTCCGGTAACACTTTTTGACCGGATGGATCCGTCCAGGGTGGAGGATGAAGGGAGAAATATAAGCATAGGGGGAGAGAGCTCTAAAAGTTTTTCGGTAGGGGACCCGGTTCACTGCAGGAACTACGCGGCCTCGGGGCCAGCGTGGGTACCAGGGACAATTGTTGAGCAAACGGGGCCGGTATCCTACAGGGTCGAGACCAGCTCAGGTCTACTCTGGAGAAGGCATGCCGACCAACTCAGAAGGCGAGTCACCGGTGAGGGGGAATCAGCGTTAGGGTCCTCCCCCACCCGCATTACCCAAGGGGGAGACACAGCGGCCCCAGGGATTACAAATGCATACCCTCGGTTTTCACCCACAGCGGAGGATACCTCAGAAGAAGGGGCCGAATTTAATGATGATTTTCCGTACCAGGGGGAGTTAGCGGAGTGGTCCCCCACCCGTCCTAGCGAGAAGAGGGGTTTCAGTTCAGCCCCTGGTACCTCCAGCCCCCCCAGTCCTTGCGTACTAGAGTACACCATAGCTCCGGCCCCTAAAAGACAAGCACCCCTAAGACAGGCAGCCGGCGGGAGTTCGCTCGCCTCAATTTCCCGAACTCCCGTGCAGGCAGCAGGAGGTGGCGGGACCGCGAGGGCATCCTCGTCGGTCCTGAGGTTCGTGCTGGGAGGGTCCCCGGGCTCCTCAGGCGGCGGACAGGGGTTCATGTCCCAGCTGTTTATTCCATTCCCGTCCCCCAATGCAAGGGTGTCGCAGACTCCCCACAGAACCACTAACGAGTCTCCATTTTCCGTTGCAGGACGAGACTCCGCGGAACCAGGGGCCACAGGCTCCCCTGTATTAGGTCAGGCGGCCGCACGCCCCAGGCGCACGTGCGGCAAGCCACAATGGTTGAGGGACTTCGTCCCATCCTAGGGGGGAGGGATGTTATGTATGCATGTACAATGTTACTTTAAATATATGAATGTAACCAGTCCACAATCACAATGTATCTCAGCTGCTAAGGAACGTGAGCAAGCCGCCCATAGAGGGCAGCTGCGAGCGTTCAGTCTCACATGGTTCACATTCCCCAAATCATGAACAGCCGCGGGAACTTCCCCGCATGATCAAGAACTACAGAAGAACTACAGAAGAGAGGCGTGACCTGGGCGAGGTCACGCCGGTAGCAGCCAATGAGCTACCGTGCAGCAAGATTCAAATGTATTGTGCTACTGTATATAATGAGATGTACCTCCGCCATTACCACATGTTCATCCTGATCATCAACCAATAAACCTGTGTTAGTCCTCACTGCGACTCCTTCTTTGTCTTCCGTGCAAGACACTAAAGCACTCCAAATGTTCTTGGACTTCAAATACCAGAAGCCCAAGTCAGCACTCCTGCTGATCAGGGCTTCTGGGAATTGAAGTTCAAGAACAGCTGGGGTGCCAAGGTTCGCCATCACTGAACTAGACTGACCTCTGGTTTGGTCCAGCAAGAATCCACCATAAGTCCGAATCCCCTGGCCTATAGACCAGCCCACAAAAAGAACTTCTTCAAGTTCAGATAGGGATCTATACAAAATGACTGGAGTAGAGAGAGGAGGATTCTAATTCCCATTTACTCAAATAATAAAAGGCAGGCAATGCAAGCCAAGTGTTCCTCAGTCCCAGCTCTAGAGTTAATCAGGGGAAAACTATTCTTGGTTGGAGCTGAAACATCCATTAGTATTGGAGAGACACATGTTTCAGAGAGCCTTTTGTACTTCAGAAACCAGCCTGCAAAACAAATACAGGAGAAAGGTGATATCTTTATTGGATCACTATAAAAAATTTCAAATGTTGCGTGAGCTTTCGTGATTCAAGACCACTTCTTCAGGCATGCATCAATTTCTTGTGGATAGGGTAGGAAAATTATCAATGAAAGTCCCAAAAGCTCATGGCAAGGTGTTGTGCCAGGCTCTGTGTCTTAGAGGTGATTATGAAAAACAACAGGCTGTATCTGATATTCTTCCCCATTCAACAAACACAGGAAACCAGGTTCTGTATATTCCCTGCAAAAGAATCCCATGCTAAAAAAACAAAATAACCTAACTTTGTGATGGCAAACCTTGGCACTCTAAGTGTTCTTGGACATCAATTCCCAGAAGTCCGAGTCTCTGTGAATCTTCACAAATGGGTTTACTGCGCATATGTGCAGTAAACCCATTCATGTGGATTCACAGAGACTTGGACTTCTGGGACTTGAAGTTCAAGACCACCTGGAGTGCCAAGGTTCACCATCACAGACCTAACATGTAAATTACACGAGGGGAAAAATTCCTGCTATGCACTCAGTCTGAACATTCCCTCACTATAACAGCTGTTTATGTCCTCAGCCTCCACTGCAGTGATGTTTAGGGATGCCAGTTACATGTGAAACTAAACAGTATTTTTTTTTAAAAAAAAAATGCCTCAGCAGAAGTGATGGATTTGGGAGGGGGATAGCCAATGTGAGAAATATCTAAGCAAATGGTTTACACAGCCAAGAGGGAGCGGAAACTTGAACTATTCCAGGCATTACAGTGGATCTGAATGGAATGAAACTTGAAGGGGAAACAGAGAAATGTCAACCTGACTTCCATATCCCAAGGAAAAGTGGGGTGGGTGGGGGGTGGTGAATGTTCCCTGGCAAGGAAAGTGTTGGCAAATTGCAGGCTTTTGTTTGTTTATAAATGAATCCATTCCAAAATTATCCCCATGAAGAAGATTGATTGAATTGGGAGAGAAGTGCAAAATAATTGCTGACCTACAGTCTAACCTACATCACAGGATTGCTATGATAGTAAAACAGGGCATCTTTATGTTTTTTTCCCCATGGATGTCCTTAGGGAAAATGGCTCGCCATTGGCCCGGGATGGGAGTAAGCTGTGGCCACCGGCCCCACCTCCCTCCGGCCCTGCCTGACCGCATCTCCGAGGAGCCTCGCCACGCCTTTCCTGGAGCATGGGCTCCCTTAGGGGGCGTGAGACCCGGGCTCTGAGGACATTGTCTTGGACACTTGTCTGCAGAGAGGCCACTGTGTTTGGCGGTTTGGATTTTCTGTATCGCTGAGTATATTGCGTACTATGGTGAGATTGTATTTTGTATTTATAGGATTGTATTTTTGCTTGTGCTCTTCTTGCATTGTGTATTTTTATATACTGTATTGTATAATGTGAATTGTGATGATTTTTTTGTAACTGTGTCTGGTTATATTGTATTTTGAATTATTGTATCATTATACTGTACTGATGTTGTTATATTGTATTGCATTGATATGTTATTGCCGCCTTGAGTCGGCCTTGGCCGAGAAAAGCGGGTATAAATTAAAATTATATTGTATTAACCCAGTGATAGTGAACTTATGGCACATGTGCCAGAGGTGGCACTCGGAGCCCTCTCTGTGGGCATCCCGTGCATTCACCCCAGCACAGAGTTCGCCCTGCACCTCTACCCAGCAGCCCAATGGGAGCGCTTCCTCTCTCCCCCCAGCACAGTTTGCCCCACCATTCTGCCTAAGAGCCCAATGGGAACGTTTACTTCCTCCCCTGTTGCTGTGTTGGCACTTTGAGATAAATAAGTGTTTTTTGGGTTGCAGTTTGGGCACTCGGTCTCTAAAAGTTTCACCATCACTGGCTTAACCCATCAAACAGTGGTAGTGAAACCAGGCAAGTTCAGAGGCAAATTCTGCTGAGTTGAGTAGAAGGATGATCCCAACACGTGCGTGACTGAGCTTGCAATCTTTTGCATACAGGCCTGGAAAGAAGACCCAGTGCAACCCACACAACTGATGCAATCCAATGTATCCTTGCTTGTTATTGATTTATTTATTTTTCCACCCAGTTGTTGCAAGTGGATAAATAGGGACCACTTTGGTGGGAAAAGATCTTGGGGACATGAAAGGAGCCTCATTCGGGCATCCCCTGAGCAGAGTTTCTCCAGCAAAAATCCTTTCAACCCAGAATAATCTCTGACACGAAATAATAATAATTATTATAATTCTTCCTCAGGCGACCAGTGAGAGAAAGCTTAAAGAAATTTACACGGCTGTGTTTCTGTGTGAAAATGCTCAGGACTGGGCTGCATGTAAAATAGCTCACAATCGCAATGCAACAATAAGTCCCCCTTTAAATTATTATGGGATAACAGGTTTTTCTCCTTGTGTCTATTGTTTCCACCAAGTAGACTAAAATGGGAGCTTGTGTGCAATGGTGAGAACAGACCCAATATTAGGGAGCAGGATTGGGCAGTGGAAGGAATAGATGAAGGGGAAGCCATTATAAATCCTAGTTGCCACCTTTTAAATAAATCTGGCCTATAATTAACTGAGGAAATTGAGAAATTTAATCAGTCTTTCATACCACCTCTAATTCCCCGAACAAACTGTAGAAGCAGCAGGTTTTAAGTGGCAGCTTCTTCCCCCAGCAGGAAAAAAAAAGGTAAAAGCATTATATACAGAAAAGAATATGGAATAAAGTGAAGCTCTTAAAGAACTTGTTCAAGCCTATAAGATGTAACCCCAATTCTGTGGTTCGTTACTCTAAGTTATCTAATTATCATCTTGCAGCATTCAGATGTCATGAGTGTCAGCAATTTATTCCCACTAAGTGGTGCAGCAAACCACAGAGAAGCACACAACCTTTGCATCAGGCTTTTGTCTCCAAATCCCTCACCCCCCCCCCCAAACATACTTGATAGGCAGAAACCCAACAGGTGAAGTATTCCTCATCTCCATATTCAGGGAACTCTACAGTATTCCTATTCTTACTGGCGGAAAACAACAATGACTAGAAACAACGTTTACTGAAAGTGAAAGGGAAAAAAATGTATGGATGTTGAAAACCAGACACTAATGAAAGCTGAAAGTGTGCGTGTGTGGGGTGGGGTGGGGTGGGGTGAATGATTCATTTGAAACGTTCTGCTAGAGGGCGATATGCCCATGCCTCACCGCTACTTCGGGGGCTGCACTGGTTACCAGTTTGTCTCCGGGTGCAATTCAAGGTGCTGGTTTTGACCTTTAAAGCCCTATATGGCAGTGGGTCAGGATACCTTAGAGACCGCATCGTCCCAAGAGTGTCTGCCCGTCCAACCAGAGCGGACCGGAGGGGCTCTCTAATAGTGCCATCAGCTAGGGGTGCACATCTACCCAGCACCCGAAGGAGGGCCTTCTCCGTGTCCGCACCAACTCTCTGGAACCTCCTGCCAACAGATCTAAGACTTCAAAGAGAGTTGCTGCCCTTCAGGAAAGGATTGAAGACCTGACTGGCAGGGCAGGTGTGGGGCCCGAATGGGAACACGGTACCCTCCTGCTGGCTTATGTAAACAATTAAGAACTCTCTCTTCTTCTTCTTTTTATAGTGGGTGGGATGGGTGGGTGGGATATGGGTCTTTTAAAGTGTTTTTATGTGTTTTTAGAATTTGTTGTAATGCCGCCCTGAGTCGGGTTCTGCCTGAATGGGCGGCATATATAAATATGACTATTAAATTAAAAAAAATAAATTAAACTTTGAGGATACCCTGGGGGGGGGGGGATACCTGAACAGGTGAGTCCTAGAGCAATTCAACCCAACTGTCTCTGGAAGCAAACAATGATGAAGTTGCGGCACAAGATAAGAAGGCAAGTCTATGGGAAAGACAATGGTGGAGAAGGTAAAGGTAAAGGTTTCCCTTGCTCGAAAGCCAGTCGTATCCGACTCTAGGGTTCAGTGCTCATCTCTGTTTCATAGCCGATGAGCCAGCGCCGTCTGCTTCTGCAGACATTTCCGTGGTCATGTGGCAGGCATGACTAGACACCGGAGCGCACGGAACGCTGTTTCTCTTCCCACGGATGCGGTCTCTGTTTATCTACTTGCAACGTCTAGCTTTCGAACTGCTAGGCTGGCAGTGAGAAAGACCAAACATGAGATGGATTGACTCTGTGAGGGAAGCCATGGGTTTGTTTGCAAGAGCTGAGGCTGAGCAGAGGACGGGTTAAAGTAAAGGCAAAGGTCACCCTTGCTCGAAAGCCAGTCGTATCCGATTCTAGGGTTCAGTGCCCGACTCTGTTTATAGCCGAAGAGCCAGCGCCGTCTGCGTTTGCAGACGTTTCCGCGGCGGACATGGGGCAGGCATGCGTAGACATGGGAACAGAAGTAACCCTTCTCCACCCCACCTGCGGGACGGCCTGCGACCTCCTGGAGCAGCGGCTCGGGCTGCTCATTCTAGGGGGGGGGGCGGGGGGGGCAAGGGAGCGAAGGCGGCCTCCCCTCGGGCTCTCCCGCTCGCCGTCGACGACCACGCCCTGCCGCCTGGCGACCCCCTCTCCAGCCGGGCCCGGCCCGGCGACACCAAGGTGGGCCGGAAGGAGGCTGGCCCGGCCGTCGGTCGTGGGCCGGGTGGCGGCGCTCTTAAGGCGGCGCCGCGGCGCGCCCCAGCCACAGTCAGTCCGCCACGCACCGGCGGCGGGGCTCCTGGTGTCCACCACCAGCACCACCATGCCGGCGGCGGGCTGGCTGGACTCGGTCTCGGCGCTGCTGCTGCTGCTCCTCCTCCTCCTCGCGGCCGCCCCGTCGAGGCAGGCCCCGCGCGGCGGCGCCGTCGTCTGCCCCGCGCCGGCTGGCTGCGACCCTCGGAAGGCGCCCTGCAACGGCGAGAAGGGCTGCGGCGGAGGCGGCTCACCACCATCCCCCCGGGCGCCCGGCGAGCCCTGCGGCGTCTACACGGCCGGCTGCGCCCCGGGCTTGCGCTGCGTCCCGCGGCCCGGCGAGCGCGCCCCGTTGCACGCCTTGCTGCGCGGCCAAGGGCTCTGCGCGCCTGGCGGCCCCGGAGGAGGAGACGCGGCCCGCAAGACCCCGACGGAGGAGGCGCCGGCGGCAGGTGGGGGGCTGGCTGGGCACTCTCTCGCGCGCGCGCCCCGTCCCGACTCCGATTCCTCCCTCCAGACCGGCCCAGTTGATTATTATTATTATTATTATTATTATTATTATTATTATTATTATTATTATTATTAGTCACATTTGTGTGTGTGTGTGTGTACATGCATATACATAATTTAAAAGCAGGGGCTGCAGTGACTAGGTGGTTAAGAAGCTCGCCTTGTTAGCTGGAAGGCCGGCAAGTGGGCAGTTTGAGACCCGGGTACACAAAATTATTATTATTATTATTATTATTATTATTATTATTATTATTATTATTATTATTATTATTATTATTATTATTATTATTATTATTATTATTATTATTATTATTATTATTATTATTATTATTATTATTATTAATAATAATAATAATAATAATAATAATAATAATAATAATAATAATAATAATAATAATAATAATAATAATAATAATAATAATAATAATAATTCGGATTTATATGCCGCCCACTCTCAGATGCGACTCAGTTTGCGACAGACGGGGTTGAAAGTTGGCTTTGCGGGAGGGGACGGTGTTGGGGTGGCCCACCCAACCCTGTTCTCTATTTTGGGCTTATTCGAATCAAGACCCTAGCCTAGGCATAGTGTAGGGCAGCGACGGACATTTGCCTTCGTTTCTCCTCCACGTTGATGTCTCCTGGGAAAGAAGCGCCGTGGAGTCTCCTCCCGTGGAGTCTCCTCGGGGCAGGGCCGTAGCCAGGAGTCTAGACTTTTTGGGGGGGGGGGGGGGCGCCGGGGGGCCGAATATTTTTTGAGGAGGAGCAATAGTCTCTCTCTCTCTCTCTTTCACACACACACACACACACACACACACACACACACACACACACACACACACACACACACACACACACACACACACACACACACCATTGGCATCTGGGGTGGGGTGGGGTGGGGTGGGGGCGTGCTGTTAGCTCAGGGGGGTCTGAGCCCCCCCCCTGCTTGGCCACCCCCTGGCTACGGCCCTCGGGCCGGGGAGTTACTTGGGAACGACTTACGCCCGAGCCCACTTCCAGGAGCGACAAGGGCTTCGCGGGACAGATGAAGTGGCACTGGGGGCCGGATCTGGCCCCTGGGCCATAGTGACCTGATCCCTGAGCCACGTGACCGGCCCACGCTCGGGGTTTGCGTTTCCAAAGCGTAAGGTGGTGGGTGTGGGGTGTCTCCTTGCTTCCGTTTCTCCGTGTGTACGCTTATAGCGATCAAAAGGCGTCTGGCATATTGGGGGAGAGGAGGTCTTCTTTCGTCTCCAGGTCAAACTTTGGACTGTCAAAAGGAAGCCACTTTCTTCCCTCGGGACACGTGAAAGAATGTCGGTGACGAGCGTGACCAGGGATCCTGGAAGGTGCTCTGATCTGAAACCCTCTAGACCAGGGGTGCCCAAACCTTTCAGGCCGTGGGCTGGTCACTTTGGCCCAGGGGCCAGATCCAGCCCCCGATGCCAGTTAATCCGTCCCGCAAAGCCCTTGTCGCTCCTGGAAGCAGAAGTAAAACGCGTCCATACAGGCGTGTTTTACTTCCACTTCCAGGAGCGACAAGGGCTTTGCGGGACGGATTAACTGGCATCAGGGGCTGGATCCGGCCCCAGGGCTATAGTTTGGGCACCCCTGGTCTAGACAGGGGTGTCAGCTTTTATCCGCAGCAGCAGCTTTCCTCCAACTTTTGTGTGTGTGTGTGTGTGTGTGTGTGTGTGTGTGTGTGTGTGTGTGTGTGTGTGTGTGTGTGTGTGTGTGTGTGTGTGTGTGTGTGTGTGTGTGTGTGTGTGTGTGTGTGTGTGTGTGTGTGGCAGGATCCCTTCCTAGCCCTGCCTGTAAATGCCAGGAACTGAACGTGTCCATGCAGAGCCAAAGCTGCGCCACCGAAACTGCGCAACAACTCTTTAACACTCTTTAACACTGTTGGCCTCAATTATTTCTTCCCATTTACTGTCGCTGTTTTCAAAGGAGGGGGGGGGAGCTCTTGTGTTGTTTTTGAGATTGACAGGTTTGGTTTTAGTGTTGTTCTTCCGCAGTGTCTAGGCCAGAGGTGAAACTGCCAAAATGAAGGCACCCTTTGGGGAGTTCATTCTGCAGTTCCTTTCGCCTGACCCAGTGTGAGAAACATTAGCCGAATTTTTGGGAATAGTAGCCGTGTTAGTCTGTGGTTCAGGCATATTAGAAAACAAAGCAACAATAACACAAAAACACTGCAGCACTTTAAAGACTAACTGCTATATTTTTACTGTTAGCTTTCGTGGTCTGAGGAAGTGGACTTGATCCACGAAAGCTAACAGTAAAAATATAGCAGTTAGTCTTTAAAGTGCTGCAGTGTTTTTGTTTTATTACAGATTAGCCGGCAACGCAAGGTTGCCGTTACCAGGGTATGCCCGATTGTAGTTCAAAAATATCACAATCTTCGAGGAGGCTTTTTCTGTGTACCCCCTTGTTTTAGTGTGAGTTCTCTTTTTAATGACTCGGTTTTATCACAGTGTCAGCAATCGCATTGCAACTTAACACTGTACATTTAATCCTTGGCACAAAAAAGGGGGAGGTGTCCATTCTACCTGATGGGTCCAACTCTGCACTGCCATATAGCATTAAAAACTTGTTTCCTATGTGGCCTTACTGGGTAGAGGGCTTTTTTTTTTTTGAGGGGGGTGGGGCTCTTGACAAGAGGGTGATGCTCATCTAGACCATGAGTTCTCAACCTTTTAAAGCTGGGGGCCAGGTCATGCTCCCTCAGACAGCTTCTGGGGCTCGATGACCATTTTGCCCTTCCTCTACCACATGGCACTTCCTGGTGTGGTGGAGGCGGTGGGGGGCACATGAAATGGTGCCGCAGGCTGCATCTGGCCCCCGGGCCACAGGTTGAGAATCCCTGGTCTAGACTCTAGAGTGACACTGGGAGGTGACGCAAAAGTATGTCAGAGAGGAGAAGCTTCCTTGATTCCTGTTTCTTTGCAGTCACATGAGGGACTTATGACTTGACATAAGGGACTTGGCAAAGGAGCCATTTCCTGTTGGGTTTGTGGAAGGGCCATTCCTTTTCTGTTTTAGGCACTGGGATGCTCCCTCGAGCAAGCACTCTTGGGCCCCCCATGTGAGGGGATTGTCAATAAGGCATCACAAATGCCAATGCACGTTGGAAGCTTGTAACGCTGCTCGATTCCCTAAAAGCTTGTGCCCCTGGATTTATGAACCAGGCTTTCCTCTTGCCTTGAAACTTTTGTTCTCTGTTGCCCCCTTCTCTCAATTTAACAGCCCTCTCTTGTGCAAGTGTAATAGCTGATGCAGTTTGCGGGGAGATGGACCCTTCATTTGGGGAAGAAATTATCTCCATATTACGAGAAAGATGGTGCCTAAAGTCTGATGCCTTCTTGAAATTGCATCTGTGTGCATAGCAATAGCAATTACACTTATGCACTCTCTGGGAAGTTTATAAGTTAATTAGCATTTGGGGGGACATCATACTGGGTACTCCTTTTAGTGACCTCTGAAGGATGGACGGCTGAGCCAACCTGGAATTCCCACCAGGATTGAACTCACAACATTTAGGCTGCAGCACAGCAGTGGAAACACTGCACCACCAGGGCTCCTAGAACCCATCCACCCCCAGCCACTTGTACCAGTGCTGTCACATCAGCTTGCTTAAAGCTAATGACAAATGCAATGTCCAGCTCTTAGCTGAGGAGAGAGCTGGTAAAAATATTCTTCTACTTGCATCTTAAGCAACTCACATGCACACTTGTGTTGCTGAGCAGCCAGTTGAAGTAGCTGTGTTGCGAGAGAACTGCAGCCGCTGAATTTCTGGGAGAGTTCATATGAGTTCTTCTTTACAGAATGCAAGTATCCACTAGTTTTTGTGGTGGACGGAGGCATGTTGGGAAGGGCGAAGCCAGGGTTGAGCTCTCTAACATTCAGACAGCCAATGCTTGGATATGGCAACACTTGCTTGTCTCTCTCTTTTTTAATGACTTGGTTTTATTATTAGCAATTGCTTTCCAACTTAACATTGTAAACTTAATCCTTGGCAGAAAAAACGGGGGGGGGGGGCAGGAGGGGTGCCCATTCTACTTGACGGGTCCAACTCTGCACTGTCATAGAGTTTTAAAAACTTGTTTCCTATGTGACCTTACTGGGTAGTGTGTGTTCTCCAGCTGCATGAAACCGAGATCAGTTTGTTAAGTGGGAGATCAGTTTGCCAGTGCAGTTAACTTGGCTTGCTATTCTAGCCAGCTGGAAATATTGAGCCTCTTTGCTGGGTGGTGGAAGAATGCTGGATAACTTCTAGGCTACGGGTTTATTCTTTCAGTAGCAAGAAAGAAAGAAAAAAAATAAAGGGCCAATTGAAGAACTTCTCTCCCCCCCCCCCCCCCCCCAAAAAAAAAAGCAAATATAAGGGCATTGGGCCAAAAGGGACACATGAGATTCCTGGCCTTGGATTTCTTTTCTGAAAATAATGTCCTTTTTCTCTTGCTGGCTCATGCCGCCTTGCCCTTTCTGTGCCAGGGGCATCTGTGGCACTGCTCAAACTCTGGAGTATGTGTTCTCTGTCTCCAATCTCCCTGGGGCTGGTCACTTGAGCTTTAGTTGAGCACTTTCCCTAGAACACTTGACAGTACAGCAGCCATGCACTGGGGGAGGCAGGAAAAGCATAAGGCTTGCCTGAGTCCCAGTATTAGGAGGAGCCCTTGAGGCAGTGGCTAAGCTGCTGTCCTGCAACCAAAAGTTTGTGAGTTCGATCCTGACCAGGATAAAAAAGGTTGACTCAGCTTTCCATCCTTCCGAGGCCAGTAAAATGAGCACCCAGCATGTTGGGAGTGGGCGGAATGCTGATGAACTTGTTAGCCATCCAGAGAATGCAATGGGCTGCTTTCCACAACAGTGGAGGCACAAAAGAAAGAGAAATTGTAATTTAGTACAAACAGAAATCAAATCTGAGTATGTACAGCAAGAAAATGCAGTCAGTTAAAACGTAAGAGAGTAAAAGAAGCCCTCCATATAAGTCAGTTAAAAGGGGAAAGGTGTAAAGATGTGGGATGGAAGGGGAATACAAAAAGGAAAGCAATTCATAAAGTAACATACTATGACAGTAAAATGAAATACAATAAATCAAGAAGTTGCAGGTTAAAAAAACTACAGTAGTAGAAGTTGGTTAATGAGGGGAAAAGTAAAACATCGGCTGGGTTTTTAGCCAGATGTTTTATTTACATTAGATTTGTTTTAAGAAAATTCTTTTTGAGAAAAAGCTATCTAGAGATAGTTTTCTCTTTAAGATTTATTATAGTCTAAAGGTTATTCAGGGACTGTGGGATTAATTTTTAATTAGATAGCATGAGGCTGTGTATTCATACAATGTTTAAATTTTTTGGTAAATGAATTCTATTAATCTATTCACAATGTCATGCTCTCCTGTAAGATCACTGGGCAATTTTCTATCCAGAAGATAGGATCACAGATGTTTGGTTTTACAATTCTCAAAACTGTGAATTTGTATCTGCATAGGTCACATGCCTCTTCCTCACAGCAAAAATGTTATGAAAACACAGAGTTAAGAAAAATACCTTAATCCCATATTTCATTTTCAAATCTATGTAAAGGTCACCCTTGCTCAAAAGCCAGTCATACATAGAAATAACCCCTTAAATAACCTCTTAATTGCTAAATAACCTCTTAATTGCTAAATTTCAAAAATTCAGTCAATAGAAGATTGTTGGGAATGGAATAGATCTACACAAGAAGCTAAGTGCAAGAAGGGGGGCAAGCAGTAAAAATGAAAGTGAAGCCTTTTGAACCTTTATGTAGAAAACCATGGTTTAAATATAGTCTTACTGACTAGTGCAGGAGTTCTCAATCTTTTTAAGCCGGGGACCTGGTCACGCTCCCTCAGACAGCTTTGGGGACCGGACAACCATTTTGCCCTTACTTTACCACATGGCACTTCCAGGTGTGGTGAAGGCAGTAGGGGGCTACATGAAATGGTGCTGCAGGCCACATCCGGCCCATGGGCCACAGGTTGAGAATCCCTGGGCTAGTGATTCGAATCATGATTTCAATTGAGTTGTTTTAAATCAAGTCCATCCTGTTTTCAGCTAACATGGATAGGAATTGTGAGACTAATAAAGTAAATGATCTATGGCAATATGTCTTCCAAAAACAGGAGGCAAGGTGCAAAATAACTTGGAAAGAGTTGTCAACGACATATCTAATGAGGCAGAGATTCTAATTGAACAAAATTGAAAGTTTAGGTTGATGTAGTATAAGCTAATTTGTTCAGACTTTCAGAAACCTAAGAGAACATTAACACAGATACAGTATAGCATAAATGTAATCTAATACATTTGTGGGAAGTAATTGCTCCTGGAGAAGTTACCTTAGTAAATATTACCCATATTGATTGTCTATTTTTATAGAAATGCATGGACAGCTGTTACTTTCCAGGAACATCAAATGGTTAGAACACTATACAGTAGAAAGTCATATCTCATAAAAATAGGATTTTGTCTCTAGGATTTTTGAAAATCCAGCCTTTGCTTTGACCCTTTGTAGGGAGGAAATTAAGAGATGAACAATATGGGAAACATCAATTGGAAAGAAATAATAAATGCAGAGGAAACCTTATACAAGGGGAAGACTCAGAAACCCACTATATTCTGCAGGGGTGGCCAATCTTTTTACACTGCGCGCCTGACCATGCCCCCGGACAGCTGTGTGGCCTGGACCGCGCCCCCCAGAAGCAGAAGCGGGTGCATTTACGGCTGTTGTAAATGCGCCCACTTCCACATTCACAATAGCTGTGGGCGCATTTGCACATGTGCAGGTGCATTTTATGGTTGATGTAAACGTGCCCGCTTCCACTTCCAGAGGTGGTGACGGGCTGGATGGAATGGCGTCGTGGGCATTGGGAACCCCTCATATACTTCTTAATTGTCATAATAGAAAGAACTGAAACCCAGGGAAAAAAGAATCTAAGTCAAGGAAGAAGTTCAAGGATAAAGCTACATTAATGCCAGGGAGCAGTCTAGTTTGGGTTGTTTTGGAATGGTGAGGCTTAATTTGAACTATCTAATTAAGTCCCATCAGAAATGGCAGAAGCTAATATTGGGAAGTGATCAACCAGGTATTAGTAAATTAACTACTTTCTCTCCTCAGCAAAGGGCAGGAGAGATGCAAAAATTATTTTCTGTCTAAGACTATCACTAATAGTCAAATATATATATATAAATATTTTCTTTGCCTCACTGGTTGAGAAACCCCTTAGAGTTGAAATCATGGAGGTGCAAAAAGAAAAGCAGATCTTTTCTTTGTCTTGCTGATCCTGAAACCATCAGCTACGGATGGTTTCAGGATCAGCAAGACAAAGAAAAGATGTTTTTCGTAACTGACACATTACATCAGTGATAGTCTTAAACAGAAAAATAATCACTTCCCCTGCTATCTGCTGAGCAAAGAAAGCGATGAATGTGCTAATATTAGGAAATGGTTCACTTATTAAGTCACTTCCTGATATTGGCAAATTGACTCAGGTGAAATATAGCCAATCTGTTGTCAAGAAAATAGAATACTGTATGTGTTTACCTGGAATGATCCTTAATCATCCTAGATGAACAGTAGCTTTCTACCTTACACCACCCTTGGACGGATTAGTATGCACTAGGCCTGAGATTACAAGAATGATCCTCCTCCTAGACGGAACTCTTTTCCAACCCAAAAGCAGAAGCAGCAAGAATCTCCTAAAGCAGCGTTTCCCAAACTTTGATTTTGGACTTCAAATTTCCAGAAGCCAAAGTCAATTCCTCAAAGCACTGGTCAGCCAATGTACTGACCTAGTCTTCCGGGAATTAAAGTCCATCAGTGTTATGTGGAACATAGTTTGGGAAATGCTGTCCTAAAGGAAGCCTGTAATAATGAGATATAGTAGCTCTGATAGAATCAATTAGTAGGGGGTTCCCAACCTTTTCAAGCCGGGGGCCTGGTCATGCTCTCTCAGTCAGTTTTGAGGGCCGGACAGCCATTTTGCACTGGCTGCACTGGCCATTTTATTTCTCGAATGCCCTTGGAGAGGAGGGTGGGGGGCCCACATGAAATGGCATCACGGTCCAGATCTGGCCCATGGGCCTTAGGTTGGGAACCCCTGCATTAGTGCATTGCCATCAGTTGCACAAAATGAAATAATTGCTGGATTGGAGCCTTTAGAAGTGCTTTGGTTAATCAACTAGACCTGGGGAAGTAAATAGGAAAAGAGAGCCCTTCATTGGCGGCAACAGATTTGCAGGAAAATTAGCTAATGATAGTGGGTGGAAGAGGCTGAAGTGTCACTTTGAAGTGACAGTAGATAAGCAGATCTGCTTAGTTTCTGCTGGGCAAAAAAATAATGAAAACAGAATATAACATCTACAGTACCAAATGAAAATCCCACACTTTTAAAAATTAAATCATGGTATTTTATCTCCAGATTCAAATATATATGTCTGGTATTGGAAGTATACTAAGATATAGGACAGTGATGGTGAACCTTGGCACTCCAGATGTCCTTGAACTTCAATTCCCAGAAGCCCAGACCAGCAGGTGTGCTGACTTGGGCTTCTGGTAATTCAAGTCCAAGAACACCTGGAGTGCCAAGGTTAGCCATCAGCGATATAGGATCTTTTTAAAAAACATATAAATTCAAGCCAGGCAGAACATCCAAAATCTCCATGATTTGATGGTGTAGATTAGAATATTGAGGAAGAAGTTGAGAAAGCAGATGTGAAAAATACATACTATGCCTGATTAGGATGCCATGGCATTTAGCTTGCTTGTTGGAGATATTAGGGGTTGCTCAACACTATAGCATCCACATGTTTTGGACATTAGAGCATTTTGCCTCCCAAGCACTGGTGGGTTTTTTAGCCCCTATCAGGGGGTTATACTCTTTTGGGACATTTAGCCTGTTCCCAGTGAATGTGGATCCTGAGAAAGGGCTAAAAGTAAGCCCTGCAACTGTCAGTTAGCTGCTTCCATAATAAACATCTTATATGCTGGAGTGGCTGACGAACTACTGTACTTCAGTATATCAGAAGTTGAACACTTCCTCTGATTGTCTATGAATGGTCAGGGTAAGTAAAATGCTTTTTTTATATTGGGAGATGATTGCTGAAGCAATGCATCTGTTTGTTTATTTTTAAAAAAATTAGTTGCATGTGTATTTGTATTTGGTGATCAAATCCTCTATGGCAGGAGTTCTCAACTTTTTAAAGCCGGGGGCTGGGTCATGCTCCCTCAGACAGATTTGGGGGCCAGACAGTCATTTTGCCCTTCCTGCGCCACATGGCACTTCTAGGTGTGGGGGAGGCAGTGGGCCCCCGGATGAAATGGTACTGGGGGCCACATCTGACCCACAGGCCACAAGTTGAGAATCCCTGTTCTATGGTGAAATGGGGCAGATTTCAGGGTGTCCCAGTAGAAGAGAGGTGGGGAGGGAAACCAGCCCTCTGGCTCAATGTTTGCTTGAGTGACACCTATATAAAAACATAAGAGAAAGATACTAATACAGTGATTTGTGGATAGCTTTGGTGTCAAGTATTATAAAATCTAGAGATATGACATAAGATGACAGTTTTAATGTAACTCTTTTATTTTAATATTGTTGTGCAATTGTCTTTTGACTGAGCAATAAGCACACTGATTGTTGTTATCAAGCCATGTGTAATAATAAGCACTCCTCTTTTTGAAGTGTAAAATGCACCTGTAAGCAACTGCTACACCTAGACATTTCAGTGGTTTCCAAAGATTGATCTTCAGATGTTGGCCTGCAACTTACAGAATCCCTATCTATGCTGGCCTCTACTTCTGGGTGCTGAAGTTCTCCCATATGTGGAGACTCCAGTTAGGACTGAGAGGCTAAGGCAGTGGTGGCGAACCTATGGCTCGTGTGCCAGAGGGGGCACGCTCTCTCCCCAGCACAGAGTTTGCCCCACCCCTATACCCAGCAGCCCAATGGGAGTGCTTCCTCCCTCCCCCAGCACAGAGTTCATTCTGCCCAGAAGCCCAATGAGAATGCTTCCTCCCTCTCCCCAGCACACAGTTCACCCCGCCCCTCTGCACCACAGCCGGCAACCTGTTGAGTTTGGGAACTCTGCCTTTAAAAGGTTCGCCATCACTGGGCTAAGGCCAGTGATGCAGATTGCAGAGACTAAAGCCACTGATGCTACATTCTCCTTTTGCTGCATGAACATAAGTCTGTGGATATAACTGGGTGTGTGAACTTTGGAATGGTGCAAGCAGAGTTCTTGCTATTCCATAGAACTTTTTGCAGGGCAGAGCTATTTGCATGTTTACTAATGCAAACTATTTATATTCTTCTTTTGGTGGCGTAGTGGTTAAACTGCTGTGCTGTAGCCCAAACCACTGATGTTGTGAGCTCGATCCTGGCGGGGATCAAGGTTGACTCAGCCTTTCACCCTTCCAAAGTTGGTAAAATGAGTACACAGCACATTGTGGGCAAAAAAAATGCTAATTACCTTGTGAACCACCCAGAGAGTGCCCTAAGGGCCATTCAATAATTATGTGATCCATTTTTTGGGAAGAATTGATTCTCTCCCCCATGTAATCCGGCCGTAATTTTTGCTGCAGACCACCACCACCCCTTTAAAATTACGTCATCCAGACCTTTTGTATCGAAACTCTAATTTTTAGACTGTATCGGTGAGGATTCTCAATGCATCACACCCTTGTGAAGAGATTTTTTTTTTTTTTTGCAGGGAGGAAAGTTCCAATAGTGTTCTTCTACTATCTTCTTTATAAGGATTAACATTTTACTGATAGTTTGAACATTAATATACACAATGAAACGGTCGAGTGAACCTTGACTCATGTGAATTTTAACTCACTTAGTCATAAAAATTAAGAGTAATGTTAACTAAATGCAGCTTTCTCAAGTCTTAAAGTATTTATTGCTTCAAATTAATATTAAAGAAAAAAATAATGTAAGAAATAAAATATATAAAGGAAACAGTGTCAAGGAAGTCAACATAATATTTAACTTTACCTTACATGCAGGGAGGGCTTTTCCCAGCCATACCTTGTCTGTTGCTTTGTGGGCATCCTTTTCTGTTGCTGGTCCCTTCCCACCCCACTCCCATGCAAGATGGGAACTGTGGTTGCATTGAAAAATGGTTCAACTGCAGTGAATGAATTTTTTAGAAAGGTGAAAGCTCTGTATGACATGGCACCAGAATGGGGCACTCATTCAGAGTTTTTGAATGAGTAAATTACATCAGTTTCAGGAGAAAACATCTAGGAAAGGATCACTGTGTGGAGAAGTGGCTGGGAGATGGTTTCTGTCTCACATCACAGAGGGGCCATTCAACAATTATGTGATGACGCCGCCGACGCCAATAACAACAACAACAACAACAATAATACAGTAACAAAGTCCGCTTCGTACAACATCGAATTCATACAACATCGCCTAATTCCTTGAAAAAAGTTGCCTCATACAAAGTCGCTGGTTTGTCCCCTAAAATCAGGGTTGTTTGACATGTTTTTGTAATGTATTTAGCCTTTAGACAATGATTTCTTAAAAGTTGTGTCAGTTTCCTTGACTTTGCCCTGAAGTCTGTGCTGTTACAGTACAATGTATCTCTATGGAAACGACGTTGTACAAGGCATCGCGGCAAGGATTCAGACGTATGAGGCATCGCGGCTAGGATTTTGCATGCCTCACACAAAGTCCAAATCCGTATAAAGTCCAAACTTGTGGAACCAAGTTTGGACGTTGTATGAGGTATCACTGTAATAATAATAATAAGGTTTATTTATATCCCGCTCTCCTGGCACGAGTGCCACTCAGAGCAGCCACAACATAAGCAAACGAAAGCTTTCTTCAACAAAAAGAAAAGCTTTCTTAACAATATAAAATACATTACATACAAAGTATCAAACACGACAGTGCAAAAATATAAATAGAATGAAACCGTTTCGAATCAAGATACACAATACAATACACAATAGTCGCCCAAACAAAAAATGTCCAATAAGATACAATATACAAATACAATTACAAAGAATTACATCGAAGGTTTTTTTTGGGGAATAATTCACACACACACACACACACACACACACACACACACACACACACACACACACACACACACACACACACACACACACACACACCATGTAATCCGACTGTAATTTTAGCTTCAGCCCGTTCTTCCACTTTAAAATTATGTAATCCAAAGCTTTTGTATCGAAATTCTAATTTTTAGAGTTTTTCACTATTGGTGCCTAATGCACAACAGCTCCGAATGGATTATGTAATCTTTGACCTGACCCCCTCCCCCGCCCCCATGTAACATTTTCATAATTCAGATGGCAGACCCCCTTCAAGGATCACGTAATTGTTGAATGGCCCCAGAACAGTTTCCTGTGTTCCTCTGTAGGAACATAATTCTATTCTACAGTATATGGCTGTTTACAGTTACTTTGGCTATCACGATTGACTTGATTTAGGAAGTTAAGAACACTTTGAAAATTTGCCCATCTTCCTGATTCTGCAGTCCGTCCGAGCAATGTTGAATTGTCTACCCTCTGTTTAGAATTAAAAGCAAACAGAAGGGTTTGATACCAGTGAAGGCTGGTGCCCTCTTGAGGCTCATAAAGATTGGCTCACGCCTGCAATTCAACCAGCTGCATGGGTTTTCTATGTTCTAAGGTGCTTTTGCACAAAAACAGTTGGTAGGGTAGTATTAATAGGACATACGTGTATATGCGCTCGGGACCCAAAGGTGTATACAAATGTATTTATATACCCCTAGTTTTAGCATTTTTGTTCAACTACTCAGCCAAAATCTACAAACAAACTCTGATGTAAATGCAATTCATTCAACAGCAATTTCACCTGCAGGCTTATTAAGATCTAAAAAAAAATCACATGAAAGCCACTAGACATGCTTTCTGAAGGGCTGGCAGATTGCCCCAACTTCCCAGCTCTCCTCTGGCAGCATCTTGAAACAGCTGCCAGAAGAACCTCTAACAGAACTAATAGTGTTTATATTTTGAATAAAACTCTGAATTGTATTGACCTGGGAATTGTTGAGAAGCCATGTGCTTCACACTGTGTCCTGTGCAGCAGAAATAGAGCTTTTTCTAAAGAAGCCAGGCATTTAGGTCTAAGAAATTGACTTTGTTCTGGCCCATACTGGGAGCCAGTGGAGTGCTGTAAGTTTGTGGACAGAGCAACTAACTGCAACTAAGGTGATTTTTTTAAAAAGTAGAAACAAACCATTTGCTCTATGACAGTGATGGTGAACCTATGGCACAGTACTCAGGTCTTGAACTGCTAACCTGCCATCTCCCCAGCACAGAGTTCGCCCCGCCCCTCTGCCCAGCAGCCCAATGGGAGTGCTTCCTCCCTACCCCAGTACAGTTTGTCCCACCCATCTGCAGCGCAGATGGTAGCCTGTTGAGTTTGGACACTCGGTCCCTAAAAGGTTCACCATCACTGCCCTATGACAAGCAGCATGGGCAGATCAATAAATTGTTTTGTTTTTTGTTTGGAACTTTGCTTGACTCTTGGTTTTAAAACTGTTTTTTTTTTGGTCACTACTAGCCTTACACTAGAGATGTCCAAATAAATGCTTCAAAAACTTGACCATTAATTCCCATTGTACTTTTCTACAGTGCAGTGACTGCAGTGGCTCAAGTGCCTAAGACGCTGACTGGGAGGCGGGTCAGCGGTTCGATTCCCAAGTACTGCAGGACGGAATATGCTGCCGTCTTTGTGTCCCAGCTCCTGCCAACCTAGCAGTTTGAAAGCAATAAATGGCAAGTAGATGAATAGGGACCACTTTGGTGGGAAGGAAACAGCATTCCGTGCACTTCAGTGTCTAGTCATGCCTGCCACATGACCATGGAAACGTCTGCAGCAGCAGACAGCACTGGCTCTTCGGCTTTGAAACAGAAATGAGCTCTGCACCCTAGAGTCAGATACGACTGGCTTTCGAGCAAGGGAAACCTTTACCTTTACTTTTCTAAACAAATCAACACCTTTATCTACCTTTCCTTTTTAATGTGCTGTGTGTAGCTCCTGCCTTCTCAAACATCTTTGCATGATTAATAGGGATTTTAACAGCTCCCTCGGTGACTTAGTGGTTAAGATACTGAGCTAGAGATTGGAAGGTCAGGTTTTGAGCTGCACTTGGGGACATAAAAGGAGCCTCATTCAGGCATCCCCTGAGCAGAGTTTCTTCAGCAAAAATCCTTTCAACCCAGAGTAATCTCTGACATGAAATTATTATTATTATTATTTTAATAGAGATTTTAATGTTTATTTCAAGGCAATAATCTATTGACCACTGGCAAAAATGTGCTGAGAATGGAAATGCATAGGTAACTCTTCTAACGCACCTAGTAGTTTGTGATTTCTGACCAACAAAGGCTTGCCCTCTTTAAAATCATGGATAGATTTGTACTTCGGTGGGAAGGTAACAGCGTTCAGTGCGCTCCAGTGTCTAGTCATGCCTGCCACATGACCACGGAAACGTCTGCAGCAGCAGGCAGCACTGGCTCTTCGGCTTTGAAACAGAGATGAGCACTGAACCCTAGAGTCAGATACGACTGGCTTTGGAGCAAGGGAAACCTTTACCTTTACTAGGTTTGTACTAGCACTTTCCCCATAAACTTGTGTTTCTGAATAATGGCTTAATGGAATTGCTCCTGTCCGATCATTAACCCAATACGAATGCTATGTGGCAGAAAAACATGGCCTGAACAATTTATAAAAAGGTGTCATCCGTGCTGTGCCTAGCCACTTGTCTGATCACTGTGAATAAACTAGAATACCATATCTTCCAAGTGAGCAGTTATAAGAACTTAAGGAAAGCCCCCACCTCACCTCCGCATATGGGTGGGAGTACATAAGCAATCTTGGGCAATCTAGTAATTTTTGTGGACTAAGGCAGGTGTGATTCTTTCATTTTCTACCATAGTTCTGCAATGCAGGGTAAGATATAATCTCTTTATCCAGCTAATTGCCAGGTAAGAGGTTCTGAAATGCTAAGAGAGGGGAAAAATCTCCTTTGACCAAATTTGGAGAAGGGTCTTCCTGATGGCTGCTCTGGAGCTATGAAACTCCCTTCCAAGGGAAGACAGACTTGTTCTGTTATCCTTTTGCCAGCAGGTAATAATAATTATTCTGGGTTGAAAGGATTTTTGCCAAAGAAACACCGCTCAGGGAACACTGAAATGAGCCTCCTTTCATGTCCCCAAGAGCTGGGACAGAGACAGATGCTCAATCCATCAAGCAGTACCCGGGTCTCGAACTGCCAACTTGCTGGCCTTCCAGCTAACAAGGCAAGCTTCTTAACCACTGAGCCACTGAAGCCCGCTGCCAGCAGGTGAAGACATATTGATGTAAACAGGCTGTTACCCACTGATCGGGACCTTTTAGCAGCAGGTGTTGCTTTGCTGTTGCTATTTTTAACTGACTTTAAATAGTTCGATTGGCTTAAAATTGTACTTGTTCTAGGAAATGTGGCGATTGGCTCTGAACGACAAATTGACATGGGAATTGAGCGAAAACAAATGTTTAATTAAGGAGAATTGGTTTTGGAAGATTTGGAAACCGTTTGTGGATTATGCATTGAGGAAAGGAGACGGTAGCAGTCCAGTACCAGACCAAATGAGCTTTTGGATTCATTGGAAGAAGGGTGGGCAACGCCGCATCGCCTAGGGCATTGTCTCTATCACAGGGTGTATTCAATTTTTGATTTTATGTATTGTCATTGAAAGTGAATAATCCAAGTAGTTTAGATATATTGTTACAAGTATAGATCATTTTACATGAAAAAGAGAAAACTAATTACATTTAGGATTCTTTAATATAAATGTGAGTTTAACAAATGAAAATATAACAATATTCCAAGTTGTTTTTTATGTATTATGTTATTTTGTAATATTTTATTCTTTTTTTCTGTTACCCTTCAATTAATTTTGTAATCGAGTGTCTTTTCTTTGCTTTACTATGTATTTTTGTAAAACTCTAATAATTTTTTTAAAAAAATGTACTTGTTCTAGTCTGCCAATTTATTTGATGCTTTAATATGGTAATGCATTGTATCTTCTTTTTTTTTAGTTGAATGTGTCTTTTAGCATATGTTGCAAATCGCTTTGGGGTGCATGAAGATGAAGACTAGAGATGCAATGAGTAATAAGAGCCACAGCTCTTAATACCTACCTGGCATACTGAAGTTTGCACTTTGAGATTAAACCCAGGAGACTAGATTTACTGCTGTTTTGAGCTGCATAGCCTTGCCCAGCCTGGTCCTAGAAGTATTAAAAATCCCTTTCCTTCAGTAGCAGAACAATTGAGTTAAATCCTTCCCCAGTGCCTTGAGTGGGCTTCTCCTTTGCTTCATCATGGAGTCAGAGATGCATGCATGATGTGTTGAGGCTTCGCTGGCAGCTGATGCCAATCTGTTTGTCCTCCCCAGAGGACCTGGAGAGATGTTGTTAGCCAGCCAAGTATGGAGAGAAATAATGGAGGGAATAATTGGGTGTACTCTTCCTATTTTAGGTCAAACCTATGCCTCCAGGTAGTATAAGAAAGATGTAGAGTAGTGTTTCTCAACCTTTGGCTTTTGGACTTCAATTCCCAGAAGCCTAAGTCAGTTTCCCAAAGCACTGAACAGTTAATGTACTGAGTTAGGGTTCTGGGAATTGAAGTCCGAAAGCCAAAGGTTGAGAAACACTGCTGCAGATATTGCGCAGGATCGCGCGCACCCCAGAAATGATCTCTTTCAGCTTCTGTCTTCTAGACGAAGGTATAGGGCAGTGTTTCCCAAACTTTAGTTTTTGAACTTCAATTCCCAGAAGCCTAAGTCTATTCCCCAAAGCACTGGTCAGCCAGTGTACTGACTTAGGCTTCTGGGAACTGAAGTCCTTCATGGGGCGTGTACCCCACTTTGGGAACCACTGGTATAGGGTCATAAAGACCAGGACCAGCCGCTTGAGAAATAGTTTCTACCCAAAAGCAGTCTTGGCTTTAAATGAAGCGAAATGCAGTTTATGAGGGAGCTCTGTTGTTGTTTTTTTAGTGTTTTTCAGGTGTTAAATGTGTATACTATATGTGGGGTGGGAGTATGTGGATATATTTTCTGTATAGTTGAAATTTGTTAAGTAGATTCTTCAATCTAGTTGTTCTGTACAGGACAATGACAATAAAGATTTATCAAATCGAACCGTAAAGGACACCACTCCTTGCTCTGCCTTGAACAGGACTATTCCTGAGCCCCGGTAGCGCAGTGGTTAAAAATTGCAGTACTGCAACCAAAAGGTTGTGAGTTCCATCCTGACCAGGGATCAAGGTTGACTCAGCCTTCCATTCTTCCAAGGTCGGTACAATAAGTACCCGGTGTGTTTGGGGCAGAATGCTAATTAACTTGTGAACCGCACTAAATGCTATGGGCTGGTAGATAAGTGTGATTGCTTTTGCTTCATTTGCCAAGGCATACCTTCAACCAGGGGACTGTGTTGGCTTAGACGTTAAGACGCTGAACTTGACGACCAGAAGGTTGGCAGGTCGGCAGTTTGAGACCCGAGTGCTACGCCATGGAGTGAGCTCCTGTCATCTGTCCCAGCTCCTGCCAACCTAGCAGTTCCAAAGCAAGAAATTGCAAGTAGACAAATAGGTGCTGCTCACCCTTTTTAGAAGGCTACTCTAAAGTTTCTTTTCTTTCCTCTAGGTGAGAAGGGGAGAGCCGATCATTCCTCTCCAGAGCCTCTCCCCTTACAGAGCCAGGACCCGCTGCAAGAGGTCGCTGTTGGCAAAGCCCAGCTAGAACGGTTCTCCCTGAGCAGCGATACCAAGCAAGAATTTGATACGGTGGGTGCAGTGAGAGGTTTCTGCTGTCTAGTACAGCCTCCCCCCCCCCCCCCCTGTCCTCTTTGGACTCCATCACCTATCTCTCTTACACAGCCTTTCCTTTACAGCCATACTGGACCTTGAAGGACTCAGGAACCCGCATGTTGTTGCTCTTACATGTTTGCTTCTGCTTGTCTTCCTTTTCTGCTGCTGCCATTAAACTCCTACAACTGCCACCCTCCACTTTTACAAGAGTATGAGCTATGATCTCTTAGGGATTGTGAATCTTCAGAAAACAGGAATCACATAATCTTAAATACATACAAACCCACCCTCCTTACGTGTAGAAAATCAGTGTACCTGGGAGGACTGTGCAATTTAGAATGAGGTTTTATTCACTCTTGGTGTTTTTTTTTTTAAACTGTTAGATTTCAAAAGCCAAGTAGCAAGTAGAGATGAAGAAGGGGAAATGTTCCATTTGCTTTTGATTCAGGCAGTTGCCATTTTGTTTTTGGGTCCTTTTGAGTGTTTGGTCTTTGAAATACGGTCAAACCTCGAGATAAGAACGGTTCGACTTAAGAAAAACTCGAGATACATCTGGAAGTATCAAGGAAAAAATCAGGTTCAAGATACAGATTTTTTCGAGATACAAAATTCAATGCATTCCTATGGGAAATTGCATTTAATGCATTCTTACGGAAAATTCAAGATAAGAATTTTTCAAGATACAGTACACCCAACCTCGAGGAACGAATTAAATTCATATGTAGAGGTTTGGCTGGAAAGCCAAAAGGGCTGAATCTTTCACGTACTGTACTTTCATTTTTCCTTATTTGGATCTCTGGCACCAGGCCAAATTAAGCCACACCAAACTCCTCAAGGTTACAACAGCAACAAAAGTCAATGTGTTGAAGTTCTTCCTCATAGTAACTCTTAATGTATGGCAAAGGTAACAAACTATCTATTCCCAAAGCAGGCAATCAATCCAACAGCAGTGTGTGAGAAACAAAAATCATCATCACACCTATGCAGCAGACAGTTTACAGCAGGGGTGCCCAAACCTTTCGGGCCATGGGTCAGTTGTGTGGTTCGGGGGGGGGGGGGGGTCATTCGGCCCACAACGCCCTCGCAGTTCATGGAGCAGAAGTAAAACATGCCCACATGGGCGTGTTTTACTTCTGCTTCCGGGAGCGACGATGGCATCAGGGGCCGAATGAATTGGCATTGTGGGCTGGATCAGCCCCCCGTGCCGTAGTTTGGGCACCCTTGGTTTACAACATAGCACATTCTGGTCAGCATCATCAGATCTGATCATCACCATTCCTCCAACCTTTGAACTTCCAGATGGGGAAATCCCAACAAAACACAATCGTTTCATTGCTTTCTCTTTTGTAATCCTGAGTCCATTGTATTTCAGGTGCTCTCTATTGTAAAGCCATAGAAGACTCTGAAAAATAAAGGACCTGTTTTGTGTTTTTTACCATCTAGGTCAGGGGTTCTCAACCTATGGCCCATGGGTTGGATCCAGCCCATGGAACCATTTCATGCACCCCCCGCCCTTGCTCCCACTGCTGGAGGCTTTGCCATGTGGTACAGGGTGGCCCATACGTCCCTACCCACACAGCACACAGATACACTAGATCAATAAAATATATGGATGGGCAGGGACTTACGGGCCACCCTGTAAACAGCATTTCAAAGCTATTTGTATTAAAAAGGAATCATAGCCGGTGCCAGGAGTGAGGGCAGCGGGCTACATGAAATGGCATCATGTGGGGGGGAGCGGGAAAAGAACTGTTGGGCTCCTGGCCTTGTCTCACCCAAGTGAGTAAGATATAAATTTAATAAGTAATAATAAATAATAACCACCCCCCTCCGGGACCCCAGCCCTACAAGGAAGGACTAGCAAGCTCTATTCACCCTTTCCCCGAGCAGACAATTCATCCCAGTTGGGGAGGGAGCTCCGAAGCCTTTGAGGGTTGGCATCTCCCTCCTTCCAGGGAGAAACAAAATGGCCACCCCTTTGAAGTTGTTGGGACAAAATGGCTACTTCAAAATGGGCACCTCCATTGTGCAAGCGGCAAAATGGCCATCCTGCCCCTCAGCTGTGTGAGAGAGCTTGACCCGGCCCGCGGCTTGAAAAGTTTGGGAATCCCTGACCTAGGTTAACTTAAAAATCCCCATCCTAGTAAGAAGTAAACATGTTATTTTATCAGTGCCAGGTAGGAGCTTCTACTCACCTTTGAAAGATAAAGGGCATTTTGAGAAGACCACCATTCCAGCTTACTATTGTTTTAAAGTGTGACTTCTGAACAGGGGTCCAAATACCTGTATTTAAATATAGTATCACATCTGGGCAAGATAAACTTCTTCAATGGCCTTTTCTTGCTTCCAGCTGTCTCCCTTCTGAGTGTGACAGTCAAAGCCAGTGTCACAAAAGTGACCTTGTTCTTTTAATCCAGTAAAAGTGGAGCAGTAAGCAATAAGTAAAGTGTGAACACCAGGAAGACAGTGAGTTCTGAACACCAGATCTGATTTTAGACACTATCCATGTATCTTTTATTACATATTCACATATACATTGCCTAGTATCAAGAAGCCTCATTCATTCACACATTCAGGCTATACCGAAACAGGGGCCTCTTCTTCCGATGGATGCCTACCTTTAGCTTCCTTCTCTGTGGTCTCTGGCAGGCTCCATGTCGCATGCATCTGGCTGCCATCTTGCAGGAGCTGAAGGCCCCGCTCTACCTGAACGGTGAAGACATCTTCATTCCCAACTGTGACACCAAAGGTTTCTACAGGCGGAAGCAGGTACAGGCAGAAATGTCCCCCAAGGGCATATCCAAGTTGTTCATTGGGGTTAAACATGGGGTATACCCAGTGATGGGCATCAAAAAAAAAAGTTCCTACCACACTGTGGCCGTGGCTATGTGACTGGGTGGGTTTGGCCTGTTGGCCATGTGACTGTTCTTCACTACAGAGCTATGAAAATTGAAGCCTCTTCTATTTTCATCATACTCATCAAGCGCAGCTCCCAAAAAGATGGGAAATTTCTGCGTGGGCACGCACGCGCACAATTCATTTGCACATGCGCAAACGGGTTGTGCACGCATGCACAGTAACCCCTTTCCCCGCCGTTCAAAATACGGGGCGGCAGCGGGATAGGGGAGGAACGAGCGCCAAAATACGGGAAATCCAGGCCAATACAGGATACTTGACAGGTATGATTTTCATCATTCTATAGCAGTGGTTCCCAAAGTGGGCTCCACGCCCCACAGGGGACTTCAATTCTCAGAAGCCTAAGTCAGTACGTTGGCTGATCAGTGCTTTGAGGAATTGACTTAGGTTTCTGGGAAATGGAGTCCAAAAACCAAAGTTTGGGAAACACTGTTCTATAGCAAACCTCTGAAGCCATTTCCCCCTTCGTCCAAGGCTTTCCCAGGGCTCTGTTTCACCCCAAAGTGCCTCCCCAGCCACTCCGGAGTGGCTGGGGATGTGCTTTGGGGTGAAACAGGGCCCAGGAAAAGCCTTGGACGAAGGGGGAAATGGAGCCAGCCCCATCCAAAGCCTCTTCTAGGAGGAGGGGTGGGTGGGGCGGGGCCAGCCATTTTTAGTACCGGTATGCGTGTACTGGTGCGAACCTGCTGATGCTTTGATGCTTTCCACTGGGTATAACCATGCATGATGGGTAGATTCTTCAGCTGTGGTCTCAAGAGTATAACATGTACCACCATAACTAGGAGCTCCCCTCAGCTCCACTGTGGTTTAAAAAAATACATATATCAAGACCTAAATTGGTCTCCTTAAGTGGCTGTAAGATAGCCACTAATACCAATATGGCGGCTGAGGGCAGTCTCGAGCGCAATAGTAATTACAGTATGCAGAGGTGCCAATTATAGTCTTCCTCACTGCACGCACTGTCTGCTGACCTTTGAATGGGTTGGAACAACAGACCCCCCAACTGCCTCCCTTTTATCTATGCACAAGGCCACATTGCCTGTTTGCATCATACTGCAATATTCTGCCCAGGTGCTGCTGAGCTGTTGAATTCGGTTACCCTTGACAAAAGCAAGGGTTTAAAAATCTTAAACACACAGTTGTCAGCTGGCACACGGGGTGGGGTGGGGTGGGAGTGGGGTCTAGCATTGAATGGTACTAAAGAAAGTAGCAAAACACATCTGAGTAGGTAAGAAAAAAAAAATCCAGGGAGGGTAACCATAAGTCACAATTGACTTGATGGCATATAAGTATTATTAGCTGGTCTCGTGTGTTGTCTGCCATGGATTTTATGGATTTTAATTGGTTCTTGGGAATGTTGTTGTGATGACATTGTTCTAGAGCAGTGTTTCCAAATGTGGGACCCATGTCCCACAGTGAGACTCCAATTCCCAGAAGCCAAAATCAGTACGTTGGCTGGTCAGTGCGTTGGAGAACTGATTTAGGCTTCTGGGCATTAAAGTCCCAAAACCAAAGATGGGGAAACACTGTTCTAGAGCGGGGGTTCCCAACATACAGCCTGTGGGCCAGACCCAGTCCGTGGCACCACTTTATGTGGCCTGTGTAACCACCGCTGCTGCACCAGAAGCGGACACATTTATGACAACCATAAATGCACCTGCGGCTGCCATAAATTCATTTACGGCAGCAGTGAATGCCTTTTACGGCAGCGTTTATGCTGAGGGAACCACCAATCTGGCCCGCTCACCTGTCCAGGAGGCATGGTCTGGCCCATGGAGTAAAAAGGTTGGGAACACCTGTTCTAGAGAAAGGACAAACTTTCACACACGTAAGACCTACAGGCAGGAAAGACACAACTGCTCTTTCCTTTGTGACTTTTGTTGAACTTGCCTCCTTAGGTGAGGTACAATGGCTTGAATAAAAGAGGAGGTGAAGAGATGGATGTGGTTGAGTGGTTGTCTTATATCCTAATAAAAGCAAAGCTCTCTACACAAGTGGTTTTAAATAGCAATAAAATGGGGGCAGGGGCAGGAGCACTCTTCAGTCAACAGCATTCGGCCGCATCATTCGTCTCCTGCCAGTAATATTGGGTTAATGTGCAGAGGAAGAATTGCTATAACAGAGGAGGGTCCATGACTGGATGACAGACAGCTTTACCCCATCTGCTATCTTGCTTTCTTTTTAATTAGATTTGTACAGTGGATTGGAGTTCTAGATTTTTTTCCAGCCCAAATGTTTCACTCTGAATTAAAAGTGAAGAAATCTAGAGACTCCTGCCTGAGGAGCTGCACCTAAACCAGGGTTGGCCAACCTTGGTGCTTCAGCTGTTCTTGGACTTCAGTTCCCAGAAGCCCTGATCAGCAGGTGTGCTGACTTGGGCTTCTGGGAACTGAAGTTCAGGAACACCTGGAGCGCCAACGTTGGCCAACCCTGCCCTAAACATTTCTGAATGCTGGCTTTGCTCCTGAAGGGTATGCTCTGGTTTGATGCCTCACCCCCACCCCAATCTCTTTTCAATGTCTTTTCTCTCTACACAGTGTCGGGCATCCAAAGGGCAGAAGAGAGGCCAGTGCTGGTGTGTTGACAAGAGAGGACGCCGGATGGAGGGACTTGAAGCGACTCCCCTTTGTCTGATTGCTAACAGTGACTGAGCAGGGCTAGGGGGGATGATGCCCCATGCTCCAGCATCAGAGACTCTTGACCAAGAGGACTAGAACGGTCACAGAAATATCTGCTTCTAATTTATTGCCTGTTCCCTGCCTTGCCGAGATCCCGCATGCCCTGGTGTAATCTCGGAGCAGCCATAGCATTGGGGAACAGCTTACGAAAAGAGGAGCCTGAACGGGGTCTGCATCAGGGCAACGGCAGACAGAAGGCTTCTTGACTGCATTACCGGAGATGCTTTATATAAGCTAGCGGCAGCTGCGCAGCAAAGCTGTGTCGGCACCCGGACCAGCTGTTTGGCATGTGTGACATGCATCCCTGGTGCTGAACCAAGAGCGCTAGATAGTGGGAGGCGTGGGAGCAGTTAAGATTCTCACAGGAGCATGCATGTAGTTCAGGGTCTTAGGAGGTGCAAGGAGGGGATGAAAACCTGGTAGGATACATTTGCCAAGCTAAAAGTTATTCCAAATTTAAAAGGGAGAAAGGAGGCTATTAATTACAGTTATTGTGAGGAGCCCAACGGAGGCTGTGTAGGTGGGATAAGATGAACTGTTGTAGGATTCAGTCATTTTGAGGTTGTTCCCCATTGTACAGAACCATGAAAACCTCCTTCATACCCCAATCTGACTGGTTCTCAGTCTCCTTTCTCTCTCTTTAGCAGCTCATAGTACTGCAATGGTGGGAATTAATGGAAAGAAGGGCTTGGGGGTGTCTTTCTCCTCAGAAAGGAGAGGTGTGTGGTGGGGTCTTTTGCTGCCCATGTGCTTTATTTTAACTCTCATGTGCTTGAAAGGGGTCGGTTTTGACATCTGTAAGTCTCACTGTCATTAGCTACAATACATCTGATGACAATAATACTTTGCTTTTGGCCTCAGTGAATTATTTGGTGTGTTGCCTCAGGACGATTTACTCACAAGGAGGCTCAGAAAAACAAAAATAGCTCTTGTCTAAAAGAAGCAAGGGGGGAGGGGAGTGAAGTGTCACTGCAGTTAAAGCTCTACCTACAATTTAATATTGTCTACATCATGGGTTCTCAACCTTTTCAAGCCGAGGGCCAGATCACGTTCCCTCAGATAGCTTTGGGGACTGGACGGCCATTTTGCCCTGCCTGTCACGCATGGCACTTCCAGGTGTGGTGGAGGCAGTGGGGGGCACATTAAATGGTGTAGCAGGCCACATCCAGCCCCTGGGCCATAGGTTGAGAACCCTTGGTCTACATAAGCAGCCAAATGGTTCATTTCTAACATACTCAAGACTACTGTTGAATACATTTATTTTCTACCAGGCGATGCATTAAGATGTGTGTATTTTGTGTTCTGACTCATAGCAACCCTAATAGGGCTTCCAAGGTAAGTGATATGGGAGATTATCACAGTAGGCTGGAGTGTGCATGTCTGGAACAAAATAAGATGCATTGTAGGATGCAACGGAAAAGTCAGTTCTGTAGCTGGCATTGTAGAAGAACCCTGCAATGGCTCCAAATGAATGTGTTTTACACATTATCAATTTCTGGTGCCTGTCTTCCCCTTCTATGCTCTATGTCAGTGGTGGCGAACCTATGGCACACGTGCCAGAGGTGGCACACAGAGGTTTCTCTGTTGACATGTATACCATCAAGGGGAAGGCCCGCCCCACTCAGCCCAGCAGGTGTACCAATGGCAGCACCGCTTCCCCACCACCCCTCTCCCTCCACCAATGGGGAGGCTGAAGTCCCACCCAGGAAGAGACAGTGGAACAAGATGAGGCAACCAGACACCCCCACCCACCCCTCCCAGGAGTTGGGTGCACCTACGGGGGGGGGGGGAGGGCGTGTTGGGTGCACCCATAGGGGGGCATCCATGTGACTTTGCTGCAGGCACACCATAACATCACATGGGTGTGTGGGCACACACAATGCTTGCCTGCCTCCTCCTCCTTGAGCACTTGGTCTCTAAAAGGTTCACCATCACTGCTCTATGTAAACAAGCATACTACTACCAATGCTGTAGGTATCCTAGGTAGGAACCAAAAGTAAAATTAAAAAATCACGCTGCTATTCCTAGAACATTGTTTTTGTTGTCATTATGTGCCATCAAGCCATCCCTGATTTGTGGTGACTCTGAATGAGAGATCTCCATAATGTCATCTTCTCAACTATCCTGTTCCGATCTTGCAACATAAACCTGGGGCTTCCCCTTACAGAATCAATCCATCACATATTTGGTCTTCCTCTTTTCCTGCTGCCTTTTCCCAGCATTATTTTTCCTAGAGATGTGCTCAAAATAGAACAGCCTCAGCTTCATCGTTTTTGCTTCCAAATACAGTTCAGGCTGGATTTCCTGTAGGACCCACTCATTCATCTTCCTCGCAGTCCACAGAACTCTCCTGCAGCATATTTTAAATGAATTGTTTTTTTTTCTTTTCAGCTTTCTTTACTGTCCAGCTTTAACACTGCTACATAGTGATTAGGAATACAGTAATACCTCATACAAAGTCCGCTTCATACAACATCGAATTCATACATCGCCTAATTTCTTGAAAAAAATTGCCTCATACAAAGTCGCTCGACTTTGTATGAGGCATTCAGTTTTTCCCAGGTTGCATTGTGCCTGGGAAGTATAAAAGGCAGGACACATGCGTGCATTGCTCTTGTGGGTTTTGCACAAGGCAAAGAGTGTTTAGGAGTGGTTTTGAGCGCGATTTTGGATTTTTTTGGATTTTTTCGTCAGAATTTTTAGAAGCATTCCTGGGATTTTTGCAGCATTCTTCAGGTTCTTGGACAATCAGGGTTGTTTGACATGTTTTTGTAATGTATTTAGCCTTTAGACAATGATTTCTTAAAAGTTCTGTCAGTTTCCTTGACTTTGCCCTGAAGTCTGTGCTGTTACAGTACAGTGTATGTCTATGGAAATGTTGTACGAGGCATCGCGGCAAGGATTTGGACGTTGTATGAGGCATCGCGGCAAGGATTTGGCATGCCTCATACAAAGTCCAAATCCGTATAAAGTCCAAACTTGTGGAACCAAGGTATGAGGTATCACCACTGTACAAGAGTGTGGATTATCTTGGTCTTCATCTCCAGTGCCACATCTTTACACTTGATGATTTTTTTCTATTTTCTTCATTGCTACTCTTCCAAGTCTGCCTTCTTCTGATTTCTAGGGTGCAGTCCCCTCTTTGGGTTGATGACTGAATCAAGGTATATAAGATATTTATCTCAATTTCTTCATCATCAATATTAAAGCTGTGCCGTTCTTTTATGGTGATATGCAGTGATATGATAGGAATCTGTTTCAGAAATCATAATTGCAATGTCTTAACCCCACAAAACTATAGTTCAAACTATGCCAGGGTTTATTTGGCAGGCAGGTGAAAATTCATCACAGATTTTATGTGGAGTCTTCCGTACTACATTAGGTAAGGATCAAACCTGAAGCCAAACTATGCCTTATAGCACTGTAGGTAGAAACTCTTGCCCACTTTAACCCTTAGATCTGGAATAAAAGCAGGTATACCGCAGGGGTCATCTGGATTGGTTTTTGTGATGAAGAGACAATCACATCTACCTTTAAAACCAGCAACTACTAGCAAGCGTGGAAGTCAGCAATTGAAGTTTTTTGTTTTAACTGAGATGAACAACAAGGCACTGTGTAAACACATAGGAGTTTGTCTTTACTGTATATTATTCCAAACAGGTGCTAATCAGGAATTAAATTTACTATTCAGCTAATATAATAAGGTCAACAGTGGAAAGATTGCGCATTGGCTAAAATACCATTGCTTAGAACAGTAAATTGAACTAGAGTAGTTCCACTGAATCAGTGGGGATTTGCTGAGTCAACTTCTCTAAAAGTTTCACTGATTCAAATTGGCCCATGTAAAGTAGTATCTCAGAGCTGGAGTAGGGTCATTTGAATCAATGGAACATACAGGGGACCTAATCTACCAAATCCCCACTGATTCAGTGGGCCTGCTTTAGTGCCATCCACTAAAGCAGCAGAATCACAACTCAGTTAATGTAATTAATGCACTCTCAGATGTTTCTTAAGGCAAAAATTACTTTAACCAAAATGTGGTTTCCCATAGGAATGCATTGGAAACCAATTAATCTGTTCCGGAGCTCAGAAATAAGTGTGGGGGGAAGTTTTTTTTCTGTTCAAAAACCTTTGGAAAGCACTATGGTGCTCATTTCAAGTGTATATCTATGACATAAATGATATAAACACGACTGCAGCATTTGTGCAGAAGAAACTTCTCACCTTTGGGGGCCACGGTCTTTTTCACTGTTTCAAAAATATATATATATCCCATCTCGCTTGTGCATTGCCATGCATAATGTTACAGGACAGGACAAAAACAAACCTAAAGCAGAGGTATAGGTAAGTTTGTTGTAAAACATGGGGACAAAGTACTATGTTTTCCTACATTTTGTGCACCACTAAAAGATCACACAAAGACATTTTCCCTATTAAAAATTTTTTAATTCAAAATCTCAACTCTTCAGAATTAAGTGGGAATGCACTGAGAGAGCATCAAAGTACAGTACATTCACTATTGCAATTCACATTTGAAATTCTAATATAACACAAAAAGAAAATTAAAACTAGAGAAATAAAAAAACACATACATAAAAGTTATATCTGTATGTAGTTTAAACACTGCTGGATGAAATTCCAGATCACAGCCAGCTAAAAAAACTCAGTATGGCTTCTATTCCATAATGGCCAAAATCTTATTGGTCAGTTATCCCACACAAGTGCAAAAGCATAAATTGCAGTGATAAATTGCTGATAATTGCACATCAGTCATGGAAGTTGGTGTGCAACAAGGAACACAAGCAGTGACATGTTAACAAGCAGGAGTTCAGTGCTATCTTCTAAGCTGCTGCACTTATACTGACATAACTAACCAACAGGAATAGGTAGATCAGTGAGTAAGATAAGATCAAGTAATTTGATCTTTTCAGAGTAAGTTTAGCCAACAAGGGTTCTAGAATTCGATGCTTTGCATTGGTCTCAATGCCTAAAAACAACAAGGTACACAGCACATAACAATTTGCATAGAATGTAGAACAAAGCCCTCCATTTCAAGTTTTAGCAAATTAAATCAGTAAAATACTATACCAAATGTTTGGCTGTTTGACCATATCTTTAGTCATCTAATATAGACAAAACAGCAAAAGTAATTAAAATTCTTTATCTGGACCTTCAATAAAGATGGCTCTTAGCCTGCTCAAGGCAGTAGAACAAAATATAACAGTTGTACTGTATGTCATTTTCTCCATGTTCACCCTTATAACGTCTAGTACAACTTGCCCAGCTTCAAAATATCATTATGTATTTCCTTTCTTTGTTTCATATCGTAGCAACAAACAGGGAAGACATCTAGGCATTGGGGCTAACTACATCGTTATGAAGAAGGGGAGGCAGGCATGGAGCTTTTGTTTTCAATAGCAGGCTTATGTTTCTGAGAGCAATTCCATTTGTATGAAGAAAATCCAGAGGATGGAGGGTTCTGAATTTTCTATTAAATACTTTTTTCAATTCTATTAAAGACTTTTTAGAATTGTTGTAGTAGTTAAAGGAAAACTTTTACCAAAGATCCTGCTACATAAAAGTAAACAGTTTTGCAAATTACATGTATAATCATTTTGTACAGATGCCCAAGTAACAAGCTAGAAATGTGAAACAGAGTATCTTAAACAAAGGAAACAGCAGTACTACATTCCTTCCTTTTTTGTTTGTTTGCATTGCTCTCTAAAGAGAGAGAGAGAGAGAGAGAGAGAGAGACCTAAGGCACAACAGAGCTGTAACATTCTGTAGTATTCCAGCATCTCTATTTGGAGGGAGCTAATACTGAAAGAAGTTCAAGGCATCCATTAACACCCACCCACTCTTCCAGGATCCAATTCCTACTGATCTAAAAAATATTCTTAAAATGTAAACCTTTCTTCTGTTTCTCTGAAGAACCCTCTCTAACTCATTTGAAACAATAAGGATCTATGTATTAATTAATCTGGAAGATATTGTTGCTCGTAACTCTGATGTCATGGAGGCATGGACTGAATTTGGTAGACTTATTTTAGCAACTACTGTATTTGCTTGTTTATAACACAATCCCGCTGTTTTAGCAGGACAGACCCATTGGAACAGAGTTTTAATATTGAGGTAGTCTGAATCTAAAATGATAGCATCATAATGTAAGAGATCTCAACCACCTAAAAACAAGAAAAGGCCCAAAGCAAATGCAAGCCATAGGCCAAATCCCACTTTAGGATGGACAACAGTTAAGCTGTCTTTGCTGACACCAATAATTTTGAAGAACTCTATCCATAAATATCTGTTCCAAGACATTCAGTATTGTCACATCCTCATCCAGGTGCTCCTGAAATTTCACATGGAAGATGGACAGCACAAGTGACCGCTAGATCACATGTAACATATTGTCTGTGAAGTAAGTCCATATTCTGACTTCCTGTGGAATGCAAAACTCGGGCACCTAAATATACAAATAAATCAGAGCTGTCGTATGGGAAATCACAGACACTCAAGCTGAAGCAATTTTCTTTCCATGGCTCATAACTACAAATAATCTTATTTGTACACTTCCTGCTAAGTGGATGACAGAATAAATTATTTACCTGATGCCAGAGATCTCACTATGTTCTTTGCAACAAGCATCAACCTCTAGATGCCAATATGCTGAATCTAGGAGGGAAATCACTTTAAAAAGCAACAACCAAGAATATAGAAAACAGGAGAAGATTCACCACCACCTTGAGGAAATGCTGCTGACTATATCTGATCTGCAAATCCTGGTTGAACTAAAATGTGGAAAGTGGGTAGGGTGGGTCAACTACTCACCAAAGCATAACAGTGCAAAGTAAAGGATCAGGTTTGATGGTTGAAACAAGCACTGTCTCACAAATGCCAAGTGCAGGGGCATTGGCACAGGCAATATAGCCATGAGCCATCATGGAATACCAGCTCTGTATGCTTCCAAGAAACAATTATTGATACAAGTCAAGATACCCTGGCAAAGTCACTCAAGCCAATTTAAGCCCTTCCTCAGAAGCCTTTATCTATGTAAAAAGCTCCTAGTCACTAGGAAGCTTTCCGTAGACAGTCACAATTCTATAACACATCCATTTCTGGGACTGAATGACAAGTTGGAGCCTTAGCTTTCAGCCAGTTCACAACCCACAACACTTTGGTATATCGGCTATGCTGTTCAGTTCACATTCAGATCTTTACCTGAGATAGGCAGCAGGATTTTAATGGCATTTTGTATCAACCCCCTCCTGCCCAGAGGGTGCCAAGAGGACACACCTTGTTACATGCATGCCATACATAGTAGGCTTTGTGTACATACGCTCCATAGAGGGCAACAAAGCTGCATCTCTCACCCCAAGTGAACAAGAGGCATCAGTGATTCCACTCGCATGAATGCTAGCCAGTTCTGTTCTGGAAATTCAAGTGATTCTGGGGCCATGAAACGTCCATGCAGTCCTCCTCAAAGCTGTAGTCTCTCTCCTCACCCTCCTCTTCTACCTCCTCTTCAAAGAGCTGATCCTCTAAAAACGAACCCCCCAGCCCATATTCCTGTTCATGGACAGAGAGCTCATTAGGGTTCACATGGGAGGCACCTTCTATAAAGTCAGCAAATCTGGAGAAAAGACAGAGAGCAGTGAGGATATTGCAGAGTCGGTCAAATCCAGTTTGATGGCTAAAATCCTGTTGAGTATAGTGTAGATCCAATGAATCAACAGGGATTTGATGAATGAACAGCTTTTCAACTTCCATTGATGCAAATGGGCATACTCTGGCTGTGATTTACTTTAGCATAGAAAGATAAACTTGGATTATATCCATTGGAATCAATGGAACATATGGAGCATGGGACTGGCCAACTCTCCATAGATTCAATGGGTGATATATTACACTATTCAACAGGATTTTGGCATTGTTGCGTTTCACATTTGAATCGCGTGTAATAGTAGAAGCAAAAGAAAAACCAGCATATTTATTCTAGCTTAATGTTGTAACTAATTCTTGAATAGCTTTGGAGACAGTATCTGGGTTTAGACTTAATGCAACTAATCAAGCCTTAGAAGAAGTGGTTTAACTTTTTGAATGGAGAAAAAATTGTATAAAAGCTGGTAAGGTAAAGATCATCCTTACTCGAAAGCTAGTTGTATCTGACTCTAGGGTTCAGTGGTCTTCTCTGTTTACAGCCAAAGAACCAGCGCTGTCTGCATCTGTAGACGTTTCCGCAGACATGTGGCAGGCATGACTAAACACCGGAGTGCTGGTAAACAAACAAATAATATCATAGGAAAAGCTGCACAGCCATCTGGGGAATTCCAAATGGGTATTTTCAGTGACAGTATGTTACATTATCTAGCTCTGCCATACAGTGAACCATATGCCAATTAGATATTTCTAAGAAGAAATTAAAACTGGGTAGGTACAGAATAGGTAGATACCTCACTACATCCAGCTGCACACAAGTAATGCACTCAGTAGATTTTCTTAGCACCCTGAGCAAGTAAAGAAGCAACTAACTTCAATCCTGAATTTTAGCCCTCCTTTCAAAACTATCTCTGCACCCGGTCCACCTTCCACTGCCAATTTTGTAAGTCAGGTTTCCTTTTTACTAGCCCTAAGTTATAAAAGGTTACTGCTAGACAATTCAGCTCATCCCCCCCCCCCCAACCCATTTGATCTGCTTGTGCAGTACCTCTTTGGAGACTGGATGCGGGAGACTGCTTTCCATGCAGAGAACTCTGGGCTTCTGCAGTACTCCCGCAACTCCCCCAGGGCTCTGCGTGTCTCTATTTCCCCTTGGATCCGGTACTCCTCTTCAGTTAGCAGACGTGGTGGGCTGGGCTTTGCTGTGGCTGTGAACACCTTCCTGCTAGAATAGCAATGACATTAGCAGTAGCTGCAAGACTGAACTTTGATCAGAGTCTGGTTCTCTATCACAATTCTTGAGTAGTTTAGAAGATAGTACCGTATCTGGGCACTTTCTCAGCCAGACCTTATAAGTCAAGTTTAGCTCAAGACAAAACAGGTCCTTAACGGTCTTAAGAAGCAAAGCCAGACCATCATGGGAGAGAATCTACCCTGCCATTATTTACCAGACGATCATAAATGTTCCCTTCCAGACTCTTACACTTACACTCTTACACAGGACAATGCCCCCTTACCAGCATATGTGACTCTCATCTTCCTGCCTCTCAATTTTCTTACAAAAACTGGGGTGGGGTAATTGGAAAATCTCCCTTGTACCTTCTTAGTGGTCCCTAAGAGCCTCCTCAAAGACTGTGGCATTTTTGGGCCACAATCAGGCATACCCTGGCAACAGCAACCTTGTGCTGCCGGCTAATCTTTCTCACACTAGGTCAGATGAAAGGAACTGCAGAATGAACTCAACAAAAGGTGCCTTCATTTTGACAGTTACCCGTTTGGCATAGACACGGAAGAAGAGGTCCATAATGTAGAGTACAATAACTTCAATAAGCTTCAGACCTGAAGAACATTAGATCTCAAGAGAAACCAAGAGCAGATGCAGGGTTTCTCAACCTTGGGCCCCCAGATGTTCTTGGACTTCAATTCCCAGAAGCCCCGCTCAGCAGGTGTGCTGACTGACTTCTGGAATTTGAAATCCAAGAACATCTGGGGGCCCAAGGTTGAGCTGCATGTTGGGGGCAGGACCGGCCAGCGGAAAAAAAGTTTGGGTACCACTGCTCTAGAACAACAATTTTGTAAATTGTTTTGCAGGGGAAATGTAGTGGTACATCTTCATCTGACAGCTCGACTCTCAATTTAATAAGGTGTTTTAATACTCATTTGTTCATGTTTTACAATCAACAACATTCAATGCAAGGCCACCAGCACCCATAAGTGGACAGCAAACCACTCTGAAAAAATATAAAATACCTTAGCCTTCATGTATTTAGACAACCTCTGTCAATTAGCAGCAATTTTCCCATGTGACATCTCAGAAAGAAGAGGCACTGAAACCCATTCCATTATTGAGGTCCAACATTATTTGACTACTCTGAGCTCAAAACTGTCTCCTTGGTGGACATTCCAACTGATCACAAGGGAAAAAAATTGGGCATAATTCTCTGCAAATATAACTGCCCTTTTTTGTCTCTTTTCTTCATTTCTTTTCCTTTTTAAAGATATAGTGACATATCAATAGTGGGACTCCCTCTTTGTGTCATCTCTACACAATGGCTTAAACTGTTAGGTGCTGTGTAGATTTAAAACATCACCACCTCATTCTGGGAAAGCATTCCCAGACTTTGCTGGGAACAGATACTGGAAATAAGTTTTCCTGCCATCGTGGCTATCAGTCTGTAGAGACAGGAGCTTTCAAACTTAGATTTCAGTTTTTGTCTCTCCCACCCCCATCTCTTTTCATCTGAGCAGTGCAGAGCGTATTACTACATCTCTTTACCTACACACGCATATGTTTGCTTCCAGGTAGACTCTAATGGCAGGCTTAGGGAGAACTGAGTGATTTCTAGATAGGAAATCCCAGTTTCCCTAAACATTACTAAGAACCACATCAAAAACCTTACTATATTGTGAGTACATGCACACCGAGTGACACAAGTCCCTCAATCTAATCTATGAAAAGAGCATTTGGATGTCATTTTCTAGAGTAAGTAATGCTCAGGTTTCCCATCCATCACCTGTAGATGGCATAGGCCCATAGGACAGGGTATTCCAAGTTTTTAGTGCAGACGGCAATTACGATCAAGGCGATGGCGATCTGTCGTATCTGGATGCCTATATAGAGAAGCAGCAGGCCAAGAACCTGCAGGCCCCAAGTAAGGAGATTAATGCTGCGTTCATTCTCCAAAGGTCCATATTTGTAGCACACAGCAAAACTGATACAACCCACAATGACCAGGTAGCCTGCAAGAGGGGAGAAAGAAAAGAACTGAAGTATGTTTCCAAGAAACTTTTTCACCAAGAAGTGGCAGGAAACCTTTTCACCAGAAGTGGCATGCAGAGGCCTCTCTCTTGGCATGTGTGCCGCCAAGGGAAAGCCCCACCCTGCCCAGCCGGCACCAATGGCAACACCGTTTCCCCACCCTGCCTTCTCCCTCCGCCAATGGGGAGGCAAGAGGGGAGACTGAAATCCCTCCCAGGAGTCGGTGGTGAGGAAGAGGGGAGGCAGAGGGGAGAGGACCACACAAACCCCACACATACCTCCCAAGGAGTTGTGTGCACCCATGGGGGGGGGGGGGTGAGGGTGGGGGAGCACCCACAGGGGCACATCCACGACAGAGGGGATGTTCCCGAGTGACTTCGCCAGAGGCCCGCCAGCAACATCACATAGGTGTGTGGGCATGCACGGTGCCTGCCCCCACGCTTCCTCCTCCTCAGGTACTGGGTCTCTAAAAAGGTTCAAAATCACTGACCTAGTAGAGCCTTAAAGCTCTCCAGTGAATGAGTGAGTGAGTGAATAAAAGTGCTGCCACTTAATGTAATATATTTAGATAAATTAACTGGGAGTAAGACACTGAGCTAGATTAACACTGGTTGAAACAGTAAGAAAACTAAAACATGCTGCTAAGTAAACAAAGATGATAACAAAAGGCAAAACACAGGTCCTTTACACAGAGACTAGAAAAGTTACTGTTTTACATGGTAACTTCTTAAACCTCCAAGCCAGCACAGCCAAACCAGATAAGAGATTTTGTGAATTCTCATCTTCATGCTCTGCCAAATGGACAAGATACTGATTTAAGAGGTCTATGTCACACTTTTTTTCAGCAGGGGCGTGTCAGCGCTCCCTACTAATCATGTGCCCCACGTTACCTTAACGTTACCTGGCACTAAACCCCCTCCGCCTCAGTCCTCTCCTTGTCCCCTCCTGGGTCTCCCATACACAGATAGCTCCAATTTGGGACTACTGAGACGCCGAGCAGTTTTCCATGGAGTGCTGGTCCAGCAAAATATTATCTTTTGCTGCAACCTGGAGATCCACTCTAAAAGTGATCTCCAGAAAATATTTAAAAGGATTATTGTAGCAGTGTGGCCTCTTCCTGGCTTAAGCTGGCTTTACTCTGTCCCACTCCCTTAAATAAACAAACTATGAAAAGAATTGAGGTTTATTTCTCATAAAGGATATTAAAGATACATTGTTCACAAAATAGGTAACTAAATACTATATACATCAGTACTCAAAAAGATTCAGGAAAAATCAATACAGTGGAACCTCATACAACAATCGCCCCGTATAGCAACGGAATCGCATAACAATTAGTGTGGTTTTTTTTTTGGGGGGGGGGGGGGGGAATGGCATCCCGCATAACAATTTTTCCTATGGGAAAAAAATCGTACAACAAATTTTAATGGGAAAAACCACTTAGTGAAAAAAATCGTTGTGCGATGCATCCCATAGGGAAAATCGCTATACGATGCATGCATCGTATAGCAATTGTTTCATACAACAACAAGCCCCATGGAACAGATTAAAATCGTTGTATGAGGTACCACTGTACTTAGGTTTTCCCCACAACATCAAATAATCTCACTCTCTAACTTATTCTAAATCTTCTGAGAGAGCAGGTTTTCCTTCCTTTATTATTCTTCTGATTCGCTTCTCAATCTCTTTAGATTTACCTCAGAATCTTTTCCTCAGCTTCACTCTGACAATTTACCTCAGAATCACTTTAGATTCACCTCTCTGAAAACTTTCTCTAAGCCAGTTCTCTCCCTGACTCTCTCTCTCTTATTTCTCTTCAAGTTCCTCTCCCTTAAAGTTTACCTCAGCTAGTGTCCCTTAAGTTTTTCCTCTCTCTTGAAACACCCTCTGCCTCTCTGCCTTTTTATACCTAACCATCCCCTCCTGCCTTACCTCCTTTACATGAGCCAACCAGATACCAACCTCCCTGTATCCTTCATGTATTCTGCCCTGCAACAGGGTGTTAAGAGTCCAGCAAAGAGAGATAACAAAGCCCAACATATGGACTTTTAATTACATTTAGTGTAGCATGTGAGCCCATGGTAGGCTCTACCATGACAGGACGTTTAAAAAAATTGTGTCTTCTTTGCTCGCAGTGTAAATCTATCTTCTGACAAACAGGAGAAGAAGAAACTCACAAAATCTGAACATCTAGTCCAAAACTGTACTTGGTACAACTAACAATGAGAACTGCACAACTGGCAGCCTTAAGCAAATCACTTTTAATATATGTCGGACTGGAAGGTCGGGTTTCGATACCCAAGAGCTGCATGTGGGGACATGAAAGGAGCCTCATTCGGGCGTCCCCTGAGAGGAGTTTCTCCAGCAAAAATCCTTTCAACCCAGAGTAATCTCTGACATTAAATTATTATTATCAATTGGCACAGTTGATGCCATGATTTAATCCACAACTACCATCTCTGACTCAGGTAACAGATTTTTCTATACTGTTCTGTTCTTTATTTGTGTCAGATGCACCACCAGCATATAATAACATACAAAACTAAAATTAACACATCTAAAAATAAAATAGAATTAAAAAGGACTAAATGACATCTGCCCAATATCAGGCCACATCAACAGCATTTCCTCTTGCCAACCTAAGTTCCTCCTCAGTGCACATTGAGGGGCATCGTGTGCATTGTATCATACTAGCATTTTTTGCCCGGCCTTGCCAGGCAGGTATATTTTGTGTTGGTGGTTGGTTGGGTGCGTGCGCACGCACACACACACACACCAGCCTTCGTTCCTGCGGGGAGAAGAGGGGCTCCACCTCCTCCCCGGCAACCCCGCTGAAGCTGCGGCGAGGCCGGTGCTTCCGCCTTTGTCACGGAAGGTAGTGGCTCACTTTCCTCGGTGGTGGTGGTGGTGGGGCGAAATCTTATGCCCCCACCCCAACTGATGGAAGCGATAGCTTCCCCCAGTGAGGGAAGTGGCTTGCTTTCCTCGGTTGAGGGGGGGGCGCAAAATCTCCCCACCACCACCACAAACTGATGGAAGTGATAGCTTCCCTTGGTGAGGGAAGTAGCTCACTTTCCTCGGTTGGGGGCGGGCTAAATCTATTCCCCCCCCCCAACCGATGGAAGCGATAACTTCCATGAGGGAAGTGGCTCGCTATCCTCGGTTGGGGGGGGAATCTTTCAGGGGGGGGGTCTCAACCAAGGGAAGCGTCTCGCTTCCCTCGGTGGGTGGGGCACGAAGGCACCAGTGCCTCCCCCCTCCTCTGTGGAAGGAGCTTGCTTCCCTCCAGGAGGCGAAGGCAGAGAACAGAGTGCCGTTCTCTGCCTTTGTCTCCCTGAGGGAAGCGGCAGGAGTGCAAGGGAAAAGATGGGCTCCCCCTCTTCTTCCTGCTACCCTGCTGAAGCCATGGCAAGGCCGGTGCCGTCCTTCACCGCCGGGGCGGCGGGGTTGGCTTCCCTCGGCGTGTTTTTTACCTGAGTGCCAGCTGCCCCGCCTCCTCCGTGCTCGCGCCCTTCAGCCTGATTGGCTGAGGGGTTGTGTGGCACAGAGGACGCTGGGAACCATAGTTTCTTTTTGTTGGTCATGTTTGTGGGGTGTTTGCCCCACTCTCTGTTTCCAGACCCTGGCGACGATGTTAGTTAGGTCTAAAGGTAAGTGTGGCCGGCTCGGTACAGGATGGTTGGGCCAGGTGTGGCCGCTAATGCCGGACACGCACCACCCAAACCTCTTCTTATAGGTAAAGATGGGAGATAGTTTGTACTTCTCCGCATTCAGACAGGCTGTCATCTATAGGGAAAGCCCACTTTCCCAGATTAGCCCTTGATCTTCCTACTCTTGCACCCAGTCTATTTAAAGTTTTCCACACAGGCCATGGTTGTTAAACGGTTCTGTTTAAACCTACCTACCTTATTCTCCCACTCTGGGCTGCGTAGAACAAATTAAAATGTTTTAACAAGTAATATAAAATTAAACATAAATGATAAACCAAATAGAATAAATTATGGGCACAAATGAACAATAAAAATGCCTCCAAAATGACACACACAGGTGACGGTAAAGTATAAATTAGTTAATCCTATTTTTCAGCAATTGGTATGATCTCTTTAGAAGCCTCTTTAAAGAGAAAGGAGTTCAACTGGTTTTAAAATATTGGCAGAGATGGAACCTGGCACAGCTCAACAGGTTGAAAATTTCACAAGTTGGTGCTGCCACCAGGAAGGCTCTTCTTTGAGTCACAGCCTTTCTTACTAACTTGGGGCCAGCACCTGGAGCTGCGCCATCTGAGAGGAACAGGTGAATTGGGCTGATGTTCTGAGGGGAAGATGTTCCACCAGGTAGGAGATCCCAAACCATTTAGAGCAGGGATTCTTAACCTAAGGCCCACGGGCTGGATCCAGCCCAGAGCATCATTTCACGTGGCCCCTCACCCTCTCTAAGGGCATGCAAGAAACAAAATGGACACCCCTTCGAAGTTGTTGGGACAAAATCCCCCCCCCCCCCCCCAAAATCGTGCAGGCAGGGCAAAATGGCCGTCCAGCCCTCAAAGCTGACTGAGAGAGCGTGACCCAGCCCCTGGGCTTGAAAAGGTTGGGAACCCGATTTAAAGCCTTAAATGTTAGATCTGACACCTTGTACAGTACTTGATACGGAAAGGAATAGGTAGCCAATGCAGCCCTGTCAAAAATGGAGATCTATGTTCAAATTTTCTCACTCCAGTAATTAGCCTGGCAGCTGCATTTTGCATTCATTGAAGTTTCCATATTAAGAACAAGGGAAGTCTTGCAAAGAATTTACTAAGTATTTCCTTCCTCTTTAACACGTCTAAGCGCTATTGGGTGGTTTATAAGTATAACTGCTATTGCTGTTTTTTTTTTTAAGATGTTATTTTTACAATGGTTAAGACAGCCATGCAGTGTGATGAGCTTAATGAGAATGCTGGATGCTCTTTATGCCAGCTAACTGGAAGCTGAGGTCAGATAAGAGAAGCTAAGTAAGGTTTATGCTTTGAAGAAGACACCAGGGAAAGACAAGATAAGTACTCACCCAGAAGATATTCCCAGTACAATCTGCAGATCTCTTGCAGGTTTCTGAAGACCAACTGCATAAGGTAAACAGAAAAAGACCAGCCTCCTACAATCATGAGGTAGATGGGACTTTTCTATGGGACAGAAAGAAGAAAAATTATGTTTTAGGAAGAAGTGACTTTGGAATTATTGACACCACAGACAATTAATCTCAACCAACCACACATTGCCACTGTTACCTATTAAGGCTCTGTAAATTGCCTTGACTACCTAAGTCCATGCAGCAGTCAGGCCAAATGTTTTTAGAATTTGCAAACTCCTGTTAATAATGGATATGAATCATTCATTAGGGCCTACAGTAATTCTCAGAACAGCGAGTGGCAAACAAGAGACTAGACTGAGATATGTCCCCTGTAGCTGTCATTAACTTTTGTTTGCACTCTTTGCAACCACAGAAATTTCAGAGACACAAGCAACATCCAGCATATTCAGAGGGTACAATCTAGCCCTGAACCCACCAACTTGCCCATCCATGGCTTAAACTACACTATTTGAAGATACAGATGGGGAAATAACATGACAGAATAGTCCCCACCATAACCAATATGGCAAGAAATGGTCTAAGCTAGAGCCTCCCCCCCCAAAAAAAAAAAACCCTACTATGCTATGTGCAAGAGATATTTTTATATACAGTCCCACATGCCAGTCCCACATGAAGTGGTATGAACCAGTGATATGAACCAGTCAAGAGGCTTACAACATCCACCCTGCTACGGATCAGCATTAGAGACATGCTAAGCCAAGTGGAGGGGAAAAGGGCAGTGGCGGAAGCGGCAGACACATGCAGCTGCCCATATCTTTCCCGGGTGCCACTCTGGCCAAGTGTGAGCAAGGACAGGCAGGACCCCTCCTTCACCCACGGCAGGCCAATAAGCAGGGAAGCAGCCGCGTTGGCATGGGGGGGGAGTGTTGGCGGTGGCAGCAGAGGAACACCAGTCTAACTCATCAAAGTCTGAGGGGGTGTGCTCCGGCCCCCCAGTTTAAAAAGTTGAGAACCCCTGCTCTAGCCTATCTTTGGTTGAACTACTGGTTTCAGAAGCAAACACATGAATTGCTATGCTAAGCATGCTACACACGTGTCCTATCTACTCCTAAGAGAAGAAAGCATACATATTCATCATGTCATCCTTTGAGAACTCAGAATACTCAGACATACTTTGGAAACTGCTGGTGGGTGTAATGATCCCATAAAATTGAGATGCCCTAAATTTAAAGTGATTTAAATGCTATGTTTGATATGTATTCACATTGCAATACTTTGTTTAGTTTAGGCACATTTTGGGGTTCATTTCCAGTAGCAAGCTTGGATCAATTTTGAATGGTCTGTGTTAAATCAGCAGACACAGCGTTTCTCTCTTGCTTTAGAAATAGCTGGCAGAATAACACTGTAGTCTGAAGGACACGTTGGAATGCAAAACAAGTCGCATTCATATTTGAGTTATGGCCTAAAATCTGACCACAAGGGGATTTCAAAATTCAAGATATGGAGCCAGGTGCAGACCTGGGCCATATTCTTGGGGTGTCTGTTAAATGTCAATCAACAGCATTGGCACACATGGTGTTTCCATGGTTCCCTTGAAAACCCTATAATAAGTGTAACTAATGTAAACAAATCATGATAGAGCTAGATTCGAATCATGGAACAGCTTAGGATTCGTTAGCATGCTGTCTAACTGAACCTGAACCCATATGCTTATGGGCAGCTTGAAGCCACAGCAGTATTTCTATGGCCTTTGATTCTATTCTATACTAGCAGAGGTTGCCCGGCGTTGCCGGGCTGTTTTAAATTGTGTTAATGTTTTTTAAAAATTGCTTAGTCTGTAATTTTAATTTTTAAAATGTTTATTTATGTAAAAAATTTTTGGCTTGGCTGTTATTAACTATGGTCTGCTTTTTGGGTTTTTTTTTTTTTGAGGATTAATAAAAGAACCAAGTATGATATAATTTTTTCAAATTGTTTTATGTAAGCGAATAATGTTTTAGTTTTTTGAATTTTTTTAATTAGTTGTACCGTAGGTAATAATTTTAATAATGTAAAAGTAAATGTTTTTTACATTTAATGTTTTTAAAATGTGTTTAGATGTTATGGGTTTTAATTTGAGTTAAAACTCAGCACAGGATTTTTAAAAGTTTCTATTGTATTTTATTGACATATGTTTGTGATTTGTGTTAAAGTGTGTTTTAGTGTAAAAATTTTTATTTGTTTTTATTGGTGTGACCTTTTGTGTAAAATTGTGAATTTGTGTTACGTTTTTGATTTGTTTTTACTCTTGTGGCCTTTTGTTTTGGGCTGTTTTGTGTTTTTGAATTGTTTTTACTATTGTGGCCAGCAGGTGGTGCTGGTAGGGGTTATTGCATTTTGACTGTTTTTTCTCTCCTGGCCTCTGGGTGGAGCTTCTTCTGTTAAGTAGTCTTTTTCTTTATTCATTTCTTTTCCGGTCCTCGTGGAGGTAGGACATCTTTTGGTAAGTTTGCTTGTTTTCTTTCTTTTGTGTGTGTGTGTTTGGAATTTGTATTTTTGTCTGTTTGTTTTGTTTTTGTTTACTTCGTATTGTTTTTGGTGTTTTGTGTATTTTTGGATGTTTTTGACTGTGTTTTTAGTAATTTTTTAAAAAAATTATTTATTTATTTGGTGGTGGGGAGGGGTGTGTGGTCGTTGGGGGTTAGGAAGGGTGGGCTAGGTGGTGGGGAGGGGGCATGGTCAGTGGGGGATAGGAAGGGTGGGCTAGGTGGTGGGGAGGGGGCTTTATTGTGTTATGGTGCTTTGATTGTGTGGAGTCGTGAAAGTAGATCGGGGTTTCCCCTTTAATATCAGTGGGTGGGGGTTGTGACATCCCTCTCCGCTGGCTCCCCTGGGTTGGGAGGTTTGGGGGACAAAAGGGGTATGTCCCCCCACCCCTTCTGGACCCAGGAGACCAGGGAGAGTGGATCGATTTTCCCCCCTCCTTAAAACAACTCCGTTTTTAAAGAGAAGAAACCGCTTGGTTTCTTCTCTTTAAAGACGGAGTTTTTTATAGTTTTTTTTTAGGAGGGGGGGAATTGATCCACTCTCCCTGGTCTCCTGGGTCCAGAAGGGGGGGCATGCCCCTTTTGTCCCCACAAACCTCCCAACCCCAGGGGAGCCAGCGGAGAGGGGGATCGCAACCCCCCACTCACTGATATTAAAGGGGAAACTCCAGTCGGGACCTTCAGGCGCCGTGGGTGAGGGAAAGAAAGCCGGCTGGTGTTTGCTTGGCTGTGAGGCGGTGAGTTGTTTTTCTTTTTAATTTTTCGGGCGCCAGTTTCCTCAGCATCCTGCGCGCTCATGTCGCGCAGTACTCTGGGGCTTGTAGTTTGTGATTTGTGGTTGTGGTGCGTTTTTTTCCTGCGGCTCGATTTTGATTGGCCGTGGCGCGTTTTTCAATGTTCTTTGTGGTCGCGCCTCTCAGCCTGTGGTGCGGCGCGGCGCAAAGAACATTGGGAAATGAAGTTGTTTCCCTTTTTTCGCATTTGTGGGGCTCTTGCCCCACTGGCGCATTTCTCAATCTTGCGTTTACCTGCGTACCCAGTTCGGGCGTGTGCACGAATGGTGAGTGCAGGCTAGTAGGACCTGGCTAAGGAGCCTATGCAAAGTTCCAACTGTTAACCCTCGATTTTATAGGTTAAGATTTCCTTTCTATATGCTCTAGCTAAAACCAGAGGGCTAGGAAGCATTAACTCTATTTTTCTATATTCTGGAATTGTGCATTTCCTATGCAATAAAACTACAAAAGAAGATCTTTTGTTAGCAGTTCTTTAGACACCCAAATTCTACCTGGGATGTCTGTAAGGGGAAGAATTGCTCATTCACACACATTAATGTCTCAGCAACGCAGAGAAGGGGGGAAACCAGCTCCAGGAATTCCAGCAGCAGCTTTGCAACAAGGAAGGAGCCATCCTGATGTGAGGAGAGGTATGCTGGTAAGCACACACACACTCCTTAGCAATTCAAGGCCACGCCTACCCCATTTTAGAAGGAATATAATGGGCCCTGTTGTCACGGGAAGAAATGTCCATTTAGGTGTGGCCAGCCTTAATCAATATCTGGACATTAAATTGCTACAGGGGCAAGCTGAGAATACCCTTTGTACTCTCATCCGCTCGGGAGAGTATTTGCCCATTACTCCTCTAAAGGAGACCTTTCACCTGGCCAGGCTTGGAAGAGCAAATTAAATCGTGGTGTGGAAGGCCCAGGATGCGTTCCACGTGCTACCCACGGCAATACCAGGCTACCACAACAGTAGGGATCAGGAAAGGATAAACATGGACAGTAAAGATGTTTTGAATGCTGTTTGTTTTACTCAGGTTGGGTTGGCAGAATGCCCTAAGTGGTCCCAAGATTAAAAAGTAGATGATCTGGAAAAGATACTTAAAAGGTGTGCTCACTTATTTGAAGTGAGCTAACCTCTTGCTTCTGTGGGTGGATCCACCAACAGAATGATGCTCCTACTTACCTTTGGCACCACTCTGGACATTATATAGATGACAATGAGCAGCGAACTTAGCATGCCAATACTTATTCCAGCTGAATAGAAGAAAACTTGGCTTCTGCAAAGACAACAGTTATGCCAGTTGTTGTGCTGAAATCCATTCTAGACACACAAACCTCAAGAGAGTCTACAAAGGTTCAACATATGCTGTAAGGACACAGAAAAGGAGCTATAATGCACAAATGCCAATCACTGCTTACTGGAAGCCAAAACCTCTAGTGGGCCTTGGTAGCCACCCAAAATGTACACCTGCCATTCTTCCTGCTACGGAGAGGTAGAGACTGCTATTAGGAAGAACGAACAAACTCAGCCCATTCAGTGGAAAGATGAGTGGGACACATGTTGGAGCAACAGGAAGAAAAAGCAGTTGCCATTTAAGTGAAGAGCAAAGTTCATGTTCTGACAAAAAAAATGAGCAAATGCGTTTTAGCTAGGCCAGCAGAATTTTGCAGGCTACAGTAATAGTCCATCCCCTTTTTTGAGCTCAATGTAACTTGAAACAAAAAACCACAGCTTAGCTGTTGGCTAGCCAGGAATTGTTACGAAGATACACAATATGCAACAATTTGAGAGAGATGGCTTAGAAAGCAGAGACAATTTTGCACTTGCCCTTCCCCCACAATTCAAGTACGGGCAAAATACTGTACTGTAGTATGGAGGCATGTGCAAACAGCAAGAATGGCTATTCCTAACCACCATCAATGCCTGGGGTAATATAACACATAGGAATTTCCTAGATTAAAAGATATGTTATCAATGATGGGCCCTTAAGGATTCTGGGGAAATTATCTTCCATCTCACTTCTTGTCTAACAATAAGCTATACATTTGGCTTCTGAACAATTATTATCAAGCTTACATACACAACATGCTTCCATCATGTCTGAAAATACTCACCTGCTCAACACGTCACTACAGAAAAACAGCAGAAGACCCAGAAATGTAACCATAAATAGCTTGGGATCAAATGCTGGTAAGGAAACAAAAAAAAAAAGAGTTCCCTTTAAGTTATCTGTATTGATTGAACTAACCCTATGTACAGAATAAGCACCTTTGCCCTCTAGATGTTTCCAAATTGCAATTCCCATAATAATGGCAAAGTGATTACAGCTGACGCGACAACTGAAATATCTGGTGATCCACAGTTGTCCACTTTTAAGCACATTACATATAATCAGAAAAGTCAGAAGTTGCATCATAAAGTAACAAGACTAATCTATCAGAGAATTAACAAAACAAAACAACAAAAGAAAAAAAACATTGTGGCACCTTAAAAACTAAGTGCTATATTTTGATGTTAACTTTCGTGGATCAAGTCTACTTTGTCAGACGTAAGAGTGAGCTTGAAAGCCAACATCAAAATACAGCAGTTAATCTTTAAGGTGCCACAATTTTTTTTAATATATATTTTGTTTACTGATATGCTTGCACAGACTAACATGGCTACCACTTCAAATATTTCAAGACTAATCTAGTGGAGCAATGGTAGATTGCTGCTGTATATAAAATAATATAGCCAAATGTAAGGGGTGCTGAGAGTTGAGGTCCAACAACAGGTAGAGGATGGCTCTTTCCCCATCTTGATCTAGTACATCAGCAACATTTGACAGACATTTGGTGCATATCCACAGCACACTATCTTGCAAAGGCAAAATATAACTTACTACGAACAACAGTGATTGTGTAATTGGAGTTTGATTCAAGAGGGTCAACTTTCAAACAGGTTTTATTCCTGTAAATGCCCACAGTAATGTAGGTGTCGTTGAGTTTCTCTTTGAAGAAAGAGCCAAAATAGTTCCATACGCTGAAGCCTTCCAATTCTTTGAGCTTCTCTTCATTTTCTACTTGGATAACCCGGATCATCTCGGTGCTTTTTACCCGGATCTGCATGAGAAGAAGACATCATGTAACACAGAAGTTGCATAATATCCCCATTGAAAGGGCTTTTGACTCAGCTAACACAAAAACTGGCTACTGCTATGGAGTACCCAATTTAAAAGATACATTAAAGTCAGGTTAAGGTGGATGTATTGAAAATGAGGAAGAGGTTTTAGAAAAATTGGCAGTGGAAAAAACCGGGTAAGGTGTCTAGAGGATATTGGAATACTTAACGTTATTACACAGAGAAAGACAACACACAAACACCCAAGAACTAAAGAAAGGGAAGAAAGAGCAGGGCAGCAGTGAGAAAGAGAAGACAGACACTCTATCCTAATGTTGAACTTCAATGTGTGATTACCTGAGGTGGATAAGAATCCCAATCAATGTATAAGAGATCAGAATCATTCAGCAAATTGAGGGCCTTTCCAGGCATTATTGCTCAATAGAGCTAGCAGAGGACAACCATCACTGAACTATTAAGACACTACCACTCGGATATGATCATCAAACAAATCATTGTTGCATAAAATTACACCAGCATAATCTGGCTCTGCGCTGGAAATAATTTAGACTAATCAAATGCCTCCTCTGTCCCATTCAGGTCCCAAGGATTGCTAGTGTTCGATTTTGTCCTGGCAAAGCCTTTGGGAACCTCAAGACAGAGAAGGGAAGCCTTAAATCAGGGGTTCCCAACTTTTTCAAGCCAGAGGCCGGGTCACGCTTTCTCAGTCAGCTTCACGGGCTGGACAGCCATTTTGGCCTGCCTGCATGATGGGGATGGCTATTTTGTTTCTTGAATGCCTTTGGAGGGGTGGGGGCCACATGAAATGGCGCTGCACGCTGCATCCAGCCCATGGGCCTTAGGTTGGAAACCCCTGCCTTAAATAGTCAAAATCTACTGTCAGATCATCACCAAACCTGGCAGTCATTATTCAGCTAGTTTTTGACTATTAAAGGCTCCTCCCACCATCCTGAACGGTCTCTGGGGCAAAAAGAAAAACCTAGGAGCCTCAAAACCAAAAGGGGGAGATAGGAAACTTTACATGACTTAAAATTAATCACCTTTAGTGCCTGGCCCCGTTTATACCAGTGTAACTTTATGCAAAAGAATTTTGCCCACTGTTACTTGGCATCCAAACTATTAAGTGCAGTAAGATTTCTCAGTTGTTGTAGTGTTGTAGGCCTTTCCTGGATGGTGTCTATACGCTCTCCCTAGATTTTCCACTTTAAATGCCTTGCCATTTCAATCATTTCACTGTCTTCTAGTTAATTTACTCTCATACTTAAAAAAGGCAACTACTGTACTAACAAGATTATTTAAGATTGGATTAGTGTTCCACTGACAGCGCTCAATTTAGATAATGCTAGCAGAGTATTAAGAGAAAATACAGTTGCACTGCAGGGAAAGGAGAACCATATGTGAACAACTAATTGAGCAAACCTCGTAGAGTTGAGGGATAGGCTGGAGACCCCATATAGGTCAACAGCTACCATCATCAGAGCTAAGAGAATAGCTTTATCTTTCAATGATTCTGACCCATCAACCCTTTCCATGCAACATGGTAATAGCAGTGACGATTAACATTTCCCCCTCAAATACTGCACCTGTGAATGCAACTTGTACAAATAAGACTAGAATTCCATCAGTGTCTAGGAATGTCTGTTGTGTCTGTGGTGAAATGTCTGTTGTATCCTGTCTGCACTACTGATATACATCTTGTGTACCATCTTTGAAAATAATTTTGAACCTTTAACTGGTTCAGAATGCTGGAACCAGACAATTAGCCAGAATTCATTATGTACAAAACATTGCAACTCCCCCATTTCCAACTCCATTTTTTGATACTGGTCAAATCTAGGCATAATTCAGGGCTGTGGTTCTGACCCATACACTTTTATGTAATTTAGGAACTAGCTATTTGAAAAGCAACATTGTTCCATAAACACTTGTCTGAGACTGATTGGATCCACGCCATTCCTCCCCATTCAAACTGATGTACTTTTGTGTGATAATTCTTATTTGGAAGGTTTTTTTTTATTATTTAATCATGTCAGCTATGTGTCACTACAGTATTACTCCCCTTCAGTACTCCATTCTGTAGAATAGAGCCATTCCTAACTGCAATTTCAATCTGATGAAGAAAATAGGACGACTTGGACCAAATTGAAACTGGCTACTGGGTAACACACAGGAGCAAGCTGAGCCATAATAACATCATCTCTTCATTTTTTGACTTTTCCTGACATACTTCCAGCTACAATGCTTAGAAACAAAGGGAAAAAAACAGGACTGGGTTTGTCTGGTTTTTTTTTTTAATGAAAGTCGTACGTAGCTGCTTAGGAAGGATTTAGAAAATCTAGGATTAGTTCTCTTTATTTTTCTGCAGCCAGTGCACACACCAGTTCAGTTAAGGTTCAGATCAGCTTCTAAAAACAAAGACTACAGTTCTTACCTGGATCTTAGTCCATATATCATACCACTTGGGGACCACCTTGTTTGTGTAGCAGAACTGCTCAGGGAAGCTGCTGCTGTGCTGCTTATTTTCTCTAAGTGAAACCACCTCTCCACCTTCAGTCAAACAAAGATAAAGGACTGTATGATAATCTAACAGTTATCTGCATTGACAAGAACTGTATGTGAGCACAAAATTACTACTGCGGTGAAAAAAGTAAGCCAATTTGCACAAATTGGAAAGCAGGATTAGCACATTTAGTAAACTGTTGGTATGTACATCACTAATCTCAGGCAAATATTCCCTAATGTCTGCACCAAGCAATCCACTCTTTTAAGCCGCAAGACTAGCAATTATGCTGTAGTAGGGAAAGTCATGTGCAATGTATGCCACAAAGATAAGTTTCTACATGAAAAAAATTACATTAAATCTGAAAGAAAAGCTATATTTTCATTGGATTTTCACATCTTTACAAGGCCATGATGACATATAAAACAGACACTATACTGATTTTGGTTAAGGGCAGCTTTATTAACCAAGAACACCACACTAAGAAACCATTTAAGCCAGGGCATATTATACAATGCCAACCTGAGAGGGGAAGCTGCATCTTTAGGCTTGCTAAGCATTTCTAGCAGAGTACTATATTAAAAAGTCAATGGATGTAGTGGATAGTGTCAAAGTGGGCCTCAGGAGATCTGACTTCAAATTCAGGCTCGGCCATGGAAACTCACTTGGAGTGGCAATAGTAAACCACACCTTGAGCATCTCACATACTTCGAAAACTCTGCTGAGGTTGCCATGAGTCCCAAGAGACTCAATGGTATATGCTAGTAAATTATGTTAAAAACATAAGAACCAATACAGTAGTCAGGTTTTTTTTTGAGACAATGAAAATAAGACCCAATTTCAAAAGGGGATCAATTAAATAGTCCAGCAAATTACTTGAACAGACTGTTTTCCATGGCCCATCACAATGCGGGTTTACATGTACAGCCTGTTTTTCTACCTACACACCTCAAAGTGTTGTGAGTTAACACTATCCAATTCAGTAGGGCCTCTTTTCAAGCAAAGAGAAACAGGAACAGGGCTAAAAATGTTAGAAACTGGGTGAATGTTGATTTTTTAAATGACAGATTTCAGTTGGATCTGTTCAAATCTCAGAAACCTCCAGAAACACAACAGTAAAAGTCTGGATAATAATCCAATTTCCAACATGGTTTTCTGTTAAAGTCATTTATTATTATGACCAAAGTATAAGTGTGCAAAGCCAGAGTCAAAGCATAAAAGTTTTCTGACATTTCCTGCTGGTCCATCTTTTAATTTTTGGATTAAAAGCAAAGCCTATGTTAGGTTTTTTTTAAAAAATTTTTAAAATGAATATATTAATATTCCACATGGTGATAAATATGGAATATTGCTAAACAGGGACATTTACAAGCATAAGCAGATGGGAAAAATGAGTCCTCAGCATGTGGGGGGTAAAGGTAAAGGTTTCCCTTGCTTGAAAGCCAGTCGTATCCGACTCTAGGGTGCAGTGCTCATCTCTGTTTCTAAGCCGAAGAGCCAGCGCTGCCTGCTTCTGCAGACGTTTCCGTGGTCATGTGGCAGGCATGACTAGACACCAGAGTGCACGGAATGCTGTTACCTTCCCACCAAAGTGGTCCTTATTTATCTACTTGCAATTTCTTCCTTTAAAATGCTAATTACCTTGTGAACCGGCCAGAGAGTGCACTAAGCACTATGGGGCAGTATAGAAGTGTCATTGCCAATTGCTATGGGGATGTAGTAGCTCAGTGGTTAAGAAGCTCGCCTTGTTAGCTGGAAGGCTGGCAAGTCAGCAGTTCGAGACCCGGGTGCTGCATGACGGATTGAGTGCCCATCTCTGTCCCAGTTCTTGGGGACATGAAAGGAGCGTTCCTTGAGTGGAGTTTCTTCCACAAAAAAACCTTTCAGCCCAGAATAATTTCTGACACGAAATTATTATTATTGCCAATTGTTAATTAAGTTAGGCCTCAGTAGAAATACGAAAGGGAATGCAGTGGCTAAGATGATGACTGGGAGGCGGAAGGTCAGCAGCTCGATTCCCGAGTACTGCAGGACAGAATGAGCTCCCGTCTTTGTCCCAGCTCCTGCCAACCTAGCAGTTCGAAAGCAAGAAATTGCAAGTAGATAAATAGGGACCACTTCGGTGGGAAGGTAACAGCGTTCCGTGAGCTCCGGTGTCTAGTCATGCCTACCACATGACCACGGAAACGTCTGCAGAAGCAGACAGCGCTGGCTCTTCGGTTTTGAAACAGAGATGAGCACTGAACCCTAGAGTCGGATACGAATGGCTTTCGAGCAAGGGAAACCTTTACCTTTACTTTAACTAGAAATACGAAAAATGCTGCTGAGCTGAGCAACTTAAAGCCTCTAACCCGCGGGTTGCAATGTTATGACCCACACAGTATGCATAAAGAATGCTGTTAAAATTTTTTTAAGGCGCCATAGAAACGAAATAAGCAACGAAACTAAGTAACTTAATAACGAATTTAAGTAACTTAGTAACGAAACTAAGATAGCGGCTACCATTGGGGGGGGGGGGGACAGGAGCCGGTGGATAAGTTGGCAACCCTGGTAAACTCCGCTCCCTCCTTGTCTAGGGTACTTACCTGAGCCAACCAACAGCAGCATGAGGAGAAGTGCGGGCCCGATCAACTGGCGGCTGAGTCGACACCTCGCCAGGGCCGTTTTCGTCCCTCCCGCCATGACCGTTGCTAGTTCACCCACTGCCCCATCATGGAATCTAGGCACGGCGATCCCGGCCACAGCCAATCAGAGGGCGAGGCCCACCTCCTTGAGCAAAGCGACAGGTCACTAGACCAATCGCAGAGAGCTTCGAGAAGAATGTCACCTAAATAGATAGGCACGAGCGTCGCCGTGATGTTTCTAGTAGCCCTATCAGGGCGCTGAACGTCTCCGTGACGTCAGCCCAACTGTGAAGTAACGTACGCCTCGCGGCAGAACCAGCCCCCTTAATCCAGAGACGCCAATGTGCGGAGGGAGGAGAGGAGAGGTGGTTATAAGCCCCGCCCCCTTCGCTCCCATTGGTTGAAGGACGTAGCCATAGCACTCAGGATTAATGAGGGAAATGGGTCGAGGCGGTTTGCTGGGCTGCGAGAGTGTGAACTGTTCTTTCTACATCAATTAAAAATCTGATTGTTTATTAGTCATGTTCACCGCCTGATTGCATTCAAGATGACATATGTGTCTTTTTCCCCCTTATATTTTTTTTATTTTAAAACTAAAAATACGAAACATAAACAAACTCATCATAAAGGCTAACAATTTTCAAACTAACAATGATAACTAAAATAAAAGAATAAATAAATAAAAACATTACATGAACAAGTATGTCCCATCAATGGGACAGTAATACAGTCTAGGAGTTCTCAACCTTTTAAAGCCAAGGGCCGGGTCATGCTCCCTCGGACAGCTTCAGGGGCTGGATGGCCCTTTTGCCCTTTTCCTCCACCACATGGCACTTCCTGGTGTGGTAGAGGCAGTGCGGGGGAGGGGGGCGGGCACATTAAATGGTGCCCTGGGCTGCATCTGGTCCACAGGCCGCAGGTTGAGAATCCCTGATATAGGCCTTCAAGCTATTATCAAAGCACAAAATTAAGTATCCCCTATTTCCAAAAATCTATATACAGTATTGTTGTCCCGGTCCTACTCTTCTCAATTTAACTAAAACAGTTAACAAACTCTGTTTTAAGACCAGGAAGTAACAACTGAGGATTAATGAGGGAAATGGGTGGAGGCAATTTGCTGGGCTGAGAGAGTGTGAACTGTTCTTTCTGCAGCAATCTTTACCTATAAGGAGGGCGTTGGGCGGTGTGTGTCCGGCATACACGCCCACGCCCGACCCAACCATCCTGAACAGAGCCGCCTACACTTACTGTTGTGTATTGAATGTATTTGTAACCACACGAATGGGTTCATGTAACACTGTAACCTTCTGTATGAGGACGCGAGCTAGTGGCCACCGGGGGCAGTAGCGAGCGCCCAGCTCACATGGTACACATTACTCAAATACCCTCAGCTGCGCGGGAAAGATTCCCGCGCTCACCTCACCTGGACAAGAAAGGCGTGACCAAGGATGACGTCACTTGGACAGTGGCCAATACCTGTCGAAGAGCCATATTCAATTGTATAGCCACCGTATAAAAGGAGCTGTTTGTCCGCCATTACCACATGTTCGTACTGTACTCCATGCAATAAAGATGTGCTAGGCTAGCTTACAGCCGTTGCCATTGTCTTGATTCCCAAACACTAAATTGGCGACGAGGATGGGATAATGGATTCCCACGGGGACAAGACAACGGCACAGCAACCAGTTTTCGATGTGACCCATCCCGAGCGATGGGACTGGTTTGAAATGCATTTCAAGAGTACGGTGGCATATGCCGGCATCACCGACGCTGGAAAGAAGAAAGGTCTTCTCATCACGATGCTCGGTTTCCACGCTGTGCAAGCGCTGATGGACCTGGTGGCACCACGAGAGGTGGACCAGGTTTCGGTAACTGAAATACTGGCGGTTCTGAGGAACCACTTCAAGCCCAAGGTGTCCTTCTTCTCCGCCAGGGCAGCCTTCACGAGGAGGGACCAAAAGCCGGGTGAGTCCGTATCCGAGTATGCAGCGGCCCTCCGGTTGTTGGCAACCCCATGCGAATGGCGGGAGATTCTAGACGTGGCCCTAAGGGACAGGATGCTCTGCGGGATGAGAGACGGGGAAGCCCAGAGGAAGCTCATGAACCGAGGCCACGACCTCACTTTTAAAGAGGTACTACAAGAGGCCCTAGCTGCTGAATCCACGAGGGCCGGGTATAAGCTTCTCAAGGCAAAAGCCCCACCAGTCGAGGCAGCTGCATCCGCCGTCCAGGCGGCCTGGAGGGCGACCCCTGCCCCGCGTTCGCCCACATCCTCAGAGGCTTCTGCCACCCCAGGCTCCAGTGAAGATGAGGGGGTCCGGAAGGTCAGGAAAGGGCTGAGCGAGAAGAAAGGGAAGGGGGGTCGGCGCTGTGATGGGTGCGGAGCGTCCCACGAGAGGAGCAAGTGCCCATTCAGGAAGGCTGAGTGCCACAACTGTGGACGGAAGGGCCACATCGCCAGGGTCTGCAAGCAACGCCGGGACGAGAGTAAGCGCTCCCCGAGGGGCCGGGATGGCGTCAGCAGAGTCTGCGATGGCGGCGACGACCCAGAGGGGGACCACGTGTGCCGAGGGGTACATGCGGAAGACAACTTGGCCGTCCACAGCGTGCCTCTAGGGCAACCACGTTTTTATGCTGAGGTACTGTTGCAAGGGGTTCCTGTTAAGATGGAGATAAACTCGGGGTCTGTATACTCCCTCATTTCCCATAAGGAGTTTTTGCGGATTCCCCCCAAGGAGCGACCCAAACTCAAAGAGATGGGGGCGAACTTAAGAGACGTGCAGTTAAATGTAATTCCAGTGCTGGGAATTGGGGACTTCGAGACACGGTACAAGGGACTCCGGAGGAAACTCCCCCTGGTAGTGCTAAGGGAGGGGGGGTGTAACCTCCTGGGAACCCAATGGTTCAAACCCCTGGACATCTTCATAGGCGGCGTCCATGCCATCGGGGGGAATGAGATTCAGGCAGTGTGCAACGCACACGCAGAGGTATTCAAGAAGGGGCTCGGGAAGTACAAGGGGCCCCCAGTTTCTTTCGACCTGGACCCGGAGGTCCGCCCAATTAGACTCAAGCCACGTCGGGTCCCATTCGCCTTAAAGGACAAAATTGAGGCGGAACTGGACAAACTAGTGGGGCAAGGGATTTTAGTGCCTGTGGACTCTGCAGAGTGGGAGACTCCTATTGTTACAGTGTTGAAAGCAAATGGGGAGGTGCGAATTTGCGCTGACTACAAGTGTACAATTAACAAGGCGATCCGCCCTAATGCCTATCCGGTGCCGGTAGTTAGCCATCTGCTAGCTACTTTACATGGGGGAAAGGTTTTCGCCAAACTAGACCTGGCACAGGCGTACCAGCAGCTTCCAGTAACCCCAGCCACAGCTGCTGCGCAGACCATTGTAACTCACAAGGGGGCATTCAAGATGACGCGCCTACAGTTTGGCGTGAACTCGGCGCCGGGGATATTTCAGTCTCTTGCGTTGTGGAACGCTTGTTAAAGAAATTACCGGGCGTCTTGCCATTTTTCGATGACATATTGATATCTGGGGAGAGCGAAGCGGAACTGGCCCAGAGACTAGATAAGGTCCTTACAGCCTTCGAATCCGCGGGATTGAGGCTGCGGAGGGACAAATGTGTGTTTCTGGCCAGGGAGGTGGAGTTTCTGGGGTTCCGTATAACCTCTGAGGGGGTGAAACCCGCTGAGTCCAAAGTCTCAGCTATTCAAAACGATCCTCGCCCCACCGCGAAACCGGAGCTGCAGTCTTTCCTGGGGCTGCTGAATTTTTACCATTCCTTCCTGCCCAGGAAAGCGACGGTCGCAGAGCCCCTGCATGGGCTGCTGAAGAAGGATGCGGTTTGGCGGTGGGGGGAGAAGCAGGAGCGGGCTTTCAGGGAACTCAAGCAGCTCCTCTCCTCGGAGGCTATTTTAACCCATTTCGACCCAAAGAAGCCGGTAGTCTTGGTCTGCGACGCCTCACCAGTGGGGGTGGGGGCGGTCCTGTGCCACGTGTTAGAGGGGGGGCGAGAAGCCCCAGTTGCATTCTACTCGAGATCATTGTCCAAGGCAGAACGGAATTACGCCCAAACAGATAGGGAGGCCCTTGCCATTGTGGCGGGTACAAAGAAGTTCCATGATTTTTTGTATGGTCGCCGATTCACCATTGTAACCGATCACAAGCCGCTGTTGGGTATCTTCACCTCAGACAAGCCCACTCCACAGATCCTCTCCCCCAGGATGCTTAGGTGGGCGATTTTCCTAAATGCATACAAGGGTTCGTTAGAGTACCGCCCCGGGAAAGAGATAAGCCACACGGACGCCCTCTCAAGGTCTCCTCTTCCCCACCTGGGGGACTCAAAGTGTGAGGTAGAGCAAGATAGCCAAGTCCTCCTCATAGAAGCCCTAAATGCACCCCCAATACTGCCCAAGGAAATTGCTGCCGCCACGGCCAAGGATAAAACTTTAGCCCTTGTGAGATCCTGGGTACAGAAGGGGTGGCCCACAGCTCCCCCCGCAAACGAGTTTGCTGCGTTTTTCAGGAAGAGGGTTGAGTTGTCCACAGAAAGGGGGTGTCTGTTGTGGGGGGAGAGGGTGGTGGTCCCACAAGCATTAAGAGCGAGGGTGCTACGGCTTTTACATGTCAGCCACCCAGGGATTGTGCGCTCTATAGCGCTGGCCCGAAGCTATTTCTGGTGGCCCCAGCTAGACGCAGACATTGAACACATGGTGAACAACTGCCAGAGCTCTCGACCTGAGGAGTCCCGCCTCCCACACAGAGAATGGGACACAGCTAGGGGGCCGTGGTCCCGCCTCCACATAGACTTTGCAGGGCCATTCAGGGGTTCATTCTTTCTGCTGGTGGTGGATGCATACTCCAAGTGGTTAGAGGTAATTCCAATGCGCAACACCTCATCAGCTGCAACCATAAAACAACTGCGCAGGCTGATAAGCACCTTCGGAATACCTGACGTCATTATTAGTGACAATGCGAGTTCCTTCACGTCAGCCGAGTTCCAGGCGTTCTTAGAGTCCAACACCATTCGGCACATTACCTCAGCACCCTTTCACCCTGCAACAAATGGCCAGGCGGAACGCCTGGTGCGCACAATGAAAGAGGGGCTGCGGCGCATGGGTCTGGGGGATCTGGACCGGCAGCTCTGCCAGTTTCTGTTGGCATACCGGGTGACGCCATTGGCGTCGGGATTCTCCCCCGCGGAACTCCTCATGAAAAGGAAGTTGCACTCATTATTAACTAGATTGGATCCCACCAGGGTCGAGGATAGAGGGAGAAACATTGAGCACAGCCCCACCAAAAACTTCCAGATAGGAGAGCCTGTTCATTGCAGAAACTACGCTACCACAGGACCAGCCTGGGTGCCGGGGGTAGTCATTAATCAAACAGGACCAGTCTCATACTGTGTCGAGACCAACACGGGTCTCCTCTGGAGAAGGCACGCTGACCAATTTAGGCATCAAGTGATTGGGGGGCCAGACAGAGGGGCGCAGCAGCAAAATTCAGCGTTAGGGTTCTCCTCCACCCGCTTATCCCAAGGGGGAGAAAACGAAGGGCAACAGTCCCAAACAAGGGGGGAAGCATAGGCTCAAACTCGTATCCTTTTCATACGCCAGTTTTACCGCCAGTTTTACCCAGTCCTTTGAAAGAGAGGAACGAGCTTGCCCTGTAGTTCTACCCAGTCCCTCGGAAGAGGGGAATGAGTTTGCCACTGTTGCCCCCGAATTAGATTTTGAGTTACCAAACCCGGGGGGGGGGGGGTTTCGGAGTGTTCCCCCACCCGTCCAAGCGAAGAGCGGGGTTTTTCTTTAGCCCCTAGTGCCCCCGGTTTTTCCACATCCGCATCAGAAACCCTTCCTCCCCCTTCTCCTGCCCATTCCAAAGCTGCAAGCCCGCAGCGAGTCACTAACGAGTCATCCTCTCCAATTGCAGGACAAGAGCCAGGAGGACACAGACGAGGGGGGACGGCCGAGTCAAGCATAACGGCCGCACGGCCAAAACGCACATGCGGGAAACTAGTTTGGTTGAGGGACTTTGTCCCATCTTAGGGGGGAAGGATGTTGTGTATTGAATGTATTTGTAACCACACGAATGGGTTCATGTAACACTGTAACCTTCTGTATGAGGACGCGAGCTAGTGGCCACCGGGGGCAGTAGCGAGCGCCCAGCTCACATGGTACACATTACTCAAATACCCTCAGCTGCGCGGGAAAGATTCCCGCGCTCACCTCACCTGGACAAGAAAGGCGTGACCAAGGATGACGTCACTTGGACAGTGGCCAATACCTGTCGAAGAGCCATATTCAATTGTATAGCCACCGTATAAAAGGAGCTGTTTGTCCGCCATTACCACATGTTCGTACTGTACTCCATGCAATAAAGATGTGCTAGGCTAGCTTACAGCTGTTGCCATTGTCTTGATTCCCAAACACTAAACTTACCATCCTGTGAGGGTCGCCACAAGGGTACGGTCGCCAAGAGTGGGGTAACCGCCCCATGAAGGCAAACCTCCCAAAAAACCTACAAGGCCCAGCGTCCTCCGCACCGCGCCACCCCACAACCAATGAGGCTGAAGGGCGCAAGCGCTGAGGAGGCGGGGCAGCCAGTGCGCAGGGTAAAAAAAACCATCAACGCACTGACAACTTCCCTCCCGGAGAAGCCATCCCCACCTCACCATGGCGGGCGGGCGGTCACGTTGGTTGCTGGCAGGGCCGCCAGCTTTTGGTGCCCTCTGCCCAGCCGGCGAAGACATCGACGCCGACAGGGACGGAAGACAGGCCGTGCCACGGAGGCATGGAAGGTGAGTGGGCCAGCGCAGAAGGCCACGTCAGGGAGACGCAGAGTACGAAAGGCCCAGACGACAACAGGTAAGTGGGGCTGGGGAGAGGAACTGAGGGGGGCGGAATGGGCCCTGAGACCACACCGCCTACCCAGGTCTGGGTGGAGAAAAAAGGGGGACACGAACCCGCCCACCCTCCCCCCTCAGTTCCATTCGCCGCCCCACTTACCTATTGCGGGCTGGGTCTTTCGTACTCTGCGTCTCCCCGGCGTGGCCTTCTGCGCTGGCCCACTCACCTTCCGTGCCTCTGTAACGTGTCCTGTCCTCTGTCCCTGCCGGCATCAAGACCTTCGCTGATCGGGCGGGGGAGAACCAAAAGCTGGCGGCCTAGCCGCCAACCAACGCGCCCGCCCACCCGGCAAAGGCCTCCTGGGTGTCCTCGCCAAGGATTGGAGGAATGAGGAAGAGCCCCTCCTCCCCCCGCACAGCTTCGGTGTGTGTGTCTGTGTGTCCTAACCGAGGCTTTGTGGGGGGTGAGGAGGAAGAGCCCCTCTTCTCCCCACGGAGCTACGGCATGTGTGTGGTTGTGTGTGTGGTTGTGGGGTGTGTGTGTGTGTGTATTTAGTGTGGGTGTTGTGTTGTGTGCGTGGATGTGTTGTGTGTGCTATGTGTGTATTGTGTGTGTGTGTGGTTGTGTGTTGTATTGTGTGTGTGTATTGAGTGAATGTGTGGTTGTGTTGTGTGTGTTGTGTGTAGTTGAGTTGTATGTGTGTATTGAATGAGTGTATGGTTGTGTTGTGTGTGTGTGTGTGTGTGTGTGTGTGTGTACCCTCCAAAACCACCCCAACTACCAGCACACATGTTATACCTGCCCGGCAGGGCCGGGGCAAAAATGCTAGTCTTAACCTATAAGAAAGGGGTTGGGGCGTACAAGTTCAGAATGCGTTTCAACACCCATCCAGCCTATCCCGTAATGCACCATTCACACTTACCGTACTTCCCTGACAACATCACCGCAAGGGTCCAGAGAACAAGAGTGGGTCCAGTGCCCCACAAATGCCAACAAAAAAAACTCCAAATCCCAGCATCCTCCGTGGCACACCACAGCCAATCAGACAGGATGGCCCGAGCGCGGAGGAGGTGGGACAGCCAGCACGTGAACACTGAAGCCAACGGCTGCTTCACGCACGCGCGTACTACAGCTAAGGACCTGATGTGGCCAGACGAGGCAGCGGCGTAGGCGCTGCTCTGCCCTGCCTGTCCTGCCGCCCTCAGCCACACTGCCTGAAACAGCGAAGGGAGAATGGCAAGGGCGAGAGGCAGGTATCTGTCAGGGGAGGTACCTATCCCCTGGTGGATACCTGCCTCTCGCCCTGCTATTTCCCCCTCCACTGTTTTAAGAGTAGCCCTTGAAACAGCTGAGGAGGAAATGCTAAGGCGCCAGGCAGGGATCCACCAGGGAGAGCGTCTTCCTTGATGAATACCTGCCTCTCGCCCTTGCCATTCCCCCTCCATTGTTTCAAGCCACCCCTTGAAACAGCGGTGGGGAAAATGCAAAGGCACCAGGCAGGGATCTGCCAAGGAGAGCGCCTCCCCTGACAGATACCTGCCTCTTGCCCTTGCCATTCTCCTTCCGCTGTTTCGAGCCAGCCCTCGAAACAGCAGAGGGGGAAATGTAAAGGCGCCAGGCAGGGATCCGCCAGGGAAGGCACCTCCCCTAATGGATACCTGCCTCTCGCCCTGCCATTCCCCAACCGCTATTTCGAGCCAGCCCTCGAAACAGCGGAGGGGGGAATTCAAAGGCACCTTCCCTCCAGGCACTGGCAGGGAAGGAGGAACGGATCATATCCGTCTCCCCCCCTTCCCTGCCTACTCACCTGGGTGCCGCCTCCCCTACTCATCTCCTGCCACCTGCCACCTCCCATCTGTGTGTGTGTGTGTGTGTGTGTGTGTGTGTGTGTGTGTGTAGAGTGACATACCATGATGCCCACCACTCTGTGGGTCAGGTCACACATTAATAGAAATGACCATGTATATTTCCATCTCTTCCAAAGAAATCCATTCATGGATACAAATCTTTCCAAGCTGGAGCACAAGAAATCATATGTATTGCACTTATTTCTCTGTAACCAATTGTAAAAGAAAAAGAAAAAAGAGAGCCAGAAAAAAATAGATAGAGGGGTGGGGGGAGATGGGCCACACACACACACCCCAAAAAACAATGCCAGTCAGCTGACTGTAATCTAAATCAATACCCCCGGCAACACTGGGAAATCAGCTAGTTAAATCTAAAATCTTATTGTTTACTAGCAGATTTTGCCCAGCGGTGCCGGGCATTTTAAAAATTTGTTGGGCAGTTAAGGGTTTTTTTTTTGTTTTCCTGAACAAATGGTGCTGGGCTGTGTTCAATGGTTTTTAAAGGTTTTGTGATTTTGTGACTTTGAGGCGCTGCGTCCGCCTGTGGCGGACTTGCGCTCTCAGTGTGTGTTTATTTTTTATTTTTTGTGCGCCGGCTTCCTCAGTGCCGGGCTCTTTAAATTTGGTTTTGGGGGAGTGAAGGGTTTCATTTGTGTTCTTGAACAAATGGTGCTGGGCTGTTTTTTTATGGTTTTTAAAGGTTTTTTGATTTTGTGGCTTAGTGGCGCTGCGTCCGCCTGTGGCGGACTTGCGCTCCCAGTGTTTGTTTTTTATTTATTTTGATTTTATTTTTGTTCATGCAAATTTTATTTTGATTTATTTAATTTAAATATTTTTAATTGTAAATTTAATTTGGTGTTTTATTTTTTTTGTTTGGTGTTTTGGTTTTTTTGAGTGAAAAGTGATTTATGGTGGGTTTTTTTGTATTTTTTGAGAGTAGTGTGTATATTTTTGAATGTTGTGCTAACTTATTTTTTGCATTTTTGAATTTTGAATTTATCTTTGCAGTGGCAATGTTTTTGGATGTCTTTTTTCTTTTGGCCTCTGGGTGGGGGTGGTGAGCTTTGCTTCCTCTCTACCATTCTCCTCTTCTGTCCTCTGGGTGTCGCTTCCGGTAAGTGTTACTTCCTTTTTGTTGGTCATTCGAGTTCCTGTCGCCATGAAGTGAAGACGTCTTCATGGTAAGCTCTCTGATTTATTTATTTATTTATTGGGGGGTTGAGTTTTTGTTGGGGGGGCTGTTGTTTTTTGTTGTGTGTTTTTGTGTATGTGTTTGTGTTTATTTTTTAAAGGTTAGATTTTTGGTTTTGACTGTTTTTGATTGTTTTTGGTTTGTTTTTTGGTGCGTTCTTTTTTTAGGGGGGGTGCCTTTTGTTCTCACAGGCCATGCTTGGTGGCCCGTGTGAAGGAAGGGCACTTGCGACGGGGGTGCCTTTTCTTCCCATGGGCCATGCTGGGTGGCCCGTGGGTAGGAAGGGCACTTGCGGGGGGGGGGGGGGTGCCTTTTCTTCCCATGGGCCATGCTGGGTGGCCCGTGGGTAGGAAGGGCACTTGCGGTAGGGGTGCCTTTTCTTCCCATGGGCCATGCTGGGTGGCCCGTGGGTAGGAAGGGCACTTGCGGCGGGGGTGCCTTTTCTTCCCTAGAGCCATGCTGGGTGGCCCGTGGGTAGGAAGGGCACTTGCGGCGGAGGTGCCTTTTCTTCCCTAGAGCCATGCTGGGTGGCCTGTGGGTAGGAAGGGCACTTGCGGGGGGGTGCCTTTTCTTCCCATGGGCCATGCTGGGTGGCCCGTGGGTAGGAAGGGCACTTGCGGCGGGGGTGCCTTTTCTTCCCATGGGCCATGCTGGGTGGCCCATGGGTAGGAAGGGCACTTGCAGCGGGGGTGCCTTTTCTTCCCATGGGCCATGCTGGGTGGCCCGTTTGGAAGAAGGGCAGTTGCGGTGGGGGAGTGTGGGTTGCTTTTATTTTTGGCACGCCGGCTGGCCCTTCGAACGGAAGGGCAGCGGCGGCCGGGTTTTTTGTTTGTACTTGTGTTTTTTGCGCGCCGCTGGCTCTTCGAACGGAAGGGCAGCGGCAGCGGGGGTGTGTGTTATTTTTCCCCCCACGGGCAATGCTGGCTCACCCGTGGGGATGAATGGCAGCGGCGGTGGCTTTTTTTTAGCTTTTATTTTTCACGCGCCGGCCACCTCAGCGTTCTGCGCGCTAATGGCGTGTAGGACGCTAGGGCTTGTAGTTTTGGCTGCGCGTGTTTGGTTTCTGCTGCGGCTTTTCTTTTGCGGCTTTTTTAATTGGCTGCGGCGCGTTTTCGAATGTTCCTTTTGCCGCGCCGCTCAGCCTGATTGGCTCTGGCGCGGCGCGGTGAAAGGAACTTTGGGAATTGAAGTTCCCTTTTTTTGTTTGCGACTGGGGGGCTCCTGCCCCCGGGTCGAAAATTTCAACCCGACAGTTACCTGCGAACCCCGTTCGGGTGAGTGAACGGAGGCTCGGACAGGTCTAGTGGGGCCTGGTGCAATATCCTTTGTCACATTCCAATGGTTAACGCACCATTTTATAGGTATAGATCAGTCATCTTCACCACCTGCCATTCTCTTATTGGACTCAAGATGGCGTATGTGGCTTTTTCCCCCTTGCTGATATTCCCACAACCACCCTGTGAGGTGGATCAGGCTGAGAAAGCCAAAACCCAATAGCTAAGTACCAGAGGCAGAAGGTCAATTGAAAAAGTTTTTTAATTTTTTTTTTGCTAGCTAGCACATGTGCAGGGTGCAATGCAGGATGCAACCAGTTGAACAGCAATTTTGTTGTTCAGTCCCACAGTCAATTCTGACCCTTTGCGACTCCATGGACCATTGCCCATCAGGCACCTCTGTCTTCCACCATCTTCCTCAGCCCGCCCAGCTCTGTGCCCATTGCATCTACAATCACATCTAGCCATCTAATTTTTGGCCACCCCCTTCTTCTTTTGCCCTCCACCTTTCCCTGCATCAAGACTTTCTCAAGTGAATACTCTCTTTCCAGCATCAAGGCTTTCTCAAGTGAATACCCTCTCATCTAGTAAAGATGGAGCTAAAGTACTTTAGCTTCATCTTTACTATTTGACCTAATGAGCAGTCAGGGTTGATTTCATTTAGGATCGATTTATTTGTTATCCTTGCTGTCCAGGGTACTCTCAAGACTCTCCTCCAACACCAGATTTCAAAGGCATCTATTCTTCTGCGTTCAGCTTTCCTAATGGTCCAGCTTTCACAACTATACATTACCACCGGGAATACCATTGCTAAGACAATAGTGCAGATCATCGGAGAGCACTGCCCGTGGTTCCCGGAACACGGTTCACTTCGATTCACAGACTGGGTCAGGGATAACTTTATATGAAGAGCCAAGAGCGCCAGTAGAGGTTTTGACAGCTTGGCGGGAGTGTAAGGTGGCTCTTGAGAGGTTTGGCACCGAGGCGACCTGCAGACTTGCAGCCATGTCGATCGTACCATCTCCCCCGCCCCCCCCCGTACACATCGACATGCCAGCAACTCCCACAGATAGTGCCACCTACCACCATAATAGCCTCCCCTTTGGAATCGGTTCCGGTTCCGACTGCCACGTGTAACACCGAAGAACAAAACACCCATCGTAGGGAGAGTAAGAGCACGTTTCGAGCCATGATAGAACTAGAGAGGGAAAGGGGCGAGCTTAGCGCAGAAGAGTTAAGTGAGCTGCTGCAGGTTTGTCCCATTCAGTACGGCACTGACAATCAGGGCAACGCAATTGCAGTCTATGCCCCGATGCCCTACAAATTGCTATCCAAGATTCGGACAGCAATTAGGGACACAGGTCTGCAGAGCACATTCGTCAGAGGTCTCCTCGAGACTCTCTTTCATGGTCGCATTCTTTTGCCTCAAGACCAGAAAGATATGTTGAGAATGATGCTCACGCCTAGCCAGTATCTCATTTGGGACAGCGAGTACCAGTTAGAAGTGCAGAAGAGAGGGGCACAGTCAGGTGGTGTGTTCATGGCAGAACAGCTCTATGGCACTGGTGGTTTTTGCCACCATTGATGCACAAGGCGTTTTGCCACAAGACACCCTGTTTGTAGCCAGCCAGTGTGCTTACAGAGCTTATCAGAAGGTGCCAGCCAGCGGGGAAACCTGCAAAGAGCTACAATAGTGTAAGGCAGGGCATGTAGGAGCCCTACATGGATTTCATCAATAGGCTAGAGGTTGCGATCAGACAGCAGATAGACTATGCGGAAGCTCAGGAAGAGCTCATGATCAAATTGGCCAAAGACAACACAAACCTGGATTGCCGAAGGGTACTGCAATCTTTGGGCCATCACCCTGACGGAAATGATACGAGCTTGCTCAGACATTGGAAATGGGGCTGCTGGCAGCCGCGGTACAAGGGCAAGGGGGACGCTCCAATCCCAAAGGGAATTGTTTCAATTGCGGCAAGCCAGGGCATTTCAAAAGGGATTGCCGAGCCGGGGGGGGGGGGGCACAATCACCCCAGAGCAGGGGGAGGAGGCTGCCCTGAGAAGCCATCCAGGATTTGCCCAAAATTCCACAAGGGGTATCACTGGGCCACTGAATGCAGGAATGTGCCACACTCGGGAAACCTCCGATCAGGCCCGTCTCTGGCCCTGGCACAAACAGATACCCAGTAAAAGAGAGGCAGACAGTTTTCAACACCCCAGGCAAAATGTGGGGGAGTGCGGGGATAGATTTGGTGGTTCAGGGAGACATCTAATTAGCTTTGCCGGGGCAGGTTCATCTCGCCGATTCACAGATCAGCGGCCTCTTCCTGTTCGATGTCTTCGGTCTTGTGCTTCCACGCTCAAGTGCAGGGAAGAGGGGGATCTTTATAGTCGTGGGAGTAATTGACTCAGACTATGAGGGAATTGTTAAAATACAGATTTTGACCACGATGCCTCAAACAATCAAGAAGGAAGAGTCAGTGGTATAATAATATGTCCCTAGTCATCAAACATGGCCTTTTCCTGATGCTTGAACTGCTTTTAGAGGAGCTGTTGTGTCCCTGTATCAAAGGTGGGCCCCTTGACTTCCTCTTGCAGTTTTATGATGATGCTGATAGCCAAATGGTGCAAAAGAATATTGTTTACCACATTGTCTGAAGATGCTCATCTTTCATCACCTGACATAGATAGCCAATTGATTGGAAAGCCAGGTGTTGTTTAGTTAAATTTGGACTCTGATTGGCCTTATGCCAAAGGGGGAGGTCAGGTCAGGCTTCCTTTGCTTTACCAGACCTCATGGTCACTCTGATCCAGAAAGATGGAGGATTAGCACCTCACCTGGTGCTGCTGTTCATAATGGTAACTTAGAAATAGTTAGATTATGTTTCTTTGGTGGGGAAAGCCTGTTATGCTGAAACCCTGATGTATTTTGATTAGCTGTATTTTGATCGTTTTGTATCTCGAACTACCTATGAACCTGAAGAAATAAACAACGTTGATTCTCCTAACAGCCTGATCTTTGGGAAGGGGTAAGATAAGAGTTTAGCCAATTTCCATGCTACTTGATTTTTCATTCTCTCCAATTTAATTTTGTTGGGACTTCCTAAGGTAGGAACCCCGGTACTTGCAGCCTTGGGCTGGACTGAGCTTTTGAAACCTACAGGTCAGAGTCTTTGGGCGGGAGAGACCCAAGAAGGCAAGGCTTGGAGAGGTTTAAAACTCATAAGTGGCCCAAATGATTTTGCTCCCTTTTTTCCTGCCTGCAGGAGGTTTGAAGGCTAGGAGAGGTTCCAGGGGGTTTGGATCTACAGACTGGCCTGAGATTAGAGATCTTGAAGAGGAGGAAGCACAGATTTTAGTAATCACAAAACACATTGGACAGGAGCACCCAAAACTGAAGGTATTTGTTAACCATAGACCTTTCGTGGGGCTGATCGACACAGGAGCAGACATCACAGTCATTTCGAAGCATGAGTGGCCTCGAGAGTGGCCCTTAGAGGAGGTGGACCAGGTCTGTGGGGTAGAAGGAATGCAGACAGCTTTCCAGAGCTTGTCTTGGATGACAGCCACCACAGCGGATTTGAACACTCAAGCGTTAATCAGACCTCATGTCCTCCCAGTCCACATCAACCTGTGGGGAAGGGATCTGCTTGCAAAAATTTTCACCACCCTTAAGTTAGAATGAGCCACACAGCCCTTCCCCTAACATGGGTCGTCACAGAACCCCAGTGGGTAGAGCAATGGTCCATCGTGGGGGAGAAATTAGAAGCACTCAAACAGTTAGTTAAAGAACAGTTGGACGCGGGGCACATCAAACCATCCACTTCACCATGGAACTCACCCGTTCTTGTAATCAAGAAAAAATCTGGCAAGTGGCGGCTTTTGCATGACTTATGAAGCATCAACAAATGCATACAGCCCATGGGAGTGTTGCAGTGCGGCATACCGAACCCCAATATGATACCCAGGGATTGGGAGATTTTTGTCATTGAGCTAAAGGGCTGTTTTTACACAATTCCACTATGTCCTCAGGATCACGAGAAATTCACCTTTACGGTGCCAGTTGCTAATCACAAAGAGCACACTCGCTGTTTCCATTGGAAAATGCTCCCACAAGGAATGCTCAATTCACCTACTTTATGTCAAATTTATGTCCACAAATTTATGTCCTTCAAAATTGTAGGGAGATGCACCCCCAAGCCATAGTTTACCATTACATGGATGATATCTTGATGGGGGGGCAGGGTCCCCTCACAATGGTTAGGAGAGCTAGAGGATTCGCTAAAGCCATACGGGCTACTTATAGCCCCAGAAAAGGTTCAAAAGCAACAGCCATATCTGATCCTGGGGCACAAATTGATGCAAGCGTATTCGATCCCCACAATTCCACGGTTGAAAATCGTGGAATAAACTGCTTATGTTGAGCTCCAACAGCTCTTGGGGATGCTGAATTAGGCAAGACCCTATTTCAAGCTACCCACAGAAACACTCAGCACTCTGTTTCACCTCTTAACTAAAGGGAAACAGCCCGCTGACACAATACAGATTGATGCTGCCGCCCAAGAAGCCATCAGGCACATTAACATGGCTTTGGCTGAGATCTGGGTGGATCGGGTACCAGAACCCAACCAGCCACTTGATCTCTTCATTCTGGGTACCTCTAAGTCCTATTTTGCAGTTCTGGGCACTAAGGGAGACAAGGACGCTGCATGTTTGGTAGAATGGATCTATTTGCCTCACACGTCAGCCAGGAATATAATTTTCCCCTCAGAAATGCTGGCTGAGCTGATCCAAAAAGGGCTCATGAGAGCCAAAGATCTCTCGGGGTACGATGTCAAAGAAATAGTCCTCCCGATCAGCAAAGAGCAAGTCTTGCACCTTATGGCCAATGGAGACTCGTTCTCCATAGCTTTCACTGGGTACACCGGGGAAATAGGCTTTCACTACGCCAAAGACAAGCGGCTCATCTGTATGCAGAGAGACACAGTCACGCTAGGAGCCAGCCTTTCCGATCATCCTTTACAGGACTCGCTGATGGTCTTTACCGATAGTAGCAAAACGCAGGGGGTGGTCACTTGGCAGACCCCAGAAAAATGGGAAATTAAATTTACCATGCCACAGAAATCTGCCCAGAGAGCCAAGGATGCGGCAGTCATTTTATCCCTTCAACTGTTTCCCAAACAGGATTTGAACATCATCACTGACAGCATGTATGTGAGGAATCTCGTTTATCAATTGCCGGGGGCATATATCTCCCCCGCAATTGACAATAACTTAATGGCATTGTTTCTTTCTCTACAACACCTGCTGCACCAGTGAATGGGCAGTCTATACATAGCCCACATTCGCAGTCACCAGGGTTTGCCCGGTCGGTTGTCTGAAGGCAACGAGCGAGTGGATCAAGCCGTCAAACTGGCAGGGGGCTTGTTTGCCACACCAATCCAAAGCCACACTGTCTTTCACCAGAACACAAAGGCGCTGGCGAAGCAGTTCAACCTGCCTCTTGCCCAGGTGCAGCAAATCATCCGCTCATGCCCACAATGCGCAGGAATGCACTGCGCGCCAGAATGGGGAGTCAATCCCCGTGGCCTTAAGGCCAACCAGCTTTGGCAAATGGATGTAGCACATTACCCCGAGTTCGGGAAGTGGAAATGCCTGCACGTCACAGTGGACACCTTTTCTCATTATGCATGTGCTACCACTCAAAAGGGGGAGACTGCAAAGCATGTGCAGAAACATCTTCTTGCTTGCATCGCTATAATGGACAAACCAGAAGCCATAAAAATGGATAACGGGCCCATCTAAGTTTCCGCGGCCGCAGCAGACTTTTGTCAGACTTGGGACATCAAATTAACTCATCGCATTCCTTATAATTCCACAGGGCAAGCTATCATGGAGAGAACTAACCGCACTTTTAAATCCCTTTTAGAAAAACAGAGAAGGAGGGATGAGACTGGCCGTACCCTTCCGGACTTCCAACAAAGACTATACACCGTTTTGTTTACTTATAACCATTTAAATATGATTTTTTCAGAATTTTCCCCTCAGGAGCAGCATTTCCAGAGCGCAGATGCGAGATCTTGCGTGGAGAGGTCCTGTCAAATTAATTACATGGGGTAGGGGCTATGCAGCTGTTCTCTCCCCTACAGGTCCGCTTTGGGTGCCCAGCAGGTGCGTGAAACCAGCCCTATGATGACCGCATGGCGTGGTACCAGCCGCCCCAGAACCCGATTCCGAAACTTCAACAGATGGGAGTGCAGCTCCAGCTGCCGAAGTGGAGGAAGCGCAAGACCCCCAGGACAGCGCCAGCCACCCCAGTGACATGGGGGCAGATCAAGCGCCTTAGCGAGCAGGCTGCAGGTGACCACCTTACTGCGAGACCAAGGAAGGGACAATACACCCAAAAACTTTAAGGCAGCAATCATTGCCCAGCTCACCTACAACTCATTGCTCATTTTGGCTTGCGGACCTCCGCGGGGGGGAGGGGGTTGCCCCAGTAGACTGGGTCAATGGTCTATGACAGGAATTCTCAACCTTTTAAAGCCGGGGGCTGGGTCACGCTCCCTCAGACAGCTTTGGGGGCCAGACAGCCATTTTGCCTTTCTTCCATCACATGGCACTTCCTGGTGTGGTGGTGGGGGCACATTAAATGGTGCCATGGGCCATTTAAAAATCCCTGCTCTATGCCATGGGCTGAATAGATGCTAGAGAAACCTGGGGATCATGGTGCATTTTCTGCTGTTTTTGCCACTTCCGCCACTCCCCATGGTGGCGGAAGCGAGGGCAGCACGTTTCTGTTGCATTTTTGACACTTCCAGTGCATTTTTGGTGCTTCCAGTGGTAGCAGAGGGGTCCTCACCACGGGCCAGATTAATTGGCACTGTGGGCTGGGTCCTGCCTGTGGGCCATAGGTTGGGAACCTCTGCTTTACAGGATCTTCCAGAAGGGCTAGCATACAGAGTAGACCCCACCCACCCACCCACCCTCCAAGGACCAGAGCCCCTGGGTAACCTGGAAGAATATATAAAAGGAATACTTCTGGATAGGAATAGTTGTGCAATTAAGAGTGGCTTGGGAAGAAGCCAAGAGGCACTTGAACCCTAAGCCACCTATGAAGCACAGCTAACTGGGGAGAAAGGGAGCACCAGGAATGGAGACATTAGCAGCATGAAGCCCAGTCCAGCAGACCTACCACAAGCCAGTTGTGGGACTGGAGGAGGCAGCATTAACAGCAACACTAAAACTCAGGGACATCAGTCTGCCAAACAAAAATGGGAGCTTTACTAGTGTCTTTAGTGCAGGCATACAGGACCTCCCAGTTGTGGGAGGCCCAACTTATTAAAGGGGCCATAAGAGAGACTAACCTGATAAAGGTAGCTGGGAGACTCTTCAACTCTAAAAAGTCCATGCAAGAAGGAATAAGCCTTTCTAGATAGCAATGGGGATTTCTTCTCAATACAAATGCCATCTTCAAAAGAGAAGGGAAGAACCTGCAACAGGGTCAAGAAAGAGTTAAATTGCTACTCTGGAATTGCTACAGTCTTGCTAATTTTCAACCCATCTATGTGCATGTTAAATGAATGAAACTGATTAGACAGGATCAAATGTTTATGTATTACATTAACTGAAGCTTATGCAACATAATCAGAATGCAATGGAGTGCTAATCATCCTTACTTAGTAAGCAGTTTACCATAAAACCAGGAGTAACAAGCCTTGGCATGTTTAGAGCCTACTCCTTTCACATACACATAAACAACAGCCTTCACTTTATGCCTTTCCTGTGTGCCATCATACTTTGGAATTTACAAAAATACAATGCACTAGTAATGATAGTGAATGTGTGAATCACCATTCTTTTTAAGTGGGAATGCTACTGAAGATAGTCTTTCTCCCTACCCACATGCTCCTTATCAATTTGCAGGCCTTCAGTGCAATTCTATATAACTGGGATGGTGAATCTTTGGTCCACCCAATGCTTTTGACTGCACCAATCAGCAGGGGCAGTGCCAGGGTTGTGGTGGCTCAGTGGCTAAGAAGCTCACCTTGTTAGCTGGAAGGTCGGTAAGTCGGCAGTTCGAGACCCAGGTACTGCATGACGGAATAAGCGCCCATGTGGTATCCGCGCACACAATTGGTATACTGGCCCTGACAGAACCCCGGTGATGGGTGATCACCTCGTTGCCAGGGGTTCCTGAAGGGACAGAAATTGGGGGAGCGGAATATTAGATAGGGTTTAATTCACCCACAGCTGACCTGACAAGCAGCTTGGACAATAGGGGTGGCCAAATAGAACGTGATTCTACCCATGAGTAAGCGATCTTCGCGGCCCGGGTCTACGCCGGAACCGTGTCCGAATCATCCCGGAGGACAGCGCTGCAGCTCTGGTCGGAAAGCCTTCTGATCTGAGTGACAGCTACGCGGCGAGGCATTCCAGAGAGGCAGAGCACGCTCCAAAGCTCTGCGGCAGCTTGCTCAGTGGGAAAACGCGTTCCGCTCAGGGTCGGCTGTGAAACCCTGACTCCAGCGCAGAGGCCGCTGAGGGCCCGTGGCAGCAATCCACGCTCCGAGCTCCTTCCCAGAGGTTCGTCACGCCAGACCTGTTACCTGAACTCAGACGCGTCGCTTCGTCCCGAGGAGGAAAACTTCAAAGGACCGGCAGGTAATATGGGGACTTGCCCTCAGAGGCAATGTCCGACCGCTAACCAGAGAGTTCACTTAATGGAACTCAAGCCCCTGGCCAGGGTATCCCATACACGCATTCACAGCGCTAAGTTAGCGGATCTTTTGGCGTACTTGGGGGGAAATTGTCTGCTTTACCGGCATGCTTAACCTCCAACTTTGGGACAGGATAGGAGCCTGCATTCACCAAGCCCTGAGAGCTCCAGATTGCATAATCAGCACATGGAGCAAGTGTAGGAAGCTCATAGCAGAGGTAGACCCAGTCCGGATAGAGACCCAGGAACCTCCGGCGCAGTCAGAGCCATCAGCCCCAACGGCTCTCTATCCGTCATTTCAGCTCAAGCAGGGTAGTGTAGGGAGCTTTCCCTCAGTGACAGCTGCAGACGTCACTGATGGAATGCATGGAATGAGAAGCGCTGGCGCTTCTCTGACAGTTACAGGTTCCCAAGCTACCAAGAGTTCCATTCAGCGCATGGTTGAGGAAGAGATCAGTAAGGGGGAGTTGCCAGCAGAAGAGATAGCTGAGCTTAGGCAGATATGCCCAGTTCACATAGAGATAGATGCCCTCATGGGCCAGCAGCGAACAGTCTATTCGCCAGTTCCGTTCAAGCTGCTCATGGCTATACGGAAGGCCATCACAGAGACAGGACTTCAGAGTCGCTTCACCAGGGGCACGCTTCAGCAAGTGTGCAAAACCATGATGCTCATTCCGTACGACTGGAAAGCTGTCATGCGAATGATGCTCAACCCCAGCCAGTATTTGCTATGGGACAGCGAGTATCGTCTCGAGGCACAGGCAAGGGCTGCCAGGATGGGCAGAGCAGTAATCCCTGACCAAGGCATAGTCCGTTCCTGTCCACATTGTGCAGGGGCGGTAGGGGGGCCCTCGTGGGGGGGTCAACCCATGAGGGACAGAGGCCAACCAGGTGTGGCAGATGGACGTCACACATGTTCCGCAGTTTGGCAGATGGCAGTACATGCACGTTTGCATTGACACTTTTTTACAGTTTGTTTGGGCTACAGCGCAGAAGGGAGAAACGGCTTCCCATGTGGAGCAGCATCTCCTTTCCTGCTTTGCGGCCATGGGCAAACCACAGTACGTGAAGACCGACAATGCTCCATCTTATAGCTCCAGGCAGCTGGCCACCTTCATGGCCACCTGGGACATTAAGCACACCTTTGGCGTTCCATACAATCCGCAAGGGCAAGCGATTGTGGAACGGGTCAATCGGACGCTTAAGTCCTACATTGACAAACAAACAGAAAGGGGGGAGCCACCAGCCCTCCCCAAAAATCAGGGTCAGGTTTAAAAGTGCTCCCTGGCCGAGGGAGCCGAAGGATGCCGCAGCCGCTGCGTGAAGCCGTCCCTCCCCGCCCCCTGCCACCGGGCGGGGAGGTTAAAAGGTTAAAAGGGCTCCCTGGCTGAGGGAGCCGAAGAACGCCGCAGCCGCCGCGCGAAGCCGTCCCTCCCCGCCCCCTGCCACCGGGCGGGGAGGTTTAAAAGGGCTCCCTGGCCGAGGGAGCCGAAGGACGCCGCAGCCGCCACGCGAAGCCGTCCCTCCCCGCCCCCTGCCACCGGGTGGGGAGGTTAAAAGGGCTCCCTGGCCGAGGGAGCCGAAGGACGCCGCAGCCGCCGCGCGAAGCCGTCCCTCCCCGCCCCCTGCCACCGGGCGGGGAGGTTTAAAAGGGCTCCCTGGCCAAGGGAGCCGAAGGACGCTGCAGCCGCCGCACGAAGCCGTCCCTCCCCGCCCCCTGCCACCGGGCGGGGAGGTTAAAAGGTTAAAAGGGCTCCCTGGCCGAGGGAGCCGAAGGACGCCGCCGCCGCCGCGCGAAGCCGTCCCTCCCCGCCCCCTGCCACCGGGCGGGGAGGTTTAAAAGGGCTCCCTGGCCGAGGGAGCCGAAGGACGCCGTAGCTGCCGCGCGAAGCCGTCCCTCCCCGCCCCCTGCCACCGGGCGGGGAGGTTAAAAGGGCTCCCTGGCCGAGGGAGCCGAAGGACGCCGTAGCTGCCGCGCGAAGCCGTCCCTCCCCGCCCCCTGCCACCGGGCGGGGAGGTTAAAAGGGCTCCCTGGCCGAGGGAGCCGAAGGACGCCGCAGCCGCCACGCGAAGCCGTCCCTCCCCGCCCCCTGCCACCGGGCAGGGAGGTTTAAAAGGGCTCCCTGGCCGAGGGAGCCGAAGGACGCCGCAGCCTCCACGCGAAGCCGTCCCTCCCCGCCCCCTGCCACCGGGCGGGGAGGTTTAAAAGGGCTCCCTGGCCGAGGGAGCCGAAGGACGCCGCAGCTGCCACGCGAAGCCGTCCCTCCCCGCCCCCTGCCACCGGGCGGGGAGGTTTAAAAGGGCTCCCTGGCCGAGGGAGCCGAAGGACACCGCAGCCGCCACGCGAAGCCGTCCCCCCCCGCCCCCTGCCACCGGGCGGGGAGGTTTAAAAGGGCTCCCTGGCCGAGGGAGCCGAAGGACGCCGCAGCCGCCGAGCGAAGCCGTCCCTCCCCGCCCCCTGCCACCGGGCGGGGAGGTTAAAAGGGCTCCCTGGCCGAGGGAGCCGAAGGACGCCGCAGCCTCCGCGCGAAGCCGTCCCTCCCTGCCCCCTGCCATCGGGCGGGTAGGTTAAAAGGGCTCCCTGGCCGAGAGGCCCTTCGGCTGCACCACCTGGTCGGCGTTCCGGCCCCGCCCTCCACCCCTCGCCAGGACTTAAAAGGCGAGGGGGTCTGCCGGGCGAGTCCACCGCCGCAGTGCTCCCGGCCCCGGTGGGGGCGAAGAGGCCCTCCGGCCACACCACCGGCCGGCGTTCCGGGCCCCGCCCTCCACCCTTCGCCAGGACTTAAAAGGCGAGGGGGTCTGCCGGGCGAATCCTCCACGCAGCGCTCCTGGCCCCGGTGGGGGTGAAGAGGCCTTCCAGCCATGCCACCGGCTGGCGTCCCAGGGCCCTGTCCCCCCCTTCATAAGACTCTGGAGGCAGGGTTTTTTGTGGGTGGCTTCAGGTGAATTGTTTTCTTTTTTTCGGATGTGTGCTGATATTTTGTATTTTGTGGATTGTTTTGCTTAATATTGTAATTTGTATTATTGTACTTATGTGAAACACTGTATTGATTATTGTATTTTGAACACTGTATCTTGTATCGTATATGTAAACCCCTTGAGTTGTCCTGGGGTCATTTATATGTTGTTAGCCGCTCTGAGTCGGCCATGTGTTGAGTAGGGCGGGATACAAATTGAAGTATAAAATAAAAATAAAATAAATAAATTGTCTGAACAAGGTATTGTTTACGTACAATCACCTTAATGTTTTATCGGATTGCACTCCGCAGGAGAAGCACTTCCGTCGCATGGAGGCTCTCTCGCGGCCGATGGTGCGTTACCGAGTGCCACCAGATCCTTCCTGGAAGGGCCCGGCGCCTCTCATAACATGGGGAAGAGGGTATGCTGCAATTATGTCTCCTACAGGCGTCATCTGGATTCCGGCCAGGTGTGTCAAGCCTCACTTTGAGTCCAATGGCGTGGGCCCAGGCAGTTCCGGGCCCGATCTCGGAGATGGAGGAACTAACCTTGATGGGGAGAGCCAAGCGGAGGAGGCGGCGACAGCAGATGACAGCGCCAAAGATCACCTGGGGGATGGCCAAGTCCCTGTGCCAGGAGGCGGCGGACGCCATTCGGCGGGAGGACAAGGAGCCAACACTGGAAAACATCTTGATTGCAGCCTTTCCCCTGATTACAGCTAATTCCATGATGACCGCCATCATCTTGATCCTTTCCCTGCTTGCGGGGGGAGGCGTTCAAGCAGCTTCACTGGAAGCCAACAACCTGATGCCAGGCGGAGATCTCTCTGCCCAACTGCAGTACAACGTTTGGGAAAGATTGGCGAACCTCGTCAATCAGTCCGATTTTTGCCTGAGGCAGACCACCGCTTCTGCCTCTATTCTGAGCACTTGTCTCATCCCGGTGTGTCACTCCCCAGATGCGCACATCAGGAATGGTGACTGGTTGGTGAAGCGGATATTTGGTCCATTTTACAAGACTGCCTTTTCAACGTACGCACATTGGGGAACCCAAGTCACCAAAGTCTTACTGGCTGATGTGGCCACTCTCTACACTCCCCGAGTGGCGGTCAGCCCGAACTCTATTTGTGCTCGTATGACCGGCTGTTCTGCGGTCGAAGGGCCACAGTGCCATTGCCTCGACCCTGGCAACAGCAACTGGACTTGCAATAACCCAGAGACTATTAGCTCAATGTATGCTCATGTTACCTTGCCTTCAGGATGGTTTTTTACATGTAACCAGTATACTTGGAACTACATTCCTGCAAATGTATCTGATTCCCTTTGCTGTATCAGTCGTTTGACATTGTTGCTTCCCACTAGAGATATGGTTGCACCAAGCATAAATGTATCTTCACACATATGGCATGCTCGTGCCACCCAGTTAGACAGCTCATGTGATAGCAACATCAGAATTCTGAGTAAAGCTGAGTATGTTTCGTTAGCAGTCAGCTTGTTTGGCGTGCCAGGCTTAGCCGTAGGCAATGCTCGGAGAATTGGTCAATTGGCTTGCACTTTGGCAAAAGCCATTAACCACACCTCCTTGGCGATAGCGCTGCTTAATCAAGAGCAGACAGAGCTTCACCATGCCATACTGGATAATCGAGCAGCTATCGATTACCTCTTGCTGTTACATCATTTGGGTTCCGAGTCTGTCCATGGCATGTGTTGTTTTAACCTCACGGACAACTCGCGTAAGGTACAGAGTCAACTCACAGACCTCCATACCTTGGTTGAAAACATCAAGGAGGATGCTACATGGGCATGGTGGAATTCGTTATGGTCCTGGTTCCCATGGGGTTGGCTACAAAAGACACTCAAGGTGATTGTGGGGGTGATAATACTGGGAACAACCGTGTGTTGTTTCATGCAATGTATTCCCTCGCTGATGTCAAGATGTCCCCCATGGAGAGAACCCCGGAATGTCCTCACTCCACGTCAGCTGATGCCGCTCCTACGCCGAGTCATCTGTCAGGTCCAATTAAACAAATAAAGGGGGAGTGTGGTATCCGTGCACACAATTGGTATACTGGCCCTGACAGAACCCCGGTGATGGGTGATCACCTCGTTGCCAGGGGTTCCTGAAGGGACAGAAATTGGGGGAGCGGAATATTAGATAGGGTTTAATTCACCCACAGCTGACCTGACAAGCAGCTCGGACAATAGGAAGCTAATGACTAACTCGCTAGTCATGTAATGGGTAATCTCGCATCTGCGGAATTACCTTAAATCCTAAAACCAATACCAGCCACATGTTTACTCTAGATAGCTTGGAACAATGGAGTTCCCCTGTCATTGTTTAGTTAAGTTAATTAACTCCCCTGTAGAGTTTCCCAATTAACTCGTGTAAACATGGCGTATGGATTCTGCCAGATCGCAGTTCTTTTGCATGCAGCCGGTACATGATAAATACTGATGATTTGCCTCATTAAATCACTGGTCTTCGCTCCATCTTGCCTCGTGTCTCATTGCTTGACCAGTCTCCTCCGGGACCCAACAGCCGCTTTGCGGCCCCGATCCAACACGCCCATCTCTGTCCCAGCTCCTGCCAACCTTGTTCAAAAGCAAGAAATTGCAAGTAGATAAATAGGGACCGCTTCGGTGGGAAAAGATTTTGGGGACATGAAAGGAGCTCATTCGGGCGTCCTTTGAGCAGAGTTCCTCCAGCAAAAATTATTTCAACCCAGAATAATTTCTGACACAAAATCATTATTATAGCTGGGGCAGTGCTAAAGGATTGTTGGAGTTGTGTTCCAAAATGTCTAGAAGGCCAGGAATCCTCCATGCTTGCAAAGAATATAAATTTATGTTTATAAATAAGTTTCATAAATCAGTGCTTGTAAGGTAAAGATTTCCCTTGCTCGAAAGCCAGTCATATCCGACTCTAAGGTTCAGTGCTCATCTCTGTTTCAAAGCCAAATAGAAGTGCTGTCTACTTCTGCAGACGTTTCCGTGGTCATGTGGCAGGCATGACTAGACACCGGAGCGCATGGAATGCTGTTTACCTTCCCCCCGAAGTGGTCCCTATTTATCTACTTGCAATTTCTTGCTTTCGAACTGCTAGGTTGGCAGGAGCTGGGACAAAGACGGGAGCTCATTCCGTCCTGCAGTACTCGGGAATAGAACTGCTGACCTTCCACCTCCCAGTCAGTGTCTTAGCCACTTGAGCCACTGCAGCCCTTGTAAGGAATGTGTTAATTTAACACCAGCATTGCTACTTTTGCATTAGTGCAACTAGTTTTCAGGTCACAATGTTTTGAAAAGTACTGTATTTGTATTTTTTAGAATTTTTTATATAAAGTTTCCCTTCTAACTCATCAGTTGACTTATCCTCCTGTTTAAAATGAATGGGACTATTTTTAAATTAGCGTGTTAAATCAAGGTGCTATTTCCATCAGCCATGAGTTTCTGGAAAGGAATCAATGCAGGTTGCAAAGGAGCAATCTAGAAAATAACCACAGTAATTGACCTGAAAAAGTCAAGTACATAGGTATCTCTTTTTCCTTTCTTGCTTTCTATGTTCATTGGCCTATTTCCATAGCCTGCACTTTCTCCAGCTGAGATAATGACGGCTAATGCTCTGTAAGCACAGCATGTTCATCACGCCCTCACTATCTTAACTGTCTATCTACTGATAACCTTTGTTACACTGCCAAGGTCCCATTGCTATGCCACCAGTCCAGAAAGATAATTCCAGGCTTCATTAGATGAACAAAAATGAGATTAAATGGGGGAAAGGGAAAAATCAGTAATACAGTATATAAAGACTGTGAGATGGGAAGTCAGGTTCCAAGCTGAGGTGATAAATAATTGCTTGCCAGTTTGTATTTGCTGCTGAGAGAGACGGAGAGAGAAACAAAATTTGGTGTATTCTGTCTAGTATGTGATAAAATCAAGACTGCAGAGATGATGCACAGTTATGGCTCCTTAAAACCTGCTTTACAGAAACATATTTTCACCTGCTAGCAGGAGGGAAGGGACCATATAGTAGGGCAGCCACAGGGGAAAAAACCTCTCTGGTCTTCACCAAATGTGCTTGTGAGAGTTGTAGGACACAGCGAAGCCACAACCCTGAGGATCTAAATACATATAGTGGCTCATACACAAGATATGTTTCCCTCCCAGTTGTATGGACCTAAGCTATAAAGGGCTTGAAAGGTCAGGATCTTCTTCAAGTGCCGTATCCATTCTGAATATTGGCTATCATCATAGTGATAATCTTCCTGTTCTTAAATCTTTGGGACGCTTTGAATAAGATCTAGAAATGAACTGAAAGCCAATGAGGCTGTTGTAAGTGGGTGTGGGTGTGGGTGTCAAAAAGGCACAGTAACCAAGCCTGGTCAACAGTCTGCAGGCAGCACTTTGCCTCACTTGAAGTTCCTGATCCTGAACCGTCTTCACAGGTGGACCTGTTTTTTGTAGAAATGATTAAAAATTAATTGATTACATTGTTAATAATAACATATTGCTTAATAATAATAATAATAATAATAATAATAATAATAATAATAATAATAATAATAATAATAATAATAATAATAATAGTGTACCTGGATCTCAAACCCTCCCACACACACACACACCACGGGAAACCCTCCGCCCAGCCCCACCCCACCCCCCCACCTACCGGGAAACCCTCCGCCCCACCCCACCCCCCACTCCCCGGGAAATCCTCCCCCCATCCCCCCCACACCACAGGAAACCCTCCCCCCGCCCCTCCCACCCACCCACCCATGACAAACCTTCCCTCTTGACTCACCTGCACGCAGCCTCAGCAGGTAGCCTCCACCCTCATCTCCTGTCTCCTCCTTTGCTCTATCTAACTCACTAACCCCCTCTGGTGGTCTACTCTAACTATCTGTCACTCTCTCTTTCTCTCTCTCCCTCTCTCTCTCACACACACACACTGCTCCTCTGTCTCTCTCTGTCTGTCTCTCTGCCTGTCTCTCTGTCTCTCTCTCACACATACACACACATACATACAATACACACACACGACACTCCTGCCTTGCCAGGAATATTTAATGTGTGTGTTGGTGGTTGGAGTGGTATTTTATGTGGGGGGTGGTGGATGTGCACACTCCAAACCACCCCTAACCACCAACACACACATTAAAAAATGCCCGGCAAAGCCGGGGCAAACTATGCTAGTTATGTATATGCATGTTATGTACACACACACACATGTGACTAATAAACAGATGTATTTAAGTATTTAAAAGTATGCTGTTTGTATAGAGTGCGCTCAGCACTATGTGGTAGTATATAAGTGTAATTGCTATTGCTAATATTTTTACCAGAGCAACTGAAGGAGGCAGAAGTTGAAATGTTTTACTTAAATACTTCTGTTAGTCACTCTTATAAGTGTGCATCTATTTTAGTGATTAATTGCATCCTTCAAACCAATCCAGAAAATCCTGGATTGAAGTGCTTTTTGGTTCTTATTATCTGTATATACACATATGTATAGTAAAAATTAATAAATATGGCTAGTTCCCTCAAGGATAACAAATTTAAATAATATGGAATAGAAACCAATCTGTAAAGGTAATGGTCACACTTGTTCAAAAGCCAGTCGTATCCAACTCTAGGGTTCTGTGTTCATCTCTTTTTACAGCCAAAGAGCCAGTCTGTCTACCTATGCAGATGTTTCTGTGGACATGTGGCAGGCATGCTTCAACACCGGAGTTCACAGAATGCTGTTTACCTTCTTACCAAAGTGGTCCCTGTTTATCTACTTTCAATTTCTTGCTTTTAAACTGCTAGGTTGGCAGGACCTGTGGCAGAGACCGGAGCTTACTCTGCCATGCAGTGCCCAGGAATTGAACTCTGACCTTCCAGTCAGTGAGTTCAGCATCATAACCACTTGAGCCATTGCAGTCCAAACCAATCTGTATCCTTGGTTAAATGATTAAAATAACAACTTTCAAAACCATTGATTTTTTCTAAAAATCTAACAAATTGCGAGTTACGAATTCATTTGTAATGACTCACATGCACCCCAGAAGAACAGAGCTCAAATAATTAAATGTTTATGGATATAGCATATGCTTTGCATCCATAGATCTTCTGGCGCTCAATTCCCAGACATCAGGGAGAGCTGAGAAAGACTTCTCTTACAGCCTGGAGAGACATAGCCTTATCACTGCCTACTGCTGGTCAGTAGACAATACTACACTAGATGGGCCTTTTACCTAGCAAGTTTCTTATAGTTAACATGGCATTTAAAGGCCTCTGATGAAAGAGACATTTGTTTCTTGCATAGTGGGGATTAGTGATGCAAGACTAATAACAGGGACTGACAGGTGCCTCTCTGGTAGGATGCAGAGCATACAACTGCTGGAAAGTTTGAGCACAGCACACCTCAGTTTAAACAGTTCTTGCAAAAATGGCAGCCCTTCATAGCAGAGGAAATGGGTTGGCGTGTGCATTTGTACGTGCAAATTAATTAAATTCAGGAAACATTCAGAAACCCAAAGGGCGTACGAGAGCCTTTGTCAAGGAAGGGAAGCAGCAGCCCTAATTCAGAAGGGCTCTCAACGGCTTTCCTTTCGGGTTCTCTCTGGGAGGCTGAAGTCAGCGTGGGAAGGAAAGGCTCAGGGGGTGGACGGGAGCCTTTTCAACAAGGCTGCGTGGGATGCAAACATTTCATAATCCCATCCTTTCAACCCACATGACCTGGCTTGTTAATGCCAAATATTTTCTTAATAGCGTAATTGTTGAGGCCTTTGCCCACACACAGCCCACTGCCCTGCTCTTGGCTTGCTGCACCTGCCCCTCCAGGCAGAGGAGGGGAATTTCACAGAGCTAAAGGGAGTGGGTGGCATAGAGTGGGCACCCCAAACACTACCCAGGGGTGAAGAACTGTGGCAGCTCTAATGAACACCCTGGGGAATCTGCCAGCCCTGATGAGGAACCATGAACTCATCTCTCTCCAGTTCTGTTTCCTTCTGACTGAGCTCCCATTTGCTCCTGCTTACAAAAAGAAAGAAAGACAGAAAGAAAGAAAGAAAAGCTTCCTCAAGGAAGCATAATGTATTTATTTTCTTTTAATTATTTTAGAACATTTCCATACTGCATTTTCATTTGAGACTTTCAGTGTGGTTTAAAATAAAACCAATCACCACAAAACTGGTAAATTAAATTGGGAAGACAAAAGTTCCCGCAAGATCTGTTTAAAATGTTTGAATAGCAAAGAGTTAAATTGTGATTCCAACCATTTCTATCCTACCCCTCCCCTCCAATCTGGTATTTTGCATTTTAAAAGCCAACAACATCATGCATATTAAATTCAGAGCCACATTTAATATAGCAACAAATTTTCCTTAATGAGCTGGAAGCAATAAGCACTGGCTTTGTGACTTTCATGGGATTTTTAAGCAGCCTCTCCAGAAAAGAACCAGCCAGATGTGGAACTCCATTGCTTCAAATTAGAATGAATCAAACACCTTCAGATATAACCTCAGCTAGCCAATTAAATTAACTCTCTGCCTTGGGAGGAAGGGAGGGATTAATCATAAAAAGCACCCATGCATTAAGATGTTAAAAGAGCAAATCTATGCTGGCCTGAAACTTAACATCAATAAAAACCAAGATCATGGCATCCAGCCCCATCACTCCCTGGCAAATAGAAGGGGAGGAAATAGAAGCAGTGACAGACTTTACCTTTTTGGGATCTAATATCACTGCAGATGGTGACTGCAGCCATGAAATAAAGAGACTCTGACTTCTTGGGAAGCAAGCTATGAGAAACCTAGGAAGCATAATAGAGTATGTATTAGAGATAGTAGAGACATCACCCTGCCAACAAAAGTCCGCATAGTTAAAGCAATGGTCTTCCCAGTAGTAATGTATGGCTGTGAGAGCTGGACCCTAAGGTGGTGCTGGAGGAGACTCTTGAGAGTCCCCTGGACTGCAAGGAGATCAAATTAGTCCATCCTGAAGGAAAATAAGCTCTGACTGTTCCTTGGAAGGACAAATACTGAAGCTGAAGCTCAAGTACTTTGGCCACCAAATGAGAAGAGAGGACTCACTGGAGAAGGCCCTGGTGCTAGGAAAGATCGAAGGCAAAAGGCGAAGGGGATGGCAAAGGACGCGATGGCTAGATGGCATCATTGACGTGGTGGGAGTCGATCTGGGCAGGCTACGGAGGATGGCAGAGAACAGAGGAGCCTGGGGTGCGGTGGTCCATGGGGTTGCAAATGATTGGACTCAACTGTGTGACTGAAGAACAACAACAGTGGCTTAATGGTTAAGACACTGAGCTGGAGATTGGAAGGTTGGGTTTTGATACCTGTTGTGTTTGGAATATTGTGCCTTTAAGTAATGTAACACTCAAATGAGTGGATATAATAATCACCAGCTGTAACACTGTAACCTTCTGTATCAGGACGCGAACTAGTAACCACTAGGGGCAATAGCGAGCGCCCAGCTCACATGGTTCCAATTCCCCAAATACCTACAGTTCGGGAAGATTCCCGCCACCACCTCACCTGGACAAGAAGGGCGTGACGGGGAATGACATCACGCAGACAGTAGCCAATGGGCTATCGAGGAGCCACATTCAAATGTATAGCCACAGTATATATTGAGCTGTTCATCTGCCATTACCACATGTTCCCCCGGACCATCATGCAATAAAGATGTGTTAAGCCAACCTTTCGGCTGTTTCTATTGTCTTGGTTCTCATACACCAAATTGGCGACGAAGGCGGGATAATGAATCCCCACGGAATCAAGACAACGCAGGCCGGTTTCAACATCAACAAACTGGAAGAATGGGAACTGTTCGAGATGGACTTCCAAAGCGCACTGATGGTGTCCGACATCTCAGACGAGGGGAAGAAGAGGGCCATTCTCATCAGGATGCTCGGGTTCCCCGCCATGAAGGTATTGGTGGACCTGGTGTCTCCGAAGAAGGTGAACGAAGTGCCGGTCAAGCAGCTCCTGAAAGCGATGCGCGACCATTTCCAGCCCTCGGTTTCAATGTTTTCGGCTCGGGACGCGTTCTGGAAGAGAGTCCAGGCGCCTGGTGAGTCCGTGGCTGCCTTTGCAGCGGCCCTCCGTTTGGCCGCCAGCCCAAGCAAGTGGGAGAACCTGGAAATCGCCCTCAGGGACCGCATGCTGTGTGGCCTGTGGGACGAGGAGGTTCAGCGAAAGCTGATGAACAAGGAGCCGCCCCCGATGCTGCAAGAGGTCATGAAGGAGGCGCAGGCGGCAGAAGCCATGAGGGCCGGGGTTAAGGGGTTCAGAGCAAGGCCCCCACAACCCGACAAGGCAGAGGGCTCGGTGCAAGCAGCCAGGCGGGCACCACACTCCTCCACGGAGAGCAGCGAGGACGAGGACATCCGGAAGGTGCGGAAGGATGGCTGGCGTTGCGATGGCTGCGGGGCGGCCCATGACCGCATCAAGTGCCCGTTCAGGAAGGCCGAGTGCCATAACTGCGGGCGCCGAGGCCACATAGCCAAGGTTTGCAGACGGCGGCACAGAGACCAGAAAGGCTCAACAGACCGCTCACCAAAGAACCAGGAAGGCGTCCGGCCCTCGAGGAAGCAGGACGGCGTGGGCCGCATCTCCGACGACAGCGACGACGACACGGCAGTCCACAGCGTGTCCTTAGGACACCCACGTTATTTTGTTGAGGTACTGGTGCAAGGGGTCCCCATTAAGATGGAGATAGACTCGGGTTCCTCATATTCCATCATTTCCCAGAGGGAGTTTTTGGGAATTTCCCCCAACGTGCGGCCCAAGCTCAAAGCACTGAGGTCTACGCTGCGGGACATGCAGGGAAATAGCATTCCGGTGTTGGGGGTTGGAAAATTCAAGGTCCAATACAAGCAACACGCCGCAGAACTTCCCCTGGTTGTTCTCAAAGGGGGGAGTTGTTGCCTCCTCGGGACTCAATGGTTTAAGCCCCTGGGTTTGTTCATTGGGGGGGTGCATGCCGTTGGGACTGACCCAATACAGGAGGTGTGTAACGCGCATCCCGAAGGGTTCAAGAAGGGACTCGGAAAATTCAAGGGGCCCCCAGTTGCGTTCGACCTGGACCCGGAGGTCCGCCCAATAAGACTCAAACCGCGGAGAGTGTCTTTTGCACTTAAGGACAAGATAGAGGCGGAACTGGACAAATTGGTGGGCCAGGGGATCCTTGTTCCTGTTGATTCCGCGGAGTGGGAAACTCCGATTGTAACAGCGCTTAAGGCCAACGGGGAGGTTCGAATATGCACTGATTACAAATGTACCATTAATAAGGCGATACGCCCAAATGCGTATCCGGTGCTGGTAGTCAGCCACCTGTTGGCCAGGTTACATGGGGGAAAGTGTTTTGCAAAGCTTGACCTGGCGCAGGCTTACCAGCAGCTCTCAGTAACCCCAGCTGCAGCTGCTGCGCAGACGATAGTCACTCATAAGGGGGCGTTCCAGGTGACGCGCCTACAGTTTGGCGTGAACTCGGCACCAGGCATCTTCCAATCGCTAGTGGAATGTCTCTTAAAGGGTCTGGAGGGGGTCTTGCCATATTTTGACGACGTATTGATAACGGGGGGGGGGAGTGAGTCAGAATTGGCTGAGAGGCTAGACAAAGTACTGACGGTATTTGAAAAGGCGGGGTTGAGGTTGCGGAAAGACAAATGCGTCTTCTTCGCAAAAGAGGTTGAGTTCCTGGGTTTCCGGGTAACCCCTGCAGGCATTAAACCCTCCGAATCAAAGGTGGCTGCCGTTCAAAATGCTCCTCGCCCCACCTCCAAGCCCGAATTGCAGTCGTTCCTGGGGCTCTTAAACTTCTACCATTCCTTCCTGCCTAGGAAGGCGTCGGTAGCAGAGCCGCTTCATAAGTTACTAAAAAAGGACGAGGCGTGGAAATGGGGCGAGAGCCAGGAGAGGGCATTCAATGAGCTGAAACAACTCTTATCCTCAGATGCCATATTAACCCATTTTGACCCCAAGAAACCAGTGGTTCTGGTATGTGATGCATCTCCAGTGGGGGTGGGGGCGGTCCTGTGCCACGTGTTGGAAAACGGGCGGGAGGCCCCGGTGGCGTTCTACTCCAGGTCCCTGTCTAAGGCAGAGCGTAACTACGCACAGACAGACAGGGAGGCATTAGCAATAATTGCTGGGATGAAGAAGTTCCACGACTTCCTCTATGGCCGCCCCTTTACCATCGTGACTGACCACAAGCCCCTGCTAGGCATTTTTACCGCAGACAAGCCCACGCCACAGATTCTGTCCCCTAGGATGCTCATGTGGGCCATTTTTTTAAACGCGTACCAGAACGCGCTGGTGTATCGCCCTGGAAAGGACATAAGTCACGCGGACGCCCTGTCGAGGTCACCCCTACCCCACATGGGCAGCCATGTGTGTGAGGTGGAACAAGACCACCAAGTGCTCATGATATAGGTCCTAGATTCACCCCCCATAGTGCCCGCAGAGATCGCCAAGGCGATGGGCAGGGACAAGACGTTGGCCCTGGTTAGTTCATGGGTGCAGAAAGGGTGGCCAACGTCATCCCCGGCGGTGGAATTTGCCCCGTTTTTTTAGGAAAAAGTTAGAACTATCCATGGAGAGGGGTTGCCTCCTGTGGGGCCAGCGGGTAGTCGTCCCTGAGTCCCTGAGAGCAAGGGTGCTTAAGCTGCTGCACGTCAGCCGCCCTGGGATTGTCCGCTCCAAGGCACTGGCCAGGAGCTACTTCTGGTGGCCCCAGTTGGACGCCGATATTGAGCACATGGTGGGCACTTGCGAGAGTTGCCAAAGCTTCCGGCCCGAAGAGGCTCGACTTCTGCACAGGGAATGGGATGCGGCAAAGGGGCCATGGTCCCGCGTGCACATTGACTTCGTGGGCCCTTTCAGAGGATCGCTTTTTCTCCTCATAGTGGATGCTTATTCCAAGTGGTTAGAGGTTATCCCAGTTGCGAACACCTCCTCAGCCGCAACCATTAAACAATTGCGCAAGGTGTTCAGTTTGTTCGGTATACCCGACACGCTTGTTAGCGATAACGCTAGTTGCTTCACGTCCGCCGAATTCAGGGCACTCATTGACATCAACGCCATCCGGCACATCACCTCCGCGCCTTTCCACCCGGCGACGAATGGCCAGGTAGAACGCCTCGTGCGTACCACCAAAGACGCGCTGAGGCGCATGGGCCCCGGGGATTTAAACCTGCAGTTATGCCAGTTTTTGCTGGGATATAGGGTAACCCCCCTAGCGTCAGGATACTCGCCCGCGGAGCTCCTAATGTGCAGAAAACTGACTACGGTACTGACCAGGTTAGACCCTACGAGGGTGGAAGACACTGGGAGGAACATAGGGTTAGTGGGCACGAAGAGTTTCGAAATAGGTGCCCCGGTCCATTGCAGAAACTACGCTAGCGCAGGGCCAGCCTGGGTTCCGGGAGTAGTCATTGGGCAAACGGGTCCCGTGTCGTACTGCGTAGAGACCAGCACAGGTCTACTCTGGAGGCGGCACGCGGACCAACTCCGACGCCGGGTCTCCGGAAACCAGAGCGCGGACAGCGCGGAACAGGATTCAACGTTAGGGTTCTCCCCCACCCGTTCAGCCCAAGGGGGAGGAGAGGGGGGCCAGTGGTCCCCACCAAGGGGGGAAGGGAATAAGTTTGTCCCCATAGATATCCTGAGGGATACCCCCACAGATACCCCAGAAGATGATTTTGAGTTTGAGTTACAAAACCGGGGGTTTTTTTCCGGAGTGGTCCCCCACCCATCCAGGTGAGAAGCGGGGGTTTTCGTTAGCCCCCAGTGCCCCCGGTTTTCCCACAATGGAGTTTACCCCTACCCCGAAAACCGCGGAACCGCGGCGAGTCGCTAACGAGTCTCCCTCTCCCATTGCAGGACAAGAGACCAGGGAACAGAGAAGTGATAGTGCCCCCGGGACAAGCCAGCCAGCCTTGCGCCCAAAACGCGCTTGCAATAAACCATATTGGATGAGAGACTTCATCTCATCCTAGGGGGGAGGGATGTTGTGTTTGGAATATTGTGCCTTTAAGTAATGTAACACTCGAATGAGTGGATATAATAATCACCAGCTGTAACACTGTAACCTTCTGTATCAGGACGCGAGCTAGTGACCACTAGGGGCAATAGCGAGCACCCAGCTCACATGGTTCCAATTCCCCACCACCTCACCTGGACAAGAAGGGCGTGACGGGGAATGACGTCACGCAGACAGTAGCCAATGGGCTATCGAGGAGCCACATTCAAATGTATAGCCACAGTATATATTGAGCTGTTCATCCGCCATTACCACATGTTCCCCCGGACCATCATGCAATAAAGATGTGTTAAGCCAACCTTTCGGCTGTTTCTATTGTCTTGGTTCTCATACACCAAAATACCCAAGAGCTGCACTTGGGGACAGGAAAGCATCCTATTCAGGCATCCCCTAAAAATCCTTTCAACCCTGAGTAATCTCTGACATGAAATTATTAGTATTAACATGCATTTTTCATTGGGAATCTCGTTCTCACTGTGCTCAGAACTTACTCCTAGATAATAGAACTGCAGCCTAAGCATATTAATAATGGTGATGTGCAATGGGATCACTAACTTCCAAAGCCATTTACCCATTATTTTCAAGCAAATTTTCCACCCTTGTACAGCATATACAGCCAATCCTCTCTCTGGTACCACATACTCAAGACACCATCTTTGAATTCCATACTGATTCAGAGCAACTGCTACTGCTTTTAGTTCTGTACTACATGAATATAGTGGAAAGGTGGAGTATAACCCTTTGCTGTTCCTAGCAACAGGTACTGGTAACTAATCTCCATTAACAAGACAGGACTGTGCCCCATTAACACTGATACGTGTTTTTCAGTACAGTATAAGGGTGCAACTTAACTGTTGAAAAATCTGGTTCCAAATCAGGGCTTTGTGAAGTCAATTTTAAATAATGTGGTGCTTGTTTTAGTATGCATGTCCATTGTGAAATCTATTAGATTGCTTCCACCCCTCATGCACCTCACAATACAGTTCAATACAGGTAACTATACTGGCTTATCAATAGTTTCTTTTGTGTGTGTTGCCGTTTGTAAAGTTATACATGACTTATTCCATTAGGTTTAAAGGATGAAGTTTAAATCAGCTAGGGTGAGTTCTGGTTTTTTAAAAAAATACATATTCAAAGTAGCATAGCACCAAATTGATGGTACAAATATATTTTATATTTACATTTGTAATTTCATAATCCTTCCATTCTGCAATACAACTGTGAGGGATGCCAGTTCGCTAAACAGACTGGTAAGGTAAAGAAATAGATGTGCCCGTAGTTTTCAGTACCTAAGTGAGCTAGCACTATAATTAAAACAAACTATAAAAAGAAAAAATAATGATGTCCACTTCTGTGTTCTTAATGGCCAAAACACCAGGAACAAAATATACACTGATACATGTATTCCCACATCCAAAATCAATGAAAAATAAAGCAATTTGGGAATCAGTGTAAACTAAACAACCTCTTCCAGTGATTTGAAATAACCCATTTGGTGGCCAAAATATTGCAACATATGCTTAGTTGTATGTTGTGTAGCTGTTGGTCTTTAAATCCATTTTGAATCTGACAAATCCAACCCAAATGTATACGTGCCCTGAGTTTCTGTAGATTACAAGCCACTTCTTTCCACACAGCTGTGCCTGAGGAAGTGGAATGGAATCCATGAAACATCATCCTAATATGCTCCTGTTTTTGCTGTAACAGATAAATATGGCTACCTCTCTGTAATCTGCATTATGTACTCCCCAAAAGGCCCCCTTAATCAGAACTCCTTTTCTGCTTTTGAAGCCTCAAGGCCATGGCTACCTTTATTGATTCAATCCACCTGATAACTTGGCCTTCCTCTTTCAGTGTTGCCTTCAAGTTTTCCTGCTATTATTATTCTCTCCAGACAGTCTTGTTGTTGTTGTTGTTGTTGTTGTTGAGTTGCATAGTTGAGTCTGATCCTTTGCAACCCTGGACCATTGCATGCCAGGCACCCCTATCCTCCACCATCCTCTGCAACCCGCTCAGCTCTACGCCCATTGCGTCAACAATGCCATCTAGCCACCTGATCCTGTTGTGTCCTAATGATTTGATCATGATCCTCCACATGGATAACAATGTATCTGAACCAATGTAACCTTGCCTATGGGCAACAATGTAACCTTCAGCTGTATCACATAAACCCTGTAACAGGACGCGAGCTAATGACCACCAGCTGGCAGCAGCGAGCGTCCAAAGCTCTCTTGGTCCAAACTCATCAAAGGCAACAGCGCGGGAAGTTTTCCCGCCACCACCTACACCTGGACAAGAAGGGCGTGACCAGCAATGACGTCACAACGACAGTAGCCAATGGGCTATCGTGGAACCACGTTCAAATGTATTACTACTGTATATAAAGAGCTATTGATCCGCCATTACCTCATGTTCCCTCTGACCACCATGCAATAAACCTGAGTTAACCCAGCCCGAGGCTGTGTCCTGTGTCTTGGTTTTCATACACCAAATTGGCGACGAGGATGGGATAATGGATCCCCAAGGAGCAGCCAGGGCACAGAGCGGGTTCAACATCACCAAACCGCAAGACTGGGAGCTTTTTGAGATGGACTTCCAGGCGGCGCTGGTGGAACTCAAAGTCAAAGAAGACGATGAGGAGAGAAAGAGGGCCATCCTCACCAGAATGCTTGGGATAGAAACCAAGCGAACGCTGGTGGGCATCATTGCACCGAAGAAGGTGAGCGAATTCAAAGCAGACGACATCATGAAGCTGCTGCGTGAGCGTTTCCGTCCCTCGAGGGCAATGTTTCCCGCTCGGAGCGCGTTTTGGAGGCGAGTCCAAGCGCCGGACGAGTCGGTTGAGGCATTCGTAACAGCCATGAGGATAGCCGCCGGCCCCTGCAGATGGGACGACCTAGAGACGGCCCTCAGGGACGGAGTGCTGTGTGGCCTGAAGGACAAGGAGGTGCAGCGCAGCTTGATGAACAAGGAGCCACCACCCACGCTGGCAGAGGTTGTAGAGGCCGCGGAAGCCGCGGAGTCCACGAATGCTGGAGTGGACGAAATGCACCAGTGGCGTGAGTGGCGTCCTAGAGCCGGCAAAGCGGAGAATTCGGTGCACGGAAAGTCCGGACAGTCGGTGCACGCAACCCGAAGGGCCTCAAAGTCGTCTACGGAAGGCAGCGACGGCGAGGAGGTCCAGAGGGTCCGAAAAGGGGGGCGCCGCTGCGATGGTTGCGGAGCGGCCCATGAGCGCGCAAGGTGCCCATTCAGGAAAGCCGAGTGTTACACCTGCGGACGTCGGGGGCACATCGCCAAGGCGTGCAGAAAACGGAAGGAGGGCCGGAGGCAGTCACAAGACCGCTCAACCAGACCGGACCGTCCAGCAAGGTCCAAAGATGGCGCCCAGACCACGAGGAAGCAGGACGGCGTGGGCCGCATCTCGGACGACAGCGAGGACGACGCTCCGGTGTTCAGCGTGGCCGCGGGACAGTCCCATTACTTCGTTGAGGTACTAGTACAAGGGGCCCCTATCAGGATGGAAATTGACTCGGGGTCCTCCTATTCTATAATTTCCCAGAAAGAGTTCTTGAAAATCGACCCCCACGTGCGACCCAAACTTAAAACGTTGAGGTCCACGCTACGAGATGTACAGGGGAACAGCATTCCAGTATTGGGGGTCGGGAAATTTCGGGTCAGTTTTAAGAGACATTCCGCGGAGCTGCCCCTAGTTGTCCTTAAGGGGGGTAGTTGTAGCCTCCTAGGGACGCAATGGTTTCAGCCCTTAGGTTTGTTCATAGGGGGAGTGCATACCGTGGGGGTGGATCCAATACAAGCGGTGTGCGACGCGCATTCCGCCGTTTTTAAAAAAGGACTCGGAAAGTTCAAGGGACCCCCTGTAGCCTTCGACCTAGACCCGGAGGTCCGCCCGATAAGACTCAAACCGCGCAGGGTGCCATTCGCACTAAAGGACAAAATAGAGGCGGAACTGGACAAACTGGTGGGCCAGGGGATTCTTATTCCTGTTGATTCCGCGGAGTGGGAAACTCCAATTGTAACCGCTCTGAAGGCTAACGGGGAGGTGCGCATTTGCGCTGATTATAAGTGTACAATTAACAAGGCGATCCGCCCTAATGCATACCCGGTGCCGGTGGTCAGCCACCTTCTGGCCAGGCTGAATGGGGGAAAGTGTTTCGCTAAACTCGATTTGGCTCAAGCTTATCAGCAACTCCCTGTAACTCCCGCCACGGCCGCGGCACAAACGATAGTCACACATAAAGGAGCGTTCCAGGTGTCGCGTTTACAGTTCGGCGTGAACTCGGCACCCGGCCTTTTTCAGTCGCTTGTGGAACGCCTCCTGAAGGGGCTGGAGGGGGTGTTGCCTTATTTTGATGACGTGTTGATTACAGGGGGGAGTGAGGCCGAACTGGCAAAGAGATTGGATAAAGTTCTGACTGTCTTCGAGAAAGCGGGGCTACGACTGAGAAAAGACAAATGTGTCTTCTTCGAAACTGAGGTTGAGTTTCTAGGGTTTCGAGTCACGCCAGAGGGTATTAAGCCATCCAAATCCAAAGTAGCCGCCATCAAGAATGCCCCTCGCCCCACATCCAAAACCGAGCTACAGTCATTTCTGGGGCTCCTCAATTTTTACCATACCTTCCTTCCACGGAAGGCGTCCGTGGCCGAGCCACTTCATCGTTTGCTAAAAAAGGAGGAAACATGGGTGTGGGGTGATGAGCAAGAGAGGGCGTTCAAAGAGTTGAAGCAACTCCTAACATCCGAGGCAATCCTAACGCATTTCGATCCCAAACGGCCAGTGGTCTTAGTCTGTGACGCATCCCCGGTGGGGGTGGGAGCGGTGCTTTGCCACGTGTTGGACGACGGAAGGGAAGCCCCGATAGCGTTTTATTCAAGGTCCCTGTCCCAAGCAGAGCGTAATTACGCACAGACCGACAGGGAGGCGCTAGCGATAGTAGCGGGAACCAAAAAATTTCACGATTTTCTGTATGGTCGGCCGTTCAAAATCGTGACGGACCACAAGCCCCTATTAGGAATTTTCACTGCAAATAAGCCCACACCACAGATCCTGTCCCCAAGAATGCTGCGGTGGGCTATTTTTCTCAACGCATACCAGCATGAGCTGGAATACCGGCCCGGGAAGGAGATCAGCCATGCCGACGCACTCTCGAGGTCTCCTTTGCCCTTGTCGGGCGTCCAAAAGGAAAGGGCAGAACGAGATCGCCAGGTTTTGTTAATAGAGGTTTTAGACTCACCCCCAATAGTACCAGCCGACATTGCCAGGGCCACAGGAAAGGACAGAACGCTAGAGAAAGTTAGCTCATGGGTACAGAAGGGGTGGCCGGCATCATCCCCAGGTACGGAATTCGACCCATTTTTTCGAAAAAAGATAGAGTTGTCCCTAGAGAGGGGCTGCCTTTTGTGGGGCCAACGGGTGGTGGTTCCTACGTCTCTGCGACCGAGGGTACTCGAATTGCTGCACGTCAGCCACCCCGGCATCGTCCGGTCAAAGGCGCTGGCCCGGAGTTACTTCTGGTGGCCACAGCTGGACGCGGACATTGAGCACATGGTCGGCACTTGTGAGGCATGCCAGGGCTCCCGGCCAGAGGCGGCCCGTCTTCCGCATAGGGAATGGGACACAGCAAGGGGGCCATGGTCCAGGGTGCACGTAGACTTCGCTGGCCCATTCCGAGGAACAATGTTTCTCCTGGTGGTGGATGCATTCTCCAAGTGGTTGGAGGTTATCCCAGTAAAGAGTACGTCCTCCGCCACTACAATTAGCCAGCTAAGGAGAGTCTTTTCCACGTTCGGTTTACCCGACACTTTAGTCAGCGATAACGCTAGTTGTTTCACCTCCGCTGAATTCAAGGCATTCATGGAGGCAAACGCCATTCGGCATGTCACATCCGCACCGTTTCACCCCGCCACGAATGGCCAAGTGGAACGGCTGGTGCGAACGACAAAGGATGCGCTGCGGCGCATGGGCCCGGGGGACCTAAATCACCAAGTATGTCAGTTTTTGTTAGCGTATAGGGTGACCCCCTTAGCGTCAGGTTACTCGCCGGCAGAGCTGCTGATGCGGCGAAAACTGACCACGATCCTGTCCAGGCTAGACCCGACGAGAGTCGAGGACAAAGGAAAAAACATAGGGCTGGCAGTCTCGAAAGGTTTCGCCGCCGGCGATCCTGTTCACTGCAGGAACTACGCCAGCGCAGGTCCAGCCTGGGTACCAGGGACGGTTGTGGAAAGGACGGGGCCAGTGTCGTACCGGGTCGAGACTAGCACAGGTCTCCTCTGGAGGAGGCACGCGGACCAACTTAGGCACCGAGTGAGTGGGGGGCCGGTCAGTGGAGCTCAGCGACAGGACTCAGCGTTAGGGTTCTCCCCCACCCGTTTAGCCCAAGGGGGGGACAGCAACGGACAACAGTCCCAAGCAAGGGGGGAAAGCAGCGGCCCCGACTCATACCCTTTTGATACGCCAGCTCTATCAGAGGCTGGGGAAGGGGGAGAGGAGTTCGCGACCGAAGGGGGAGAGGAGTTCGCGACCGCTGCCCCCGAATTTAATTCTGATCTTGATTTTGAGAGCCGGGGGGGTTTTCGGGAGTGTTCCCCCACCCGTCCAAGCGAGAAGAGGGGTTTTTCGTTAGCCCCCAGTGCCCCCGGTTCTTCCCCAATAAAGCACACACCTCCCAACAACGCCGCAGAGCCGCGGCAAGTCACTAACGAGTCTCCCTCTCCAATTACAGGGCAGGAAACCAGGGGACAAAGAGAAGGTAGCAAACCAGGGGGAAGGCAGCCCACACCGAGACCTCAGCGTGTTCGAAATAAGCCATCTTGGCTGAGAGACTTCGTCTCATCCTAGGGGGGGGGAGAGTGTGGTTTCGAGACTTCGTCTCATCCTAGGGGGGAGGGGTGTTGTGTCCTAATGATTTGATCATGATCCTCCACATGGATAACAATGTATCTGAACCAATGTAACCTTGCCTATGGGCAACAATGTAACCTTCAGCTGTATCACATAAACCCTGTAACAGGACGCGAGCTAATGACCACCAGCTGGCAGCAGCGAGCGTCCAAAGCTCTCTTGGTCCAAACTCATCAAAGGCAACAGCGCGGGAAGTTTTCCCGCCACCACCTACACCTGGACAAGAAGGGCGTGACCAGCAATGACGTCACAACGACAGTAGCCAATGGGCTATCGTGGAACCACGTTCAAATGTATTACTACTGTATATAAAGAGCTATTGATCCGCCATTACCTCATGTTCCCTCTGACCACCATGCAATAAACCTGAGTTAACCCAGCCCGAGGCTGTGTCCTGTGTCTTGGTTTTCATACACCAAAGATCCTCTGCCGCCCCCTTTTCCTTTTGCCTTCAATCTTTCCCAGCATCAAGGCCTTCTCGAGTGAGTCCTCTCTTCTCATTTGGGGTCCAAAGTACTTTAGCTTCAGCTTCAATATTTGTCCTTCCAAGGGGCAGTCAGGGTTGATTTCCTCCAGGATCTCCTTATCTGATCTCCTTGCTGTCCGGGTAGTCTCAAAATTCTCCTCCAGCACCAATTTTAAAGGCATATATTCTTCTGCACTCAGCCTTCCTTATGGTCCAGCTCTCACAGCAATACATTACAACTGGGAACACCATTGCTTTGACTAGTCGGACCTTTGTTGGCAGGGTGATGTCTCTACTTTTTATCATGTTCCCTAGGTTTCTCATAGCTTGCCTCCCAAGAATTAATCGTCTTTTTATTTCATGGCTGCAGTCACCATCCTAAGAAGGTAAAGTCTGTCACTGCTTCCGTTTCTTCCCCTTCTATTTGCCAGGAAGTGATAGTCTTATCTTATCACAATGTATCTTATTTTAATGTATCTTAATGTATCTTATCTTCTCATAATGTATGCGAAGCATGATCGCCTCAGTTGGGTTATTTATGTTCCTCAGCTAGAACCTGAGTGAAGAATCCAGGCATCCTCTCTCATGCCCCTGCCATAACATTGTAGAGATGGCTTCTCTTCCATGGCCAGCTCATGACATTTTGTAGCCTGAGGCAACGAAATGAGACAGTGCCCCTCTGGCTCCTGGCATTTAACTCGTTCTTCAATAAGGGTGAGAGGCACCCTCCATCCCAGAAGGAAAAATGCTAATAAAAGGGGGAACAGAGTAGGTTATATTGTATCCCCCTTCCCCACCCTTTCCTCCAAGGCAAGTTTTTGAAATGGTAGCTGTGTTAGTCTGTGCAAGCATATCAGAGAGTAAACAAAACAACAAAAAATGCTGTGGCATCTTAAAGACTAACTGCTATGTTTTAATGTTAGCTTTCATGGATCAAGTCTATTTCATCAGACATAATAATGTCCCCAATCTCATTGTTATGTGCAGGACAATGACAATAAAGATTTATCTTATCTTATCTTAATACTTTAGTGTCAGAAATTATTATGGGTTGAAAGGATTTTGCGGAAGAAATTCCACTCAAGGAAGGCCCAAATGAGGCTCTATTCATGTCCCCAAGAGCTGGGACAGAGACAGGCGATCAATCCGTCATGCATTACCCGGGTCTCAAACTGCCAAATTGCCAGCCTTCCAGCTAACAAGGTGAGCCTCTTAACCACTGAGCCACCACACCCTTATGTCGTCAGACATAAGAGTGAGACTTCATGGCACCGGTTTATACACATCAGGTACAGAGGCACACAATGGTTGCCTAGCATAACAGATAAGTTTACAAATCAGTGTGGCTTTTTACAACTTGGTAGTAACAGAAGATCCCTGGTTGGTATTCAGATCTGCTGTGAAGTTTGGCAAATGGTTAGTAAGGTAAAGATACCCCTTGCCTGAAAGCCACTTGTGTCCAACTCTAGGGGGCAGCCCTCACCTCCGTTTACAGCCAAAATCAGGCGAAAGGAACTGCAGAATAAACTCACCAAAAGGTGGCTTCATTTTGGCATTTTTAAAAAAATAGTAGCCATGTTAGTCTGTGTTTCAGGCATATCAGAAAGCAAAAAACTGCAGCACTTTAAAGACTAACTGCTATATTTTTAATGTGAGCTTTTGTGGATCAAGCCCAGTTTCACATCTGGCCAAACACGGACAAAGCGCTCTCTTCACCTGCAGACAATTCTGTGGTCATGTGGCAGGCATGACTAGACACTGGAGTGCTGAAGGGGTACTTATTTATCTACTTGCAACTTCTTGCTTTGGAACTGCTAGGTTGGTAGGAACCTGGACAGAGATGGGAGTTCACTCTGTTGTGCAGCATTCTGGTCCTGCCAACCTTCCAATCAATTTCAGCGTCTTAACCACTAAGCCACCTAGGAGAAGAGGGTGGCCTAAAAGGGCGGGGTTGCTCCTGAGGTGGCACCCCCCCCCCCCAAGAGGAAGGCCTTAGTTCAGTGTTTCCCAAACTTTGGTTCTTGGACTCCATTTCCCAGAAGCCGAAGTTAATTCCTCAAAGCACTGATCAGCCAATATACTGACTTAGGCTTCTGGGAATTGAAGTCCCCTGTGGGGCGTAGGGCCCACTTTGGGAACCACTGCTTAGTTCCTCATTAGGTAAAGGTCACCCTTGCTCAAAAGTCAGTTGTATCTGACTCTAGGGTTCAATGCTCGTCTCTGTTTATAGCCAAAGAGCCAGCGCTGTCTGCGTCTGAAGCAGGGCCATAGTCAAGAAGTGGCCAGGGTGGGCTTTGCCCACTCTGAGTTAGCAGTTTCCCTACCCTCAAACTCCCAGTTGCTTATAAGCCCAACCTGAAAAAATATTCGCCCACCGACTTATAGAATCCTGGCTATGGCCCTGGTCTGCAGACGTTTCCATGGACATGTAGCAGGCATGCCTAGACACCGGAGTGCACAAAACGCTGTTTACCTTCCCACCGAAGTGGTCCCTATTTATCAACTTGCTATGTCTTGCTTTTGAACTGCTAGGTTGGCATGAGCTGGGACAAAGACGGGAGCAAACTCGGTCATGCAGCACTCGGGGTCTCGAACCCCAACCTTCCAATCTTCAAGCTCAGCGTCTTAACCACTAAGTCATCTCAGTCCCTTTGGTTCCTCATTAGTAAGTAAAGGTAAAGGTTTCCCTTGCTCGAAAGCCAGTCGTATCCGACTCTAGGGTTCTGTGCTCATCTCTGTTTCAAAGCCGAAGAGCCAGCACTGTCTGCTTCAGGCAGATGTTTCCATGGTCATCTGGCAGGCATGACTAGACACCGGAGTGCACAGAATGCTGTTTACCTTTCCCACTGGAAGTAGTCCCTATTTGTTGTTGTTGTTCAGTCGCACAGCCGGCTCCAACTCTTTGCGACCCCATGGACCATCGCTCTCCAGGCACCCCTGTCCTTCACCATCCTCCTCAGTCCACACAGCCCCGTGCCCATTGTGTCTACAATACCATCCAGCCATCTCATCTTCGGTCGTCCCCTTCTTCTTTTGCCCTCCATCTTCCCCAGCATCAAGGCTTTCTCAAGTGAATCCTCTCTTCTCATTTGATGTCCAAAATACTTTAGCTTCATCTTTGTTATTTGTCCTTCTAATGAGCAGTCAGGGCTAATCTCTTCTAATATTGACCTATTTGTTCTCCTCGCTGTCCAGGGGACTCTCAAAACTCTCCTCCAGCACCACATCTCAAAGGCGTCTATTCTTCTGTGCTCAGCCTTTCTAATGGTCCAGCTCTCACACCCATACATTACCACCGGGAATACCATTGCTTTGACTATGCGGACCTTTGTTTGCAGTGAGATGTCTCTACTTTTGACTACGTTCTCCAGGTTTCTCATAGCTTGTCTCCCAAGAATCAGTCACCTTTTTATTTCATGACTGCAATCCCCATCTGCAGTGATCTTGGATCCTAAGAAAGTAAAGTCTGTCACTGCTTCTACCGCATCGTCCCAAGAGTGTCCGCCTGTCCAACCAGAGCGAATCGGAGTGACTCCCTAATTGTCCCATCTGCCAGAGGGGCTCGTCTCTCTGGCACACGAAGGAGGGCATTTTCCGTGTCCGCACTGGCCTTGTGGAATCTCCTGCCTGTAGAGTTGCGGGAGCAGATGGAGCTGCTACCTTTCAGAAAAGACCTAAAAACCTGGTTGGTGGGGCAGGTGTGGGGCCCAGATGGAAGAGTGGCCCCCGCCTGTTGGCTTATAAATTAAGCCCCCATTTCTTTTAATTGTCAATGAAGGCAGTTTTTTAATGTGGGTTTTTAAGAGGAACGGGGTAGGTGGGTGGGTATGTTGGGTTTTAATTGGTTGTATTGTTTTATGTGTGTTTTAACTTGTTGTGAGCCACCCAGAGTCGGGTTTACCTGATTGGGCAGCATATAAATTTGAATATAAATAAAAAATACTTCTTCCCCATCTATTTTCCAGGGACTGATATGGCCTGTTGCCATTATCTTGGTTTTCTTGATATTTGACTTTAACAGACCAAAATTTAATCATATGCCTTATTTTAACTGGTTGCCCTTAGAGCAGGGATTCTCAACCTGCGGTCTACGGGCTGGATGCGGCCTGCAGCACCATTTCATATGGCCCCCTACCGCCTCCACCACACCAGGAAGTGCCATGTGGTGGAGGAAGGGCAAATCTACTTGCAATGTCTTGCTTTTGAACCTGTTAGGTTGGCAGGAGCTGGGACAGAGGACGGGAGCTCATTCCGTCCTGCAGTACTCGGGAAGCGAACTGCTGACGTGCCACCTCCCAGCCAGCATCTTAGCCACTTGAGCCACCGCAGTCCCCTCTCATTACCCTTTATGCATACTGTGTGGGTCATAACATTGCAACCCGCGGGTTAGAGGCTTTAAGTTGCTCAGCAGTATTTTTCGCATTTTTAGTTAAAGTAAAGGTAAAGGTTTCCCTTGCTCGAAAGCCAGTCGTATCCGACTCTAGGGTTCAGTGCTCATCTCTGTTTCAAAGCCGAAGAGCCAGCGTTGTCTGCTTCTGCAGACGGTTGTGGTCATGTGACAGACATGACTAGACACCGGAGCGCACAGAGCGCTGTTACCTTCCCACCGAAGTGGTCCCTATTTATCTACTTGCAATTTCTTGCTTTCGAGCTGCTAGGTTGGCAGGACCTGGGACAAAGACGGGAACTCAATCCGTCCTGCAGTACTCGGGAATCGAACTGCTGACCTGCCGCCTCCCACGTGAGCCACCAGCAGTCCCCTCTCATTACCCTTTCCTTATTCCCCTCTCCCCTGGGCTCGCCTTCCTGCCCTGTTTGGCTAACACAGTTTCTCAACCTTTGGCTTTTGGACTTCAATTCCCAGAAGCCTAAGTCACTTTCCCAAAGCACTGACCAGTTAATGTACTGACTTTGGCTTCTGGGAATTAAAGTCCAAATTGCTAAAGGTTGAGAAACACCGGGCTAACCCATTTCCCCCTCCCAACCAATAGTGGCTGGAGGGAGGGTCGGCGCGAAGCCCGGCGTGGGCGCGCGCTCGCGCTCCTTTCCGACCAGCCCCCGCGAGCGGAACGCCGTCGTCGCGCGCCACTGGCCGCGTGGGCGGCAGGATGTGCGTCAGTCAGCCCCGCGCGTGGGCGGCAGAAGAACACGTGGAAAGCGAGGCCGGCCGCGGTGGGGGATCGAGAGACGGAAAGCCAAGAATGAACCCCGCTGCGCGCCCCCGCCCCAGTCCCCGCCCCCGCCTTTCAGATCTTCTTGGGCGAGTTCTTTTAAATGAGTTTAATGCCCCCCCCCCCCAAAAAAAAAAAAAAAAAGTGGAGAAAAAGCCTTTACAAGAAAGAGCACAAATGATTCCCCCACCACCATCACCACCACTATAATTACGAATAAAAAGCTGGAAGACGTTATGTCCATGTGGGCAGCGATGATGGTGTCATGGCGACTACTGGTTGCTCTACGAGTGATGCCCAGGGGGTGGTTTAGCAAAAGAGAAGGGTGGACTAGGACTCAGGACAGGAGGCCTGGGCTCAAATCCCCGCTCAGCCATGGAAGCTTACAGGGATGGTGTGGCATACTTGTCAAGTTTCGGGAAATTCCTGTCAAATAAGGGAAATTTCAAGGCCAAAATGGGAAACTGGACAGCTATGCTTATCCTGTGCTGGCCTCCAGTCTAACCCCAGTCTATTTGCAGTCTAACTAATACGGGATGACGGCAGGAAAGAGTGTAAAATACGGGGGGGGGTGTGTGTGTGTGTGTGTGGCAGAAATTTCCCAAAACTTGACAGGTATTGGGATGAATAGAACAGGTAAAACCACTCTGCAGGAAAGGTGTTTGTCTGAAAGGTGTGTGTACCTCCAGATGCAACGTTACCGGGTGCGTTCTCCCTTGCAGTAACCCCCATACCTGTCAAGTTTCGGGAAATTTCTGTCAAATGAGGGAAATTTCCCGGCCAAAACAGGAAACTGGACAGCTATGCTTATCCTGTGATGTCCTCCAGTCTAACTCCAGTCTAATTTCAGTCTAACTAATATGGGATGACGGCGGGAAAGTGTAAAATACAGGGGTTTGACAGACATTTCCCAAAACTTGACAGGTATGCTTTAGACTGGCGAAGGAAATGTTCAAACCCAGCAGCTCCCAAAAGTAGTAGCCCTACAGCAAGACCATAAAGTCTACTTTAGGCATAGAATGGGATTGTACTGGGTGGGTGGGGGTGGGGGTGGATTTCCCCTGTATGTTATGCAATTTGCACATCAAATTGCGCTACAAGCAGTCCAAGTTGCAATTTATTTCCCATGTGACACTCAACATAAAAAAAAACAAAAACCAACATAAAAAACCCCAAGATAATGGCAACTGGCCCTATCACTCCCTGGCAAATAGAAGGGGAAGAAACGGAAGCAGTGACAGACTTTACCTTCTTAAGATCCAAGATCACTGCAGATGGCGACTGCAGCCATGAAATAAAAAGACGATTAATTCTTGGGAGGCAAGCTATGAGAAACCTAGGGAACATGATAAAAAGTAGACACATCACCAGCGGTGGGGTTCAGCAGGTTGTTTTCCCCAGTTCACCAGAACTGGTAGCAGAAATTCTGGCTGGCTCTGCCCATCCAAGTTTTGAAATAACACAGGACTTTCCCCTGGCCACGCCCACCATACCACACCCACAGAGTAGGTAGTAAAAATGTTTTGGAATCCCACCACTGGACATCACCCTGCCAACAAAAGTCCGCATAGACAAAGCAATGGTATTCCCAGGAGTAATGTATGGTTGTGAGAGCTGGACCATAAGGAAGGCTGAGCAAAGAAGAATAGACACCTTTGAAATGTGGTGCTGGAGAAGAATTTTGAGAGTACCCTGGACAGCTAGGGGATCAAATAAGTCAATCCTGAAAGAAATCAACCCTGACTGCTCCTTGGAAGGACAAATATTGAAGATAAAGCTAAAGTAATTTGGACACCAAATGAGAAGAGAGGACTCACTCGAGAAGGCCGTGATGCTGGGAAAAATTGAAGGCAAAAGGAGAAGGGGGTGGCAGAGGATGAGATGGCTAGATGGCATTGTTGACACAATGGGAGTAGAGCTGAGCAAGCTGCACAGGATGGTGGAGGATAGGGGGTGCCTGGCATGTGCTGGTCCATGAGATCGCAAAGAGTCAGACTAGACTATGCAACTGAACAACAACACGATCACACCCTCAGTTACTTTGAAAGCCCTGTTAGAGTTTGTTCCAAATTGACAGCATGTGATAAAGTGTTTTACGATAACCCTGTAAAGCAGTCGACTGGTATTGTCCTTCCAGTACAGACTGGGAGCACTAAAATATTGTGCTTTGTAACGGCCCTGTAATGTAGTCTTAATTATTAGTGCATTGGTATGCGTTATGTGCACATACATGCCATTCTGGGTATCTGCTGGATATGAACAGAGTTATTTATGACAAATAGCAACATGCATTCTCATTGCTCCTAAAGAATCCCAAATCCATCACCTGTGATCCTAGAAACAGCATCATTGGCTCAATCTTTAACCATGCCATTATTACAAAGCAAATTGCTATAGAATAAATAAGGATATATTGAAATATGGAAATAACTGCCGGTATTTTGGCTTAACCCACAGAAGTAGGATGGGCACTTGAAAATGCAGGTGCCTTTAAGGTTGTGTGGAGGAGGAAATTTTGGCAGCTGTAGCTTGCATAAACAACTACACCTGCTGAACTTCCCGTTCTTATGCAACTAATAAAGACAGAGGAGCGCTGCCCTCCATTTCACATGATCACCCTACATATAGTGTTCTCTTGCAAACAATTGGCATTTAGAGGCATCGCTGATTATGATGCCATTTATTTTGTAAAACTGAAAGTGCAATCTTATGCATGCATAGTAAGAAATAAGTCCTGCTCTACTTACTGGACAAACTCATGGTGTACATAGAATTGCTGCTCATGTGCTAGATCTCCCTAGCATGTATATGATTCCGTCTGTCTTCTGGACCAACAGGGCAAGCCTATTCATTCAATAAAGATGAGGAAGTCTCATCATATTGTAGGCTGAAAACCTTGAAAAAGCAGAGAGAATAGCTAGAGAATTGTGGAGAGGCATTAGTTGTGCTACAATAGCATTTGCATATGATCATTATATGGGGGTGAATGTTTATAAGTACAACAGTTCACAAAGTTATTCCTGTCCTTATGATTAAAGATATATTCTGCCTTTTCTCTGCCCAGGAGTTAATGGTATTCATGTGTATGCAACATCATGCATACTCCTGTATATAAATGCATGAACATGTTCCATCCATCTGCATGTGTGTGCGTGTGTGGAGAGAGAGAGAGAGAGCTTAACCAAATCCTGTGCATGTGGTGGTCGGGGTTCTGGAGATAACAAAAGAGGCACCTACACAAATACACAAAGTGACAGTGAAAGGGATTTATGCAAGGGACTCATTTTCAAGAATTTAAAAATCAGGGAGCCCATGAAGAACTGTGGTGGAGGAGAAGAGGGAAGAGTGGGTGAGGGTGGAGAAAGACCCAAGAACTGGATCCTTGAGGGGAACACTGGCGATGCATTGAGACTCAGCAGTCTTTGCAAAAGGGATGTTGTGGGACTCCAGGATTGACTAGCATGGGTTCTGTGGGCAGGTGCCAAGGAGGATCAGCACTCTAAATGTGTCTTCACCCATCGAGATGCTGTCACCATCATCCCCGTGGGAGGCCACCACTCAGTGAGAACCATATGTTACCGCTCAGGTCTCTCTGAATAGAAACCTCTCAGAGTCTAAAGCTGGCCAGGAGGATCTGGGCCAGCTCCTCAGAGCCAGCTCGCTGCCCACACCTTCCTTTACAGGCAGGGGGCAAAGGCTCTGGCGTCCGTGGGCCTCTCTGCTGCTAAGAAAGTAGGGGGAGGCTTTCTCTGAGGAACACAGCTGGAGGGGAAGGGGAAGTGTGATCATGCACATGTGGTGTTTGTGTCTTCTGTACCGAGTGGGAAGGGAACGCACAGTGAACGGTTGGCCCAAGAAGCAACAGAACGTCCGTTGCTTCCAAACCCACAATGGATGTTTCCTGTGCCACAAAGGGCATCCCAGAATAAACCCACAATAAACTCCTAAGCAGGAGGAGGAGGAGGGAAAAACACAAATTTAGGACTGTAGGGACCTGGGAGGCTTCAGCGCAAGACTGCTTGGAACATGGGGCAGCTCAACATTACAGATGGATTTTGAGACTTATTTTGAGTGAAAAGCGAGAAGCGTATCCTAATTCATTTAGCAAAACTTTTATAGCCAATTTCTGCCCTTCCAGTTGTTTCTCAGGTTTCTAACTTTGCAGGCATTTCTTTTGTTAACTGCAAGACCCCCCCCCCCTCTCTCCCCACCACCCCACACAAAACCAAATAGGTATCTCATGTGCAGTGATCTATTATCAACTGAGTGGTTAAAAACTGAAATACAACTGGTCACTGCTGTGCACATGAGGTACTACTTTAGGAATTTCACTCTCCTATCAGAAAAGGGTGTCTGATGGAACAGAGGACATGCTTTTATGTGAACACATTTTTATATTGTACAAATGCATTCCTCACAAGAGCCAAGGGCAGGTTGGCTCTTTTGAGGAAAGGCAAGATATAATTTCAGTAGTAGTGACAGTACTAGGTGTAGTACCAAGGATACCTAAATCAGTTTCTTACACCTAATCAGGCACAGGAGGGAATGTGTAGCCCTCCAGATGTTGGACTGCAAATCTCATGTATCTGCAACATTGGCTACGGTAACATTGGGGAAAGTTGCAATCAGGCAACATCTGGAAAGCCATACATTCCTTATTTCACTTCTATGAGCTCATACAGCTGAATCTCCCCCACCCCAACCAAATACATAATGAACATATGCATCTGCTCCGCACTCTCTTGCAGCACAGCTGTTTCTTCAATGTGCTCCTCCATCCTAGCTCACAGCCTGCCAGCCATTCAATTTCTACCTTTCTGTTCACAATTTTAGAAGCCCTTCTTGTACTCAGGTAATAGCATCTGGGGACTGCGGTGGCTCAAGTGGTTAAGATGACAGGAAGGCTGGCAGGTCAGCAGTTTGAGACCTGAGTACTGCCTGACGGAGTGAGCTCCCATCTCTGTCCCAGCTCCTGCCAACCTAGCAGTTCAAAAGCAAGAAAATGCAAGTAGATAAATGGGTAGCACTTCAGTGGGAAAGTAAACAGCTTTCTGTTCCATGCACTCTGGTGTTGAGGCATTCCTGTTACATGCCCACAGAAACATCTGCAGATGCAGACAGCGCTGGCTCTTTGGCTATAAACAGAGATGAGCACTGAACCCTAGAGTCAGATATGACTGGCTTTCGAGCAAGGGTGATCTTTACCTTTACCTAATAGTATCTGAATTTCTCTTTATTTTTTTCCAAGAAAACTGGCTGTGTTGGTTTGCTAAAGCAGGGAAGAAGTGCTTGCTCTCTAAGGCTATCAAGATATTGAACTGCTGAATGACTCAATGGTTTAGAGCCAGATACTGAGAATTTGATTCCCCACTGTGCCTCCTTGACAGTGGTTGGACTTTATGATCTTTAAGGTCCCTTCCAATTCTGCAGTTGAGATATTCTTCACAAGCTCTTTGCTGCCTGAGGAAAGACAACAAGTAATGCTTTTGTGGGCTCAGATGCATAATGCTCAAGGACAGGGGTTGCCAACCTTTTTAAGTTGGGGTCTGGGTCATGCTCCCTCAAACAGTTGAGGGGGCTGGACTGGTGGCCCCCCGCCATTTATGGCTGCCATAAATGCATCCATGGCTAATTCTGGCTGCTACTGCAGTGAGGGCTAATAATTTGGTGCTGTGGGCCAGATGCGGCCCACTGGCTGTAGGTTGCCTACCTCTGATCAAGGGCGTATGAGTTATTTTCTTGTTTAACAGTCCAATCCTAACTGAAAGATACACCAACAACGGTGGATTTTGGAATGGGCAGAAACTTTTGTTGGCACAACTGGTCTGTGTCAGCACAACCACGTATGATGACAGATTTCAGTAGATGTGCTGGTAAAAGAATTTGCCAGCACAACTGCTGTTGTGTCTATGGTCAACCAGCAGAAGAGTCAAAAATGGAGCAGAGAAGGACAGTATGAAGGAGGAAACTGGGTTATAACAGATGCAAATCTCCCTTAGGTAGGGGACACAGCCAGAATGACAGCAGGAAGATAGGACAAACCAATAGTAGTCCTAAGTAATTTCCAACATCCTTAGGCTGGAAGGAAGGTGAATTCACATAAATTTAGCTGGCCTTCAGCCATGTTGGCTAGTGACAACTGTGCCTTTTGGCACAAAATCCCACAAGTGGCCCTCTCTCTTCCCGCTAGTAAAAATTACAATACTAAATAAATAATCTATCTTTTCCTGACTCTCAGAAGTAGGCACAAGAGGTGACTTTCTTCATTAATGCTAGGGTCAGTCACAGAGTCCAATGCCGTCAATTGAGGTTAAACACGCAGGTGATACACAAGCCTCTTTGTATCTGAGATCTAAGAGTTCTGCCAATCTGAAAAGTCTGCGTAGGTTAAACAAAGAAGCCCTCTGATCTGGTATCTAAGAAGGCTTCCTAGGCTGATAAATGAACCAGCCAAAATTCATCAATATAATTTCGATATGATCTTCTAATCTGAGCACTTCCACTGCAAATGGCCACTGAGAAAAACATCCAGGGCAATAAATGTTGTGTGGTGCATATACATATATATTTTTTAAAAATGTAATCGCAAAATGTGTTTCACAAGATGGGTCACAGTATTCTAAATGAAAACACATGGGGAGGGTGTGTGTGTAAAAAGTATGCAGCACGTTTTTAAGCCACCAAATTTGGGGGCCGTGTTTCTTGGTTCTGTAAAAAGGAATAAATTTCTAAACAATACTTTGCTTCAGTCAGTAAATACCAATTTCAGCCATCAAAACATCTGAAAATTAGTAAGAGATAGTTTTTCTTCTTGTCGTTCACATTTGAACTACTGTATCATTGTCTTCTCAATTCAATCCAAGTCAATTAAGTCCAGCAACGGAGGGCATGTGTTCCTACATGACATGAAGTGTTTTAAGTGCTAGCCATATTAGCCGATCCAAGCATATCAGAGAGCATACAAAACAAAAAGACAAAAACATTGTAATGCCACAATGTTTATTTTGCTTCTCTATCTACTAATCCAGGAGTTCTCAACCTTATTAAGCCAGGGGCCAGGTGGGCATCAGCAGGTTCACACCAGTTCGCCAGAACCGGTAGCAGAAATTCTGGCTGGCCCCACCCGTTCAAATTTTGAAATAAAGTAGTTCTAATTTGGGTGCAACGCAGGGCTTTCCCCCTGGCCATGCCCACAGTGTGGTAGTAATTTGTTTTGGAGGCCACCACTGGTCATGCTCCCTCAGACAGCTTTGGGGGCCAGACAGCCATTTTGCCCTTCCTCCACCACATGACACTTCCTGGTGTGGTGGAGACGGGGGGGGGGGGGGGGACATGAAATGGTGCCGCAGGCCACATCCTGCCTATGGGCCACAGGTTGAGAATCCCTCTACTAATCATTTGCAACTCAACAGGGCCAAACTTCACAGCAAATATGAATACCAACCAGGGATCTTCTGTTATTGCCAGTTGTAAAAAGCCACCCTGATTTGTATATATCAGTATGCTGATGATACTCTGCCAGTGGTGATCCAAGTGATGTTGTCAAAGTCGTATCAAGGTGTCTGGAGGCTGTTGGGGTCTGGATGGGGGACAACGGGCTACAACTGAATCCCGGCAAGACTGAGTGGCTGTGGATTGGGGGCCCTGCGTTATCCCAGGAGCTACCATCTTTGGTTCTGGATGGGGCTGTTTTGCCCCAGACAGACCCGGTGCGCAACTTGGGGGGTCCTTCTGGACTCACGACTACTGGTCGAAGAGCAGTTGGCAGTCGTGGCCAGGAGGGTTTTTGCACAACTTCGTGTAATCCGCCAGTTGCGCACGCTCCTGGACCGGGACTCCTTGCTCATGGTCACACATGCTCTGGTCACCTCCAGACTAGATTATTGCAATGCGCTCTACATGGGGCTGCCCTTGATGACCATCCAGAAATTGCAGCTGGTCCAGAATACGGCTGCCCAGGTGGTGATGGGGTGTGGACGTTATGTCCATGCCTCGCCACTGCTTCGGGATCTGCACTGGTTACCAATTTGCTTCTGGGTGCAATTCAAGGTGCTGGTTTTGACCTTTAAAACCCTATATGGTAGTGGGCCAGGATACCTAAGAGACCGCATCACCCCAAGAACATCTGTTCGCCCAACTAGAGCGGACCAGAGGGGCTCTCTAATTGTACCATCAGCTAGCTAACAATAGTCTTTAAGGTGCTACAATTTTTTTTGTCTTTTTGTTTGGTTTACTCTCTGATCTACATGACATGAGTCCCTCCTTATTTGAAGATGTGTGCACATCGGAATACCATATACACTTGACAATAAGTCATCCCAAATATAATTCAAGGTACCTAATTTGGACTGCTAAAACTAGGAAAATAGATTGACCAGAGTATAAATTGGGGGTGGAAAATGCATCAGCTACTAGTGAGTTTCAATAATTAAAGTATATGAAAATACAGTAAAATTAATTAATTTAGACAATTGTGTGAATATGTTTTTGAGTGTTTACGTTGACCTGAGTATAAGCCGAGTCTCATTTTTGGACTAATACTCGAGTATATATGGTATGTGGGAACTCTCCTGCCTCACCCACAAGAGATCCTTTCTTTCTGTATGCACATGTGTGAGTGCGTGCAAACACTGTACTTCCAGACAAAGCATCCCTGCGTGTGAATGCGTGCAACCGGGCAAGTTCATGAAGCAGTGCGTGCTTCACTATTGATGCCAGGTAATGGGAGACAAGCCTGGTCTATGTGCAACAGAGATGCCCTGGAGCCGCCCGGCTAAATCAGAGAGATAGAGAGAAGCGCTGTGGCCCAAATTAGATGGGCAGTAAGTGCACCAACATAACAGGGCTGCAGTGGCTCAGTGGTTAAGAAGCTCGCCTTATTAGCTGAAAGAACAGGAAGTTGGCAGTTTGAGACCCGGGCACTGCATGACTGTTTGAGCGCCCATCTCTCCCCCAGCTCCTGTCAACCTAGCAGCTTGAAAGCAAGAAATTGTGAGTAGATAAATAGGAACCACTTTGGTGGGAAAAGATCTTGGGGACATGAAAGGAGCCTCATTTGGGCATCCTCTGAGCGGAGTTCCTCCAGCAAAAATCCTTTCAACCCAGAATAATTTCTGACATGAAATTATCATAGTGCACCAACATAACACCTCCACGAAAACTCCCCGCCCCGTCAATAGTCTTGTCATAGCAATAACATTTATATACTCCCACCACCACACAGATACACATACAAAAGTGTTAGTGCACTCACTGGGCGATTCACAAGGTAACTAGCATTTCAGCACCCAACATGATGGGTCCTCATTTTTACCAACTTTGGAAAGGACGGAAGGCTGAGTCAACCTTGTGTCCTAGTCAGGATCAAACTCACAACGTTTTGGCTGCAGTAAAGGTAAACGTCACCCTTGCTCGAAAGCCAGTCGTATCTGACTCTAGGGTTCAGTGCTCATCTGTTTACACCCATAGAGCCAGCGCTGTTTGCGTCTGCAGACGTTTCTATGTACATGTGGCAGGCATGCCTCAACACCGGGAGTGCACAGAATGCTGTTTACTTTCCCAACCGAAGTGGTTCCTGTTTATCTACTTGCAATTTCTTGCTTTCGAATTGCTAGGTTGGCAGGAGCTGGGACAAAGACGGGAGCTCATTCCGTCCTGCAGTACTCTGGAATCGAACTGCTGACCTGACGCCTTCCAGCCAGCGTCTTAGCCAATTGACCCATAGTAAAAGGTTTCCCTTGCTTGAAAGCTAATCGTATCTGACTCTAGGGTTCAGTGCTCATCTTTGTTTCAAAGCCGAAGAGCCAGCGCTGTCTGCTTCCGCAGACGTTTCCGTGGTCATGTGGCAGGCATGACTAGACACCGGAGCGCACGGAGCGCTGTTTACCTTCCCACCGAAGCGGTCCCTATTTATCTACTTGCAATTTCTTGCTATCGAACTGCTAGGTTGGCAGGAGCTGGGACAAAGACGGGAGCTCATTCCGTCCTGCAGTACTCTGGAATCGAACTGCTGACCTCCCGCCTCCCAGCCAGCGTCTTAGCCACTTGAGCCGCTGCAGAGACCCATTGCAATTACATTTATTCCCCCCCCCCCCCCACGCGCCCACCCCAAGAAAAAAGCCACGCCAGGACGGCGGCTTGACCTCAGCTGGGCCGTCGAAGCAGGACGGGACGCCCCTTGCCGGCCTCCACGTGGGCCGAGCGGAGAGGAGGCGTTGTTTCCCCTCCTGGTCCGAGGCAGGAGCTGCCGCTGCCGCTGCCCTTGCCCTGCCGGCCGCCCACGGAGCCCTCCCACGCGCGGCAGCGGCAACTCGACGGCGCCGACGCCACATTGTCAATCCGGCGGCGTGGGAGGCGATTCCGTGCCAAAGGCTGAGCGAGCGCGCCGAGAGAAGGAAGGGGAGCGAAGAGGAGGACTGGAGGAGGAGGAGGAGGAGGAGGCGCGGCGCGGGGGACGGGAGGGGAGGGGAGGGGAAGGAGGAGGGAGGGGAGACGCCGCGGCCCCGCCGTCGGATGCCCTCCTGTGCTTCTGTCCCGCCGCGCCTCGCTCGCTCTCGGCCGGCAGGGCCAGCCAAGAAGCCGCCGCCGCCGCCGCCGCCGCCGGGGAGGCCTCCTCCTCGGGCCCATGCGCCACGATCGGGGGGCTCCTCCGAAGGGATCATCCACAGGAATTGGCCGCGGGGAAAAGCGTGAGTGTGGACGGGGCGGACGAGCAGGGCGAGCCCCTTTGGGGAAGGGGTCGAGGCGGGGAGGAGCGATCACGGTGGGCAAGGGTGGGGTGTGTATGTGAGAGAGAGAGAGAGACAGATAGAGACAGAGAGAGAACCCATCGTCCACCCCCCTTGGCTTCCCCTTCGCTCTCTCTCTCTCTCTGTGTGTGTGTGTGTGTGTGTGAAAGAGAGAGAGAGCGAGTCAGTGAGAGAGAGAGAGAGACAGAACCCATCGTTCACCCCCTTTGGCTTCCCCTCGCTCTCTCTCTCTCTCTCTCTCTGTGTTTGTGTGTGTGTGTGTGTGTGTGTGTGTGTGTGTGTGTGTGTGTGTGTGTGTGTGTGTGTGTGTGTGTGTGACAGAGAGAGAGAGAGAGAGAGAGAGACAGAACCCATCGTTCACCCCCTTTGGCTTCCCCTCGCTCTCTCTCTCTCTCTCTCTGTGTGTGTGTGTTTGTGTGTGTGTGTGTGTGTGTGTGTGTGTGAGAGAGAGAGAGAATCCATCGTCCACTCCCTTTGGCTTCCCCTTCGCTCTGTGTGTGTGTGTGTGTGAGAGAGAGAACCCATCGTCCAGCCCCTTTAGCTTCCCCTTCGCTCTGTGTGTGTGTGTGTGTGTGTGTGTGTGTGTGAGAGAGAGAGAGAGAGAGAAAGAGAGAGAGAGAGAGAGAGAACCCATCGTCCAGCCCCTTTGGCTTCCCCTTCGCTCTCTCTGTGTGTGTTTGTGTGTGTGTGTGTGTGAGTGAGTGAGAGAGAGAGAGAACCCATCGTCCAGCCCCTTTAGCTTCCCCTTCACTGTGTGTGTGTTTGTGTGTGTGTGTGTGTGTGAGAGAGAGAGAACCCATCGTCCACCCCCTTTGGCTTCCCCTTCGCTCTGTGTGTGTGTGTATTTGTGTGTGTGTGTGTGTGTGTGTGTGTGTGAGAGAGAGAGAGAGAGAGAGAGAGAGAGAGAGAGAGAGAGAACCCATCATCCACCCCCTTTGGCTTCCCCTTCGCTCTGTGTGTGTGTGTGTGTATGAGAGAGAGAGAGAGAGAACCCATCGTCCACCCCCTTTGGCTTCTCCTTCGCTCTGTGTGTGTGTGTGTGTGTGTGTGTGAGAGAGAGAGAGAACCCATCGTCCACCCCCTTTGGCTTCCCCTTCGCTCCAAGCCTCTTGTGTGCGCCCCGATCTTGCTCGAGTGGACGGCAAAGGGCATCTGCCAAGAAGGACCCAGCGGGTTGTCTATGTGCGAGAAAACAGACAAATCCAGGCACGCAGGAAGCGCAGGGCTGAAGCCTTTTTTTGGAAGCCACGCCTCCTGCCCTGGGCAACTTTCCCCGGTTGCTGTTAGTCCTGGCGAGGGTTTGAGGCGTGGGGGCAGTGCGTTGGCACTCTGCACCTGCTCAGAGGCACTCCGACCTTCTTCCTTGCCCAATTGTTCCAGGCCAGAACGCTGGCACGCCTGACTGGAAGGGATTTTGAATTAAATCCCCATCTAAAGTGCAAGGGTGGTGGTGGTGGTGGTGGAAGAGTGGCAGCATTTGTGGAGGGAATGGACAGTCCTAAATAGAACCCCATTTGCCAGGATGGAGCCTTCAGGCAGGGCTTGGATCCCATGGAATTTGGAAAAGCAGGGGGCAGAGAACGACGTGTTTCCCTGCCTCTCCCCAAAGGGGAGGGAATAGGTTGGTTTCCCTAAATTCCCAGCCTGGAACAGTTCATTACCCACCGGCTTAGGCCACTAGCATTTTCTCAGTTACTTCCCTGTGGTGCTTTTTCCAACCAAAAAATTGGGGTAGGCCAGTGATGGCCAACCTTGGCACTCCAGGTGTCCTTGGACTTCAATTTCTAGAAGCCCAAGCCAGCACTCCTGTTGATCAGGGCTTCTGGGAATTGAAGTTCAAGAACAACTGGAGTGCCAAGGTTCGCCATCACTGGGGTAGACAGTCCCGCCCCATTACTTCTTCTTATTTTGTGTCCAGATCAAACTTTGAACTACCAAAGTGAAGCCACTTTCTTGGCTTCGTCGTTGGCCAAATTGAAGCCGTCATCTGTATGTGTTTCTGGTAGTAATTGCCAGACTAGGAAATGATCTCATACCAGACCCAAACTCCATTAACTGAGAAGTACCCAGGCAGGTAGTAGCAATTCCACCCTGGCCCAATACTCTCCATCCTCCAGGCCTGGTTGGAGTCCAGGCTCTGCCATCCCCAGGCCTAGTTTAAGGGCTAATGAGAGTCCCTGTTAGCAACATCTGGAGAGGCACGGGCCTTCCACCCTGTTTTTACAGCTTAGGTGGTGGTGGGGACAAGGATGTGCAAGGGCAGATAAAGAAAGAACAAACCGTGGGTGTTTGGAGGGGGTGGTATGTGTGCAGGCATGTGTTGCGGATGAGGCCGGGCTGGGTGTGTGTGTGTGTGTTCCAGTTTGTGGCAGGCCTTAGGTTTCTATAGAAGATCCAGATTACAGTGTGTGTGTGTGTGTGTGTGTGTGTGTGTGTGTGTGTGTGTGTGTGTGTGTGTGTGTGTGTGTGTGTGTGTGTGTGTAAAAGCCAGTCCCCTGGTGAATTACAAGGCCAAGGGTGGATTCGAACCCAGGTCTCCAGAATCCCAGGCTACCTCTCTATAATAATTTCATGTCAGAAATTATTCTGGGTTGAAAGGATTTTTGCTGGAGAAACTCCGCTCAGGGGGCGGCCCGAATGAGGCTCCTTTCATGTCCCCAAGATCTTTTCCCCACTGACATGGTCCCTATTTATCTACTTGCAAAGTCTTGCTTTCAAACTTCTAGGTTGGCAGGAGCTGGGACAGAGACGGGCGCTCAATCCATCATGCAGTATCTGGGTCTTGAACTGCCAACTTGCCAGCCTTCCAGCTGACAAGGAGAGCTTCTTAACCACTGATCCACCGCAGCCCCTGGCAACCTTTCTGTCCACTGGGTATCCTGTTGAATTTAGCAGAACATCATCCTGATTTGAGCAGGCACAAACAGTGTCTCCTCTACCAGAGTAAATGAGAGGAGCAAGGAAAGAGGGTTAGTTACTGGGGCTTACTTGCTGTGTTTCAGGAGGGAAGAGCCTGGAGGGAGAAGGGGCAGAAAGGCCCACCATACGAAGGGATATCACACAGGAATGTGTGTCTCTGTGTCACAAGAGAACCTGTGAGGGCTGCGGCCCCAAATCAGAGCTATACTGAGCCCAGCGTTCTGTTCTTACAGCGTCTGCTCAGTTGCTTCTGAGAAGTCCTCAAGGAGGGTGTGGATTCACACAGGGTCGCCATCAGGGCAGTACTACCAGTACTGCCGTACAGGGCCCAGAGCTGACAGGGGCCCTGTCGCCACCAGCCATAGCTGTGACATTTCAATTTCAATTTTAATTTATACCCTGCCCTACTCAGCACACGGCTGACTCAGGGCGGCATTACAACATATTAAGGGTACAGTATACAATAAAAATACAATAAACAATCCATATATCCATAGAGCAAGACAATATAAGTACAATATAACAATATAATACTAAAGTAATAATCAATGCACATTGCAATGAGATCAATAAAAATACAGTATCTTACAAACAAAAACATGGTACTAAACAAATACACACATTACTCTCTCTCTCTCTCTCTCTGTGTGTGTGTATGTGTGTGTGTGTGTGCATGGGGGTGGAATAGGATTGCTCAGTATGTGGCCCCCAAATTTCTGATGGCGGCCCTGGATTCACAGCCATGTCCTGCTTGTGCTCCCCAGTAACCGATACGGGGACCTGCTGCCTGTGGTAACGGTGGAGGGAATATTTTAGTCCTCATCCCTAGTAGCCACTGATAGTCATAATCTCCACAAATGTGAGAGGGACTGTGATGGCTTAGTTGTTAAGATGCTGAACTTGACGACTGGAAGGTCGGCCGGTCAGCAGTTCGAGACCTGAGTGCTGCACGACAGAGTGAGCACCCGTCATCTGTCCCAGCTGCTATCAACCTAGCAGGTCTAAAGCAAGAAATTGTAAGTAGATGAATAGCTACATCTTCGGCAGGAAAGGTAACGGCATCCTGTGCGCTCTGGCATCTAGTCATACCTGCCACATGACCACGGAAATATCTGGAGATGCAGACAGCTCTGTCTTTTTGGCTGTAAACGGAGATGAGCACTGCCCCCTAGAGTCGGACACGACTGGCTTTCGAGCAAGGGTGACCTTTACCACTAATGTGTCTTAGGTAAAGGTTGCCCTTGCTCGAAAGCCAGTCATATCCGACTCTAGGGTTCAGTGCTCATCTCTGTTCATAGCCAATTAGTCAGAGCAGTCTGCATTTGCAGATTTTATGTGGACATGTGGCAGGCATGACTAGAGTGCACAGAACACTGTTTACCTTCCCACCTAAGTGGTACCTATTTATCTACTTGTAGTTTTTTTGCTTTCGAACTGCTAGGTTGGCATGAGCTGGGAAAGAGATGAAAGCTCACTCCGTCGTGTAGTACTCGGGTCTCGAACTGCTAACATGCCAACCTCCCAGTTGTCATGTTCAATGTCTTAACCACTAAGCCACTGCAACCCCATGAATGTCTCTTAATTCCCAAAAAATTCAGCCAAAATAAAATATCCTGGCTTGGTTGCATATTCACAGCTGCATTGCTTATTAGGATCATGGCCATGCTATCCTTAAACAGATAGTTGAATAGTGAGAGGCAAACCTATGTGGTAGGGAAAGTATACCTCAGAGGAGGGTGATGTGTGTGGCCTGCCTGCCACTCCCACCATCTCCAGGTGTGGTATATAGGGCTGATGGGGGTTGTAGTCCCAGATAAGCTGTCCCCTTTCCCCCCAAGCTTTGGATTTGTTTCTACAAGCAAATGGTGTTCATTGTCCTCTGGATGGTCATCTTATCCAGACCATAAGTCAGTGGTGGCAAACCTATGGCACACATGCCAGAGGTGGCACTCAGAGCCCTCTCTGTGGGCACCCGTGCAGTAACCCCAGCACAGGGTTTGTCCTGCCCATCTGCCCAGCAGCCCAATGGGAGCACTTCCTCCCTCCCCCAGCACAGAGTTTGCCCCCATCCCTCTGCCCAGCACCCCAATGGGAGTGTTTCCTTCCTCTCCTGTTGCTGTGTTGGCACTTTGCGATAAATAAGTGGGTTTGGGGTTGTAGTTTGGGCTCTCGGTCTCTAAAAGGTTCGCCATCACTACCATAGGGAAACGTTCTTGTGACCTCCTGAATAGCATGTTCTAGCCCTTCACCCAAGCCAGAATGGTCGTAAACACAGGAGTGGTGGACACAGCATGAGTGGATCCAAATGCAAAGAGATGCGTAGTCATTGGAGGAAAATGACCACCATGTTTTTATCTGAATCAGATCTCTCTTAATCCTTCTGAGCCACATACAGAAAAAAAGAATGGCTGTGAATGATGCAACCTAAGGCAAGCTTTTTCTTTTCACCCCCTTTGTTTCTTGGGCCAGGGGGCAGTGTGGTTTCAGTTCTGTTTTGAAGCTCCCCTGCGCCTGTCACAGCCCTTGCTCTGTCCCTTTGCAGGCCGCTGACAATGGCCTTGTGCTTGCCACGCACCCTGGGCGAACTCCAGCTCTACCGTGTCCTGCAGAGAGCCAACCTGCTCTGCTACTATGAGACCTTCATCCAGCAGGGCGGCGATGATGTGCAGCAGCTGTGTGAGGCATGTGAAGAGGAGTTCCTGGAGATCATGGCTCTCGTCGGCATGGCGACTAAGCCGCTCCATGTCCGGCGCCTTCAGAAGGCCCTGCGGGAGTGGGCCACCAACCCTGGGCTCTTCAACCAGCCAGTGGTGCCCCCCATACCTGTCAGCAGCATACCTCTCTTCAAGATATCCGAATCCGGAGACCGCAAAGCACTAACCAACGGGCACACCAGCCCCGGAGAGACTCCAGGAAAAGGCAGTGGGGCCTCCCCGGGCAGGAGCCCAACAGAGACCAGAGAGAAGCTGTCCCCCTTGGCACCTGTTCAGTGGGGCCACCCTGAGTCAGAAGAGGAAGGGCGGTCCTCCTCCCCCACAGAGCATCCCTCTGCTCCAGAGCGACTAGAGCCAGAGCTGGCCCAGGCCGTGTCGGAAAGCGTGGACCGCCTCCTGCGGAGTTGTCCTCGAAGCGGGGATGCTGAGTTGAGGAGCCTCATGAAGCTGAACAAGAAACTGGCCAAAACTGTGGGACACATCTTCCGGATGGACAATGGGGACCCCCGTAAGGAGGAAGAGATACGGCGTCACAGCGCCATCTATGGGCGGGGCGAGGCCCGGCGACCCGAGAGCAAGCAGCTCACGCTTCATGAGGTGAGAGCGGTGGTGGGCTGCAAAAACTTTTACTACCACACTGTGGGTGTGGTATGGTGGGCATGGCCAGGGGAAAGCCCTGCGTTGCACCCAAATTAGGACTACAGTACAGTACTGTAGACAAGGTCAAGTGCATTGATGATGATAATAATATTGTGTCAGAAATTATTCTGGGTTGAAAATATTTTTGCAGAAGTACCTAAGTTGGGTTGTACCTGAGTGGGCGGTATATTATAACAACAGATGCTTTAGATGGGGCAGGAAATAGGATTCATGCAGTGTAGCCAAAATGGGGAGGTTGACATGCTGAGGACATGTTGCAACCAAGAGGGAGCTGGTTGGATTCTACCCCTGTGTTGAAGGTAAAGATAAAGGTTTCCCTTGCTCAAAAGCCAGTCGTATCCGACTCTAGGGTTCAGTGCTCATCTGTTTCAAAGCCAAAGAGCCAGCGCTGTCTGCTTCTGCAGACATTTCCGTGGTCACGTGGCAGGCATGACTAGACACCAGAGTACACAGAATGCTGTTACCTTCCCACCAAAGTGGTCCCTATTTATCTGTTTGCAATTTCTTGCTTTCGAACTGCTAGGTTGGCAGGAGCTGGGACAAAGACGGGCGCTCATTCCGTCCTGCAGTACTCGGGTATCGAACTGCTGACCTTCCGCCTCCCAGTCAGTGTCTTAGCCACTTGAGCCACTGCAGTCCCTACCCCTGTGTTACACCTGAAAAAATCCATAGTCTGGAAAGGGATTAGTGCTACATCTTGAAACCTCCACCCATTCTCTTTCTCTGATGAGTCCCCTTTTTCCCCATGTTCTTTTTACCCAGCCACCTACCTCCTTATCTGGCCACCTCTCCCTCCCTTCTAGCATTTCTCACCATTCGCTCCTGTTCCACCTTGCTTTGATGGAGTCCTGTGTCACAGTACTCTTCTGGCTTCCCTGTCCACTGGCTCCCCTGGAGGATCACGCTGGGTTCTCTCTCTCTCTCCTTCTCACAGCTCACCATCAATGAAGCTGCTGCCCAGTTCTGCCTGCGGGAGAATTCGTTGCTGCTGCGTCGGGTGGAACTCTTTTCATTATCACGCCAGGTGGCCCGGGAGAGCAGCTACCTCTCCTCGCTTAAGGGGTCCAGGTAAGAACCAAACCTTTCTGTTCTTGCAACCAGTGCAGACTGTAATTGTCTGTTGTTGGTTTTTTTTTTTTTTGGGGGGGGGGGGCAGTGGTGGGATTCAGCAGGTTCACCCCAGTTCGCCAGAACCAGTAGCAGAAATTCTGGCTGGCCCTGCCCATTCAAGTTTTGAAATAAAGTAGTCCTATTCTGGTGCAACACAGGGCTTTCCCCCTGGCCATGCCCACCATATCAGATCCACAGAGTAGGTAGTAAAAAAAAATTTGAATCCCACCACTAGAAGGGGGGGGGGGATGCAAAACAGACAGACTCAATACCGTGTTTTTGTTTCAGCACAAACCAGAGTTCTAAATGATTGGGGTTTTTTTATTTAAAAAAAGCATAATTGAGTATCCTAGGAATTGCAGTCCAAAACAATTTAATTTTCCTAAGATGTTCCTGCCTTTTCCTTCTAAATCAGGGCCAAATTGAACTAGTATCCAGTACAGTAATACCTCATACAAAGTCCGCTTCATACAACATCAAATTCATACAACATCGCCTAATTTCTTGAAAAAAGTTACCTCATACAAAGTCGCTCGACTTTGTATGAGGCATTCAGTTTTTCCCAGGTTGCATTGTGCCTGGGCAGTATAAAAGGCAGGATACATGCGTGCATTGCTCTTGTGGGTTTTACACAAGGCAAAGAGTGTTTAGGAGTGGTTTTGAGCATGATTTTGGATTTTTTTGAATTTTTCATCAGAATTTTTAGAAGCATTCCTGGGATTTTTGCAGCATTCTTCAGGTTCCTGGACAATCATGGTTGTTTGACATGTTTTTGTAATGTAATTTAGCCTTTAGACAATGTTTTCTTAAGTTCTGTCAGTTTCCTGTCTGTTTCCTTGACTTTGCCCTGAAGTCTGTGCTGTTACAGTACAATGTATCTCTATGGAAACGACGTTGTACGAGGCATCGCAGCAAGGATTTGGACTTTGTATAAAGCATCACGGCTAGGATTTTGCATGCCTCATACAAAGTCCAAATCCGTATAAAGTCCAAACTTGTGGAACCAAGTTTGGACGTTGTATGAGGTATCACTGTAATTATATTTCCTGTCAGAGATTACTCTGGGTTGAAAGGATTTTTGCTGGAGAAACTCCTCTCAAAGGACACCCGAATGAGGTTCCTTTGATGTCCCCAAGTGCAGCCCTTGGATATCGAAACCGACCTTCCAGTCTCCAAGCTCAGCACCGTAACCACCAGCCCACTGGTGGAGCTGCTTAGTATCCAGTATCTTTTATTAACTGATTAGTCACCTGCTGACCATATCAGGTTAAAATGTGATAAAATACATTAGATAAAATATGATTTTAAAAACAGATTAAAAGCATAATGATACAATCACAATAAAATGAGATATAATATTCACTCAATAAAATTCATCACCTTTGTATGAAGCCCATATCTGATCAATAAAACATTTTTTCTTTTGAATGGCCCCAACTATAAACTTTACAGTTCTAATATTCACATATTTCTTTGTGCCCTGGAGGAAGTCAGTCCCCATATTTTGTTCTGTCTAGCAATATCTGTAAATACTGGGCTTTTATTGTGGCATATAATTAACAGCCTTTTGTTTTGGTCAATAGGGTTCTCTTGGCAAGATTTATGGCGTGGTTGCCGGTGTCTGCGCCATTTTTCTCTCCTCATACATTTTATCACAGTTTTTAAAAGTTTAAAAACATTTAAGACAACATATTATCATGCATATTATCACACTTTAAAGCACAGTCTCTATGTCAGTTGCTATATTAAGTCATTTTAAAGTCTTTATGTGAGTTACTATATTAAGTCATCAACATTTCTGCATATTTAACTACTTATCCTTTGTATGGGGCTCTGAGTCTCACCCCCTGGTTTAACTCCTTTGCCTTCTTCCCTTCTGCCAATTGGACCTCTCCTTCGGCGCTTGGTTGTTTTCAGGGCTTGGAAAAGGCTCTCGTCGGGGCGACTGGCTGGCCTCTCCCTGCCCGGCTGGTCTTCCTCCTCCCTTGCCTGCCCGGCTGGAGATGGTGGGGACCGGCTCGGAAGGGCTCGCGTTGGGGCGACTGGCTGGCCTCTCCCCGCCCGGCTGGTCTTCCTCCTCCCTCACCTGCCCTGCTGGAAATGGTGGGGACCGGCTTAGGAGGGCTCGCGTTGTGGCGGCTGGCTGGCCTCTCCCCGCCCGGCTGGTCTTCCTCCTCCCTTGCCTGCCCAAAGGGCTCGCGTTGGGGCGACTGGCTGGCCTCTCCCCGCCCGGCTGGTCTTCCTCCTCCCTTGCCTGCCCAGCTGGAGATGGTGGGGACCGGCTCGGAAGGGCTCGCGTTGGGGCATGGAGTAGCCATAATTGTCAATAAGAGAGTAAGAAAAGCAGTAATGGGATATAACCTCAAAAATGACAGAATGATGTCAGTCAGAATTCAAGGCAAACCTTTCAATATCACCGTAATCCAAGTCTATGCACCAACCACTAGTGCAGATGAAGCCACAGTGGACCAGTTCTATGAGGACCTAGAACACCTCATAGAACAGACACCAAGAAATGATGTCCAAATTATATTAGGAGACTGGAATGCCAAAGTAGGAAATCAAAAAGTGGAGGGAATAACAGGCAAGTTTGGTCTTGGAGTACAGAATGAAGCAGGGCAAAGATTGATAGAGTTCTGCCAAGAGAACGCACTGGTCATAGCAAACACTCTCTTCCAGCAACACAAGAGGCGACTTTACACATGGACATCACCAGATGGCCAACACCGAAACCAAATTGACTACATACTCTGCAGCCAAAGATGGAGAACCTCCATACAATCAGCAAAAACAAGACCTGGAGCAGACTGTGGCTCAGATCACAACCTACTGATCGCAAAATTCAGGTTAAGACTAAAGAAAATAGGGAAAACAAGAAGACCAGACAGATATCACCTAGACAGCATCCCTAAAGAATACACGGTGGAGGTGATGAACAGATATAATGGCCTGGACGCAATAGACAGAGTGCCAGAAGAATTATGGACAGAGATAAAGGACATCATGCAGGAAGCGGCAAAGAAAACCATACCAAAAGAAAAGAAGCGTAAGAAAGCAAAATGGTTGTCTGATGAGGCTCTTAAAATAGCAGAGGAAAGAAGGAAGGCAAAAGTCAAAAGAGAAAGGAAAAAATACAACCTTCTGAACACAGAATTTCAAAGAAAAGCAAGGAGAGATAAGGAAAACTACCTAAAAGAACAGTGCAAAGAAATGGAGGAAAACAACAAAAGAGGCAGGACTAGAGATCTCTTCAGAAAAATCGGGGAAATAAAGGGAACATTTAAAGCAAAAATGACCATGATAAGGGACAAAGACGGAAAAGAGCTAGCTGATGCAGAAGAGATTAAGAAAAGATGGAAAGAGTACACAGAGGAACTCTAAAAAAGGACCTCAACACTCCTGATAACCACAATGATGAAAAAACTGAACTCGAGCCAGACATCCTGGAGAGCGAAGTTATAAAGGCCCTAAAGAGCACTGCAAACAACAAAGCTAGTGGTTATGATGGTATCCCAGTCGAATTTTTCAAAGCGCTAAAAGATGATGGCGTCAAATTACTACACTCAATATGCCAGCAAATCTGGAAAACAAAACAGTGGCCACAGGATTGGAAAAGATCAGTATACGTCCCAATCCCAAAAAAGGGCAACGCCAAAGAATGCTCAAATTACCGAACAATTGCACTCATCCCACACGCCAGCAAGGTGATGCTCAAGATAATACAGGACAGACTTCAGCAGCATGTGGAGAGAGAACTACCAGAGGTGCAGGCCGGTTTCAGAAGAGGCAGGGGGACTAGAGACCACATTGCCAACATACGTTGGATCATGGAGAAAACAAAGGAATACCAGAAACAAGTTTACTTTTGTTTCATTGATTACACTAAGGCATTTGACTGTGTGGACCACAACAAGATGTGGCAAGTAATTAAAGAGATGGGAATACCAGAGCACATCATATGCCTCCTGAGAAATCTGTACATGAACCAAGAAGCAACAGTTAGGACAGAACATGGAATGACAGAGTGGTTTGGAATAGGAAAAGGAGTAAGACAAGGCTGCATTTTATCACCCTGCTTATTCAATCTATACACAGAGCACATAATGCGAAATGCAGGGATGGAGGAATCACAATATGGGATTAAAATTGCTGGGAGAAACATAAACAATCTGAGATATGCAGACGATACCACCCTAATGGCAGAAAGTGAGGAAGACCTAAAGAACCTCTTGATTGGGCTGAAGGAGGAGAGTGCAAAAGCTGGTTTGAGACTCAATATCAAGAAAACCAAGGTAATGGCAACAGGCCCAATCAGTTCCTGGAAAATAGATGGGGAAGAAGTAGAAGCAGTGACAGATTTTACTTTCCTGGGATCAAAGATCACGGCAGATGGGGATTGCAGCCATGAAATAAAAAGGCGACTGATTCTTGGGAGACAAGCCATGAGAAACCTGGGGAACATAGTGAAAAGCAGAGACATCACATTGCAAACAAAAATTAGAATAGTCAAAGCAATGGTATTCCCAGTGGTAATGTACGGATGTGAGAGCTGGACAATTAGGAAAGCTGAACGCAGAAGAATAGATGCCTTTGAAATGTGGTGTTGGAGGAGGGTTTTGAGAGTCCCCTGGACAGCGAGGAGAACAAATAGGTCAATCTTAGAAGAAATCAACACTGACTGCTCATTGGAAGGGCTAATAGTAAAGACGAAGCTAAAGTATTTTGGACATCAAATGAGAAGGGAGGATTCACTTGAGAAGGCCCTGATGTTGGGAAAGGTGGAGGGCAAAAGAAGAAGGGGGAGGCCAAAGATGAGATGGCTAGATGGTATTGTAGACACAACGGGCACAGAACTGGGAGTGCTGAGGGGGATGGTGGAGGACAGAGGTGCCTGGAGAACAATGGTCCATAGGGTCGCAAAGGGTCGGAACCGACTGTGCGACTGAACAACAACAACATAATTAACAACTAAACAGAACATGTGCAATGGCCAAAATAAACTAGTCCCTCCTTTTTGCCACCAGAAAGAAATAAAACGTTTTCCTCCCAAAGGTGCAATCTTTTAAGGCTCTTGTTCTGCTCAAAATCAGTTTGCACAGTCAATCCAATGAGTGGTGACCCAAGAAAAGCAAGCTTATGGAGCTGGAGAATCCCATTCTGAGGTCAGGTCTGAATTGATCTCTGTAGACCTGAATCAGAAGTGCCAGGCTGTAAAACGTGTCAGCTCAATGGACAATAATTACGTCATGTTCACCTAACTGGTACTTTATCTCAAAAAATTGGGTTTAACCCCATTTGGCAACTGCAGCTAGCTCATGATGATACTTTCCGTACCTGAGACTCTTGAGTGTTCCTTTAGTTCAAAAATAGTTTGTTTTAAACGTAAAACAAAAACATGGTTTGGCATTAGAGGATTGATCTTGCACAAGCTTTTAAGGTCAGAAGTTGGAAAGGTTCTAAGTTCCATTTGCTGACTATAAGTCCCTGTTTCATCTGAACTTGGGAAGCTGGGGGACACTTATCTGCGTGATTAGAACGTGGGATAATTTACTTTTTGGACTACAGTTACTAGCATCTTCAAGCAGGATAGCCAGTGACCATCTGGCTGCTAACCTTAAGCCTGCATGTGCAGCCAAGGTAACTTGGTTCATGTAAACTTGGCAACATTTGCAACATCGCATGGATAAATTCTTCCTTAGCTGGCTGCATGTTTGAATGGATCTTGAGTTATACCCTTTCAGCATCTTCAGTGGCCAGCCTGGGGGTGGGGGTGGTTTCCTGGGCCTAATACCAAGAGGGGTGTTCTGATGATGGCTTCTGTCCTCAGGTTGCGTCCCGAGGAGGGTGGACCTGGGCAAGCCAAGCGACTCAAGCAGGAGGTAAGCCCACAGAGCCAGCTTCCGTGCATGCTTGTGCAGTTGCTGGGATGAAATCTATGTGAAATCCTTTGAACTCTTAAAGAAAGGGCGCTGCAGATGAGGACGTTCTTGCCATTGCTACTACATACCAGGCTTCATCAACTTGGTGTCTTTCAGAAGTGTTTGATTACATTTCCCATCGCTCCAGTCAGGAGGGCTAGTGGTGGTGATAGGCTTTGTAGTCTTGTATATCTGGAGGGTGCCAGGTTGACATGGACTGCTGTCTATGTTCCTGTACACCAGGGGTCCCAAACTAAGGTGCATGGGTCAGATCTGGGCCTCTGCACCATCTCATGTGACCCCCCACCCCTCCAAGGGGATTAAAGAAGTAAAATGGCCACCCCATTGAAGCTGTTGGGACAAAAATGGCTGCCCCCATCATGCAGGCTGGGGAGAATGTATTATATGTATTCATGATAATTGTGTGCACTGTGTTTTTGCAATCCTCCATTCTACAGAAAGCATGGGCTTGGCAGACATCTGCCTTGATTACCATTGCTGATCAGACACCCCTCTGATGAAACAAGGGAGTGGGGATATATGATAAAGAGGGAGGTTTTCTGAACTTATTTCCAGTCCCTGCATGCTAAAGAAACCTTTGCTCATACTGTACATTGATCTCTACAAGAGCATTAGTCCGTCATCCTTTTCTAACTTCCAGATATAGCCTGCTTTAAAGGTTCTTTGCCCAACCAAGCTGGGCATGTTGTGCATCTTGCGTACACGCTGTCTCTACTATTGGAGAGGATCTGTGCAGGTTCATGGATAAATATGTACAGGAATACGCAGGTGGATAGGTGTGCACTGAATTTTCCAATTCAGCTGCCAAAGTAGCCAAATTGCTTGCACTTTTGCAAATATCCATTATCCCTGGAGGTTTGCTGGGTCCTGTCTTTTCTATCTTTCTAACAGTACAGCAGTGATTCAGCAATGCAGGGATGGAGAAGGTGTGATCATCAGGGAGTTGTTGGTTCTGGAACTCCCAGCATCCTTCGCCATTAATTGTACTGGCTGTGGCTGATGGAAGTTTCAGGCAAACAATTTCTGGAAAACTATACAGGTGAAACTCCGAAAATTAGAATATCATGCAAATGTTCATTCAGTTCAGTAATGCAACTTAAAAGGTGAAACAAATGTATGAGATAGACTCATTACATGCAAAGCGAGATAGTTCAAGCCTTACTTTGTTATAATATTGATGCTTATGTCTTACAGTTTATGAAAACCTTAACCCCCCAATCTCATGTACCCCATAATCATCACATAATCTCATTTATTTATTTGTTCAATTTCTACACAGCCCACACGGCCATGGCCCACTCAGGGTGGTTCACAATCCCAGAATAAAACAACAGATAAAACATATACTATCATCATAAAAACAGTTAAAACTACCCATCCCATAAAAGAGTGCTGGAAACCGAAGGGGGGGAGGAATTCTGATCTATATCAACCAAAACGGGGGTCACCCTTCCACCAGCACCCCATACTTGGCCCGCCAGCCAGGTTTTGAGTACTTTTCTGAAGGGCAGCAATTCCGTCCGGAGTCGTAACTCTGTTGGCAGGAGGTTCTAAAGGGCCGGTGCGGACACGGAGGTAGCCCTCCTCCTTGTGCTAGAGAGATGAGCCCCTCTAGATGATGGTACCATTAGAGAGCCCCTCTGGTTCGCTCTAGTCAGGCGGGCAGACATTCTTGGGGTGATGCGGTCTCTTAGGTAACCTGGCCCACTACCATGTAGGGCTTTAAAGATCAAAACCAGCACCTTGAATTGCACCCGGAGGCAAACTGGTAACCAGTGCAGCTCCTGAAGCAGTGACAAAGGCATGGGCATAATGTCCACGCCTCATCACACCCCGGGCAGCCGCATTCTGGACCAGCTGCAGCCTCCGAATGGTCATCAAGGGCAGCCCCATGTAGAGCGCATTGCAGTAATCTAGTCTGGAGGTGACCAATGCATGAGTGACCATGAGCAAGGCGTCCCGGTCCAGGAGCGGGTGCAACTGGCGAATTACACGAAGTTGTGCAAAAGGCCTCCTGGCCATGACTGCCACCTGCTCTTTGAGCAGTAGTCATGAGTACTGGAGGACCCCCAAGTTGCACACCGGGTCTGTCTGGGGCAAAACAGCCCCATCCAGAACCAAAGATGGTAGCTCCCGAGATAAGGCTGGGCCCCCAATCCACAGCCACCCAGTCTTGTCGGGATTCAGTTGTAGCCCATTGTCCCCCATCCAGACCCTCACAGCCTCCAGACACCTGGATAGGACTTTGACAGCATCGCTTGGATCACCACTGGCCGAGATGTACAACTGGGTATCATCAGCATACTGATGATACCTCACCCCGTGAGAACGGATGATCTCATGTACACTGTACGCCATGATCATCACAATTATAACAAATTAAGGCATGACATATCTTGCTTTGCATGTAGTGAGTCTATCTCACATATTTGTTTCACCTTTTAAGTGAAATGAATGAACATTTGCACAAAATTAAGAAACTAGAGAGCTGTCTGAATCATGACAAGCCTTCATGGCGTTCCTATATTCATATCTCATGTATATGTTTGATTAGGGGTTGAAAGTTGGGATCTATATTTGTGTCCTTACTCACAGACTTATTTGCAACTGTTTGAGCAAGCCAGCATCCGTATGTTCAGAGTAACATGTGAAGTCATGTCTGGCTGTGCTTATGTCGTGCGCTTATCTGTGCTTGTCTTTTCATATCCATAAGCCAATTCCATGCTTAGGTGTGGCAGGTGGAAAGGTGTGTCAGCTTACAGTAAATATCCTGATACATGAAGGCTTCCACAGGACCTCTTGTTCTTTTGTATGCATGCACTTACAACACATATAGGACTGCACTTATTGTTTCTTTTGCATATGCATGCAGAATGAACAAATCTAGGATATTCCACTAGTTTAAATATTGTATTTTATTTTTTTGCCAAATGGTTGATACAGTAAAAAACCCTACTTACGAAAAAAGCATTCCATAGGCTTTTGCTTAAATCATTTTTATGTAACTTGAAGCAAACCCATAGGAAAATATTTTTTTACGTAACTTGAATCTAACCCATAGGAAAAATGAACCTTTTATGTAAATCAAAGCAAACCCATAGGAAAAAGAATCTTTTGTAACTCGAAGCAAACCTATAGGAAATTGTGTAAATCGGGACATGGTTTTAGCACAAAATCATTATGTAAGTTGAATTTTATGTAACTCTAGGCATATGTAAGTTGGGGTATTACTGTATAGGAGAAGAAAACTAATGTCTCTGGGGCAGTGTTCTGTCTGGGTTTTCGATACATTTCCCCTAGTATATAACTTCTAATTCCCTAGATTTCATGATCCATGTTATCATCACACTATTCTGCTGGTCAGGACAGAGAATGTGTGGGACATCGCTTGTTCTTTTCAATCCTATTTAGTAACCTAGCTTTTATGACAAGATCTGGATAGGTTCTTGTTCCTAGTGTGAACATTCTAGGCATTCTAGGGCCTTACTTGTTCTGCTGGAGCCCAGATAAGACATGACCTATGGTGCTGCTGACACTCTCACTGGCACCACTTTGGAAGTATGCTCCCAAGTCTGTGAGACAAGCATTTCCTATTACAGCTTTTCCCAACCTGATCTTCCGCCAGATGTGGTAGTCTACAACTTTCATTAGCCCATGGCTAACGGTGGTGCTAGTAGGGATGATGTTGTAGTCCCAACACTTCTGGAGTGCACTAGTGTGGGGAAGGCTGCCTTATTGTCTAGCAACAAGGTAGACTTGGATTGGAAGACAACCTTAAAACATACCTACAAAGATGTATTTTGAGAAACATTCAACAGAGTAGTGAGACCCAAGCCATAGGCTTCACATCCATTTACCATAGCTTTAAACCTCCTAACATAGCAGGAGAGTTGCAGTTTTTCCTGTCTGATCTCTTGTCTGACACCCTTTCTTCCTAACCTTCTGCAGTTGATCAGTGTTCTGGGTAGAATGCATTGCAGTCAGGAGGGCAGTGGGAACAGGTATTAAAAGCTTGGACTGGCTGATGTGATACAGCAGGGGTGGCCAATCTTGATGCTCCAGCTGTTCTTGGACTTCAATTCCCAGAAACCCTCATCAGCAGGAGTGCAGACTTGGGCTTCTGGGAATTGAAGTTCAAGAACAGCTGGAGAACCAAGGTTGAGGAACCCTGTGCTACAGGATAGAATGTATAGCAGGTGGTTTCCTCTTTCCTTTCATTCTGTCAACCACAGGTCTACCCTGACCTCTTCCTCCAAAACTATTTGCCCTGCTGGAGAGGATGTCCCTACTCCATGTACTGTGGTCCCAGTCTTGCTGCTCTTCAAAACTTAGATCGGGGTGACCAACCTTTTGGGCCACGGGCCAGTCACATGGTTCCTCCCATTTGAAGCGCAAAACACTGCCGTAGATGCATGTTTATGACAGCTGCTGGTGTAATTAATGGCAGCATTTTGCACAAGCGCAGGGCGTGTTTTACTTCTACTTCCGGGAGTGGCGAGGGCCAGATTTGGCGTCAGGGGCCGGATCTGGCCCATGGGCCGTAGTTTGAGCACCCCTGACATAGATAAAGTACATGCTTAATGCTTACCTAAATTTAACATTATTTGTATTGTGGCCTTTCAAAATACATGAAGACTCTTTGGGATTGAATCCAACCCCTCTAATGAAGTGCTCACTGACAGTGGAAATGGGGAATCATGATGGGTAGCCAGCTTCTGCCTCTCATTCTTTTTGTTCATCCTCCTGGCAGGCTGCTGAGCACAGTCGTCCTGACCTTCCCTTGGTGTGTGAACCCTTCCTTCCTCAGTATCGCTCCAGTATTGAGGAAGACACAGCCAGCTTGTCGGGAGAAAGCTTAGATGGACATCCACAAGGTGAGTGGGCTGAGGTTTAATTAAACCTTCCAAGTTAGGTGGGTGGGTGGGTGGAGTATGGAATTAGATGGTTAGGCAAAGATTTTCTAGGCTTTCAGACATTTATACTTAAGAGAATATCCCTTTAGATCAGACAACTGCTTATACTACACCAGCTAGCTGACTGACTGCAATCATGGAACATGCTTTAATATGCATATAATTGGAAATCTTCTTCTCCCTCCTCTGTACTGCTATGAATTCTATCTGATCTGGCTTTTAAAGCAAAAGCAAAGCAATAACACGTATATACAGACCCATAGTAGTTAGTGCACTCTCTGGACGGTTCACAAGTTAATTACCATTTTTCTGCCCCCAACATGCTAGGTACTCATTTTACTGACCTTGGAAGGATGGAACGCTGAGTCAGCCTTGAGTCCTGGTCAGGATTGAACTCACAACCTTTTGGTTGCAGGACAGCAGTTTAACCACTGCGCCACCAGGGCTCCTTGTATAATTCAGTGTTGCTTGCAAATTATGCTGCCTAAGTTTATTTTCTCTCTCTCTCCCACACACACTTCTCAAACAATACAGACATCTTGGAGGGTTTTTTAAAATTCCATTATTAAGTTCTACTCTTTCATATTTTCCAAAAAATATTGCCTAAAACGGTTTAAATCATCATTCTCCTTCGTATAGTTTGTGAATCCACACTCATGGGTTATGCGCCTGCGCAGAACGGCCGATCGGAGGCTTGAAAAGCTATTGGTCAAAAGTTTTGGCGGTAAGACCGCCCACCGTACCGCCCACCCTGAGGCGCCCGCGCGCCATTTTACCTCAGTTCTCTTCTTTCCGCCGTAGCAGCAGGACGATCGTTGAGAGCTTCCTCAATTTTTTCGCCCTTCTGAGGGAAAGTCTTTTTGGCAAAATTAGCAATTTTTCTCGGTGATCTTGTCCTCCGGGCAGGATCACCACCCCGGCTCTGTCTCTGCTCTTGAGTGGATTCAGTAGCCAATTTTTTCGCATCGATCACCGTCTCCCCCCTCAAGGGGGTGGCGGCTGGTCGGCCCTTCGGGGTACTAGTCTCCAGAAACTTCCACTGGAAGAATTTTTTCCGCGGTTGATGGCTGCAGCGTTTAAACAGTGCACGGCTTGCCTTAAGAAGTTTCCGGCTTCCGACGGACACAGCCTGTGCCTTTTTTGTTTGGGTGAGTCGCATCAGAGCCAGTCTTGCCCGCATTGCAAGAAGTTCACGCGCCTCGCGGTGCAGAACCGAAGCAATCGCCTCAAGGCTCACCTGATGGAGCTCGCCCTGGCTCCCGCCGCTTCCGGCTCCACGGCCGCCGCTGCCGCTCAACCACCGTCGACCTCTTCCTCCGTGCCACCGATGAGGAAGAAGAAGAAGAAGGACAAGAACGGTGAGAAGAGGCGCAAGCGTGGGTCGGAGAAGAGACGGTCGCTCCCCCCCACTCCACGCACACCCGCCTCTCCCGGGCCTTCTCCACCGTTCTCGACTGCCCGATGCCCTTCTCCGGGATCCTCCATCTGGGGAGGACGGTCGTCTTCCGGGTCACCTGAGAAAGGACGCAGGGCTGGGGCTCCAGCTCGCCCACTTCAGGTGCTCCCCTCTCCTCCTCGGGGCAGAAATCCCTCGCCGAGGCAGGCCTCCGTCTCTCCACGGCCCAGGACGCCGACGGACGACGCGGTCTCCACCGTTCCGGCGACCGTTTCGCCGACACCGACGCCGGCCACCGTTTCGGCTCCCACCGTTTCGTGGACCATCCCTCCGGCCACCGGAGCTCCACCACCAGCGGACTCGGACGCGTCCCAGATGGCCATCGTCCGAGAGATGTTCCAGGTCATGGCGTCGTTTGCGACCAGGCTCCAGACTTCCACGCCTGCGGCCTCTGCGGCTCCGGTTCCGACCACCGCAAGCCCCGGGCAGCCCGGCTCTGCCGCGGCTCCACCGACCTCCCGTGGGTCGAGTGCCCGCTCCGCCGGCCCACCCAACCCGTCATGGTGTGGTCCGGACGTTGATGCGGTGGACGCCCATCCCGCCGGCCCGCCCAGGCCGTACTGGCGCGGTCCGGACGTGGACGACAGACTGCCTCCCTCGTCCTCCGATGAGTCCAGCTCGTCGTCGGAGGAGGACGAGGGAGACGTCGACGCCGAGCGCACGCCGGAACAGGCCATCGGCTCAGTGGACCCACCGCGTGGTGAGGACCAGCGCTCACTGACCGCCATGCTCACGAGGCTCGGCACCGCCCTCAACCTGAAAGTCGACCAACCGCCGTTGGAGGGTGAGGATCAGATGACCGCGAAGCTCGACAGGCGTGCTGTGCGGCCGGTCCACATAACCATGCTCCCCTCCATGATGACCACGGCGAGGGCGACGTGGAAGAAACCCTTGGCGGCGCACTCCGTCTCGTCCAGGCTCGACAGCATGTACCGGGTCCTGGACGAGAACGTCGAGTTTTTGCAGGCACATCCCCTGCCGAATTCCCTGGTGGTCAAGGCCTTCCAGCATAGGACGGCCACCAGCGGATTCCCGGTCCCGTCAACGCCGGAAGGAAAGAAACTGGACGCGGTGGGGCGCAAGTTTTATGCCACCGGCTCCCTGTTCTTTCGGGCCGCCAACTATTCGGCCGCCATGGGCCTGTATCAATCTCACCTCTGGGAGCAGGTGAAGGTTGAGACGGCTAAGCTGCCCGCCGATGCCCAGAAGAGGATTGACGCGCTGGCCACCGAGGGGGATTTCGTCGCCGAGCAACTGATGCGCACTGCCCGGCACATCAATGATTATGCGGCGAAAGATATGGCCTCCGCAATCTACCTCCGTCGCCATGCTTGGCTCAGGGACACCTCCCTCGATGACGCTATGAAAAAGCTCATCGAGGAGTTTCCCTTCGACGGTCAGGGCCTCTTCGGTCAGGACACAGATAAGGTCCTGAATGAGATGCGCCAGACCAGTTCCACGGCGAAGTTCCTAGGGCTCACCACGCCGGCTACCTCCACCAGGCCGAGGTTCCAGCCCTTCACACGCCGGTTCCAGGGCAACCCTCAGCAGCAGGGACCGACGGAGCAGCCCAGATCCAGCTCCTACAGACAGCGGCGACAACACAAACCCCGCTACCGGCCCTACGGACAGGACAAGCGCTCGACCGCGAGGGCCAAGCCCCGCGTTTGAAGCTGCGACGGCCGAGTCTCTCCCGCTCCACATCCCGTACCTCCCCCTCCGGAACTTCCTCCAGGCATGGTCGGGCATCACGGACGACCAGTGGGTCTTAAAGATCTTGTCCTCTGGCTACGCCATCGAGTTCGTGCGGGTGCCTCGAGTAGGAAAACATCGTCTCACCACCTCGTCCCCCCATCTGGAGGAAGAAATATCAACCCTTCTCTCCAAGGGAGCCATCGAGCGGGTAACACCGTCCGACTGGGACAGCGGCTTCTACTCGAGGTACTTCGTGGTCCAGAAGAAGGACGGAGGCCTTCGCCCTATCCTGGACCTACGCCGCCTGAACAAATGCATCCACACCAGGAAGTTCCGGATGGTGACCCTGCAGACCGTCCTCCCCCTCATCAACAAAGGGGACTGGTTCACAATCATAGACCTCAAGGATGCCTACTTCCACGTCTCCATCCTCGAGGAACACAGGCGGTTTCTCCGCTTCCGCATCGACAGTTCCGTTTACCAATACCGGTGCCTACCGTTCGGACTGGCCACGGCACCGCGGGTCTTCACCAAATGCATGGCTCCGGTGGCAGCGTTCCTCCGCCAACGGGGCATCAGGGTCTTCCCATACATCGACGATTGGTTGATCGTCTCCTCCACCAAACCGTCGTCCGTTCGGGACACACAATACACGGTTCACCTCATGGAGAGTCTCGGCCTCAGGATCAACTCCACCAAGTCGAAGTTGACTCCCTCCCAGCGCGTCGAGTACATTGGAGCGGTACTCGACTCGCTCACTACGAGAGCCTACGCCCCCCAGAAACGCTTACGGGACATTGCGCAGGGGGTGAACGAACTGCGCACGAAACCGTGCATCCGGGCGAAGAAGGCTCAGAGACTTCTAGGCCTGATGGCCTCAACGACGGCAGTGATCCCCCATGCCAAGTTGAAATTCAGGTCCCTTCAATCGTGGCTCCTTCACGAGTTCGACGCACTTCGGGAGAGCCAATCGAAACGGTTGACACCATCTCCAGAACTGAGGGACCAACTGCTGTGGTGGTCCGCACCACTCAACGTGGCCACGGGGAAGAGTTTCTACCCCCCGCAACCCTCATTGCAGATACTGACCGACGCGAGCAACCTCGGCTGGGGCGCTGCTTGCGGGACTCTCACGGTCAACGACACCTGGACACCGCACGAAACGGTGCACCACATAAATTACTTGGAACTGCTGGCCATTTGGAAGGCTCTACGTTCCTTCGAGACTCTGCTCACCGGCAAGGCGGTTCAGGTGGCCTCGGACAATACCACGGCGGTGGCGTACCTCAACAAGCAGGGAGGAACACGGTCCACCACCCTCCTGTACCTTGCAGTGCAGTTGTGGGAATGGTGTCTGGAGAGGCACATTTACCCAATTGGAGTGCACATTCAGGGCACGCTGAATGTTTTGGCAGACCACCTGAGCCGCCTCACCTCCACGACCCACGAATGGGAACTGGACAACGGAGTGTTCCAGTCCCTGTGCGAGGTCTGGGGGACGCCGAGCATCGACCTCTTTGCATCGGAGTCCAACAGGAAACTCAACAGGTACTGCTCCAGAGCAGGCATCGGACTGGACTCCGAGGGGGATGCCTTCATGAAACGGTGGGATCAGGACTATCTCTATGCCTTTCCTCCGTTTCCTCTGGTCCAGAAGGTACTCACCAGGATGCACCAACACAGAGCCAATGCAATTCTGGTGGCACCGGCGTGGCCGCGCCAACCCTGGTTTCCGCTACTGTTGCGCATGTCGTCGCAGAATCGCACACTGCCGGAATCACCGACACTCCTCCAAATGGAGCAGGGCCAGCTGCACCATTCGGACCTGCCCAGCCTCCACCTCACCGCGTGGAGGATAACCCCAGACTGTCCAGGATTCTTGAACTAGCGCGGCGCCCTTCCACAAGGAAGTCCTACGCGTCCAAATACAGGCGTTTTTGTGCCTTCCTGGCCTCCCGACAGACACCCCCCACGCAGGTGGGGCTGCAGGACATTTTAACCTACCTCCTCCAGCTGGCGGAGGCTGGCCTCAGCATCACCTCCATTCGAGTACATCTCGCAGCAGTGGTGGCGCACTCCCCCTCTGGTTCGCCCGCTTCTGGGGCCTTCCGTGACCAAACGGTGAAGCGTTTTCTCAAGGGACTACGGAACGCTTTCCCTCCGGTCAGGACTCCGACGGCGCAATGGTCACTGTCTACCGTGCTCAACGCGCTCACCAGGACCCCTTTCGAGCCCATGGCCACCAGCGATGTTCGCCTCCTCACATGGAAAACGGCATTTCTTGTGGCTATCACGTCTGCACGACGAGCAGGAGAACTGGTCGCCCTGCGAGCAGATGCACCATTTCTCCAATTCTTCAACGACCGCGTCGTCCTACAAGCGGACATCACCTTCCTGCCCAAGGTGGTCTCCCAGTTTCACATGGCACAGACTATCTCCTTGCCAGTTTTCTTCCAGAACCCCTCTAACACCCAAGAAAGGACTTGGCACACGCTGGATGTGAAACGAGCGTTATTGTTTTACACCAGCAGGACTAGAGAGTTCAGGAAGTCACAACGCCTCTTTGTGGCTTATGGGGGAAAGTCCAAGGGTGAACCCATCTCTGCTCAAAGGTTCTCCAAATGGATCACCTCTACCATCTACCTGGCCTACGAGTCAGCCTCACTGCCACCTCCACCGCATGTCAGGGCGCATTCCACCAGGGCGGTTGCCACATCCACTGCCTTTCTGGAGGGCACACCGCTTGAGGACATATGTAAGGCTGCCACCTGGTCCAGACCTTCCACATTCGTCCAGCATTACAGGGTGGACACCAGAGCCACTGCGGACGCCAGGCTTGGCCGCGTCGTCCTCACCAGAGGGCTCCGGACTCAACGCCCCTGACGGGTCCACCTAGGGGATCTTCAGCTCATCGTGGGATCATCTCATCCGACTGCCCACCGACCAAGTAAGTGTGAGCTTGCTAATCTCCCATGAGTGTGGATTCACAAACTATACGAAGGAGAAAGTTCGGTTTCACTTACCAGTGATAACTTTCGTTCTTCGAGTATATAGTTTGTGAATACACACTACCCACCCTACCTCCCCTCTTGAGCTGCACGGATGAGATCAGTTGGTTTATCCTGTGCTTGGCTTAAGTATGGAACTGAGGTAAAATGGCGCGCGGGCGCCTCAGGGTGGGCGGTACGGTGGGCGGTCTTACCGCCAAAACTTTTGACCAATAGCTTTTCAAGCCTCCGATCGGCCGTTCTGCGCAGGCGCATAACCCATGAGTGTGTATTCACAAACTATATACTCGAAGAACGAAAGTTATCACTGGTAAGTGAAACCGAACTTTACCTGTCTCACATAGAACTGCAGTTTGGAGGAGTGAGCCTACCTTACAGCAAAGAATTCTCAACATCTTTGCAAAATAGCAGTTCCTGAGTTTTTATTACCATAAGCATGGGAAACATTAAGCTCTGCTATTATGGCTGGACTGTGACTTCAATGAGTTTTCCCCCTAGAATGACCAATGATAATAGATTGTGGGAATTGTAGTCCAGAATACCTGATGGGCCAAATGTCCCGCATCCCCATACTTAAATACTTTGTAAGCGGCAGTTGCATTTGAAGCCAGTTTATACCTGTTCATTATACTGTATCTGTAACCAACCTTTACCAAAGCTTTCCTGAAACGTGTACTATGCCAAATGCACCCAATTTAATCATCACTTATATACACACACCACCACCACCACCACAAACCCCTTTTTTAAAGTGGAAAACTCCCTTGTGCTCTCTTGTGGCCATGTTTTAAAATTACAAACACTTAGAAGAAAGTCAACCAACTAAAAATTTGCCTCTCATACCCTCTAGACCAGGGGTTCCCAACCTAAGGCCCATGGGCTGGATCCGGCCCATGGCACCATTCATGTGCCTCCCACCCTTCCAAGGGCATTCAAGAAACAAAATGGCCACCCCTTTGAAGCTGTTGGGACAAAACGGCCACCTCTATTGTGCAGGCAGGGCATAATGGCCGTCCGGCTCTCAAAGCTGACTGAGAGAGCATGACCCAGCCCCTGGCTTGAAAAGGTTGGGAACCTCTGCTCTAGACCAGGGGTTCCCAACATGGAGCCCATGCCCCACAGGGTAACTTAACAATTCCCAGAAGCCTAAGTCAGTACATTGGCTGATCAGTGCTTTGGGGAATTGATATTAAGCTTCGGGAATTGAAGTCCAAAAACCAAAGGTTGGAAAACACTGCTCTAGACGTATAAGGGGATTTCCCCCGAGCCCTTAAAAATGGAGGTTTGCAAGAGCAGAGGATGGATTCAGATTCAGCTGTTAGGTAGAATATTCAGCTACTGTCCTTTTCCAGAGAGTGAACCCATTTTACTCAATAGGATTTAATTTGAATAAACACCTCTGTGCTTGAGCATTATGATACAGTATAGTGCAGTGATGGCGAATCCTGGCACTCTAGCTGTTCTGGAACTTCAATTCCCAGAATCCCTGATCAGCAGGAGCACTGACTTGGGCTTCTGGGAATTGAAGTCACCTGGAGTGCCAAGGTTTGCCATCACTGATATAGTGGCTGGAATCCTGTTTTGCAGTTACACAAAAGTCGTAAATATTTAGAAATGAATTGCTTTAAGTTAAAAAAAAGCCTATATAGTTGATCTCTTGCTCACCGAGTAGTTCAACTTAGTCTGTTACATATAAGGGCTACAGAGATTTCTTAACTTATTGCAATTAGCTTCCAAATGTTATGCTGTGTCCATAACTGCACTGTGGGATGTCAGCTCATGAATCCACTTCAAGTCCCAACATGGAAAGGTACTCCCAGTTCAGTCAGGTCAGGTGGCACCTTTGATTGGATCCAATATGTTAGGGATTTCCCCGTGCAGTTTTTCTTACACCAGGGGTGCCCAAACTACAGCACAGGGGCTGGATCCGGCCCTAGTGCCAATTCATCCAGCCCACGACACCCTCATCACTCCCGGAAGCGGAAGTGCCGGACTTCTCCCACCGCCACTTGTTTGGGGGGGAGCAATGCTGCTGCGCCGCTACCACCACCAAAGACTTTCACCTGCGGCGGGGCTCTGGCTACAAAAGGCAAGAGCCCAGGCGTCGGCCCCTGCTGGACTTCTTCCATCGCCACGTGTTTGGGATGGAGCAATGCTGCTGTGCCGCTACCTCCACCAAAGACTCTCACCTGCGTCGGGGCTCTGGCCACAGGAAGAGCGCAGCTGGTCAGTTTTTCAGCTGAGGTGGCAAGAGCCACAGTCGGCGCTGTGCCAGCTAACCCTATTTTCGCTCCTTCTCTGGCCAGGCTGGCCATGGGAAGTGAGAGCGCAGTCAGTGGTTGCTGTTGTGCCCAGGGATCGATGGCTGGCTGGGAAGGAGGATGAGCAGCACCTGAGGGCTGTTCCAACACCCTCAGAGCGCGATGTGTGAGTCTACTGGGCAACTCTGTAACTGAACTTAACTGTATTTGGTATCTTGTATTTTGCATTTTGTATTCTTGTGTTGCTACTGATTGATACTTTGTATTTTGTTTACTTTGTATTTTTGCTTTGTTATTGACTGCTATATTTATGCAATACTGTAACTGCATTTGATGCTATGTTATTGTAATACTATGGTGGTTTTTTGGGTGGTGGTGGTGTTATTTTGGACTGTATTATGTATTTTGTTTTGGAAACCACTTAGAGTCAGCCATAGGGTTGGAAAAGCGGTATATAAATAAACCTGAAATGAAAAAATGAAAATGAAAGTAAAATGCGCCCGTATGGCGTGCGTTTTACTTCCGCTTCCGGGAGTGACGAGGGCGTCGTGGGCATGATGAATTGGCATCGGGAGGGGATCTAGCCCCTGGGCCATAGTTTGGGGACTCTTGAACCATGTGACTGGCCCACTGCCCGAAAGGTTTGGGCACCCTCATCTTACACAGAATGAAATGCAACTGAGTCCTATCCGTACAGAAATCTTCCAGTAGCAATGGGAAATGCATGGTATGTGCCCTTGATCCCTGAATTATGTGTGGCTGAAAGGTCATAGAAGGAAACCTGCCAGTTACCAACCCCCAGATTCATATTAATGGTTATTATAACATGACAAGGGAAATGTGTGACCCTCTAGGCATTTTTGGACTGCAACTTATATCTGCCCTAGTAGTTACAACAATAGCAATGAATAATGGAAAATGTTTTTATATATCCTACCTTATGTATGGGTTGGGACTGCAGTGGCTTAGTGGTTATGATGCTCAACTTGACTGGAAGGTTTGCAGGTCAGCAGTTCAAGACCCAAGTGCTGCACAACAGAGTGAGCTCTCGTCTGTCTCAGCTGCTGCCAACCTAAGCAGTTCGAAAGCAAGAAATTGCAAGTACAGAAATAGGTACCACTTCAGTGGGAAGCAAACAGTGTTCTGTGTCTAGTCATGCCTACCACGTGTCCGTGGAAATATCTGTAGATGCAGACAGCGCTGGCTCTTTGGCTATAAATGGAGATGAGCACCACCCCCTAGAGTTGGATATGACAGGCTTTTGAGCAAGTGCAACATTTACCTTTACCTTACTTATGAGCTGGCTAGATAGCTCAATGAGTTGTCTCACAGCAGAGTTAGAGGTTGGGAGTTTGATTCCCTACCGTGCCTCCCAGGAGCAAAGCCAGCTTGTGTAGTCCTGGAGAAGCTGCAGTCTCAGAGCGCCCTCAGAGGAAAGGATTTCCCTAAGTCAGAACTGATTTGATAGCACGTGATGATTATTAAATGTGTATTTTAATATCTGTTTCATTCCGTCCCCCCCTTGAAGTGTTATGCCCCATTGTGGTTTTCCATGTGCATAGATGCATTGTTTTAATGAATTGTGAACTGCTTTGAGTATCTCCACTGGGAGAAAGGCAGCAAATACATTTTAACAAGGAAGCTACAACCACCAGTAGGGCTATGTAGTCCTCATCCTTGGTTTAGTACAGGGGTTCCCAACCTAAGGCCCATGGGCCGGATGCGGCCTGTGGTGCCATTTCATGTGGCCCCCATCCCTCCAAGGACATTTGAGAAACAAAGTGGCCACTCCCTTTGAAGCTGTTGGAAGAAAATGGCTGTCCCCATTGTGCAGGCAGGGCAAAATGGCCGTCCGGCCCTTGAAACTGACAGAAAGTGTGACCTGGCCTCTGGCCTGAAAAGGTTGGGAACCCCTTGTTTAGTATCTCTTAACAGCTAGATGTTTCTACATAGTGAGCAGAGATTCAGGCGAGGCTGGGGAGGTTAATGTAATATAGGAATAAAAGGAAAAGTGAAACAGGAAATCACAGTGCTCAATATAAAGACAACACACAGCTTCATCTCAAACAATTATCTATTAAATCAGGAATATATGGCTTTATTTTCCAAAACCAGTGTAAATATAAAGTACATGATTCAAAATATAACTCCTTGATAGAATGCTTATTGTTTGAGTGTAAATTACTGTTTTTGGAGACTTGATTAACCAACTGCTAAACATTCTAGCTGAATGGGTGCACAGCACATGGGAATACCAGACCACTTGTTTCAATCAGCTGCTGGTGCTGCTATTTCAGTGGCAAATAAAATTAATCCACCCCTGTTGTGCACTGTGGAATCTCTGCAGTGACGCTGAACTCATTATCTGACAGAATGGAAAGGAGAAGGAAACCTGGGTGTTTTGTTTATTGCAGCAGCTTCCATTATGGCAGGGTTGGCCAAACCTTTCGGGCCACGGGCCGATCACGTGGTTTAGCGGGCCAGCCACATGCTTCTTCCCACCGGAAGCAGAAGTAAAACGTGCCTTGCAATCTGTTTTGCAACAGGATGAGATTTTTTAGGCTGCCATTTTCTCTGCTTAAACCAGTGGTGCCTAAACTATGGCATGTTGGCTGGATCCGGCCCTGACACTAATTCATCCGGCCCATGCCACCCTCATCGCTCCTGGAAGCGGAAGTAAAACACACCCATATGGACACATTTTACTTCTGCTTCCGGGAGCCACGAGGGCGGTGCAGGCCGGATGAATTGGTGTCAGGAGCTGAATCCGGCCATAGTTTGGGCACCACTGCATTATGGGTTCAGTTTTTAGATCCCGTTACAGTGGGGCAGAGTATTGGAGAATCGGCTTTACAGTGAAAAGAGTACTTTGGGAAGGGGCAATTTTGATGTCATTTGGATGGGACCGTCTTGGTTCTGGAGCAAATCCTATTCTTCTGACAGTGCCATTGCTGCTGATTCAATTCATTTTGCCTCACATAAAGCCAATTAATTATGATCTTCCTCTGAAGCCACAGGATCGTGTCCTCAGCTTACGCCACCACCCAACACCATTCCTGACACGTTGCTGAGTCTCCCACCGCATGGCTTATGGAGCCGTCACATCCTGCAGCAGACGCTGATGGACGAAGGACTGCGCTTAGCGCGGCTGGTGTCGCACGAGCGAGCCGGACGGCGGAGCCCTTGCCTCCCGGGAAAGCCCCAGTTGCCTGGTAAGTGACTGTTTCCCCTACCCATCCAGCAGAGCTTGAACGGCACAGACAGGAGACAGTTTGTCCCTTAGATAATTAATATTAAGACGGCATTCTCAGATTGGGACAGTTGGGGGGTGGGGGGTATGGGAACTCCCACCTGCTTCACCCAGCACAGCCAATTATTAGGAATTATGCCAACTATAGGCCAAAACATGAAGTGGACCAAAAATTGCCTACTGTATAGAGCAGTGGTGGCGAACCTGTGGCACACATGTCAGAGGTGGCGCTCAGAGCCCTTTCTATGGGCACCCGGGCAGTCACCCCAGCACAGTTTGTCCCGCCCCTCTGCCCAGCAGCCCAATAGGAGCGCTTCCTTCATTCCCCAGCACAGAGTTTGCCCTGCTCCTCTGCCCAATGGGAGCGCTTCCTCCCTCTCCCCAGCACAGACTTTGCCCCACCTTTCGGCCTAGCAGCCCAGCGGGAATGTTTCCTTCCTCCCCTGTTGCTGTGCGGGCACTTGGTAATAAATAAGTGGGTTTTGGGTTGCAGTTTGGGCACTCGGTCTCTAAAAGGTTCACCATCACTAGTATAGAGGAAAGCTGTAGCCGCACGGCCCTTGATCACTATTCAGGAGAGGAAAACTCCAAATTATCTGCAAAGAACAGAGGAGACTTGTGTACAGCAGAGGATCTGTGTGCATTTTGGAGGGTTGCTCCCTGTTTGAGGGGCTCTTCCCCCCCTGAAAAGGCTCCCTGATTTTCATGAAACATGACTTGGTGCCAGGCTCATCCTGTGATTCCAGTGGTTTGCAGTTAATTGTTGCTAGGAAACTAAGCTCCTAAGGAAAGGGAAGGAGATAATTAGATAGGTTGGATGGCCAGAAAGCTTAAGAAAAGACTGGGTATATTTCAGCCCTGCTCTTTCATGGCAATGATGGTTCTTTCTATTCTATGCCCCATCTGTGTACTTCTGATGGCCATTAATCTGACTTGGGTTCAAGATAACAACTGTTTCCTCAGGCAATTCTTGGCTCTGATTTGTTTACTTGCTACATTAACAGTAGATAAACTTAAAGATGTGGAGGCAAATTAGCACAGTAGGTTAGAAGCAGTGTTATTCCTCTGCACTGGGGGATTCCCCAATCAGTGGGATTTAGCAACACTGGGCTTGTGAAGCTGATAAACCTTAAACTTGGGTTATTTGCAGAGTTTGGAATAGTTCCTCTCCGCAACTTCCAAAATCTCACAGAGCCAGGGCCAACGCTGGCTGGACGATTCTGGGAGTCATAGTTCTTAGATGTCATTTTTCTAAGGTCTAGGTGTGTGAGAAGAAATGGTATCAAGACTTGAACCCATAGGTGTAGACTCTCTTTAGCCCAGGAAACTTTTCTTTGTCTCCAATATCTTTTTTTAAAAAGTATACTTTTGCATTAACAAGAAACAGTCATAAAGGGAAATAGAGGAATCATCTTTGTGACACAGACTGACCCGTACACTTTTCTGGGTCAAACAGACTGCCAGAGACAGTCTTTACAGAAAGGAATAGGGGAAGCTTACCCTGAGACACAAGCTTTCTATTGCTCTTAATTATTAATAATCAATGGATCAAATTGCCCATTGTATTTGTGCAAGCACGGCCAAGACACCCTTGGGTCAGGAAAATAAAGGCTTATAGCAGATAAGATTAAATAGTGTGGAACCCAAAGGAAGATTGACTTCACTTTGCTGGTGGTCAAAATAACATTTGGCCATCATTAAATTGTAGTAGCCATATTAACTTTAAAATGAATCATGCCAGTAAATCCTGACAATTAATAATTCGCAAATAGATACCAGGAGAAAACAAAATGTCTGATATGACAGGTTCTTGTTGAAGCAGTAGTCCATCTGAGTAACAAGTTAATAGTATATTTTATTTATTTTTCTGATTTATATTGCCACCCAACTCCGAAGACTCTGGGTGGCTCACAGAAAATAAAACCAATCACATTTTAAAAACCAATAAAAAATCCATTAAAACTGCCACCAGAAATTACTCCGACCCCTACAGATTAGAAGAGATTAAAAGAGAGAGAGACTGTTCTTACTAAATCAGAGGTCTCCACATCGCTGGTGCCGCACACCTGCTTTGCCAGCCAGGTTTTTAGCCCTTTCCTGAAGGACAGCAACTCCATCTGGAGACGCAGCTTAATTGGCAGGAGGTTCCAAAGGGCCGGAGCAGACACTGAGAAGGTCCTCCTTCTGGTGCTAGAGAGACGAGCCTCCAGATGGCACAATGAGAGAGCCTCTCCGGTCTGCTCTGGTGGGACGGACAGATGTTCTCAGAGTGACGCGGTCTCTTAAGTATCCTGGCCCACTACCATGTAGGGCTTTAAAGGTAATTGCCAGCACCTTGAATTGCACCCAGAGGCATACCAGGAACCAGTGCAGCTCCTGAAGGAGTGGTGAGGCACGGGCATACCACTCACACCCCATCACCACCTGGGCAGCCGCATTCTGGACCAATTGCAGCCTCCAAATGGTCATCAAGGACAGCCTCATGTAGAGACTATTGCATTGCAATAGTCAGGTCTGGAGGTGACCAGAGTGTGCGTAACCATGAGCACGGAGTCACAATCAAGGAGTGGGCATAACTGGCATATAACACGAAGTTGTGCAAAAGCCCTCCTGGCCATGACTGCCACCTGCGCATCAAGCAGGAGTTGTGAGTCAAGGAGGACCTCCAGATTACGGACCGGGTCTGCTTGGGGCAAAATAGTACCATCCAGAATCAAAGATGGTAGCTCCCGAGATAACGCGGGACCCCTGACCCATAGCCACTCAGTCTTGCTGGGATTCAGTTATAGCCCGTTGTCCCCCAGCCAGACCGCAACAGCCAGACACCTGGATAGGACTTTGGCAGCATCGCTTGGATCACCATGGGCTGAGGTGTATAGCTGAGTATCATCAGCATACTGATGATACCTCACCCTGTGGGAACGGATGATCTCACCCAGGGGTTTCATGTAGATGTTAAATAGTAGAGGTGAGAGCACCGAGCCCTGAGGCACCCCATACTGGAGAGGCCTAGGGTTGGACATCCCATCCCCTAACCACACCGACTGGATCCGGCCCTTCAGAAATGAGGCAAACCAGGACCACACTGTGCCCTGGATCCCCAATCCTCGGAGCCATTCCAGAAGGATACCGTGGTCGACAGTATCGAAAGCTGCTGCAAGGTCAGGAAGAGCAAGGATGGAGGGAAGACCTCCATCCCGCTCCCACCAGAAATCATCCAACAGCGCAACCAATGCAGTCTCAGTACCATGCTTAGATGATCAAAGTATTATTTTCAGACCTGTGTTCAGCAGAGAATGGAAAAAGAAAGTGAAGGAACTGGTGCTTCAGGGCTCAAATGGTGACTATTTATGCTTTGAACTGTTCCTCTAAAGCAGGGGTTCCCAACCTTTTCAAGCCGGGGGCTGGGGCCACGCTCTCTCTGTCAGCTTCGAGGGCGGGATGGCCATTTCGCCCTGCTTGCACAATGGAGGTGGCCGTTTTGTCCCAGCAGCTTCAAGAGGGTGCCCTTGGAGAGGTGGGGAACCACATGAAATGATGCCACGGACACAGCCCATGGGCCTTAGGTTGGGAACCCCTGCTCTAAAGAATAAACCTATTGGCCCAAGGAGATATAAGATCATATTGGTAGAACAGAGAGTAGCTGGCTGGAGTTAATGATGCCCCCCCCCCAAAAAAAAAAAAAAAGAGAGAGACAATACCAGGAAATTGTTCATTTTTCTTCCTGACTCCCTGTTTCCCCTTTTCAGAGTTTGGAGGAAACCTTTCTGAGCGATGTCAACCTCTGGCAGCCCAGCCTGAAGCAAGAAGAAACAGCATCAAGGTGGAACCAGAGACCCCCCAGCCATGACCTGGATTGAGCTGCTCAGTCAGCAAGCAATAAGATGCCAACCGGCTTTGCATGCCAGAGAGAGACTTCTGTAGGAGGAAGAGGAGGAGTGGGGTGTAGTTCCCCATGGCACTATGAGAAGGCCATACGCCTGGCTTCAGTAACTGAAAAAAAAACCCCTAGTATAATAGTAAGGAAAGTAACGTTATTCATTCTTTCCAAAATGGAGAACCTGCTTGCCTGCCTCCTAAACACAAAGTGAGACTGTGTGGATGGTAAAACTGCATCACGTCAGAAGCCTGTCAACTTTTTTTCACTTTGAGAGAAGACGTCCTGGCTACAGCTGATAGCTACGAGCTCAGGGAGACCAAACCTTTGGCTGGTTTGGCCCTTGTGTGGGGCTGTTTGAAGCCTCGCCCACTGTCTGTCACATTGGATGTGGCCAGGGATTATGATGTACAAAGCCATTATTAGAAAGGGAAAAAACCCCTAACATAAATACACTTTGCAGCCTTGCCAGAGAGGCATTCAGTTTCTCAGCCATAACCACTGAACTTCCCAAGTTCTCTCTTAGCCTATTTATCTTTTTAAAAGCCACAATGGCTGATATGTGTGATACAGGATTCTTCCCACTCCCCCCGGAGTTTGCATAAAAACTCACTAGTGACACATTCCTCACATTCGTCAATTAAGATGTCTCCCTTCTTGTAGATCTCATAGGCAAGGATGAAACCTGCTCTTAACCCTTTTCCAATTCCCTTGGTCTTGATGTGACACGAGCATTTAAATCACCAATAGTATGATAGTAACAATGACTGCTTAGCCCTGTTTGAATGCTCTGAGATACTTTGCTTCCAAACTGCTCTGTCTTAAAACTTCCCTCCCAGTCATTCTACTATATTTTTCCTTACTTTACACCCACTGTTTGATTCTGGCCATGCTGATGACAGGTACTCTATTTTAGTCTCCATGCCCAGCCAGCTGCATTAATTATCTGAGTTTAGTGAAATTATATCAGGGTAGGTATTAGAATCAACCACTGCGGCTTTAAGCCTTCCTCCAACTCACTCTATGTGATACATCAGGGGTTCCCAACCTTGTGGTGCCATGTCATGTGCCTCCCACCCCTCCAAGGGCATTTGAGAAACAAAATGGCTGTCGATTTGAAACTGTTGGGACAAAATGGCCACCCCCATCGTACAGGCAGTGCAAAATGACTGGCCGGCCCTCAAAGCTGACAGAGAGAGCATGACCTGCCCGGCACCCGGCTTAAAAAGGTTGGGAACCCTGGTGATACATAGATGGCCCAAGAAGCAGATAGGTAGGTAGGCAGATAGTGATAGGTAGGCAGATAGTGATAGGTAGAACATGAATCTTAGTCCATCGTTATAGCAGTTTCTCTTGACACCCCCCCCCCCCCCCCCCAGCAACATAGCCTTTCTCCAGCCATGGTCTTTCCTGAAGTGGGCAGCCGCACATTTTGAGGGGTGGATTCCTTACTCTTCAAACATGGCAGGTGGGGTGGCATGGACAGCTGAACATTGTAACATATCTCTGAAGCAAAAGGGCATGGTGTGGTTTATTACAGCACAAGAATTGCCTCTAGCTATGAACACAGGCCTTTGCCTTTGGAGTTTCCATTTTGGAGTGGCTGCAGAATGAAAGAAAGCTGGCCCAACAAAGAAATACTAAACAATCAGTCCATATGAAAATGAGATAGTTGGGGGGGGGAACCCCATACATTTATGCTGATAGGAAAGGGGTGGAATTGCCCTTATTGCTTTCTGGTGTGTACTTTGTCCAGCAAAGGCTTGATAATTGCTGCTGAAAGGTCTAGTGACACTTCCCTGCTGCATTTTCTGAGATCTCTGAACAGGAAGTAGTACAAATGTTTCAGGAGTGCATTACATCTTGGCAAGACATAGCTGGGCATAGTGTCCTTTGAAAAACCCAGGGCCATCTCAAGCTCCGTTACAGCAGAAAACGTACAGCTTCTATCCTGGGCTTTATGCAATTTATCTGGAAGGTGTGCCCTCCAAGTAAATGGCAGGAAGGGGAAGTTCTGGACTTTGAAGAAGTGTAGGAGGGAAAGAGATAGCCTAGGCTTCTTAGGCATGGGGTGAAACTTAAGATTTTTCCTTTTGAAATGCACTTCAAAAAATCAGCCTGCCAGGTTGAACCAACACGGAGGCAGCCTCTTTAATTTCCTTTACCTAACACAACGGGTAGGGGTGGGGGACAGCACAACCATTGTTTCTCATGATGGGACTGGAAAGGAACAGAAACAACTTATTAATTTTGCCAAAAAAACATGGCTACAGGAGCAGTCTGGGAGCAAACTATAATGGTACTATCTGAAAATCGGTTCAGAAGAGCTTGAGATCTTGTTGAGGCAACATAAATGCTCACTTGCGATTGATTCTAGTCACCTAACCTCTCCCATACAGCATTGATGTCTTCATAGAAAAACTACTATCCTTTCCTTTGTAATGTATACAGTAGATTATTTATTTTGTTATTTTGGAATAAAGTCTTATTTTATGCCTTATTTTAAAACTGAACTATAACCAACTGTGAGGCAAGATAGGCAGGAACAGCGTTTGAGCAAAAGAACGCTAACAAAAAGGGGGTGAGGGAAACAGGGTGGCTGCAGGTCAAAGGAAAGGCTACCTCCTCCACTTTCAAAGGGCAGGTTTGATGGAGGATACAGGTGCCACCCAGTAAGTAGGATTGTTTATGGTATTAGTCCAAGCCATTTTTGCCCCTGAACTGGACAAGATGGTGCTCCATCACCCTTCCACATACAGAGGCCAGTGGGATTTGAACTCAGCACTGAGCGCTCATGATGAGACAACTATCTTCCACCGTACCGGAAGGCAGCAGCTTAGTTCACAAACTGCAATGCAGATTGTATGTGGCATTCACAGCTCTTATCACCCCGACACCAGATTGCCACTTTTCTTTATTCTTATCTATTACCAGAGATGACTGCTTCACTCTGCCTAGCGATCAGGGGGCAGCTTCTCTATACAAGTTTGACATAGAGAAAGGGATTTGTAAGGTGGTTGTTGTTTTTTACATTTGGGAGGAAGCATGCCTCTACTCCAGAAACTGTTAGAAGAATCAACTGAAGTAATTCTAAATGCCCAGATATCCAACGTGGATACATAAAAAGACCAGCACCTCAAGCAATTTCCCCTCATAACTGACCAAGCAAAAGTCTGAAGATCATAATAAAACACCCTTTGGGCTGGGTCCTTTGTAATAGTGGAAGTTCACCATCTTACAGCAAGAAACCCACTCTCTAGTACCCAGAAACACCACGTACTATAGGACTTAGGGGAAATGGGAGCCTTGGCCCAACTTTACAATGCACAGGCCTACTGAAAAATTACAAATATCCGAAGCAGAGAGTATTATTCCAAGAGTCTTCCCAGCATGGACTTGAACCTCTCTTTTGAGTCAAGACAGAATCCAAGGGTTGGACAAGAAGCGTGTGTGGAAGAAGGTCCTAGAGAAGTGTTCTGTAGCTTCTATGAATTTGGAGCATGCAACCCCATAAAAGTCCAAGATACAGAGCTTTATAGACAGATGGCAGTCATTTTGGATCCTGATGGTAGCAATCTGAATCTTAACTGTTATTTATCAGCAACTCCCAGTCTTCAATAGAGCATTCAGGAATGGTATCAGGGACCCTATGGAAGTAAAGAGAAGACTAGTGGATACAGTATATAGACCTTGTGAAGCAGCTCCACAAAGAGGGTTGCTCCTTTGCATTACATTTCCCCACACCTCGACTGTTAAGAGTTTTGTCCAGGGGACTCTAGAACAGAACACAATTCAACTCTTGAATTTCAGGATGGGCTTTAGTTCAATGGTAAATCACATTCTTTGCTTGTAGAATCACTAGCATCTCAAGGTAAAGTTGACAGATGCATAGAGCTGCTAACTAGACAGCACTGAAAATACTGTACCAAGGTGGACCAATGGTCTAAATGACTTAAGAGTGCAACAAATACAACAAGAAAAATGAATTAGCTCACTGTGAAGTTGTGCCTGGGAAGTCAGTTTTCCCCTTGGCATTAACTGGTCACATAGGGAGACAGGAGGAAACTGATGAACAGCCTTGTTTACAGCTTTTTAATATAGCTCTCTTGTAGCCCTCCTGATTTGCAAGAGGTAAGGCTACAGATCTACCTTAAGAAGCTCTAAAGAAGGCTCGTGGCAATCCCCTCCTCTCTTTTGTCTCTGGTGCCTAGGTGTGCTAGTGCAACAGCACTGGCACAGAACCTTAAAAAAAGAAATTGTACTATTTGCAATGAGCCAGCTCTCAAGGAGTTTTTACATTCCAACTTCCTTCATGCCAACCACCAACACTTCTGCCACACTTTTCTCCATCAGGTCAAGAAATCACAACACCTGAGCTGATACAAATGGATCCAATGTTAAAAATAAAAGTAGCCACCCCACATACCTGTCAACTATCCCGTTTTCCCCAGGAAACCCCTTATTTTTACCCCTCTTCCCGGCCCTACCGTTTTATTAATTTTCCTGTATTTTCCCTTATTTTTTAAAAAAATATCCTGACCGGAGCCCTCACAGGTGAAGCTGCAGTATTTTTTTACGGCCACCAGAGGTTGCTGTGTGGCAGGCTTTTCGCTTGTGGAAGGAGAGAGAGAGAAGGGGTGTGTGTGTGTTTCTGTAGTTTCTCTTTTCCTTCCCTGCCACATGCTCATCATGGAGGCTGCTTCGTTTTGGCTGCTGGGAGCAGGAGTCTACTCTAGGTGAGCGATATATTTCATATATGCAGGGGCAAATGGGGGGTGGTGGTTTGCCTGATCACTATATGAGAGAGGGGGAGGGGGAATTAATCCCTTGCTCCTCCACACTAATGGGGGGGGGGAGTGTTGCCTGATCACTATATGAGAGGGGGGGGGGGGAATTAATCCCTTGCTCCTCCACACTAATTGGGGGAGGGGTGTTGCCTGATCACTATATGAGAGAGAGGGGGGGGGGAAGTAATCCCTTGCTCCCTTAGTCACTTAAGCCACTGAGTAAACAAGAAAGAAAACAAAAGTCCCCCAAGAAGATGGGGAAAGGGTTCTTTGGCCCACACAGCTTTGTGCCCATTGCATCTACAATAACATCTAGCCATCTTATTTTGGGCCACCCCCTTCTTTTGTCCTCCACCTTTCCCAGCATCATAGCCTTCTCAAGTGAATCCTCTCTTCTCATTTGATGTCCAAAGTACTTTAGCGTCATTCTTACTATTTGACCTTTAATGAGCAGTCACGGTTGATTTCTTCTAGGATCGACCTATTTCTAACACCACATTTCAAAGGCATCTATTTTTCTGCGCTCAGCTTTCCTAATGGTCCAGCTCTCACACCCATACATTACCACCAGGAATACCATTGCTTTGACTATGCAATTTTTTGTTTGCAAGGTGATGCCTCTACTTTTAACTATGTTCCCCAGGTTTCTCATAGCTTGTTTCCCAAGCATCAGTCGCCTTTTTATTTCATGGCTGCAATCACCATCTGCAGCGATCTTTGATCCTAAGAAAGTAAAATCTGCCAGTCGTATCCAACTCTAGGGTGCAATGCTCATCTCCATTTACAGCCAAAGAGCCAGTGCTGTCTGTGTTTGCAGACATTTTCATGGCCATGTGGCAGGCATGACTAGAGCTCAGCAAGTCACATGGCTATATTTGGCCATGCCCACAGATTTGGCCACACCCACAGAGGGATGTGGCCAAAATTTCCCTTATTTTCAAATCCAAAACTTGACAGGTATGCCACCCCAGTGTCAGAGGGGGAAAGACTACGGATAGTAGGGGCAGAGTCTGAGCTGATCTGTGTTGGCTTTTGTGTCATGTGGTCAATGAGAATATGTGATTCATACTGTATTATTTCTTGTCTTATCCATCAATGTAATCTTCCTTGTCTCACTTTGTATCTCCTTGCATCCCACCGTTATCACCTGTGAGTTGCCATACTCACCTTACCAAGTTTGGTGGCACAGAGAGCTGAAGATTCATGTCATCCTCATTTGACATTTGGATATCTGACATTTCCGCATTGTATGATAGGGGATATTGATCCATGTGGCTAAGAGATGAAGCATTTCCCACGGGGTAGGGGTAGGCCATCACTACTTCACTAGAGGAAACAGAAGAAGAGATGAATGGACAACACGGGCAACTCAAGATACATTAACAAATAAGAGGCAATGTTCTAAAACTATTTACTACTAGCTAATTACCCGACCTTGCCCGGATTGTTTTTGTCTTTTAAAGCAAGGATGACGCGGCTTGGCTGTGGTTTTACTTTTCTGCCCGGCGGTGTCCCTGGCCCATAAACGTAAAGTTCCGTCAAGCCATGGCCTCCTTTGGTCAGCGAAAGAAGGCTGTGGCTTGACAGAACTGTACGTTTATGGGCCAGAGACCCTGCTGCTGAAGAAAGCTGTGGCTGCTAATCACGGCCACAGCTTTCTTTAGCAGCAGCGTGTCCCGGCGGAAAATTCAAGGCGCTGGCTTGGCTGTGCTGCATGTGCGCAGTACCGCTTTTTGGTGCTGCTTCTCTGGTTGGTGGGGGGTGTCCCCTTTGTGTCCCACTTTGGGGGGGATAAACCCCCAAATGGGTTTTGAGACCCCCACAGTGCTGATCTTGCAAGCCCAAGGTATGTATGTGCAAAGTTTCAATGAGTTTGGTCCAGGGGTATGTGTTTCTTTAGAGCACATACAAACCCACACTTCTGTTTTATAGATATAGATATCATTTACAGAGTTTTCCTCCTCCTCCTCACTTCACCCTCACAACCACAACCAGTTGAAATAAGGCAGGCAGAGATATACTGGTCCAAAAGTATTTGGGGAGTTTTGTGTGGACATGAGCCTGGATGCCTCAAGTTCTAGACTAATATTCTAGCTATTATATCCCAGTAGCTCTCTTTCAAAAAGTCCCAGCTTAAGAAATGAAGCAAATTGGCTAAAGGGATGGAAACAGTATCCAGAACTTTCACTCTTTGGGCAGTGTTGGTTCTGTTCTACTTCAATAATAATACTGTAATGCAGAGATCTGCACAATTGCATAGTGTTACGTGTGAAAACTAGGAAACAAAATTAAATCAGTGAATAAAGCTATTATAAAGCAATCATATAAATATGCTTCAATAAGCACCAGGTTATAAGTATGATAATAATACTGAATAGGTTGCAAATTTGCCTGCTTTTGTTTTGGGTTTAATAGTGTTATCCTTGATCTCTGCCTTTTGAAAACTAAGAAGAAAATAGGATTTTGGTGTCTCTGCTCACTCACTCACTCTCTCTCTCTCTCTCTCTCTCTCTCTCTCTCTCTCTCTCACACACACACACACACACACACACACACACACACACACACACACACACACACACACACACACACACACACACACACACACACACACACACACACACACACACACACACACAGAGGCTTGCTGAAATAGGATTTCCTTACCGTTGCAATGGATGATTCCCATATGATGTGCTGCTGGAGGGTAACTGGTATGTGGATAGTGGAATCAATGGTGATGAGCTGTGGCAAGCACAAAGTGAGGGTATGTCAAACATTTGTCAAAGGAAGAGTAGAGCAGAGAGCCTGGAGAGCAGAAAAAGATGCTGTCGCTCACCACCTCGAGGAGCTCCCTGTCTTGCCCCGGGAGCCCATGCCATCGGCACCACTGGGGGAGACAGGTGGGAGCCATTCCCGACGACGACACAGCTGCCCTCGCTCTCCGGGATGGCCCGCCCGGAGAGCAGAAAAAGACGCTGTCACTCACCGCCTCGAGGAGCTCCCTGTCTCGCCCCGGGAGCCCATGCCACCGGCCCCGCTGGGGAAGAGACAGGTGGGAGCCATTGCCGCCGACAACACAGCTACCCTCGCTCTCTGGGATGGCCCTCCCGGAGAGTAGAAAAGGACGCCGTCGCTCGCTGCCTCGGTGAGCTCCCTGTCTCGCCCCGGGAGCCCACGCCACCGGCCCCACTGGGGAAGAGACAGGTGGGAGCCATTGCCGCCGATGATGCAGCTGCCCTCATGGACATTTGAACCATGGGGTCCTTCTGGGTGGTTGAGGTTAATTTTTGTTATTTCTTATAGTGTATGTGTTATTTTCTTGATGTGATTTTTTGAATTGTAATTTTATGTATGATATTTATTTATTTATTTATTTATTAGTCAAATTTGTATATGCCGCCCGCTCAGGCAGAACCCGACTCAGGGCGGCATCACAACAATTCACAAAAGACATAAAAACAATTATAAAAAATAATTATAAAAAAAACCCCCAACCCACCCCCTTTAAAAAACCCCATGTCCCACCCACCCATCCCATCCACTATACAAAGGAGGAAGAGAAAGTTCTTATACAAGCCAGCAGGCGGGCACCATAGTCCCATTCGGGCCCCACACCTGCCCTGCCAGCCAGGTCTTCACTCCTTTCCTGAAGGGCAGCAGTTCACTTTGGAGTCTTAGGTCTATTGGCAGGAGGTTCCAGAGAGTTGGTGCGGACACGGAGAAGGCCCTCCTTCGGGTGCTAGACAAATGTGCATCCCTAATCGGTGGCACCACTAGAGAACCCCTCCTGTCCGCTCTGGTTGGACGGGCAGACACTCTTGGGACGATGCGGTCTCTAAGGTATCCCGGCCCCCTGCCATGTAGGGCTTTAAAGGTCAAAACCAGCACCTTAAATTGCACCCGGAGACAAACTGGTAACCAGTGCAGCTCCCGAAGTAGGGGAGAGACATGGGAATATCGCCCACACCCCATCACCACCCGGGCCGCCGCATTCTGGACCAGCTGCAGCCTCCGAATGGTCGTCAAGGGCAGCCCCATGTAGAGCGCATTACAATAGTCTAGTCGGGAAGTAACCAGAGCATGGGTGACCATAAGCAAGGAGCCCCGGTCCAGGAGTGTGCGCAATTGGCGAATCACCCGAAGTTGGGCAAAAGCCCTCCTGGCCACAGCCGCCACTTGTTCTTCCAGCAGCAGCCGCGAGTCCAGAAGAACCCCCAAGTTGCGCACTGGGTCTGTCTGGGGCAGAACAGCCCCATCCAGTACCAAAGATGGTAACTCCCTGGATAACGCGGGGCCCCTTATCCACAGCCACTCTGTCTTGCTGGGATTCAGCCGAAGCCCATTGGCCCCCATCCAGACCCCAATGGCCTCTAGGCATCCGGATAGGATTTCAACAGCATCACTGGGGTCCCCACGGGCCGAGATGTACAACTGTGTATCATCCGCGTACTGATGGTACCGCACCCCGTGGGAACGAATGATCTCACCCAGCGGCTTCATGTAGATGTTAAATAAGAGAGGAGAGAGCACAGAGCCCTGAGGCACCCCATATTCGAGGGGCCTAGGGCTGGACCTCTCACTCTCTAACCATACCGACTGGGTACGGCCCTCCAGAAATGAGGAAAACCAGGACAACACAGTGCCCTGGATCCCCAGTCCTTCGAGCCGTTCCAGAAGGATACCGTGGTCGACGGTATCAAAAGCCGCTGAGAGGTCAAGAAGAGCAAGGACGGATGGACAACCCCCGTCCCGCTCCCGCCAGAGATCATCCATCAGTGCGACCAATGCCGTCTCCGTTCCATATCCGGGCCTGAACCCTGATTGAAAGGGGTCTAGATAATCCGCTTCCTCCAGGACACTCTGCAGCTGACGCGCCACCGCCTTTTCCAAAACCTTACCCAAAAAGGGCAGGTTGGAAACTGGCCTGTAGTTGTTAAGGACAGCTGGGTCGAGGGACATTTTCTTCAGGAGGGGGCGCACCAAAGCATGTTTTAGCTGTGCAGGAAATACCCCCTCCCGTAAAGAGGCATTTATTATCCCCCCTATCCAGCCACCTGTTACCTCCTTGGAGGCTTTCACCAACCAAGTAGGACAGGGATCCAAAGGACATGTAGTGGCACGAACAGCTGCAAGGAGCCTGTCCACTTCATCAGGGACAACAGGATCAAACTGATCCCAGATCGTACAGCAAGACAATGCTGTACGATATTGTGCTTATATGTATTGTATTCTTATTATGTTGTATTGTATAGTGTTTATTATTTATTGTTGGAAGCCGCTCTGAGTAGTGCGTGCACTAGAAGAGCAGGGTACAAATAAACTATTATTATTATTATTATTGACAAAGGGGTTATAATAAAGACACATAAACTAGGGTGGCTGCAAGAAATGTCTGTCTGGTGGGGAAAAATAAACCTGTGCTTTTATCCACGTTATAACCCTATGTCAAAGGCTAGTCTGAAAGTATGTGTGTATGTCTGTGTGGCTGATGAAACATCAAGTGAAAATTATGAACTAGGTATCTGAACCTTTCTGTGTCCTGTTTCTTACTAAGTGCAACTCTAATCTCCCCTGACCACTAGCTCTCACTGCTCAAATGGAAAGCTCCTTGGTCCTCGTAGGATCTTCTGACTTGTATTAGGCTGCTTGCTATTCTGGTTTGATTCAGATTCAGTGTTGTTGTTGTTTTTTTGCAATAATCATGTGTGTTCCAGTTTATTAGTCTGCTGTTCTCTCTCTTATTCTTGTGCTGTATCCGTTTCCATAAATTGGCATTCATCATGGCGATCAGCCATGAAGACTATCCTGAAAATATTATGCCACAGCCTTTCATCTGGCTTCCCCATCACAGCATGATCCCCGTACCACTGATCCAGCTCTGCGAGTCACTTTCTGGTCCTGAGCCCTTTTGGAACACAAAGTCCTCCTCAACCCCAGGCCAGTATTGATGAAGCTGCTGCCCTCCATCAAGATGGATCCACTTAGCGAACATCACCCTTCTCTGTGGACTTCGCCAAGGCCACTAGTCCTGAGGGTGGTCAGGTTAGTTAACCGCCACCTGATGCTTGGCATTGAGTCACTGGCAGTGTGGTCTACTCTATTACCCTAGCAGGATAACCTGGTCATACTTAGTCTCTCTCACACACTCTCCAATTTGCCTTACAAGCAAAGTGTGTCTGCTTAATCTACCAAAGCAACTGTTTACTCTCCTATCTAAAGAAATGCAACTATAAGTAAAGAACATCTTATACAGTGAACCCCCACTTTACGGAATTAATCTGTTCCATAGGGTTCCGGAACTGATTTTTTTGGTTTGCAATGTATATTCGGCACATTTCCGGCAGCGCCCTGGTCGGCAGCCCTGGTAATTGCAGGAAAAGTTTCTGCCAAACAGCTGATGAAGGGACGGGGGAATTTCTGCACTTCCTGGTTGCGGGGAATACTTCTGGAAGTGCCAAAACCAAATGAAAAAATTCAAACGCAGAGCAAAAATGCTCCAAACACCCTCCCACCACTGTGGGAAGCATTGGAACATAAAATAAAATTCCATATATTGTTTTTTTTCCTTTGAAGTGGACCGTCATTTCCTATGAATGTCTTTTCCTGCAGCGAGTTTTCTGGCAAGAGAGCCGTCCGTCAAGCAGGGGTTCACTGTACTTTAAGGCATGTGGAGAGTTTAATTTGCTGGGCTAGAGTAGGTGTCTAATGCATGGAGAACTAGCTAACTATAACTATTTGTTAACCTGCCCCGCCTACTGCTGTGTATCTGCATATATATAAAAAACTTAACTGGAACTAGCAGTGAATCATGCTATGTTACTGAGTAAAAGTCACTTTTCTTGCAAGGCAGGGGTAAACCATGAAGACAGTTCCCAGGCCACTTTCTTTATTCTATTTGCACACATAGAGTTAAATGCTACAGAAAGATTTTCAGCAAACATGAAATGTACCCATAAACAGGATCCGGATGCATTTCAGGAGGCACATTAGGGCTGCCCAGGGAGTTGATTGAGGCTAGACTCAAGGGTTCTGGAAACACACAGGTTCTGGAAACGAACCAAACTTTCATTTGTTATTCAAAGGCCTACAGAGCATGGAGTGCATTAAGGATCATTTATAAATAAAAAATAACTATATCAAGTCAGGAGTTGCACATATAAAGGGATAATCACAGATTAAATACCAGAAAGAATGCTCTGTACAGCTCACAGAATACTCTCCACTGAACCTAGAGATCAGTTTTTCCCCTGCAGGTTCAGTACCTTAGTTTCCTTCTTTGTACCATGCACTTAATTTCTGCAATGATGTGATGATAGCAAGTGGCCCAGTTTTCAAAATGGAATAAACCAACTAAATGGATTGGAGGTACAGGTCTTCCCCTCACATCCACAGGTCCAGTATCCACGATTTCAATTATCCACAGGTCTAAAAATATTTAGTGAAAAATATCTGAAATACCGACTTGGGTATGTGGCCTATAATACAAGGTTTGTTACTTTCCACAGTTTCAGATATCTGCAGAAGATCTTGGAACATATTCCCCACAGATATGGGGGGTGGGCGGGCACCTGTACATCACTTTGTTGTTGTTCAGTCGCACAGTCGAGTCCAACTCTTTGGACCACCGTACACCAGGCTCCACTGTCCTTTGCCATCTTCCATAGCCCACAAATATCTATGCCCATTGTGTTGACAATGCCATCTAGCCACCTCATCCTCTGGCTCCCACTTCTCCTTTTGCCCTCGATCTTTCCCATCATCAAAGATTTCTCAAGTGAGTGCTCTCTTCTCATTTGGTGGCCAAAGTATTCATTTGGTGGCCAAAGTACACCACTAGGCAGTATAAATAGTGACTAAAACATTAATACATTATGGGAGATGATTCAGAAAGTCCAAAAGACTGAAGAGATAAAAGCAACCACTTCCTGAATTTTCCTTCTGATGATATTATGCTCTTTCAGGCTAATCTGCAAAATGACTGCAGCTAGGATTAAACCTAATGTAATAAAATAATATAAACCATATGGGAATTGTTGTTAAAGGAGAAGAAGTCCCATAGGCATAATTCTGAATTCTCTTCCCTCCAACAGTAACAGAAGCTATAACGGGGATTTATATAGGGGAATCAAAACAAGGGGACAGAATAGCTGCTCTTTCTCTATATTGCAGCCCTGACCCCCACCCCATTGCTTTTATCAAGATTAAGTACTGTATATACTCAACTATAAGTCATCCCGAATATAAGTTGAGGTACCTAAAATGAACCTCTAAAACTAGGAAAATAGATTGACCTGAGTATAAGTCGGGGGTGCAAAATGCAGCAGCTGCTTGTGAGTTTCAATAATTAAAATACATGAAAATACAGTACAATTAATTAATTTAGAAGTTTGTGTGGGTATGTTTTGGAGTGTTTACATTGACGCAAGTATAAGTCGAGTCCGATTTTTGGACCTCATTTTGGGGGCTAAAAACTCGACTTATACTCGAGTATATACAGTAACCAAACTCCCATGTCATATATTTTTCAGAAAAACAGAGAGTCTGGATTATTATAGATATACTCATAGGTCCTCAGTATCTCTGCTCAAATAAAAAACTTTCCAAGACCACATCACAGTATTGTAAGGTGTGTGTGTGTGTGTGTGTGTGTGTGTGTGTGTGTGTGTGTGTGTGTGTGTGTGTGTGTGTGTGTGTGTGTGTGAAAAGAGAGTGACTATTTCTATACTCAGCTTTCACAAAGTGAGTGATGGTGTGGAGTTTGTACAAATCACTGTCATGCTTCTTAACAATTATTAATATAGCTGAATCCTAGACTTCTTGGTTTCCCCACACAATTGTTCTCTAAATTAACATAAACATCCATGTTATAGAATACACTGCCTTCTTTCACAGAGGAATTCATGTAATTTACTCTGTGAACAAGGAAATGGGAAACTGTTTCTCTCAGTAGCTTTATTACCAGTGTTTGTGTATCTTCGTGGGGTTTCTTATTTATATAACATCCCATTCTACTGTACATGGGTTAAGAACACAGGAAGATTTTTCATATCTGTTTGAGAAAACAGGTTAAATTGCAAAACCAAACTCAAACCAAAGTACCAAAGCAGGTACAGTAAAACCCCTACTTACGTAAAAAGTCGTTTCTGTAGGCTTTTGCTTAAATCAGTTTTTTATGTAACTTGAAGCAAACCCATAGGGAAAATGAAATGTTTACGTAACTCAAAGCAAACCCATAGGAAAAGGAATCTTTATGTAACTTGAAGCAAACCCATAGGAAATCATGTAAATCGGGACATGGTTTTAGCACAAAATCATTATGTAAGTCAAATTTTATGTAACTTGAGGCATATGTAAGTCCGGGTTTTACTGTACTTAACTTTGCTGTTCCTTAATAAGTAGGCCACAAGTTCTTCCTTGTCATACTTAACGCTGCCCTAGTCCCAAGGCCCCTTACCTTCACCATGTTACACCACTCAACCATAATGTTTTTTCTCTGGGTGGTCATTGTGCAGTCAACTGTATGGTTCTGTGCCACAGTCTGGAACATTCTACATAGAGGCTGTTTTTTGTGGTAGCCATGTCTCAACACTCTACAACCAATATGTGAGAGGACTGCCCCCACCTCCGAGTTTTAAAGTTAGGATAACACAGCAGCCGAGTATCAATTAATCACAGTTCCTGAAGAGAGAGGTTGTGTGAATGCATTGATGGACAAGCGTTACAGAAAGCAGCCTGTTCCTTCATAGTGGTCCTTGGGCACCACTTGTTTAGGTTAAGTTTTAACTGCAAACAATTTCAGAAGACAGGTGAGGAGGCCTTCTCAAGAAGAAAAGATTTTATACAGACACTCTTTGTTTTATCTTGTCTGACTCAAAAATGATTCAAGTCTTTGCAGATGAAAGCATTATGTTTCTCACTGAGGCAGAAGTAACGTGTCTGTGTGTGGAGATAACTTTCCCCCTCATAGACAGATAAGAACAGTACTGAAAGAAAACTCTTGGAGGCCACAGGCCCAAGCTATCAAGACTACATGCCTTAGCAGGTACAGCAGGACTGAGGGGCCTCCCAGTTCCACAAGAATCTTATGGAGAAGAAACAGCATTTTCACCCAAACTTTGTTTTTGTCTAAAAGCTTTTGAACTATGGCTCTGCACAAATGCAGACCCATAAACTGACGATGAAGAAATAGCAAGGAATTAATACCCCATCCTTCAGTAAAATTTACTTTCTCCCACTGCTGGAGGAAAGTGGAGAAATCATTGAAGAGGTTTCACATACAGCCTTTTAAATCATGATTGCATTCATAGTCATTTCACAGAAACAATGTTTTCAGCAGGTTAAAGATGTGACACTTACTCATAGGTAGGTTTAGAAGAGATTCCAAAATTCCCATTAGGGTTGCCCATAGGGTCCACTGGGGCCTGAACTGGCTGAGCAGGAAATGAGGAAGGTCTGGAATTGAACACAGCACTTATGCAAAATCAAAAGGACAGTGGGAGAAGAATGCATAATATCCCTTCACGCCTTAAGCAGCTGTCTGTTTCCTCAGACATAGAGCAATCGTGGCCATGGAAATTTAGGTGTGCAGCTAAATTACACCCTCACATATTATATGCCAATACACCAGACCATTCGGAGGCTACAGCTGGTCCAGAACGCAGCAGCCCGGGTGGTGATGGGGTGTGGACGTTATGCCCATGTCTCACCACTGCTTCGGGAGTGCACTGGTTACCAGTTTGTCTCTGGGTGCAATTCAAGGGGCTGTTTTTGATCTTTAAAGCCCTATATGGTAGTGGGCCAGGATACCTAAGAGACCGCATCGCCCTAAGGATATCCATCCGTCCAACCAGAGCGGACTGGAGGGGCTCTCTGATTGTTCCATCAGCCTCTCGGTCCTCGGTCCCTGCATCCTTTTTTAAAGGGGGTGGGTAGTTTTAATCAGTTTTTAACTATGTTTTTATTTATGAATTTGAACCGCCCTGAGTCTGCTTAGGCCAAGTGGGCGGTGTAGAAATTGAACTAATAAATAAATAAATAAATTTCAGATCTTGGCATGCTGAGTGCAGGTCTGTAAGGGTACCTGTAACTATCTTCAAATAAGGTTACACAGCTGTTGTGATTAGGAAACCTAACAAGTTGTGCCCATGTCTACATACACCATTTGACACTATACATGAGCAGTGAATGCCTGCATAAGCCTTTAGTGGTTAGTAGCCCATTATAATCCACAATTGCATTTGAAATCAGAACTTGGAGATGCTATTTCCTTGGGAGCCTCTAGCCCCAAGACATAACTATTCCTAGCTGTGGTCCAGATCGTCGTCGACTGCAACTCGTATCCGACACTGCATTTTTTCTGAAGCAGGAAAAATGTCATGGGTGTGAATTTAAGGTGAATCCCAGCTTGCCGTGGAGTGACCCACACACTATGATCTCGGAGCCATCTCCTGTGGCACACATGAAATGAGACATGCAGGATTTAACACCAGGACTGCAATAGACTGCCACAGCCTTGAGGATATTATCAAGGCGCACCTTCACAGTCAGTCCATCTGGCATGGCCTCTTCTGCCTCCATGACCTTTGGGAATCAAGAGTTCCTCTTCCGCTCATTTTGCTGTTGGGCCCAATATGATGGTTTCCAGTAGCATTTCCTCCACTGAGGTGGACCATCACCCCACCAATGGCTGGTAGCCATTGGCCCCTTTAGGGAGTCAGGTTAGTTAACCGCTGCATGACACTTGGCATTGAGTCACTGGCTGTACGGTCTACTCCATTACCCTAGCGAGATGTCCAGCCAGATACCCTTTGCCTATATATGTCAATAACCACTCACTCACACTTTCTAATTTTACAGACAGAAATAGAAACCTCTCAGCTTTTCATTTCCTGAGCAAGAGAAACCCTAGCACTGCCTATTTCTCAATCTACTATGGTTTCGCAAATGAAAATTTTAACCCTCTGATTCATGACACTTCCAGCAGCACTACAAGGATTGACATTACCACAATGGTGGGAGGTGAGCGTCCACTGTCTTTGACAGCCAGGCAAATTACTGGAGGTATCTGACAAATCATAGTTTTTCCAGCCATTGGAGAGCTTCATATACTGAACATCAACTCTACGTACCAAAAAGATGGGTAGTGATCACCTTCAATCCCAACTAAGAGAGATTATATTGACCAAATATTGTGAAATTGGAATATATGGTGGGTGTGGCTGGAAGGCACTGCAATGTGAATCATTCATTTCACAGGAATTCTAAAGAGCACAAATGAGAATAGCAGGTCTCACTGATGCCAGAGAGCTTCCTTCAAAGTATCGAGTCTAACTATTCTCAGAACTTCCCAAGCGTTTAGTGACTGTATAGAGCAAAACCTATGTCAGCTGTCAGGGTGAAGGCTCACTTCAGCCACACGCATCTGGCAGGGTTCTCCTATCTACAGTCTTTGGTTGTGGGTTAGATGGCCCCAATGCTCCCACTATGGTCAAATGCCACCTGGGACTGACATCACTGCTGCACCAATGGTACGACTGATACGAAAAGAGTTATGCTAGTCAAAGTCCTCAAGACTGCAAGAGGTAGGCTGAATTCTCATCCTTCTTCTTCCCTCCTCATGAGCATCCAGCCACCATAACTGCTTCAGCATTGCTTCACAATTGCTTCACAATTGCTGTGAGACTAAATCTTCCTTCATCAGTCACCAGGGCCGTAACCAGAGGGGGTCGGGGTGCGCGCGCAAGCCCTCCTGAGCTAACAGCCCGCCTCCCCAACCCACCCGGGGTGCCAATGTTATATATGCGTGTGTGACATTGTTGCCCCTCCTGAACTCCCCCCCCCCCCCAATCTAGAATCCTGGCTACGGCCTTGCCAATCACCCCGGGAAAAGTCATCCCACCCTTTAAAGGGATACATACACCACAAATAGGATGAGGGTGGAATTAAAGCCTCACCACATATTCTAAAATTCAGCACCCTTTTAGGACCACATCTATACCCAATTCAGCCCTCAGAGTTGAAAAATGTTCTGTGCTGTAGTGACTAGGTCAGAAGAATTGAAAGATCAAATACCAAAACCATTACTTAATCCTGGCTAAATAGCCTGTTCATAGATCTCTGTTCAACACTAATAAATCATAAATTAGAATGGGAAATAAATAAAATTAGGTTTCAACTACCTGCTCATAGTCCTTAATAGCCAGCCCTAACAAACCCATGTTCCATACAGCCTATTAAAAGTTCCTGATAATTTTATTGTGTATTGGTTCTAGATTTACTCATATATCAAACAAGCCCTCTGCCTTAAGGTTCATTGATTACAGTGTGAGTACAATTAAGTATGCATAAATCTAGGAGCATCTCTGTGACTCTGATACTGTACATTAATAGTAAGTAATTAGTCAAAACAGGATCAATTCTGTAACACCATAACTCAAGGAAGTTTAAGAGAAGCCGGAAAAATTTCTGATCAACTTAGCAAACTATGCTTCCCTTCAAGTAGGAAAATTCACACTCACGTGTCCAAAGTTATGGTCAACTTGGCTGGAACATAACTGCTCTTCCTGGGTGCCTCCTCTGTGAGAGACAATAAATGCTTGTTCATTTCCCTCATATGGAAAAAAAAGAATCACACTCCCTCTCCATAGTGTGAAGGATAAGGCTAAGACTTCTCCAGGTAACAGGAATCTTGCAGCATGCAATCTAGTAGCTTGGAGTGTGGTGAAGCTCGCAGCATGAAGGCTTAACATAGCATGTACGCCATGAGCAGCCAGCCCATGGGCGGCAAAGCCATGGATCAGCCAAGAGAGCCAGCAGAGTTAAGCCCCACCCCCACCCCCAAGGCAGGCACTATACTTATACAAGGCACTCAGTCCTCTAAACATAAGGACTGACCTCTGTGCTAGGTGAGACACAGTCTCTTCAAGTGACATGCTACCATTTACATTCAGTACAATATCCTATACAACACTGGGGATGAATACTTACATACCCACCACCACCACCACCATTTATTATTATTATTATTATTATTATTATTATTATTATTATTATTATTATTATTATTATTATTATTATTATTGGCATTAAAAATGGAGACAAAGAGAAGAATTAACAAAATGACCATAACCTACACAACCATAGCTGACCATAGCTTACTCAACACTATATTAAGAATTATGTCTTCCATGTCTGTTAACTACTTTATCTAGAAACTAAGTCACTCATGAATATAAAAATCATGCTCTTTCCACCCCCTCACTACGACTTACTATTATAGTGCCTTCTGAAAGCTTCATTTTTTGGGCTGTCCGGATACAGGGTCACAAGCTGTGAAAGATCCCGAATGCAATCAGCCAGGGACTGGAAAGAGAGTTGTTTAGCAGTCAACGGCTGGATATTCTCCACCTGAGTGGAACCTGAACCAGGTGTGAAGAAAACAGCCACAGAAAAAATTAAGAGGAGAGCTGAGAGGAAAAACTGTACACCTGCTAAACTGTTATTATTTTCCATCCCACCATAGCAAACACCAATGTAACAGGAAGCGGTAATTTCTGAAACAGTAGCTGCAGACTCACTCAAAATAATGTGTCTTTTCTATGTAACGCAAGCTAGGGAATCCCTGGCCAAACATAGGCAAGACAACAGTAGCATCAGCAACCACAAGCCCTCAATATATCTAGTACTTCTTGCGATGTTCAACAGACGCAGCATTGAACTTCACAAAAATGTGGCTGCCTTTTTAATGAGGGAAACACATAAAAAAACACTGATGAGGTTGCTTCAAACTCTATGATTATTTGGACTCACCCACACTTAAGTAATGATACCAGTACTTTCCCCAGTGAAACTAGTACCAACAGAGTCAAAGCAGGACAAATAGCATTACTTCCTGGGATATTTATTTACAGTACTGTCAATGACTGTAAAAAAGCCTAAACCTTCCCCATGGAGGCTTACACAAATTATACACCTCCAGAGGAAACTCAGAAGCTTGTGTTTGTACAGCTAGCCAAAGTTTTACCGGGGGGGGGGGAGGGGGGGACACACACAACCCCAGTGTGACCAAAGGAAATGTTTTGTACCTTTTGAATTCTTCTAAATATCCTTTAGCTTTATAGTACAACACACTGAATGTCGAAAAAGATTTCTTCCTTTTTCCAATATTTATTTAGCAAGCAGGGCCATAGCCAGGGGGTGGCTGGGGGGGGGGGGGATTGGCCCACCCTGAGTTAGAACTTTGCCCACCCTGACAAAGTGTGGTTTCCCATAGGAATGCATTGAAAAGAGGCTTTGCTGCCCACCTTGAAAACATATTCGCCCACCCACATCTAGAATCCTGGCTATGGCCATATTAGCAAGTATGAAGAATATATCATTGTGTTATGAAAAATATATTTTAAAACTTTAAAAATCTAACAAAAAAAGGTCCATGTATGAAGGTTTGACTATGGAATTTAAAGTTAACAGAACAGAATCACAAACTTAAAAAAGTATAACTGTAACTTATACTTGTAACTGGAAAAATGTAAGTGTAGATAACAATGATCTATACAACCTGAAAATACTCTAATAAAATTGTAGCAAGTTCTTTAGAATATATGTAATTTGTGGAGGCTCAGTGGTTAAGAAGCTCGCCTTGTTAGCTGGAAGGCTGGCAAATCGGCAGTTCGAGACCCAGGTATTGCATGACGGTTTGAGCACCCGTCTCTGTCCCAGCTCTCGGGGACATGAAAGGAGCCTCATCCGTGCGTCCCCTGAGCGGAGTTTCTCCAGCAAAAATCCTTTCAACCCAGAATAATTTCTGACATGAAATTATTATTATCTATGCAACACAATAAAATGAGGTTACAAAAGTCTAAGTTTTTCGAAGGTATTCATAGGCACAAAATCATTCAAATATAAGCTCTTCAAAAGCTAAAATGTCATAACAAAATACTGCACAACTTACTAAAGTATATAAAAGTGCATTAATATAATAGCAAAAGCATGTTAAAGCATCACATCATAAGAATATCTCTCTCCCTTAGTAGCCCCTCTAATGAGGTTCTAGCATTCTGCGTATCTGTGTTCCTTGCTTCTTGTGTTTTTTTAATTTCTGACTCATATTTATTCCTCTTTATATCCTTCATTTAATATGAGCATTTCTTTAGTAGATCTTGTCTGGTTCTGGGGTTGATGATGGCAGGGGTACCTCACAAATCTCCAGAGGGTTGAGATCCTAGTGATCCTCTAGCCCAGATTTATTTTATCAAAATTGGCTGCATCCCAGAGGGAGTCTGACCAAGAGAATCTCTGGACTTGCTGACAGCAAACCTAGTGAATCTCTGCCCCAACTACTGAATGGAGTTAACAGGTAAAAGATGCACTTTTCCATTTATCCACTTACCACAATGTTTACATACTTTTGTGATCTCTCTCTTGTTATGACTACAGCGAGAAAAGCTAAAAGAAACACAAGCAGCAATTTAAAGTGGATACTTGCATTTTTTCCTTCACTTCCCTTTTAATTATTGAGCTATCGTACTTATGAAGCATTTTCTTTTTTTATATATAATTTTTTATTAAATTTTAAACAATAATACAACTTAAAAAGAACAACTATAAATGAAAATACAAACATCATACTTACAAATACAACATATATATAACACAAAATATAAAAGAAAAAAAGCATAAGAATATAAACTACGACTTAATAATATACTATCTTCCTCTTTCTTCCATACATCTTTCCAATTTTTAAGTACATTTTAATACTCTTATAACTATGAAGCATTTTCAAACTTTGACAACAACACCAGGTGTTGTTGTTGTTGTCCCATATTGATGATGATGATTATTATTATTACATGTCAGAAATTATTCTTGGTTGAAAGGATTTTTGCTGAAGAAACTCTGCTCAGGGGATGCTCAAATGAGGCACCTTTCATGCTCCAAGATCTTTTCCCACTAAAGTGGTCCCTATTTATCTACTTGCAATTTCTTGCTTTCAATGTGCTAGTTTGGCAGGAGCTGGGACAGAGACGGGTGCTCATTCCATCATGCAGTACCCGGGTTTCGAACTGCCAACTTGCTGACCTTTCAGCTAACAAGGCAAGCTTCTTAACCACTGAGCCATAATTTATGATTTGCATCCATGAACCAACTGATTGTCAAACACTAGTAGTACTGCCTTGATTCATGATGACCCCCACTGTTTCTATGTTAATAATGGACATGTCACCACTTATCTGGAGAAAGCAACAAGGATCTAAGGCAGGGGTGCCCAAACTTTTCATGTTGCATGCCTGACTATGTCCCCGGACAGCTGAGCATGTTTACAACAGGCGTGGGCATGTTTACGCAGGCGCGGGTGAGTTTTACGTCTGATGTAAATGCGCCCGCTCCCACTTTTGGGTGTTGTGAGGGCAGGCTGTAGTTTCGGTGCCCCTGACCTAAGGGCCCACAGTTTCTTGCTAAGAGTATTGACAGCAACTAGATCCATGCCCAGTGATGCACTGCAGCAGATTCTGCAGAACCGGTAGCAAAATTTTCCCAAGGGCACGACCACTTGGTTGGCCATGCCCACGTCCATAGCCCTTAATGCAGGATGGTTGGCCACACCCACAGATTTGGCCCCGCCCACAGAGTAGGTAGTAATTTTTTGCAGTGCATCACCTACAGGTAGAAGATGGCAGGGGGTTTAAACATTATTAATTCCTTCTCCTATTACAACAAGACTTCAGACCTCCGCCACCAATCATTTTCCAAGCAGGACCTGTAATGGGCAATGCTAGATTTTATAGACCAGTTAGATATATAATACAACCTTAAGATGTGCACTCTAATAAACATCATCTGTTAGGCTCATTAGGGCTTGTTTCCAAAATAACAGCAAATTGAGATTGTAGCTAACGATAACAACTATAACAATAACAGTAGCCCTATCTGTTGGAGAGGATTCAATTTCACTTGCTAAAAGGAATAGAAAAGGAGACTAGCTCTCCTATGAAAAACCATACCATCCTGGCAGTAAGCAACATAGGCGATGCTGATGCCCCCAATTTCAGAATCACTGAAGCGCAGCAGGAAAGTACCGACTTGTGCTTGGCTCAGGCAGCTGTTGACATATTGCTTGCTAATGAAGCCCATGATGAGTCTGGGTGGGACAGATTGAAGGGGTGGGGGGAGAGAAAAAGAACCCAGATTATGTTTACTTCTTCTTTCCTGTCCCAATCAAACCATGGACTGCCAAAATGAAGCCACATTTCTGGCTTTGTCATTGGCTAAACTTAAATCCTCATTGGTACATGTTTCTGGTAGTAATTGGCAGACTAGCAAATGAGCTGGCTTCTGCATCTCTCTACATTCACCGTGCATATTGTTGTCTGCCAACAGCTCCCACTTGAGCATGTTAGTTTTGCATTTAGGAACTCCAGCCTTCAGCCTGTACAAGGTCCTCCAAGTGACATATGGGAGGTTGAGTTCCTCAACCCAGAGTAGGTGATCACAAGGAGACCCCAGATTGTTTTGGTGTGAGTGTCCAACACTGGCCCTGCCATCCAAAGCAGTTCAATCTGTGCTACAGCCATGCTTCTTTTTGATTCTGCTGACTCTCTTTCTATGGTTCACTGAACAGTTGGTGGGCTGTTTAAAGTGTTGCACAGCATTAAAGAAAAGCGATACTCTTCTGTAACACACACTCACACATATCACGGAAATATAACAGTTTGCTCTACAGTGGAACCTCAGTTAACTAACAGATTGCTTAACATAAAAATCGCGTAAGAAAATGAAATCCATAGAAAATAGTGGCTTGGTTTACGGAATTCTTTTCGGAATGGATTAATTAGTTTTCAATGCATTCCTATGGGAAAGCTACATTTCGGTTAAAGTGTTTTGGTTTTCAATGCATTCCTATGGGAAAGTGTATTAATGCATTCCTATGGGAAATTCAGTTAAAGTAATTTTCGCTGTAAGAAACATCCCGGAGAATGAATTAATTACGTTAACCGAGGTTCCACTGTATTTCATCAGGTTTTCTAAGTCAGCACATTGGCTGATCAGTGTTTTGGGGAATTGACTTAGGCTTCGGAGAATTGAAGTCCAAAAACCAAATGTTGGGAAACACCGGCCTAGTGCTAAACTCAGTACAGTAAAACCCCTACTTATGAAAAAAGTCTGTCCGATAGGCTTTTGCTTAAATCAATTTTTTTTGTAACTCGAAACAAACCCATTGGAAAAATTGTTTTTTACATAACTCAAAGCAAACCCATAGGAAAAAGAATCATGTAACTCGAAGCAAACCCATAGGAAATTGTGTAAATTGGGACATGTTTTTAGCACAAAATCATTATGTAAGTCGAATTTTATGTAACTCAAGGCATTTGTAAGTCAGGGTTTTACTGTATTGTTAATTTTTTTCTTAAAAAAACCTTCAAGACTAGGAGAAAAGATCATGTTTGGGGTGTGCCTGTTCCCCCAGGCCCAAAAATTACCCAGATTAGTATGTCACCATAACACTGCTTGCAGTCACTGTTAATAAGGTCTTACTTTCAGGGTAAATGAGTACACTGGGCAGAAGACCTGTGGGCATATGGACTGGCCTGGCCTGCAGATGCGGACTGGATTGCAAACCTGAGAAATGGCCTGCCTATGAAATGGCATGGAAGAAATATTTGGTTTGTTTCATAAACAGCATGAATGAATGTCTCATGTTGGCAAAGGGCTGAAGATCTCTCCCAGCCTGGACTTTTGCACAATGGATGAGCAGAGCTACAGGACTGCTGTGGCAACAAGGCTCTGGCTGAGCTGGAAGAAGACAAAGGAACATAATGGACAAGCTACGAAGTTGGATACAATACTTTCAGTGGCGCAAGTCCCAGAGTGTACCCTGGTAAGATGTTAAGATCACACCATATGCTGAAAGGGTGGTGTGGGCTGGATGAATTGGTGTCAGGGGCTGGATCTGGCCCACAGGCCGTAGTTTGGGCACTCCTGGTTTACTCAAAGGTGGCTGATCAGTTCTCCTTCTATTGAAGATATGTACCTTGCCCAAGGCTTCATAGGTAGCAGGGCACATAACCGCAACCAGCCATGCATGCTTTGTTTTGTATGATCCTGGCTAGTACCTCTCCTAGCTGGCACAGTGAAGATTCTCTTTCCTAATCCATAGTTCCACAGGCAGACATCCCAAGAGAATGAGCTATATCACCTCTTTGCTTCTTGAAACATTAATAACAGTTACCATGTAATTCAAGATTGCTATGGCTATAATACTGCGAATAGAAGCTACATCTCTATTGTGTGGGATATTTGTACCTTAGCAAATTTCTATACCAAGCACAGGTTCATATTTTTATTCAGGTACAATAAAATTATTGACTTTTATCTAGTCCAGAAATCTGACAGGCTGGGACGCAGACTCCCAGTAAGTATCATGGCCCAGTGGAGACTTAAACCAGGTTCTCCTTTCTCCTAATCTAATGCTCTAACTATGAAGTATGCCACTATAAGGATAACATAGCACATTATCCCATGACCCGTTCCACCTGACAAATGCTTCCACTCATTTAAAAAGCCAGCATAAGCCCTTTGCTGCTTCAGAGTACGTAAGGTTCTGCTCCAGGCTAGGGAAATCTGTGATAGGTTTCAATCGTTGGTTGTTTCTGCTTGCAAACCAACCAGATAACACTTCAGAATTAAGTAGCGATTGCCAAAAATTCTCTAAGAATGAACCCTCTCTGAAGAAGGAAAGTGAATGGAGAGGATGCATTTTAAATCTCAATTCAAGACTCCATTTGAGATTCCTTACAGTCACAAAGACTTGGTCCAGTTGCTCTCTTACCGATCAGACCAGTATTCTTTCAAATACTTCTTTGTAAATTCGGTAACACCTTCAAACCATTGCCAGAAAGTGAATGCTCTATTTGGAAGATTTTCCTGTAAAATAACAAGGTGAGTGTGAGAACAAAAGGGTCAGGTAGCTTCAGTTTACAGTCATTCTACCTTTCTTAACAAAAGGTATGGAGTCACCTTATTGAACTGGGTCCATGACACTTGGTGATTCTGGAATTCCTCAGGACTGGTAATACCGTCACCAAAGATTTTCTGGGCCAAGAAGAAGTAATGATCCTTGTGAAGGCCTACAGTGGTCTGTACCTCAGCCATGAACTTCTGGTTGAGAGTCTCACACATGTCACCCCACCTGACGTGCTCAGCCACCACAAAAGGGATGCGGTTCTGGAATGGGAAACACAAACTGAGCCTCCTAGGACGCACATGGTAATCTACAGAAAGCAGGAGACCTATCATCTCTCCCTACCCATGCTGCCTCCTCCTCTCCTTCCCCACCTTGACAACCTAATGTAAAATAGCAGCAAAAAAGGTACGGTAGCTAAAAACATATTCTTTAGATCAGTAGTAGTTAAAATGCCTGTGGGCCAATATAAATGGGAAAATTAAATTAAACTAAATTAAACTGAGGGTCCTATTTGCCATCTCACAACACTCCTAGCCCTCCTAATAGCCTGACATTTGTAAAAAATATTTTTTTAGGGAAATTGTTTAGAAAGTCCTTGCAAACACTATAGAGAACTGTGGGAAATTCTGCTATGTTACAAAAACCCTCTACTACTCACACACTTGCCCATACGCACCATATGGACAAAGAAGTGTGAAGGGTCTTTTCCTGTTGTAAAAGGTCAATTTTTCAAATGTGATTGTTGCAAACTCGACTATACACCAAGACTGCATTATGTTATACTAACAACAATAAATTAAGCATGAAATTTTTTAAAAGACTCAGAGCACCCACCACTTGTCTAAATCCTACCTCCCAACTCCCTGCGGCTTAACCAAAGCAATTCAATCACTTCAAACACATAAATCCAGTGTCTAGTCATGTCTGCCACAAGTCCACAGAAACATCTGCAGACACAGACGCCGCTGACTCTTTGGCTATAAACAGAAATGAACAATGAATCCTAGAATTGGATACGACTGGCTTTCAAGCAAGGGCGACCTTTACCTTTACTATTCCAATATCAACTTGGATTGTGAAAAGCTATTGGCAAGGCTGGAAACGTCCACAATGCAAACTGTTCTTCCAAAACTAGGACAAGGTTTGTGTGTTAAAAAGCTATAATACAAGGGTCAGGTCTGCTCAGGTCACCCCAGTGTTAAGGTAGGAGTCAACAATTCAATAAGCCACACAGCTGAAAAGCTGATACAGAAATGTTGCAAGTGCATATTAGGGAATTGGAATCTTCAAGCAAAGTAGAGACGAGGGGTTCCCAACCTAAGGCCCAGGGGCCAGATCCAGCCCATGGCACCATTTCATGTGCCTCCCCCACCTCTCCAAGGGCATTCAAGAAACAAAATGGCCACCCCTTTGAAGGTGTTGGGACAAAATGGCCACCCCATCATGCAGGCAGGGCAAAATGGCCATCCAGCCCTTGAAACTGACTGAGAGAATGTGACCAGGCCCCTGGCTTGAAAAGGTTGGGAACCTCTGCTTTAGACTTCAGCTAGGGCCAATCACTTACAATAGCGGCAAAAGCATTGTCCCATAGGATGGTGGCTTTGGCATTGCTGTCTTGGTTACCATGGACAATCACAACAATGGGCAGTGAGAGGGCCTGGAACAGAAAATAGTAAAAAGTACACTTCAATAACCAAGTATTTTCTTTATCTACCTTTTTTAAAAAAATCATTGGCTGGGATGTTGAATTGAAATCTTGGGAACATTAAAAATAGGGAACTAGCAATACCCATTACACTTATGTATATACCTTTCCACAGTGCTCAGTGCACTCTCTGGGCAGTTTACAAGTTAATTAACATTTTGCCCCCAACATGCTGGGTCCTTGTTTTACCGAACTGGGAAGGATGGAAAGCTTGAGACATGGTCAGGATTGAACTCACAATATTCTGGCTGCAGTACAGCAGTTTAACCAGGGCTCCTCCCAAGGCTTCAAACACACTCCAAAATAGCTGTTAGCAGCATTTGTAACTGTGTAGGACCTTGGGGGCTTAGTGGTTAAGATGTTGAGCTTGGTGACCAGAAGGTCAGCAGTTCAAGACGCAAGTGCTGTGCAATGGAATGAGCACCTGTCCCAGCTCCTGCCAACCTAGCAGTTTGAAAGCAAGAAATTGCAAATAGAAAAATAGGCAAGAAACATAACTGTTCTGTGCACTCCAGCATCTAGTCATGTCTGCCACATGACCACGGGGATATCTGCAGATGCAGACAGTGCAGGCTTTTTGGCTGAAAATGGAGTTCATCACCACCACCCCAGAGTCAGACACAATTGGCTTTCAAGCAAGGGAGACCTTTACCTTTTCTAACTAGTGGAAGGAAAAGTGCTTCCTCCACCAAAAAAAACAAACAAAACAACAACACTCAAATATCATAGCATTATAGATACAGAATCTGTCAATCTTGATGCCTCTGATTTTTTTTTTATTTCTGTAATATCACCACCTCTGATTATCCATTCTGGTATATCCCCATATCGGGATTATTAGTGCTGGAGCTAAAAACAAAATCAACCAAGCAATGTATATCTCCAAACTGTATAAACAGATAATTCATTATCGGGGAAGTTAGGGGCAACTCTTTAGTTGCATTTGGTCACATAAGCAAAGACTTTAAGGCAGGGGTTCCCAACTTACAGCCTGTGGGCCAGCCCCGGCCCTTGGCACCCTTTTATGTGGCCCACTGCCACCGCTGCCCCCATTCCAGAAGTGGAAGCGGGTGCATTTACAACAACTGTAAAATGCACCTGTGCCTGCGTCAACATGGTTACGTCAGCCGTAAATGCATCCACAGCTGTCGTAAATGTGGAAGTGGGTGCATTTACTTCTGCTTCTGTGGGCGTGGTCCGGCCCACTCAGCTGTTCAGGAGTTGTGGTCAGGCCTGCAGTATATAAAGGTTGGGAACCACTGCTTTAAGGGGTCGATTTTTGCCATGGCTTATAATAGCAAGAGAGCCTGAATACATTTCCACCTGCAATCCAGAGGATGAGACAACCCAGGGCAGTGTTATTACCTGCAAGTGGAAGTTGGTTTTGTTCGGACCAAGGCTCACACTGACACTGAAAAGAACAGCACATTTCTCTTCAGTCACAGACTCTGTACTCTTACGGTCACAGCGCTTAATCTTCTTGAGGAGCTGAAGAAAAATAAAATAAAGGCAAAATCCTATATTTTATTTGAAACAGCATCACAGTAGCTGGAGTCGAAGGCAGCTACTTTATCTCCTGTCTTTAGGGAAACTTTTTAAAGCCTCAGTTCCCTAACTACTCATTTAGGATACCTGAAACACAGAGCTAAAACCTGTATGTATGAAGAGGTGGGATTATGAAGCAAGCTGAGGCACCATACTGGACTGGCCCACTTTAGACTGTGGGTGGCTTTTTATTCTCTACAAGTGCAGAAGATTATGGAAGAACAAACTAGAACTGTTCTTCCTTGCTGTTGTTGTTGTTCAGTCGCACAGTCAATTCCGACCCTTTGCGACCCTATGGACCATTGCCCACCAGGCACCTCTGTCCTCCACCATCCTCCTCAGCCTGCCCAGCTCTATGCCCATTGCATCCACAATACCATCTAGCCATCTCATTTTCGGCCGCCCCCTTCTTCTTTTGCCCTCCACCTTTCCCATCATCAAGGCTTTCTCAAGTGAATCCTCTCTTCTCATTTGATGTCCAAAGTACTTTAGCTGCATCTTTACTATTTGACCTTCTAAGGAGCAGTCAGGGTTGATTTCTTCTAGGATCAACCTATTTGTTCCCCTTGCTGTCTAGGGGACTCTCAAAACTCTCCTCCAACACCACATTTCAAAGGCATATATTCTTCTGCACTCAGCTTTCCTTATGGTCCAGCTCTCACAGCCGTACATTACCACCAGGAATACCATTGCTTTGACTATTCTAATTTTTGTTTGCAATGTGATGTCTCTGCTTTTCACTATGTTCCCCAGGTTTCTCATTGCTTGTCTCCCAAGAATCAGTCTCCTTTTTATTTCATGGCTGCAATGTCCATCTGCAGTGATCTTGATTCTAAGAAAGCAAAATCTGTCACTGCTTCTACTTCTTCCCCATCTATTTTCCAGGGACTGATAGGGCCTGTTGCCATTATCTTGGTTTTCTTGATGTTTTAGTCTCAAGCCCGCTTTTGCACTCTCTTCCTTCAACCTAATCAGGAACTTCTTTAGGTCTTCCTCACTTTCTGCCATTAGGGTAGTATCATCTGCGTATCTCAAGTTGTTGATGTTCTTCCTAAGGGGTCAGTATTCTCTTCACAAGGATATCTGTTGTTGTTTTAATTAATACATTGCAGTTTAGGGAAACATCTCCTTCCTGCAGTGTGAAGTGATGTACTGTAGGCCACAATTTCTTCACCACCTCAAAACTCTCTTTTCCTGACCTACAGTAGTGCACCTTTAGACAAGGCCCAAGCATAACCATCTCAGATAATGGTTCCAGGGCACTCAATGTTACTGCATTTCCAAACCTAGGCATGATAAAACCTGATCAAAATCTGGATAAGAGGCTGCCTTAGAAATAGATTTGCAATTTCTAAATAATAATAATAATAGTTTTATTTATACCCCGCCCTCCTGGTGCAAGCACCACTCAGGGCGGCTTACAACATGTAAAACACAATATACAATACAAAATAATACAATAAAAACAATTAAAGGTACAATTTAGCAAAGGGCAAAGATACAATATTATAAAACACAATACAGGATACAATAAAAACCATGACATTAACAGCTCGGCAATACCCCATACAACGCACTCTAAAGAAAAGTGCAATCCCACAAGCCCCCTCAAAACTGATTTTGAGGTAAAGAGCCTCACGCTTGTCTTCTCTCAATTTACCACAAGTTTGTCGAGTTCGCTTCCACCCGCCCATAAGGCTGCATTTCTATCTCAATTACCCCTTCCTAAAATTCATGGCTGTATGTACCATACTTTTGAAGATAGCACAACAGACATTGCTGGCGGCATTTGTTTCCAAAGGAGCTATGTTGCTCACAACTTGTCCAGTACTTTCACTGAAACCAAAAGAGAACAAGTGTTAGTCATTTCTGTCAAACCACAGTACAGTGGAACTTTGGTTAACGTAAGTAATGCATTCTCTGGGATGTTTCTTACAGCAAAAATTGCTTTAACCGAATTTCCCATAGGAATGCACTGAATGGAATTTCCCTTAAGGATGCATTAAAAACCAAAATACATCAACCGAAACACGGTTTCCCATAGGAATGCATTGAAAACCAATGAATCCATTCCGAAAAAATTCCGTAAACCAAGTCACTATTTTCTATGGATTTCCTTTTGTTATGTGATTTTTATGTTAAGTAAGCCATTTGTTAACCAAGGTTTCACTGTACAGTGTTGTCAACTTGAACCTAAAGAAATACGCTACGTGAAGGCAGTGATATGTATGGCATGGTGGGCATTAACTTGCTATGGTTAAAAATAAAATAAAACCTCTATTCTTAGAAGGAAAAAATAGCAGTAAGAATTACACTTATATACCACCCCATAATGCTCTGGGTGGTTCACAAGCTAGTCTGCATTTTGCCCCCAACATGCTGGATACTCAGTTTACCAACTCGGAAGACTGGAAGGCTGAGTCAACCTTGATCCCTGGTCAGGGTTGAACTCACAACCGTTCTGGCTACAGCACAGCAGTTAAACCACTGTGCCACCATGGCTTCTCCTTAAATCTTCCGAAATGATTTAAAACTCCAAAATATGTTAGCTTTTGAACTCGGAATAGGATAGAGAACCAATACGTATGAATTGTTGATCTTCTACACCAGGGGTTCCCAAACTTTTCAAGCCAGGGGCCGAGTCACGTTCTCTCAGTCAGCTTCGAGGGCTGGAAGGCCATTTTGCCCTGCCTGAACAATGGGGGTGGCCATTTTGTCCCAACAGCTTTAAAGGGGTGGCCATTTTATTTCTCAAATGCCTTTGGAGGGGTGGGGAGGCACATGAAATGGTGCCACAGGTCGGATCTGGCCCACTGGCCTTAGGTTGGGAACCCCTGATCTACACAGAACAAATTTGCTAATAAAAGGCAAATGAAATTGGCTCTGAAATTAGGCACAAATTAACTGTAACTGGTTCAACCCATTTAGCTAACACAGCCCATGTTAACAAATCAATAAAATCAGATTAGGTGCCAGCAGCTGCCAAGATAAAGGTTTATCTGCTGCTGCGAGCCAGCGCCTTTCCAAATCCTCACTGGGAGCCAAACCATCTGTAATACTCTATGCAAAGTCATCTTTAAAGATCCAGAGTTACATGTTTAACCAAATGAAGACTCTTCCCTCTTCTCAGGGTAGGGCACCTGTAGCCCCCAAAGCTATTTTTCAACCCATCTCTGTGTTGTCCTACTAGCCTTGTTTTTGCAATCTTCCTGTTAAAAATTTTCCCCCTTGCAAGCAGAACAATTTTAGAAAGGACAGACTAGAAAATGGGTGCCCAAACTATGGCCCGTGGGCCATATCTATCCCCCGACACTAATTCTGCCCATGCTGCCCTTGCTGTTCCTGGAAGTAAAACACATTTTTTGCTTCCGCTTCCAGGAGCGGCAAGGGCAGGGGGGGGGGGGGGCAGATGAATTGGTGTCAGGGGATGGATATGGCCCACGGTCCATAGTTTGGGCACCCTGGGGTTAAGCAGAGAAAATGGCTGCCTAAAAATCTATCTCATCCTGTTGCAAAACAGATTGCAAGGCACATTTTACTTCCACTTCCGGTGAGAGGAAACACGTGACCGGCCCCATGGCTGAACCATGTGACCAGCCCCTGGCCTGAAAAGTTTGGGCAACCCTGGACTAGAACTTCTCTCCCTTGATGTGTTCTTCTCACAAGGAGATCTGTAGCAAAACGTCCATCCTCCAGGCTGGTCTTCTTTTGCTCCTAAGAGGAAAGTAAAAACTTCCTGCCTCTCTTAAATTGCTTTTATATTAAATCTAATCAGAAAAAATGGGTGTGCTGCAGAGGAAGGAATCTGAAGCTGTGTCTGGCACCTTCCTAGGAACAAGCTGGTGAAACAAAAAGAAGATGGACATGATTACAGCTTCCTCCACAGTGTGCCCAACCATCTCATTTAAAGTTAAAAGATGTTAGGAGAGTCACTTTTCTGCTAGTAAGAAGAGAAAACACCAGGGCAAGAAGAGATAGTGAATGATTGGAAGATGGAAGAGAGAGAAGAAAGAGTGTGTGTAGCTCACTAAGTCATGCAGTACTCGGGTCTCAAACTACCAGCCTGCCGACCTTCCAGTCGTCAAGTTCAGCATCTTAACTGCTAAGCCACATCTAATCCTTTTCTCCTTGAATGTTTATTATTCAAAAGAGAAGCTGTTCCCTTCTACTTCAAATCTTTTCTTCAAGTGTCGTCTCCGATTGTGAATGTTGGTATCATCGTGATGATCAGCCATGAAGATTGTCTTGGAAACAATATAGTGTATTTGCTGGAGTATAAGATGTACCTCCCCCCTTCAAATTCACTTGAAAAACAGGGTGCGTCTTATATGCCGGTAATCAAAATTAGCAGCGACTGGGGCCGGGCAGGCGGCTTCAAAAGAGTCCTCTTTCCCCCATTCCACCCCCCCCCCCCAGCTGCTGGCAACTGTGGGATCTGGGGGGAAACAGGCTTTAAAGGAGACCTGTTTCCACCCCATTTTCCCCGCCCTGATTGCTGGTGGCCAGTGGTTGTGGGATGGGGGTAGAAAGCCCATTTTCAGGGAGGGTACAATGGAGAGAGCTCCTTTGAAATCCATTTCCCCCTGATCCCACAGCTGTTGGCTGGCAGAAGCTGGAGGAAAACAGGCTTTAAAGAAGCCCTCTTTCCATCCCATTCTCCCCGTCCCTGCTGCTGGCAGCCAATGGCTGTGGGATGGGGGAAGCTCATTTTTTGTGGGGTGGAATGGGGTAGAAAGTGGGCTCATTTGAAGTCCATTTCCCCCTGGCGGCTGGCAGCCAACGGCTGTGGGATGAGGGAAACGGCTTCAAAGAAGCCCTTTTTCCACCCCATTCCACCACCCAAAAAAGGTTTCCCCCATCCCACAGCCACTGGCCACCAGCAGCCAGGGCTGGGGAAATAGGGTGGAAATAGGGCTCCTCTAAGGCCCATTTCTCTCCCATCCCACAACCTCTGGCCGCCCTCCACCGCTCCTAAAGTTAGTTTTGAAAATTCATGAAAAAAATGAAGGAAGTTATTTTATCCCTTAAAAATGTGTATAAAAATGGGGTGCCTCTTATACCCTGATGCGTTTTATATGCCAGCAAATACAGTAATGCAGTAGTCTTTCATCTGCCTTCTGCATCGCAGTGTGACACCTATACCACTAATCAAGTTCCACCAGCCACTTTCTGGTCCTGAGCCCTTTTGCCATGCAAAGTCCTCATCAGCCCCAGGTCAATATTTATTAACCTGCTGCCCCCCCCCGATCAATTCAAGGGGGATTTAATTCACTGGGGGACTATCAACCTTCCCTGTGGACTTCACTACCGAAGGCCATTAGTCTTCAGGGTTGTCAGGTTAGTTAACCGCTGCCTGACAATCAGCGTTGAGTCTACTCTATTACCCATAGTACAATATCCTGCCTAGACTGATATTCCAGATTTTATGGTCTACAAATCCGGAGTTTGGGTGCCCTTCCCAAAGCAAATGCAACTAAGAAAGCAACAAAGCTGCAGGAAGGTTGGCTATAATACTTAAATAGTTTCACTCACCTGAAAACAGCCTCAGAAGGCTTGGCACACAATTCTCGGGTCTGTTTTTCTGTCACAATGTCAGCAGTGACCATAAAGGATACGTGTGGAGGGGTGAGCAACTGAGGCCCGAGAAGGAAGCGAACTGTAGCCTGAAATTTGGTTTGAGTCTTCAGAACTTGAGGAGGCTGTTTGTCCACCAGAAATGAACTAAAGGGGAGGGGGAGACACAACTATGAGGCATGCCTTTGCAGAAGACTACAGGCCAAGAAAGCTTATACCAGCGGTGGCGAACCTATGGCACGCGTGCCAGACATGGCACTCAGAGCCCTCTGTTGGCACACGTGCTGTTGCCCTAGTACAGAGTTTGCTCCACCCCTCTGCCCAGCAGCCCAATGGGAATGCTTCCTCCCTCCCCTCAGCACAGAGTTCACCCCACCTCTCTGTCTAGCAGCCCAATGGGAGCGCTTGTTCCCTCCCCTGTTGCCGTGTTGGCACTTTGTGATAAATAAGTGGTTTTGGGGTTAAATTTAATTTAATAGATTTATATACCGCCCTATCCAATGGGTTGCAGTTTGGGCACTCGAATCTCTAAAAGGTTCGCAATTACTGGCTTATACCAAACAAAGTTTATTAGCCTTAAGGGTGCCAGTGTTGGCAGTTTTAATTAGATGTCAGGAAGCCAGCAAAGACAAAGCTCCTAGCAATCAACAACAAGCTCAATTTCCAACCCCACAAGCTAGGTTTAGAGTGGATCAGAAGTAAGAAACTCGGGGGTCAGAAACAACCACTTGACTAGGACCATGCCTCTCTCAACAGCTGCCACTGCAGTGTCAAAATTGTTGCCTGGAGGACATCAATGGATCAATGGGAATAGATTTGGCCATAGTCCACCATTGGGCAAATGGTTGAACCCTGACTCCCGAATCGCCACCCAATTTTCAGAAAGACCCTTCTTTAAAACTAAACTTGCCTACTGAAATTGATGAGGAACCAAACACAATCTTAAAACACTTCTGACAAGGAAGAGGCGTGGTGAGAAAAGGGTGGAAAAGGGAATCAAGAAGGAAAGGACTTTGTCATGTCTGACTCCTATCTCAGAAAATAGAAACAGATATTTTACACTCCAGTAAAACATGGAAGGGAAAAATATGCTGGGCTCAACAATAGTTTACTCTGCTATTGCTTTTTTTAAAAAAAAAAATATATATATATATATATATATATATATATATATATATATATATATATATATATATATATATATATATATATATATATATATATATATATATATAATTTTAAAGAAAGAAAAAAGAACAAAATTACAAAAAACATACATAAACATATAAAACAAATTATTTCATTAAAATACTTAAATTCCGCTATAATGGTATTGTAAAACAATATTACTCTAGAACCTTATATTTATCAAATATTTTACAGTATGTCACATAGTTTATCTAAAATTCCAAAAATTTATAAGGTTCAACTTATTATACTTAAAAAATAATAGTAATGGTAATAATAATAATAACACCCAGTGATATATACATGCCATGAAGATCATTGTTTTGTTTTAATCACTCCAAAAACTCATGTGTTGAGGTACTGGTTTATCTCCTTTGTCACATATTAAAACATATTGCACAAAAGGTCTCCATATTTCCCAAAATTTGTTTTCTTTCAAAATACCTTTCTTCACATTCAATTCACATGTCAATTTATCATTCAGGACAATTTCCCACATTTCCTTATACCATTCATCTATTTTCAAGGTTAAATCACTCTTCCATTTCCTTGCTATACATAGTCTTAAAGCTGTTAACATTATAGGTAGTAATTCTTTATTATTTGTACTCATATTTATATTATCCATTTCTGTCAATAGGGCGATACCTGAGTCCAGCTTAAAATCTATACCTATAAAATGGTGCGTTAACCGTTGGAATGTGACAAAGGATGTTGCACCAGGCCCCACTAGCCCCGTCCGAGCCTCCGTTCACTCGCCCGAACGGGGTTCGCAGGTAACTGTTGGGTTGAAATTTTCGACCCGGGGGCAGGAGTCCCCCAGTCGCAAACAAAAAAAGGGAACTTCAATTCCCAAAGTTCCTTTCGCCGCGCCGCGCCAGAGCCAATCAGGCTGAGCGGCGCGGCAAAAGGAACGTTCGGAAACGCGCCGCGGCCAATAAAAAAAAGCCGCAAGAGAAAAACCGCCGCAGCAAGCAAAGCCGCGCAGCAAAACTGCATTCCCCAGTGTCCTGCGCGCCATGGGCGTGCAGAACGCTGAAGAAGCCGGCGTGCGAAAAATAAAAACAAACCCAAACCGTGAGCGCAAGTCCGCCGAAGAAGCCGGCGTGCGAAAAATAAACCCAAACCCAAACAGTGAGCGCAAGTCAGCCACAGGCGGACGAAGCGCCCAGAAAACACAAATAAACAAACCCCAAAATCAAAATAAAATGCAAACCCACCGGCCATCTTGCATGGAGCAACGGGGAAGAGAGGGACACCCTCTCCCCCACGCTGCCCCGCTGAAGACACGGCGAGCCCAGCGGAACAAACTCGCTGTAAAAAAATACAAACACCCCCCACCCAACCGCTGCCAAAAACGCCGTGGTGACAGCAACCAAAAACAAATCAAAAAAGGCAGGCAAACAAACACCCACCCCCCAAACAAACAAACCCCAACCCAGCCAGGGCCACAACAATACCCTCCCCCAAAAGCCGCATGAAGCGGCAAGCCAAACACCCACCCAAAACACAGTCAAACCGCAACCCAGCCCGGGCCACGGCAAATCACCCCCCCCAAACGCCACATGAAACGGCAATGGTATTTCCGCGGGCCAGCCATCAAGACTGGCCCACGAAAATACCCAAAACACAAATCAAAAACATTCAAAAAAACCCAAAAAACATTCAAAAACAGTCAAAAATACACACAAAGAAACCCCCAACCAAAACCCAAAAACAATCAAAAACACACACACACAAACCCCCACCCAAAACCCAAAACCCAAACAGAACGCCCCCCAACCCAAAACAACCCCCCTAAAAAAATGGAAAGAACGTACCAATACACGTCTTCCCCCAATGAAAACCGGAACTGAAATGAGCAGAAGAAGAGACTTACCGGAACAAGCAAAACCAAAAAATTACTCAACACCACCACCCAGTGGCCAAAGGAGAAAAAACATCCAAAATATTCCCAAATATTCAATAAATCCCCAAAAATAGGGTAATCAATTCCAAAAACATTCAAAAATATCCAAAAAATCAAAAATAATTCACAGATAAAAATATTAATATTAAATAAAAAAACACTGTAAAATACATTCAATTTTAAAAAAAACACATATATTTACACATTTTTTAAAATAATTATCCGAAGTAAAAATTTTTGCAAAAATTCACAAAGAAACACATTCTTCTTTAAAAGTAGCAGATTTTGCCCGGCAAAACCTTAAAAAACGGGGGGCGTGGCTAAGATAGCCGACGAGTAACATCTCGATTTGGACGCTCGCGCTTATCAAAGTGGTAATTAATGTGAACGAGTAAAAAGGGAAAATTTCAAAGTGGTATTTTTTGCCGATAAGACTCCTGCTTGCCTACTTGGAAAGTTTTCAGCTGGGCGGTCAAAGTTTGGGAGGTATCCTGGGTGGGAGAGGCTCGCGACGGAAGCCGCGGCTTCTCCTGCCGAGGAGCCGAAAACGGGACCAGCGAGACGGCGGAGATTCGAAGGTGGCAGTAAAATCGGCAAGAAAGTGAGTTTATGAAAGTTTATGCTGAAAGCTAAAGGTAACTGGGGATCTTGTTCTGAAGAGCCCGGACTTGGAAGTGTGTGTGGAAGTGGATAAAAGCGGGTTGCTGATCCGTTAATGGCGGCGGTCCTGGAAAACGAAAGTGGCTGTGTTTTGGTCAATGGCTTCCTTGCGCTCCAGGAGAACCGTGGCGTGCTTTGGTGACAGTAAAGTGGTTAAAGAAGACTTTGTCTGGGTTTTAGTCTCCGATGGTTCCAGTGCTTTTTGAGGTTAAAATTAAGGAGTGTGGGGAAAGTTTGCCGATTTACAGAGGAAGAAGGGGGGTTTCCCCCTGAAGTCGATGCACCCGCTGGAAAAGGGCACTTTGATTCGTTCGCTCCAAGAGAAGGATTATTTTTTCTTTACCCCTTCAATGTGTGGATTATAATTAACTCTTTTTTTTGGATATATTGCTCCTCTTCCTTGTTTTATGTTGTACAGCTTGGACTCTGGGTTTTTCTTTTTCGACCTCTCTTCCTTGCGGTTTTGATTCAAATGAAAAAATCTGGGTGACTGTTTCCCTGTAGCTCCTATCTTTGTGCTTTGGAGTGCAAATAACTGGGCTGTTTATTTTGGGGAAACGGGCCTGCTGTGGATTTTTTTTTTGTTTGGACTGCTTTCCGGTTCCTGCTCTTTTATGGATTACAACAACTAACTTTTTGATGGATTTCTTCCTCTCTTCAATATTCGACAGAACTGTTTGGACAGGCGTTAGTATCGGCTGCAGCAGCATAGGTTTGAGTGGACTGGCTACGATTTTATTTTCTTTATAACGCGCTGCAATATTGGATTTTCTTAGTGGGTGTCACTATGGATAAGGGCACAAGAGGAAAAGCAAAGGAGGAAGAACCAGTGGTGAAGTCTAAGAAGAAAGAAAAAGCACCAATGGAAGAGGTTCCTCAGTCTTCATCACCACCACCTGAACCCTATGAACATACCCAAATTATGGTGGAAATTGGTAAATTGTTTCAGAAATTGGAGAAAAATGAGGACTCAAGGGTGAAAGATAGAAATGAAATGATGAAAAAACAGGATAAGGTGGTATCATCTGTTATGGATTTTTCAAAAAAAGTGGATTTAAGTTTGCAAAAAATAGAGGGAAATGTGAAATTGGTCCAAAATGAGGTAAATGTTATAAAAAAGGAAATAAAAGGGACTCAGGAGGCGGTGCGGGAGAATAAGCTGAAATTGGATGAATATGAGAAAAGGATTGATGCTGTGGAAGATATGATGAGAAAGCAGAACATTGTGATCCATCAGGTGGTTGAACGGACGCCAGACCAGCTAAGAGAAAGAGTGGTTCAGTGGTTAAACAGTTTGAACATGGGAAAGGAATTTGTACAGGAAGATATTGTAAGTGCATTCAGGGTGGGTCCAAGAAGAGGGAAGGCGGTTCAAAGAAATGTCTTGGTAAAATTTGCAAATTGGGGAGATAAACTTAGAGTAATGGCTTTTTTGAAACAAGCTGGTTCTGGCGCCCTGAAATTTGATGGTTCTGATGTGGAAGTATATAATGATATCTCAATGAAGGAAAGAATTTGGAGATATAAGATGAGATCTGTAACCAAACTGTTGATGAGTAAAGGTATAAGGTATAATTGGAGATTTCCACAGCAATTGCGTTTTTTTTATGAGAAAAGAATGCAAGTAATTGATGAAGGGACTGATCCACTGGAGTATCTGAGTCAGTTGGAGCTGGTGAAAGCAGGTTCGGAAGAGTGGGTAACTTTTAAGAAAGATTTGCTGGAATCGGGTGCTATAGGAAGGGAGTATGAGGGGGCAGAGGCTGGTGGTGCTACAGGTGGAACACCGCAGGGAAGAGAAGAAGAGGAGTTGTCATTGATCATGGTGGAGGAGGAGGCAAGTAAGGAGCAATGAGAAATAGATTAATAAAAAACAACAACTATCTAAGCATTATACAAGGGAGGGTAGCGCGTAGCACTAATCTGTAGGCACATTTTGCATGTCCCCCCTCTCCCCTCTTTGGTTATCGAAGGTGTCTTTTTTTCCGAAGAAAGTGGGGAGAGAGACATTGTGTGTTTTATGTAGAATTTTGTGTCTTTGGGGGAAGGGGTTGGTGGTGGCATGCCCAATGGAGAGTTTAGAAGCTAGAAAGGAAATAGATTATGGGAAATGTTAAAATATTATCCTGGAATGTAAAGGGTACAGGTTCTCTTCTTAAGAGGCGGAGGTTGGAATTGGCTTTGAAGAAAGATAGACCCGATATAGTGTTCTTACAGAAAACGCACCAAAAGTCAAAAGATACAAACAAACTTTTCTTGGGATGGATACAACACTATGAGATGGCGTTTGGTACTTCAAAAGCGAGAGGAGTGGCAATTATGATTTCTAAAAGATTAGGATTTGAGATAATAAAAAGTGTTGCTGATCAAGAAGGTAGATATCTGATCGTAAGAGGAAAAATAGAAGATGAGGAAATAATGTTGGTAAATATTTATGCTCCAAATGAACATCAAGCGGATTTTTTAGAAAAGGTTCGGAAAGTTGTGGAGCTAGAAAATGTTGCAAAAATCATTGTGGCTGGAGATTTTAACTTGATAAGGTCAAATTTAGATTGTACGGACTTAGCAAGATGTGGAACTGGTTTGAAAGGGAAGGTTTTAGACAAATGGATGGTTGCGATGGGTTTGAAGGATTCTTGGAGAGAGATCAAGGGCTCGGAAAGGGCATATTCTTTTTTTTCACACGTCTATGGGACCTACTCTAGAATAGACTATGTTCTGCTCACAGAAAATTTGATTAAAAACATTGAGGGAATGGAAATAGGGATTTTTAAGGAATCAGATCATGCTAAAGTACTTTTGGAATTGAGACTACAAAAAGACAATCGAAGAGGAAGAAGTTGGAGGTATGATCCTAATTTATTGAAAGACCAAAAATGTAAAGAACAAATTATGGAAAGTTGGAGGGAAAGTTGGCAGTGGAACGATAATAATGAAGTAAATTTTAATGTTGTTTGGGATGCCATGAAGTCGGTTTTTAGAGGGGAAAGCATAAGGTTGGCGAGTATAAAGTATAGAAGGTATAAGGCAGGTGGAAAAAGAAAAAGAAATAAAGCAATTACAGGAAGACCACTCAAAAAGCAAGGATAATTTTTTTTTGCTAAATTACAAAGACTTAAGGCAGAATTAATGGGTAAGGATATAGATAAAGTTAAAAGCGATTTGATATATCTAAATAGAGAGTATTTTGAATTTAGCAATAGAAATTCAAGATTACTAGCAAGAGCAGCTAAGGCTAAAAAGGAAAAAAGAGAAATTGGGGTGTTGGTCAACAAACAAGGGTTAAGGTGTAATAAGAATAGGGACAAATGTAAAATCGTGAAGGAATTCTATCAAGCATTATATGCAAAAAAAAGAGATAGATGTTGAGAGGCTTAAAGGGATCCTGGAGAGGCAGTTAGGGAATGGAGTAAAACAGGAACATCGAGAAAAAATGGAGGAACGGGTTACTGATAAAGAGGTAAAAGAGGCAATTAGTGGTCTGAAGATGGGGAAAGCTCCAAGAGACGATGGATTATCGACAGAGTTTTATAAGGAATTTAAAGATGTTGTGGTTCCAAAGTTAGTGAAGTTATATAATTATATTTTAGATGGAGGACAAATTCCGACTTCATGGTACAGTACCATAATCGTTCTGCTGCCAAAACCAGGAAAGAATTTGGAAAAGGTGGAATCATACAGACCAATTTCTCTTATAAATTAGGATGCCAAGATCTTCACAGCAATACTGGCTAATCGCTTAAACACTTTTATGGGGGAATATATAAATGCTGACCAAGTTGGTTTTTTAAAAGGTAGGCACATGGCTGATCTGACTAGAACGGTATTAGATCTAATTGATAATGTCAATCAAACGAAGGAAAAAGTGGGCTTATTATCTTTAGATATTTTTAAGGCATTTGATTCACTACAATGGTCCTCGATTAAGGAAATACTCAGAAATTATGGATTCGGGGATAGATTTAGAAGGGAAATTGATCTATTATACCAAAAAGGGAGTGCTAGGATTAGAGTAAATGAAGAGGTTACGGATGAGGTAAAGATATCTCCTATCTGTTTATCATGGCAATGGAAATTTTAGCTAAAAATATAAGGGAGGATACAAGTATAGAAGGGATATTGGGTAATAAAGTGAGTATGTATGCAGATGACACGTTGTTAATGGTGAAACACCTAGAGGCGGTAATGGATAGGATCAAACACCAATTAGAGGAATTTGAGGCTATAACTGGATTGATGATAAATTGGGATAAATCAGAAATGATGTTGTGTAATATGGGGGGAAAGGAGATGGGAAAGATAGTGGGAATATCTAATATACAAATCAAAGAAAAGTTGAAATATTTGGGGATAACTATTTCAAACAAATTGGAAGAACTTAAAAGACTGAACTATGACAGCTTGAAAGCAGAATTTAAGAATAAAATACAAAGTTTTCAGAGGCTGAAACTGTCATGGTTTGGGAGGATTGCAATTTGCAAAATGACGTTGCTGCCGAAGATTAATTTTTTATTTGATGCACTTGCAATCCATTTGAAGGAAAAGGAGATTAATGAGTTTCAAAAGATGTTTAATAATTTTTGTAATGGAGGCAAAAAATCTAGACTTCCAAAGAAACTCTGGTACCTGCCTCAGAAAGAAGGGGGTTTGGGCATGCCAAATTTGTTAGCATACTATCGAGCATTTCAAATTAAGAATGTTGTGAAGATCTTGGCAAGAGAAAAGGCAATCTGGGAGGAATTGGAGATGAAAGATTATAGGAATATTGGTAAAATGATCTTTTTGGGAATTAAGGATAAAACGATACTATGATGAGCGATACTATGATGAGAGGACTCATGAGGGTGTGGAAAAGATTAAAGAAAGACCTGGTCCCAGATCCCTCTCCAATCTTGGAATTGGCTGATATGGTGTGTTTTCCGATAAAAATAGATAAGGAAAAAAAGGAAATATTGGATAAAAACGAAGTGTCCTTAGTGAAGGAATGGTTAAGAGTTTGCGAAGACGAAACCAAGAGGAAAAAAATATTTGGAAAGTTAAAATTGGACTGGTTTCAGAAATGGAAGGTTGATAATTGGAACAAAAAATATAGAACTAGGTATAGAGAGAGCAAAGACTGAATTTGAAGAATTGGTTTTAAAGATTAGAAAAGGTGAGAAAAATATTAAGGGTCTAGTAAGCAAACTCTATACCCTATTAAATAAGGGTAGTGATCCACAGGAAGACTTGAAATTTAAGTGGGAACAAAATTTGAATATAAAAATAGGAAACGATGAATGGAGAAACAAGTGGAAAAAGAGGATAATGAGAACAATGTCAGTAAGAATCAAGGAACATAATTATAAAATGCTGTGGCAATGGTACTTGACACCACTGAGGTTGCATCAGATGGATAATAAAAGGGATAATTTATGTTGGAGATGTAAAGAAACGGTTGGAACTTATGAACATATGTGGTGGAGTTGCAAAAATATAAATGAATTTTGGAGAAGAATAGAAGGAGAGATCGGGGAAATAATGGGTAAAAAAAATAAGTTGGTGTCAGGTACCATTTTGCTAACAGATGTGGAAGGTATGGGTTTGAACAAGGTGGAAAAAGAATTATTGGAAATTATGTTAACTACAGGTAGACAATTAGAAAAATGATGTAACTATACAGACTGGAGAGTGGTATAAGGAAATGTGGAGTTTAGCACTGAATGACAAATTGACATGGGAGATAAAAGTAAAAAGGGAGAAACTGAAGGAAAACAGGTTTTGGAATATTTGGAAGCCGTTTGTGGATCATTCTCTTATGGCTAGGGATAGTTCTGGACCTGTACCATCTCAAAGTGGGTTTTGGAGATGATACAGATACTAAACTCTCCGGGCATTGTAAATATTCACTGGGTGATGTGTAATTAGTAAAGAAGTAATAAACAACTGTAATATTGATAGCTTTCATGAATGTTATGGTTATAATAATAACTTACAACGTGGGTATTTAACAGTGTGTGTTCCATGACAAATAATTAGTCTAACTACTATGTATGTGTTATCTTTCATGAGCTTTATGTAATATTGCAATGTATTGTTATTGTGTTTTTTTTGTATGTTTGTTATTTTTATTTTTTCTTCTGAAAATAAATAAAAATTTTATTTTAAAAAAAAAACCTTAAAAAACAAATTTAAACAGCACGGCACAGAGGAAGCCAGCACACACACACACAAAAAACGCACTGGGAGCGCAAGTCCGCCACAGTCAGACGCAGCGCCTCAAAGCCAAACAATCAAAAAAAATTACGCCACCATTTAGAAAAACACAGCCCCATTGGTTCAAGAAAAAAAAACCTTTACTATCCAACACAATTTTAAAAAGCCCGGCACCGCCGGGCAAAATATGCTAGTCAACTCTAAAAATATCGGATACTTCTTTCTCGAATATTTTCCAAAAAGCATTTACCACTTTACAACTCCACCACATATGTTCATATGTTCCAAAATCGCTTTTACATCTCCAACAATTCTTTGTTTTACTATTATCCATTCGAGATAATTTAACTGGAGTCAGGTAACACCTCCACAATATTTTATAATTATGTTCTTTTAGTCTAACTGAAAGATTCTTCATAACTCTTCTCCCCCATTTGCTTTTCCATCGGGACTCTGAAATTTTTATATTCAAATCTTCTTACCATAATTTTCTCAAAACCTCTTGTGAATTTTCATCCTTATTTAAAATCTTATATATTTTACTTACTAACCCTTTTATCCCCATTTCTCCTTTTCTTATTTTACAAATCATATCTTCAAATTCCGTTTTATCCCTCTTTAAATTAGATTCATCCTTATAATTCTTCTCCCATTTATTTATTAAAATTACTTGTAGCCAATTCAGTTTCATTTGTTCAAATATTTCAGCTCTCAGTTCTAGATCATCAGACATTTTTATCCAATCTTTCAACAAAAACACATCATTCCTCAACATTATATCTTTTATTCTGTTATCAATTTTTACGGGAAACATCTTTATATCATCCATGTCCATTATCGGAGAAACCCCTGGGGCAAGTTTCCCTTTAATATTTCTCCAAACTGCTAACATTGCTTTAGTCAATTGATTATTCGTCTTTATCTTTACATCTTTGTCCAAAAAAATTGCATTACCGCTTCCTTGTAATTCTTTAATCTCTATCTCGTCCCAAATAACTTGTGACCTGGCTATAATCTTAACAATATTTTTTAGTTAAAAAGCTCTATAATAATGTTTAATATTTGGAAGGCCTAAACCACCTTCTTTTTGTGATGCATACCATAAACTTTTTGTATTTCTTAATCTTTTTCCTCCATTACAAAAAGTATTTAATATATTCTGAAAGTCCTTTAAATCTTTTTCCTTTAATTGAATAGGGAGGACATCAAACAAAAAAATTATCCTTGGCAACAACTTCATCTTGCATAACGCAATCCTGCCAAACCAGGGCAAATTCAGCTTACTATATTGCTTTATTTTCCCTTTAATTTCTGTTATTTGTTTATCATAATTCAATTTCTTAAGGTCTTCAATTTTATTTGTAATATTTATTCCTAAATATTTCACACTGTTTTTAATTTGTATATTATATTTTTCCCTAATCTTTTTTTGTTCTTCATCACCGACATTACAAAGAATCGCTTCCGATTTATCCCAGTTCACTTTCAATCCTGTCATTTCCTCAAAATCTCTCAAATGTATGTAAATTTACTCCATTGCCTTCACGGGATTTCTCATTATAATAATTGTGTCATCTGCATATAAATTAATTTTTATTCCTTCTATTCCCTCAATCTTTTTATCATCTCTTATTAATGTTGCTAATAATTCCATGGCCATCACAAATAATATCGGTGATAATGGACATCCTTGTCTAGTCCCCGCTTCTAATTTAATATCCTCTGTTAATACATCATTAACTTTAACCCTAGTTGTACCTTTCTGATATAACTGATCAATTAAATTTATAAATTTTGTACCAAAACCGAAAATTCTTATAATTTCTTTAATTGTGATCCATTGCAAGGAATCGAAAGCTTTAAAAATATCTAAGGACAATAATCCAACCCTTTCCCTTTTTTGCCCTGCAATATCTACCAAGTCAATTACTCTTCTTGTAAGATCCGCCATATATCTATCTTTCATAAATCCTACTTGAGCTTTATTTATATATTCATTCATAAATTCGTTTAACCTATTTGCTAATATTGCTGTAAAATTTTTTGCATCCTGATTTATCAATGAAATTGGTCTATATGACTCTATCTTGTCTAAATCTTTTCCCGACTTATGAATCAAAGCAATTACTGATCTATACCACGAAGTCGGTAATAGTCCACCATCTAGTATATAATTAAACAGCTTCAAAAGTCTTGGCACTACCGATTCTTTAAATTGTTTATAAAATTCCGCTGTAAATCCATCTTCCCCCGGAGCTTTATTCATTTTCAACTTCTGTATCACTTCTTTTACCTCTTTCTCTGTTATTAAAGCTTCCATTCTATCTTTATGATCATCTCTAATTTTAATTCCATTCCAATTTTCCAAATATTCCCTTAGTCACCCTACTTTTATATTTTTCTCAGAATACAAGTCTCGATAAAACTCCTTAACAATTTCTACCTTTTCCTTTGTTTTATTGCACCTCACTCCATGCTGATTTGTCAAAACACCTATTTCTCTCCTAATACTCTTTTCTTTCGCGGTTCTAGCTAATAACTTTGAGTTTTTATTACTATACTCAAAGTATTCCCTTTTTACATATATCAAATCTTTTTTAACCTTTTCTATATCTTTGCCTATTAATTCCCTTTGCAATCTCTGTATATTTGCAAGTGTTTCTTTCTTCCCTGTTTTTATATGCTCCTCTTGAAGCTGCTTAATTTCTTTCTCAATTTTTTAATGCTTATCCTTTAACTGTTTATTTCTAATACTATTCAACTTGATAATTCTCCTCTGAAAACCGACTTCATGGTATCCCAGACTATATTATAAGCCACTTCACCTGTATCATTCCATTGCCAATATTGATTCCAAATCGTTTCTATATTTTCTTTGTTTTTTGGGTTCCCAAACATTTTTGGGTCATATCTCCAACTATTTCGCTTCTCTGCCATCGTTCCAACTCCTATTTGCATTAACATTTTTGCATGATCTGACTCTTTAAAAATTCCAACATCAATTTCCTCTATATTCTTAAATATATTATCTGTAACAAAAAAATAATCTATTCTAGAAGAGGAATTATGGACTTGCAAAAAAATATGTGTAAATTCTTTCTGAACCTTTAACTTCTCTCCACACATCTTTTAAACCTAAAAGATTAATCCAATTATCTAATATTTTCATTTTTTGATCATACTCTATCTCTCGATACACTAGTACAGTCCATATTAGATCTAATTAAATTAAAATCACCTGCTACTATCATTTTTCCCGTCTTCTCTTTTTTCAGGATATGATATACCTTATCTAAAAATTTGTCTTGTTGATCATTTGAGGCATATATATTCACAAGAGTTATTTCTTCATCATCAATCGTACCTTTTACAATCAAAAATCTACCTTCCGGATCAGAAATACTTTTTGTTATGGTAAAACCCATTCTGGTCGAAATTATTGCGACCCCTCTTGCTTTCGAAGTACCATAAGTTTTTTCATAAATTTGTGTCCAACCTAAAAATAATTTATTTGTGCTTTCCGATTTTTGATGTGTTTCTTGCAAAAAAATTATATCTGGGCAATCTTTTCTGAGAGCTGATTCCAATCTTTTGCATTTAACTTGAGAGCCAGTACCTTTCACATTCCACGTCAATATTTTAAAAATCTTCATGGAGAGTTTTCTACAGAAACACCCTCTATTTTCTCATGACCTTCATGGACTGTGCATTTAACTAAACATTCTATACCAATTAAACCCAACATTCAAATACAATAAACTACAATAAAAGTATAAAAAGAAAAAAGAAGAAAAATAGAAAAAAGCTTGAAAAATTAAAAATCTAGTCTTCTACACCCCTCTACTTTCCATCTAAAAAGTCACCTCTGCGAAAAATAAGTTTTCTCAAAGAGAGGGGGGGACACGGGAATGTACCTAAAGTACCAACTACATACTCAAGCGCACTCTCTATTAATTTCAACTGAGTATCTATGTCAATAATTAATTATAAACATCCCTCATCAGACTCCGTCACTTCAACCACACTCAATTCAGCCAAACTCTTCCCTCCTGCCGCACCACCCAATTCTTCCTCGATCTGCGTCTTCTTAATAGCCCCTGTTTCCATCAATGCTTGCCTCAAAGATGACCATTCTTGTGTACCACCTCTAATTAAACCAATCATTCGAAAATACTCCAGAGGGTCCATTCCTGAATCAATTGTATGCATTTTTTTTTGCATAAAAAAATCTCACTTGCAATGGGAACCTCCAATAATAATTGATCCCTTGATCTCGAAGAATTTTTGTTGCTGGTTTCATTTTATACCTCCAATTTCGTTCCTCAACAGAAATATCATTGTAAACCTCCACATCATCACCATCAATTTTTAAAACACCTGTTCCCATTTGTTTTACATGTGCCATCACCTTCAGTTTATCACCAACATTTGCAAACTTAACTAAAACATTCCGAACTTTGCCCATTCTCTTTGAACCCAATCGAAATATATTAATTATATCCTCGGCCACAAAATTTTTGCCCATATTAAGATTATTCAACCAATCCAAAACTCAAATTTTCAACTGATCCGGTTTTTTCTCTGACAATTTTCTAATAACCAAATTCTGTTTTCTCACGGCCTCTATCCACTCTCCTTTCCTGCACATCCATCTTTACATTGTAATCATATTGTTTTTTTCTGAATTTCTTTCACCTCCATTTTAATCATTTTCACATTTTCTTGGGTGGATACAATGGCTTTTCCCATATTATCAAAGTTAGCATTGGCTTTCTGGACAAATTCATTAAATATCGTTACAAGATTTTTATGAGACTCAGCCCTTATCTCCTCACTTCTTTGCATATGTGCTTCCATCCTCTCCAATCTATTACCCAATTTTCCGAATTCAGTCATCAAATTGTATTGGTGAACTACTTGCTCTTTCTCTATTTTCTCTCTTTTCCTTTTCTTTTTTCCCTTCTGTTTTTTTTGTTTCACCACAGGGTCATCATCTCCCACCTTTTCCCCATCATCCTTCTTAACTTGATCATCTATTTTTTTATCCATAGTACCTTTCCCACAATTTCACACTATAAACAATAAATTGTTTATGTTCACAAAAAAAGGAAACAGTCCTTCATAAATCACGATCCTCCAAGTACCACTTTTCTTCTTCTTCTTTCTTCTCCTCTCTACTTCCACTCCACACCTTTCTTCTTCCTTCTTATTTTATAATACAACAAACGTGAGAGAGAGAGAGAGAGAGAAAAGTATTGTAATCACCCAAAAGAAAGGCAGATCCGAGGTGATACAATTAATTTTCCAGAATGAAACAAACTTGTGCAGGAGGTGAAGAAAATGCTGTGTTAAAGTAAAAAAGTGACTGTACTCCAAAAAGCGATAACCCAACAGCGTCGGCAAAAAGAGGTAATAATCAAGTAAAAATTTAAATCATTCGGAGCCAAAAATTTAAAATTTAAAAAGAAGAGAACCACAAAGTAAAAAACCAATATATTCCAAACCGCGGCGGTGGTATCTGACGAGAATCCCCCACGCCTCCTCCTCGTTTCAGCCACAGACTTCCAAAAGCAAAAAACCAAAATTCCTGTTACCTTCTTTTTCTTCCTTCTTCCTTATCGACCACTTTCTCCACAAACTTTCTCTCTTTGGGCTTTTCCCAACTCCCGGTCTTATCCAACCATTACTTTCATAGAAACTCTTAAGTTTCGATTCCGTTTTATCTCGCCACCATTACTCATTTCCTCCTTCACCACCTTCCCTTCCAACACAGTTCACAACTTCCAATCTCCTTTCCACACTTGCTTATCCCATCACACACCCTCCAAACTCATTTCCACAATTCTCATCCTCCGCCACCAAAATATTTGATAATCCTCTTTTTTTCCTCTTCTTCGAAGCCTCGCTTTTAAAAGAAAAACCGAGTCCCGTCCGCCCCCAAGCGGCTCGCTTAGCACAGCTTGTGCCGCGCTGCACTTACCGCTCGTTCTTCGGACTCCGACTCTAATAAAGTTCCAAAAGTTGAGACAATATATCCAAGGCTCCAAAGTAACACTTTTCCGAAAGTTTAGATCCCACTTTTAATAAGAAATCACATTTAATACCACATTCCAGGTGCGAGCTGATCGAGATACGTGCTAGCAGCATCCTTAGCTATTGCTAAGATTTCTAAGCAAACCAAATCAGCAAAATGGATAAAAATAGCACAGCCATCTCCTGTTTGCACAACCACTTTGGTCCCCAGGAAGTAATTTCATACACATGGAACTGCTTAATGACAAAACTAGCAGTCTTGGTTCTCTCTTGCCTCAGAAAACTGACCACATTAAAAAACAATAACACATAAATCTGTTGTAGCTCTGCCCATAGTCCTGATGTCCTGTTTTATACCATGGGTTGCAGGATGTAATTGTCTTTTCCTACGCAGTTGCTCATTTACCCCTCTGCTTACAGCCGGTGGGGGTGGGTAAACAGCACGACAGTATCATGCTATACGTTATGTGCAACTGCTAGGAAAAGAAGGATAATGGCAAACAGGGGCCAAACGGTAAAAAAATCCAAGTGCAAGCAAAACCGTTCGAGGCACAAAATATATATAATCCAAAATTTAATGAGTGAAATAACCATTGATTAAATAAACAAAAATTCTTGTTAGATTCACAAGTTAGGCTTATCGTTCAAACATTTCTCTTCAATTCTCATACACAGATGATGTAGGTAACTTGTTGCAAAAATGTTCAATAACTGAACAGAGGAATTATTATATTACACGGGAGTAAATGCTGAACAGAGTTATTATATTACATGGGAGTAAATGCTGAACATTTTTGTTACAAGTTACTGACATGGATTTTGCATCAATATTGAAAGTGAAACTGAATTTCTTTAATGTTTGAACTTATTTGTGATATTAACAAGAGACTTTTGGTTTAAATTACATGAGAGTCAGATTTTGAACATTTTTGCAACAAGTTACCTACATCATCTGTGTATGAGAATTGAAGAGAAATTTTTGAACGATAAACCTAACTTGTGAATCTAACAAGAATTTTTGTTTATTTAATCAGGAAAAGAAGGATAGACAAACAGGGCTGACAGTGGATCTCTGTCTCTTCCGTGTCGGACCTCCTGTAAAGATTTGGAGAAAGGCATAGGCAGAGGTTAGAAAAGTTACTTTCTTGGATTATAATTCCTGCAGTCATTCTGGGAGGCTCAGTCACCCAAAAGTAACATGCTCTGGCAAGGAGGGGATTTTATTAAGTCAGACCCTAGGAGTCCTAGACTCCAAGCTCAATGAATGCTTGAATGAGCTTGAGGGAAACTTGTTGCCCTGGATTGGTAGAACAAGGGGAACAGCCTCTTCCCATCCACGAGGAAGTATCTAACACTGTGCCACAGAATCTTAAGCCAGGCTTTCTGCCTTTTACTTCCAGTAATGGATTTCTTGAGCCATCTGCAGACAGAAGGTGCTATTTTTTTCCTTATAACTATAACAGGGTACAGACTGTGTTATTTAGTCTGGGATGAGGGAGAAAAGTCATGTGTTGGAAGCAAGGAAAAGGGTAGTACTTAGCAGCGTCCTTACTTCTTGATAAGGGCATTGATGATATTATCCAGACTTTCCTGAAGACCAGGTTGAAGCTCAGCTGCAGAAGAGACCAATGCCAGGCGGAGCTGGAAACTAACATTCACCAGGCTTTCAAACCTGCCAAGAAAAATATGAGGTCTAGATTTAGCCCCTCCCGTCTTATGTTGTTGTTCAGTCGCACAGTCGATTCCGACTCTTTGCGACCCTATGGACCATCGCTCTCCAGGCACCTCTGTCCTCCACCATCCTCCTTAGTCCACACAGCCCCGTGCCCATTGTGTCTACAATACCATCTAGCCATCTCATCTTTGGCCGTCCCCTTCTTCTTTTGCCCTCCACCTCCCCCAGCATCAAGGCCTTCTCAAGTGAATCCTCTCTTCTCATTTGATGTCCAAAATACTTCAACTTCATCTTTGTTATTTGTCCTTCTAAGGAGCACTCAGGGCTAATCTCTTCTAATATTGACCTATTTGTTCTCCTCGCTGTCCAGGGGACTCTCAAAACTCTCCTCCAGCACCACATCTCAAAGGCATCTATTTTTCTTCACTCAGCCTTTCTAATGGTCCAGCTCTCACAGCCATACATTACCACCGGAAATACCATTGCTTTGACTATGCGGACCTTTGTTTGCAGTGAGATATCTCTACTTTTCACTATGTTCCCCAGGTTTTTCATAGCTTGTCTCCCAAGAATCAGTCGCCTTTTTATTTCATGGCTGCAATCCCCATCTGCAGAGATCTTGGATCCTAAGAAAGTAAAATCTGTTACTGCTTCTACTTCTTCCCCATCTATTTTCCAGGGACTTATAGCGCCTGTTGCCATTATCTTGGTTTTCTTGATATTGAGTCTCAGGCCAGCTTTTGCACTCTCTTATATTCCAAGAATATACAGAATGCAAGAGTGAAGTACATTGATCAAATGTGTTTATCGTCAACTATTTAAAAATTCATGGTTTGAGATCTGTCAGAACTTAGAGGAGCATCTTAGCTGATCAGCAAATTTAGCCAGGATTAGATAATTAAGGAAAGTTTGGCTGGATTCTTCCATCCCTAGTTTTCTGAATGGAGATGTCATCTAGATTGGGTACAGTTTTTTTGGGGCAAGGTGGTGTACAATGTAGTACTAAGCATAGAATCCTGCTTTCTGAGTTTTCCCAACTGCATTAAAAGAAAACAAAAAAGAACTCAAGGCTGGGTGGATATAATGCCTGCTGAAATTTCAAAAGTCAAATGGATTGTTTAATGAGGTCCCTAGTGTCTGGGTTTTGACTTCATTTTAAAAATTGTTTTCAACAACACCAGAAGAAAACATGGGAAAGATTAAGCAATATGGACTACAGCTGTGCAAAGGAAAAGGGATTCCACAAATATGCTAAGCTTACACAATTTAAACAAGGGTAGAGAAGTTAGTTTCTCTTTGCAGAGAATGTTTAACTGCACCTGCCTTTAAAATTCTGATTTTTGTTTTCATTTGCTTCGTGCAGGGGGTACACAGTGTCTTCTAAACAAGGTGTTACAAAGGACACTAAGAATCCAGGCTCTTGCCAACATCAGTTAGGCCAGACACACAGGAAGCTGCCTTACATTATGACAGTTCATCCAGCTCAGTGGTTCCCAACCTTTTTTGGCCATTCTCCACCTAAGCATCTCTAAAATCCTTATCTCTCTCTCTCCCCCCCCCATATAATTCTTATTATTCAAAAAGTGAACTCCTATTCACATGGAGGAAGCCTAAAAAGCCATTAACTTGGTTTAACTCATTTTCGAATTGCCGCCAAATCAAATTGCCCCCTTGTGGGGCATGTACCCCACACTGGGAACCATGGAGCTAACCCTTTTATTGTTAAAACCAAACAACAACGTATATCCATAATTTCAGGCAGGTTTTTCCTGCTCTAGCCAGGAAATTCCCAATATTTCTTCCTGACTAAATATTGTTCAGCCCTAACACTGCTTAGCTCCCAAAATCAGACAATGTTGGTGTGTTCAGAATGCTTTGGTGGACCTCTGTTCTGAAGCAAAAATAAGTATACCAAAGGGATGGTTCAATGAAGGTGCTTCCATGAGAGACTCTGCCTGGATCGTTTCATATCTTTGACGTCTATCTGGGCTGCACCAAACCCACATCAACACTTCCTGTCACGTCTTATCCAGGCCCTTTCTTCAGAATAGGGAGATGAAGAGGGAGTTGGGGAGTTAGGCCGGGGAAGCCAAGTCCCCTTCTGAAGAGGAGGCAGTAAGCTCAGAGGTTTCAGCCTGTGCCAGGGGAAGCCAGGTCAAAGGAGCCTCTGGTAGTAATCCCAGGGAATGGCAGGTGAAGAAGGAAAGTGTCTGGCCTTCAGAAGATAAAGGCAGCCAAGCCCAAGCACTACCAACGCAGCAAAGCATCATTGCTGACTGCAGATCAAGGGCACATCGGGGCAGAGCAGAAGCCCTGTCCATTTCCCTCTCAAAGCTTCTGTGATTTGACTGACAGCAGCAAACACGGCTACCAGACTCCTTGTTTGGTTTATGTGTCTATGCTTTGCTGCTTATTTTCACCCTGAATAGGAAGATTCCTCAGTTAACACCCTGGATTACGACCAGGGGTGGGTTCCAAAAAAATTTACTACCACACTGTGGGCATGGTAGGGTGGGTGTTGCCAGGGGAAAAGCCCTGCGTTGCACCTGAATTAGGACTACTTTATTTCAAAACTTGGATGGGCGGGGCCAGCCAGAATTTCTGCTACCAGTTCTGGCGAAATGGTGCGAACCTGCTGATGCCCACCACTGATTACGACTGACCTTCCTACTGGCCTTCCCCTTGGACCTCCCTGAACATTGGCACTTATACGCTTCACGCTCTCCTCCCTGCAACACTCTTCTTTCACCCAGTCTTGCTGCTCCTCTCTTGGCAGACAAGGCTGGACAACCTCCTGCCAATCCAGAATAGTAACTCTGTCGTTGAGGTGATGTACTGAGGCCTTGCTTAGCTACTCACCTCTTCTGCAGTGGGCCCAGGTCCTCATCAAAGGGAGCTCCATTGCCCGCAAGCTGTTGCTGCCTCTTCCAAATCACAAGCCTGTTCCACACCATGTTCTTTGCCTTCTCAAGTTCACTGACCGTATTGAGGAAGAGATTCCGAAGACTTTGGAGAGACTACAAAAAAAGACCAGAAGAAACCAGTTCAATATAAACCAGACTCAAACACAGAACTAAATGGAGTCTGTATGCATTCATGTGCAAGGGAGAGGGACTTAAAAGATTAATACAGGGATGTAGCCAAATCCAGGATCTAGCCCAGAACCTCGAATTTGGAAATGTTAACTCCATTTTTAGTACAAGCAAGTCTCAAAACCTGCCTATTTGGAAGATGAGGGTGTATACTATAAATGCCACAAATGCTATAAACAGAAAGCAGTACTGTATTAGACCTACATTTGCAAGCTATTCTTAGGGGTTTTAAAAAAATAGAACCATAGAATAACTGAGTTGGAAGGGGACTATGAGGCCATTAAGTGCAACCCCCTGCTCAATGCAGGAATCCAAAACAGATCTGACAGATAGTTGTCTAATATTCTTTTGAATGTTTCCAACGTTGAAGCTGTCACCACCTCCTGAAGTAAGTGGTTCAATTGTCACATCACTGTGACATGTGTTCTGCACTGTGGTATGATCAAGAACAGATCCTGCCCCTCCTTTTTACAACTATCTTTCAAGAATCTGAAAATTTATATCATATCCCCTCTTAGTCTCATTTTCTCAAGGCCAAGACATACCAGTTATTTCAGTCTTTCCCTAAAGGCTTGGGTTTCAATCCCCTGATCATCCTTATTCCCCTCCTTTGAACCTGTTCCAGTTTGTTAGCATCTTCTTAAAGTATGGTGTCTAGGACTGGATACAGTACTCTAGATGTGGTTGGACTAGTGCTGAATAAAGGGGGACTAGTACTTCATTGGTTTTGGAGATTATACTTTTGTTAGATAATGGTCACCCTTGCTCAAAAGCCAGTCATATCTCACTCTAGGGTTCAGTGCTCATCTGTTTATAGCCAAAGAGCCAGCGCTGTCTGCATTTGCAGACATTTCTGTGGACACGTGGCAGGCATGCCTAGACACTGGAATGCATGGAACACTGCTTACCTTCCCACCGAAGTGGTCCCTATTTATCTACTTGCAATTTCTTGCTTTCAAACTGCTAGGTTGGCAGGAGCTGGGACAGAGATGGGAGCTCATTCTGTCATGCAGTGCTCAAGTCTCAAACTGCTGACCTGCCAACTGCCAGTTCAGCATCTTAACCACTTGAGCCACCACAGTCCTTTTTTGTAGCCACATGTTGACTTATATTCAGCTTGTGACCTACAATAATTCCAAGATCCTTCTTGATTGTAGTACTGTATTACTGAGCCATGTATATCCATCTTGTAACTGTACATTTGGTCCCCCCCCCCCATGTAAAACTTTGCACTTATCCTTGTTAAATTTCATTCTGTTGTTTTCAGCCCAGTGTTCAAGGCTGTCAGGAGCTATCTGAATTCTGTTTCTGGCTTCCAAGGTATTCCATCCAATTTTGTGTCACCCACAAATTTGATAAATATTCCCTGCACTCTTTCATCCAAGTAATTAATGAAAATTTTAAAAAGCACCGGGCCCAGGACTCAGCCCTGTGGTACCCCACTTATTACCCTCCCAGTTTGAAAAGGAGCCATTGATAAACACTCTCCGAGTATGATTCTGTAGCCAACTGCGTGGCCACCTTACACTTGTGCTATCCAGGCCATATCTAGTTAGCCTACTAATCAGAATATAATGGGGCTCATTCGGAAAGGCTTTGCTGAAATAAAGATATATTACAGCATTCCCACCGGACATTAATGTTTTGGACAGAATGAAACAATGTAATGAAACTGCCTGCAGAAATAACAAACCACCGTGTCGTTGGGTTACTTACATTTCCTGGCAAATTTTCTTGCATAGGATACGGCAGATCCAGTGTGTTCAGCTGCAAAGAAACTGAGGACCACAAAGTCAGAACTAAAATCTGTATGGGATTTCCAGACACAGGCCATTTCTACTCCATCTTCTTAGGCATCCAAACCACTCTATCGCTTCTCAACCTGTGCTATGGGTACTGGGTATGGCTGCAGCACTTGTCAGTTTGGCATTCCCTGTTTGTTCTCCAGCCTCTCATTTTCCTCCTCTCATGGGGCATAGACCTTTGCCCAAGGACAATTCTAAGTCCTTTCTACAGGCCTATCAAGGGGGACATGTGACTGGTTCATTGGAAGACCTCTCCTCCCATTCTTTTGTGATATCTGTTAGGAATTGGGTTATTCCCTAACTTGTTGGGAAGGACATTATATAGACCAGTGTGGTGTGTCTGTTGCTTTAAGAGTATTGAGTTGATTATGCTAAGTCACTGTATTACCTTATTGGTTCATTCTGTTAGTAATGTGGTTAAAAGGAAGACTGTAGCCACAGGTAACTCAGCCATTGTTCATTACCCTTGCTTGCTGTTTACTGCTTGATGAAGATTTGTTCTTCGGTTTGCTTACTACTTTGCAAACTATACTGGACTGTTTTTCCGTGATTGACAAGGACTGCTAAAAAGAAAAGATTATTCTGCTTTGACCTTGAAACAACGTTCTGACTACTGTATCTGCTATTGCTGTCTATGACTTGGAAAGAATTTGGACACTGATTTTTGCTACAAGTGAAACAGTTTTTACAAATGCATATCTGTCTGGCTGCTGTGCTGTTCATTGTACTCTCAGACTTCCGCTGACACACCCTTGCAACACAAGGGTATACTCTATATCTCAACAATATCATGTTTCAAAACCATCCTTGAGGCACAAGAGGACACAAATCTGATCTCCATCCAGACACATCTCAAGAGCTTCCCGAGTTGTCTTTGGATGTGTAAATTTTCCAGTTAGTGTTCACTAGCTTAGTGCATCCCCACCACTGTAGCCTTTGAATAGTGGGCTAAGGCTCTGTAAATGCTGGGGACGTAGCTGACATTTTTAGATTTTCACAGCAGTCTGTTCTATCAACACCCTCACCACTTCCTGGATTGAGTGGGTGTTAGAACACAGTAGCATGCACCTACATAGTAATAGTATATCTCTCCCACTCCCTAGCTTGAATGTGGCATTTACTCAGCAGTGTCTTACACTCCTAAAATCAATTGTGGGCAGACTCTCTGCCTTGCAGGCAAAATAACAACAATCAATTTTCAGCTTTCAAAGTATTGATTTTCTGCTGTGAATCAATCAACTATACCAGTGTTAGGCTGTAAAAACGAAAAATGTATGGTGGAGGGTGAGGAAGACCAACTTTCAGAATTAGAAGGTAAAACAAAGGTGTGCGTATGTGCACGCATGCATGTGTGTCTGCAGTCAGCATCCTAATCATACCTGTAGAGAGTAAAATAAGGGGTTTTCCCAGCCAATAAGGGATACTTGACAGCTATGATCCTAATGCTAGTGTCACCTAGACAACAATCTCACAACAATCTCACTGTCTGCTGCTCAATAGCCAATATTTTGTAAACCCTACTGAAGACTACTGATAGAATAATAGCCATTATGTATGCATAACTGTACAGTAATACCTCATACAAAGTCCACTTCGTACAACATCGAATTCATACAACACCGCCTAATTTCTTGGGAAAAGTTGCCTCATACAAAGTCGCTCGACTTTGTATGAGGCATTGGGTTTTTCCCAGGTTGCATTGTGACTGGGCAGTATAAAATGCAGGACACATGCATGCATTGCTCTTGTGGGTTTTGCATGAGGCAAAGAGTGTTTAGGAGTGGTTTTGAGCGTGATTTTGGATTTTTTTGAATTTTTTCATCAGAATTTGTAGAAGCATTCCTGGGATTTTTGCAGCATTCTTCAGGTTCTTGAACAATCAGGGTTGCTTGACATGTTTTTTTTTTAAAAAAATGTTTTCAGCCTTTAGTCAATGATTTCTTAAAGTTCTGTCAGTTTCCTGTCTGTTTTCTTGACTTTGCCCTGAAGTCTGTGCTGTTATAGTACAATGTATCTCTATGGAAAAGACGTTGTAAAAGGCATCACAGCAAGGATTTGGACGTTGTATGAGGCATCGCAGCTAGGATTTTGCATGCCTCATACAAAGTCCACATCCGTATAAAGTCCAAACTTGTGGAACCAAGTTTGGACGTTGTATGAGGTATCACTGTATTTTCTTTGCTATACTACTCTGGAAATGAAGTCATTAGTTAGAGATTATGACCATGTGTCTTTGGTTTGAAACTCTCATTTTAATAACCACATTAACATGGTGCTGATATACATGATTACACCTGGTCATGCTCAATAGCCAAATTTTTGTGGCTTAGGATAGTAATTTACATGGAAGTAGGTTTACTGGATCAATGAGAATTTGGTGAATCACTTTCTCCATAGGTTCCATTGATTCAAATGGGCCCATTTGTCAATGCAACTTGCTATGCTAAAGCAAGTTAGAGTTAGAGGCTATTTGAACCAATGGAACATACAGATGAGGTGATTCACTATACTGTATCTTCATTATGTTCATTTGTATCCGGAATGTGGTGGCCAACTGGGCTGCCTATCATTTCCTGGCTCAGTAGCAGACATATCTGTCAAACTTCCCGGATTGGCCGGGATTTCCCGATTTTTGGCGCCGATTTGCGCCATTTCCCGCCCACAGCTGCCAAACCCCCGGAATTGGTAGCGGGGGGGAAAGAGGTACTGTGCATCCCTTCTGCGCAGATCGCCTTCTACTCATGTGTAGAAGGCTTTTACGTTTGCGTAGAACCCTTCTACGCTTGCGTAGAACCCTTCTACGCATGCGTAGAAGGCGATCTGCGCAGAAGGGGATCGTAGAAGCCTTGTCCGCATGCATAGAAGGGTTCTACGCAAAAGTAAAAGCCTTCTACGCATGCGTAGAAGGCGATCTGCGCAGAACCGTTCTGCGCAGGTCCCGTATTTTCCAGAGACGCGGTTGACAGGTATGGTAGCAGACAGCCTTGATCCACCAATTCTTCTGTTCTACTTAATGTCAAATAAATACAGCTGGACAGGGAGACAATCTCACAAACCCTTATCCTGCCATTGCCCCATCCTTCCAGCCCTTCGTGCTGTTCCCTCCCCATGTCCTCACCGTTTGCATTCCCGTGCATTTGTCTTAAGGTTTCTTGGAGGGTCTGGATCTCCTGCAGGCGGTATTGTAGTCTTTGCAAACTGAATTCAAACAACAGCTCTTCCTGCTGGCGGTGGATGAAGATGCTCAAGTGCTGAAACTACAAGAAGCAGTAACTACTTAAGCTGATGTAATGCTATCAGCATAGCTTTGCGAACGGAATAGCTCCAGCTTAAAAAATTACTGTAGACATTACCTGGTGCAGGTCGAGTATGCAAATCAATACACAACAGAGGTTAATAGTGACTTGTTAACTTGATGCAATCTACATCTAAAAGTTATACAATTTGTGTTATGACAGTTATACTGTCTGACAAAGTGGACTCGATCCATGAAAACTCACATTTAAATACAGGAGTTAGTCTTTAAAGTGCCCTCTTATGTCTGACAAAGTGGACTTGATCCATGAAAGCTCACATTTAAATGCAGAAGTTAGTCTTTAAGGTGCCAAAATGTTTTTTTGTCTTTTGTTGTTCTGTTTTGTTTACTCTCTGATGTGTTATGTCAGTAGTTTTTATTGGGGGGGGGGGGCATATCACCTCAGAAGTACTTAATAAACATGGCCTGGCAGTTGCCATCAAAAAATGTAATCTTCCCAAGATCAGGTTAAAACCACTGCCAGTCAGAAATAATTCACAAGTCAGTGCCATTTGACTAAGTTTCAGATGGGTAACTTCACCACAATGGTATGCCAGAGAAGGCTAACAGAAGCTTTGGTGAATAAAAGCATACAAGGAAAACAACCACATGTTGGAAAAGATTAAGTCTGAGCAAATGTCAGGGTAGCAACAGAACCCCTTTATTCTGATTGCTGCTGCTCTACATGGACTCAGTGTTTATAAATTCTAGTGGTCTTAACCATGCAGCCAATGCACTGGCCCACTCTATAATGGTTTCCAAATCAGATTAAGTTGGGGAAGGGGGAGTAGTTTAGCCACTGTCACTGAAAACTTCACGCTGTGATAAACATGCTTTTGAAAAAAATCACACCCAGCCAATCCCCATTTATTTTGAAGAAAAGGCAGCTGCAGGGACACAATCCAAATATGATTCTGATCTGGATTAGAAGGCTACGTAAATTCCAGTGATGGGCACCAATTTTTTTTACTACCACACCGTGGGGCGTGGCCTAACTGGTGGATGTGGCCTAATCAGTGGGCATGGCCTAATCAGTCTTTAAGATGCCACAACATTTTTTGTTTACTCTCTGATATGCTTGCACAGAATAAAATGGCACCAATTCGAAAGTTTAATTCTGTGCAAGCAGATCAGGAGGTAAACAAAACAAAAACACAAAAATGTTGTGGCACCTTAAAGACTCACTGCCACCCCACCCCCACCTCCGCCCTGGGAAATCCCTTTAGCTTCTGCTCCCCTCTACACACACACACACACACACACACACACACACACACACACACACACACACACACACACACACACACACACACACACACACACACACGGGGGGGGGGGAGGAACAATATATTTTTAAAAGATGGAACATTTATTAAAATAATATGTCTATAATTTAAACCAATACAATGACCTTCTATCTTCAATACTGTGTACAATACATATTTTGGCTTTTATTTCTTCCAGCAGTAGTTAAATATGCTAATATGTATACATTCATAATTAAATCCATTGCTCTAAGACAGGGGTGGGCAAACGTTTTGACTCGAGGACCATGTAATAGATCAAGTTGAAGAATTGAAGTGCTGGAGGTGTGTGTGTGTGTGTGTGTGTGTGTGTGTGTGTGTGTGTTTGAGACACACACACACACATGAACACACACGCACACGCACACACACACACACACATGGGGGGAGGGGAGGGGAGGGAAGGAAACCAAAAGAGACACACACACACACACACACCGGGGGGGAGGGGAAGGGGAAGGGAAGGAAACCAAAACACACACACACACACCAGGGCGGAGGGGGAGAGAAGGAAACCAAAAGACACACACACACACACACAGGGGGATGGGAGGGAATGGAAGGAAACCAAAAGACCGTGCACACACACACACATGGGGGGGGGGAGGGAAGGAAACCAAAAGACACACACACACACACACACACACATGAGGGGGGAGGGAAGGAAACCAAAACACACACACACACAAACAGACCCCGGGGGGAGGGGGAGGGAAGGAAACCAAAAGACCCACTTACCCAGAAAGCGACACGTCTGGGTGTTCCTTCCTCCCATGGTGGTGGGGGGGGCTTTTCCCTCCTCCTTTAGTCCTCCAGGACCAGTGAGTCCAGCCGTGCTGCTGCTTGCAGAGCGGCTGCTGCTGGTGGAGGTGGCTGTGAGTGCATGCCTGGCCCTAGAGGAAGAGGAGGGGGAGCTGACATCACGCACCACCCAGGAGAGCTCGCTTTCATGCCCCTCCGCCACTCTTTGCTGCCTCCTTCTAGCAGCAGCAGCAGCAGCTTTCGCAATGCCTGGACTAAGTTATTCCTCCAGGAAAGAGAACTTCCTGCAGGATGTTTGTCTGGGCATTGCGAGAGGTGTCCAGGCAGGGCAACTCTCGCAATGCCCAGAGTCAGACAGACATCCTGCAGGAAGTTCTCTTCCTGCAGGAATAAGTCCAGGCATTGCGAAAGCTGCTGCTGCTGCTAGAAGAAGGCAGCAAAGAGTGGCGGAGGGGCGCTGGGGCACGCAAGCGAGCTCTCCTGGGTGGCGCGTGATGTCAGCTCCCCCTCCTCTTCCCCCAGGGCCAGGCACACACACGCCACCACCTCCACCACCACCCAAGCGGCACCTGCAGCTGCTCCAGAGAAGAACGAAGCGCCGCCCAAAGCCGTTGGGTCGCCCGCTCTCCCGGGAAGAGGTGGGTGGGGTGGGGAGGGGAGGGGGTGTGGTCAGCCAGGTTTCTTACCGGTCCGCCCGGACTGGGGCGGACCGGGTGATGCCCAACACTGGTAAATTCCCTTCTAAAACTGCTCCCCTTCAAGAAATTACTTTTCCCTGTAGAGCCTGCAGTAATCTGCACCACTAGAACAAACAACCAGTGTGAAAAAGTCTACAGCATGAAACTAGGTGTTGGGTCTCTGGTAAGATCAAGAGAGGCCGTCATGGCTGCTTTTATCTTCAAAACAAAATAAGCCAGTTTGAAGCTAGTTTCAGCATCTCAAGAGGCATCTTGCTGGCCACTATACAGGCAGGAATTTGGACTAGAAAGGCCTTTGGCATATGTGTCAGCAAGCAATTCTTCATCTTCAAGCATGAATCTTAAAAATGTGTTCTCTTAACATAGATTTCCCTTGGTTGTGTCCATCTATTTCCCTTGGTTGTGTCCATCCTTCTGATTTAATCTGTACAGCTGTGAAAGCTGGAAAACTAAATTCAGAAGGGCCTGAATGTAGAAAGGAAGGGATGTGGCTGGAGCAAGATATTGAATGCATACCAGTTTGGAATGAAAATTGGTTTGCACCTGACCAAGAAAACCTGGATTCAAAATCTATGTTTTCAGCCTTAGCAATATTCTTAGCCATATGTAGTTCTCACTTTTTTTAAAAAGCCCACATAGGGTTTCTGTAAGAATGAAAAATAAAATCAAGAGAAATACTACGAGAAATACAACAAACGAGAAATACAACAAACAACATCCCACAGTGAGATTTGGCAATGGTTTGAATATCTGGCTGCAGAGCCAAAGATTGGGAGTTCAATTTCCCCACTGTGCCTCCTTGACAGAGGTTGTTGTTGTTGTTCAGTCGCACAGTCGGTTCCGACCCTTTGCGACCCTATGGACCATTGCTCTCCAGGCGCCTCTGTCCTCCACCATCCCCCTCAGCCCTCCCAGCTCTGTGCCCATTGTGTCTACAATGCCATCTAGCCATCTCATCCTTGGCCTCCCCCTTCTTCTTTTGCCTTCCACCTTTCCCAACATCAATGCCTTCTCAAGTGAATCCTCCCTTCTCATTTGATGTCCAAAGTATTTTAGCTTCATCTTTACTATTTGGCCTTCCAGTGAGCAATCCGGGTTAATTTCTTCTAAGATTGACCTATTTGTTCTCCTCGCTGTCCAGGGCACTCTCAAAACCCTCCTCCAACACCACATTTCAAAGGCATCTATTCTTCTGCGTTCAGCCTTCCTAATTGTCCAGCTCTCACATCCATACATTACTACTGGGAAAACCATTGCTTTGACTATTCTAATTTTTGTTTTCAGTGTGATGTCTCTGCTTTTCACTATGTTCCCCAGGTTTCTCATTGCTTGTCTCCCAAGAATCAGTCGCCTTTTTATTTCATGGCTACAATCCCCATCTGCAGTGATCTTTGATCCTAAGAAAGTAAAATCTGTCACTGCTTCTACTTCTTCCCCGTCTATTTTCCAGGAACTGATGGGGCCTGTTGCCATTATCTTGGTTTTCTTGATATTGAGTCTCAGGCCAGCTTTTGCACTCTCCTCCTTCAGCCCAATCAAGAGATTTTTTAGGTCTTCCTCACTTTCTGCCATTAGGGTGGTATCGTCTGCATATCTCAGATTATTGATGTTTCTCCCAGCGATTTTAATCCCATATTGTGATTCCTCCATCCCTGCACTGCGCATTATGTGCTCTGTGTATAGGTTGAATAAGCATGGTGACAAAATGCAGCCTTGACTTACTCCTTTTCCTATTCCAAACCACTCTGTCATTCCATGTTCTGTCCTAACTGTTGCTTCTTGGTTCATGTACAGATTTCTCAGGAGGCATATGAGGTGCTCTGGTATTCCCATCTCTTTAATTACTTGCCACATCTTGTTGTGGTCCACACAGTCAAATGCCTTAGTGTAGTCAATAAAACAAAAGTAAACTTGTTTCTGGTATTCCTTTGTTTTCTCCATGATCCAGCGTATGTTGGCAATGTGGTCTCTAGTCCCCCTGCCTCTTCTGAAACCTGCCTGCACCTCTGGTAATTCTCTTTCCACATGCTGCTGAAGTCTATCCTGTATTATCTTGAGCATCACTTTACTGGCGTGTGGGATGAGCGCGATTGTTCGATAATTTGAACATTCTTTGGCATTGCCCTTTTTTGGGATTGGGACGTATACTGATCTTTTCCAATCCTGTGGCCATTGTTTTGTTTTCCAAATCTGCTGGCATATTGAATGCAGTAATTTGACGCCGTCGTCTTTTAGCGCTTTGAAAAATTCAACTGGGATACCATCATCTCCACTAGCTTTGTTGTTTGCAGTGCTCTTTAGGGCTTTTATGACTTCGCTCTCCAGGATGTCTGGCTCAATTTCTACTTCTTCCTCATTGTGATTGTCAGGAGTGTTGAAGTCCTTTTTGTAGAGTTGCTCTGTGTACTCTTTCCATCTTTTCTTAATCTCTTCTGCATCAGCTAGCTCCTTTCCTTCTTTGTCCCTTATCATGACAGAGGTTGGACTTGATGATCTACAGACTCCCTTCCAGCTCTGCAGTACTAAGATAATTATGATTACTACAGATGATAGTGAGGTTCAAGGACACAACAGAGAACTGTCAATGAAAAGGAACACACTAGACAGCTAGGGAGCAATGGGGTGACTATCATTGGAGAAGTCACAATTGGACAAAGCATATATGCACTGGCCACCCTAAAGATATTATAAGGTTGATGGTGGCTGGGGTGGTTATAGAGAACTGGCAGCATTTAGGAATCACAATGACACCCCAAAAATACCCCTTGGAAGGCATCTCACCTGCTGATGAATGGCTGCTTGCTCCCCTTGTAAGATCTTTTTTACAGCTTCCACCAACTTCAGTGGCTCTTTTCGATATCTGTTCTACAGTTATTGGGAAGAACATAAATGCTGTTAATATTGGATCTTTCATCCACTTATAGCAGGGGTCGCCAACCTTTTTAAGTCGGGGGCCAGGTTATGCTTCCTCAGACAGTGGAGGGGACCGGAATAGTGGTACCCCCACCTTTTACAGCTGCTGTAAACATATCTGCGGCTGTCGTAAACGAGTCTGCGGCTGATTCCGGTGGTGGCAGCAGTGGTTGGAGCAAGGGCGTGGGCTCGATGATTTGGCGCCATGGGCTGGATCCGGCCCATGGGCCATAGGTTGCCAACCTCTGACTTATATGATTGTCCTATTGTCCCCACCCCACCCGGCTATGAGATTAGCTGAAATTGTTCCATATAAGCAAACATATTTCTTGGGGTCTTTTCTAACTATTCCTTGTACTCCACCCTCAGTGGGCAAGATTCCATATCCACCTACCTTCATGATGGGAGACTTGGTACAGGGTGGAGTTTCAGAGTGCTATGGACTTCCTAACCAGCTTTGGAGATACCTCTCCAAGTGTGGTGACATGACCCTTCTCTAAAACATATACATGGGAGGACCTGAATCTCCTGTCAGTGGTGCCTGTAAATCTACCTCTGGTTTCATGGGCACATTACAAAAAAATATTCGAAGTGTTGCCTCTATTTTGTGGACAGGGCTTAGCACTTTAGATAGATCCTGTAAAGCACAGAATTGAACTCAGGCTGGACTCGAAATACTTCCTTACAAATTGGGAGTAATCAGCTGCCATTACACCCTGGCCAAACGTCTTCCCAGTACTGGCCTTATAGCATTTGCTGAGGCTGCCTCCTGTGCTCATGTTGGTCACTGACCTTATGACAGTGTCCTTGGGGAACTCTACCAGCCAAAGTCTGACTTACCCCCGAAGGCCTGGCTGGTCTCTCCGCCAAAGGGTTACTCTTCCAGGGATAACTCAACCTATAGGCCTTAAATGCAATACTGGAGGACTGTCTAGTAGAGGTCCAAGGGCCACCTTCCTTCTCTAGAAACAGTATGCTGCACAAAATGTAGTTCTGACACTATTTAAATTGTATCTCCTAAGTGACCTTTTGACAGTTCTGGCTTTACAGATACAGGACAAATGTTCTGGAGGCCTCCTTCTTGTCTTTTCCCCTTTTCCCATTCAGTAAGGTGCAGTAATCACACTACTCAAATTGTCCTCTCTGTACTAGGATTATCTAAGAAATAAATGTACAGTGGTACCTCATACAACGATTTTAATCCGTTCCATGGGGCTCGTTGTTGTACAAAACAATTGCTATATAATGCATGCATTGTTTAGCGATTTTACCTATGGGTTGCGTACAATGATTATTATTTTTTTGCTAAGTGGTTTTTCCCATTGAAAAATTGTTGTACAATTTTTATGCAGGACACCATTCTCTCTCTCCCCCCCAACCTAATTGTTATGCGATTTCGTTGCTATACGGGGCGATTGTTGTATGGGGTTCCACTGTATATGTTTACAGGCAGCAGTTACTATATTATCATTCAGAATCACTTAATGGACAGAGGACTTGGAGGTTGAGACTAAGGCCAAAATCCTATAAATCCTGTGCAGCACATATAGGCAATTGTTATGTTTCACAGCTCCCTCAGTCAGTGAAGTCATAGCACACCTACTTTGCACATTCTGTTGCACAACAAAAATCAAGCAATAAAGGAAAAATTGCCACATGATTGCCCTTAGACACGTTTCCCCCCAAAACAGAATTTATGGCTCAAGTGTCCAAAATTACTAGCAATATCTTACAATGGATAATCAGTAGGAGATGGTACATCACACCTGCAAAAAGGATATGGAGATAGATGGATAATGGACTTTTATGGTAAGCCTGTATCCCTCTTAGGATGCTTCTGTGTCCCACTGAAGCTATGGGTAACACTTTTATGGCCTATCACTCCCTAATGCTACCTAATCATCTACCCCATTCTCCTGCTTATATAGACCACCTCATCTACTCATCTCCATGTAGCAACCATTTTGTAGTCCTGAATTCCATCTGGATCTTACGACTTCCCTTATAACACTACTGGCATATATATATTTGTGTGTGAATGGGTGGTTGGGGTGGTTTTGGTGTGTGCACAACCCCCCCTCCAAAAAACACACAACACACCCCAACCACCAGCACACAGATAATAATGTTCTGGCAAGGCAGGGGTGATGTGTGTGTGTGTGTGTGTGTGTGTGTGTGTGTGTGTGTGTGTGTGTGTGTGTGTGTGTGTGTGTGTGTGTGTGTGTGTGTGTGTGTGTGTGTGAGAGAGAGAGAGAGAGAGAGAGAAAAGAATGCAGTCCACCAGAGTGGGAATGCATGAGTGAGACAGATAGAGTGAGTGAGTGAGTGAGTGAGTGAGTGAGAGAGAGAGAGAGAGAGAGAGAGAGAGAGAGCGCTACCATTTTCCTTCTTTCCCTGGCCGGGTAAGTACTTCTGGGAGGAAAAGGCTTCCCGGGAGGGTAGGGCGGTTTGGTTGGCACCCGAGGAGGACACAGGGCTGAAGGACCCAGCCACGGCCTCCTCCCTGGGCGAACGGGTAGTGTGCTGTGGGGTGCCTTCGGCGCCCTTGCGTTCCCCGCCACCCAGGAAGGAGGCAGTGGCTGGGTCCTTCAGCCCTGCATCCCCGGGCGAATGGGGAGGGTGCTGTGGGCGCCTTTGCCGCCCTTGTATTTTTCACCACCTGGGAAGGATGCATGGCTGAAGGATCCAGCCACGGCATCCTCCCCGGGCTAATGAACCAGCCAGCAAAAGGTAAGGGGGGCAGGGATTGGTGGGGCAAGATGGTGGGGCGGGTGGGCAGTGAGGTTTCTGCCCCCCAGTCTCTGCCCCACCTACCTTTTGCTGGCTGGCCCGTTCTCCCCGGTGTGTCCTTGAGTTTGGACGCGCAACGGTCTGTCCTCCGATCCTGCTGGTGTTGAGTCCTCGACGCCGGCAGGATCGGAGGACAGACAGGTGCGCATCCCAACTCAGAAGGCCATGCCATGGGGAAAGGCCCAAACCGCAAAAGGTAAGGTGGGGGGTTATGGATTGGGGGGCAAGGTGGTGGGGTGGGTGGGCGGCGTGGTTCCCAGGCGCTGTCCCCCCTCAATCCCTCTCCCCCTCCTCACTTACCTTTTGCGGGTTGGCCCTTCCCCCAGCGTGTTTTTTTAACCGCCGTGCCAGCTGCCCAGCCTACTCCGCGCTCGCGCCCTTCAGCCTCATTGGCTGAGGGAAGGCGCGGCGCGGAGGATGCTGGGCCTTGTAGGTTTTTTGTTGGCCGCGTTCGTGGGGCGCTTGCCCCATTGGCGACTGCCAGACCCTTGTGGCGATGGTCGGTCAGGGTGAAGGCAAGTGTAGGCAGATCGGTAGGGGATAGTAAGGATGGGTGCGGGCGTGCATGCTGGACACCAACGGTTAAAGTCCCTCCTTATAGGTAAAGATCCTGGAATTTGATGGATGAAGCCAAAGTGTATTGTGTCTATGAGTTATCTTTTCTGGTCATCAAACCTTCCTGAGCAGGAAGAATCCCACCCTTTTAATCTAAGTAAAGCACTGCTCAAATTGTCACAGCTACATAATTTTTAGAGTTTTAGAGCTTTTTAGGGGTTAAATGTGTATATGTGGGGTGGGAGTATGTTGATAATTTTGTATAGTTGTATTTTGTTTAGGTTTTGTTTGGTTGTTAAGTGTTTTTTTCTCCCAATCTCGTTGTTCTGTGCAGGACAATGACAATAAAGATCTATCTATCTATCTATCTATCTATCTATCTATCTATCTATCTATCTATCTATCTATCTATCTATCTATCTATCTATCTATCTATCTATCTATCTATCGTTAAGCCATCACAGAGTATGACTGAAGTTAAATGCCATTGCCCATGTCTTCATGTTTTCAAAGAAGGACAAAGACCTTTGGTAGATAGAAGGGGATCCTGTATCGATGCAGCTTTCTCTTCTGCTGTCCATAAAGTGGACAAGAGGGCAATGTGATGTAATTCAGCAATATACACAATAACAAACAAAGCCTCAGCTTGGCCATATGGCTGAGGATAGCACTGACACCCACATCCAATTCATGCCATTCTTCCTACATACCTCAACACTGGCAAGGAGCTGTAGAATATGGCCACTGGGGCAGTTTTTCTTAGCTAGGTCTTGTAACATCTCCACCATGGCAGACAGCAACTTTGCAGCCAGAGCAGCACAGAAAGAGTCCGAACTGTTGCTGTTGATGAATTCCCTGTGGAAACGAATTGGCGCCAGGTGTGAGCAAAGTGAAATAAAACTAAGTTATATAAGCCATGAAAACCACAAACACAGCCAGCCACCTCTTCCCTTACAACAGGAGTTTTCAACCTTTTAAAGCCAAGGGCCGGGTCATATTCCCTCAGACAGCTTCAAGGGCCAGGCAGCCATTTTGTCCTTCCTCTACCATATGGCACTTTCTGGTGAGGTAAAGGTAGTAGGCCACATGAAATGGTGCCACGGGCCGCATGTTGAGAATCCCTGCCTTACAACATATTCTCAGATTAGCTTTGTTCAACACGTTGTCAAATGAATACTCTTGCAATTCACCAAAGGGAACTTGCCTATCCTATCCAGGTCAGCAAAAGATGGTTTTTGCCAGAGGCATAATTTTAGGGGTCCATATGGCAAAAGGGTGCTCTTCTTTTTAACTTAGAACTACATACTACTATTTCTGAGACAAAATGGTCTCTCACCACTGACAGCCTTTCCAACAGCTGCCATTTTGAGCCCAACTTAAAACTATTGGAAGTGGGAACTATAGGCAGAACTGAAGAAAGTGCTCTGTGGATGTCTGTAAGCAAGAATAAAACCAAGAGCTATAGCAGAGAGGGGGGAAAACAAGGTGGGGAATAAAACCCCTTCACCCCATGAAAAGGGTTTAAGGTTAGTCATTTCCTGATTTGCAAGAGGACTGTAAGCTAATTATGGGAATTGTGAGTTCCTTCTACTCTGGCAAGTGAACGAGGAAGTAATGAAGCTTTAGAATTATGACAGATTTGCTAAGGGAGTGGAGGGCAGACGCTGACTCTTTTTCAATTTGCAAGCACTGTAAACATTAATTTCTTCTAATTTACAATCCTGTCTTGTTGAGAAGAAAGAAACCAGCATCACTTATTGTTTAGTTTCACTGTGGCATTAAATAGTTTCTCAAATAGAGGAAAATAACACAAGAGGCAGGACTAGAGATCTCTTTTTAAAAAATGGGGGAAGTCAAGCAAACGTTCAGCCTTTAAAGAGATCTCTAGTCCTGCCTCTTGTGTTATTTTCCTCTATTTCTTTGCACTGTTCATTTAGGTAGCTTTCCTTATTTCTCCTTGCTTTTCTTTGAAATTTTTTATTTAAGTTGTTGTATTTTTTCCTTTCTCCTTTGCCTTTTGCATTCCTTCTTTCCTCTGCTATTTTAAGAGCCTCATCAGACAACCACTTTGCTTTCTTACACTTCTTTTCTTTTGGTATGGTTTTCCTTGCTGCTTCTTGCATAATGTCTCGCATCTCTGTCCAGAAATTCTTCTGGTACTCTGTCTATCTGGTCCAAACCATTGGATCTGTTCCTCACCTCCACCGTGTATTCCTTGGGTATGTTGTTTAGATCATATCTATCATGCCTATTTGTTTTCCCTATTTTCTTCAGTCTGGGCCTGAATTTTGCAATCAGTAGATTGTGATCTGAGCCACAGTCTGCTCCAGGTCTTGTTTTTCCTGACTGTATGGAGGTTCTCCATCTTTGGCTGCAGAGTATGTAATCAATTTGGTTTCGATGTTGGCCATCTGGTGATGTCCATATGTAGAGTCTCCTCTTGTGTTGTTGGAAAAGGGTGTTTGCTATGTCTTGGCAGAACTCTATCAGTCTTTGCCCTGCTTCGTTTTGTGTTCCAAGACCAAACTTGGCTGTTATTCCATCCACTTTTTTATTTCCTACTTTTGCATTCCAGTCTCCTAGGATAATGTGGACATCATTTCTTGGTGTCTGTTCTATGAGATGTTGTAGGTCCTCATAGAACTGGTCTACTGTGGCTTCATCTGCACTAGTGGTTGGTGCGTATATTTGGATTACAGTGATATTAAATGGTTTGCCTTGTATTCTGACTGACATCTTTCTATCATTTTTGAGATTGTATCCCATTACTGCTTTTCTCACCTTTTATTTACAATTATGGCCACTCCATTTTCCTGAGGTTTTCTTGTCCACAGTAGTAGATATGATGGTTTCCAGAGCTGAATTTGCCCATCCCTGTCCACTTTAGCTCGCTAATTCCCAAGATGTTAATGCTTATTCTTTCCATTTCCTTTTTTGCCACTTCCAGCTTTCCTTGGTTCATAGATCTTACATTCAATGTCCCTATGCAATATTGTTCCTTACAGCACTGTATTTCTCTACCTCCTCTCCTGCCCATCCCTTTCTTTCCATCTAATGTGCTGAGCATCCTGTTCCCTCTGATTTGTCCCTTTGTTTTGCCTTTGCTTTGGTCCATAGGGTTCTCTTGGCACACTTCCTGGTGTGCTTTGCCAGTTTCTACGCCATCATACATATTATCACAGTTTAAAACAATGTAACATCATTCATATTATCACAGTTTAGAACATAATATCAGTTTAGAACACAGTATCAGTTTCAAAATTGAGTTAATTTTCTGCTGTTAACTATTTCAAGTCACTATGTAACTCACTATGTAAACCAGTTTCTTATAAAGTCTCTATATGAGAAAGTCTCTCCTGTAAGTTAGTTACATCAAATCACTAAAAATTGGTACTTTCAAAGTCACTACAGTTTCTATATTTAATTAATTGATTTTCTACTTATCCTCCTCCCTCCTTCCCTCCGGCTCCTTTGAGGGAACCAGAGGGGTGCGCGTGTGGCAAGAGGCACGGTGGCCCGGCCCCAGGTGATGGCAGTGGAGGCCTCTTCCTCTTCCTTCCCTCCGGCTCCTTTGAGGGAACCAGAGGGGTGCGCGGGTGGTGAGTGGTGCGGCAGCCTGGCCCCAGGTGATGGCGGTGGGTGCCTCTTCTTCTTCCTTCCCTCCAGCTCCTTTGAGGGAACCGGAGGGGTGCGCATGTGGTGAGAGGTGCGACGGCCCGGCCCCAGGTGATGGCAGTGGGGGCCTCTTCTTCTTCCTTCCCTCTGGCAATTCCCCTTAAAGTGATGTTGCCACCTGCCAGGAAATCACCCCAGCCCACCCTCCCCAAATCAGTAGCCTCACAGCTAGACCACGTGATGGCCAGGAAAACAGATTGCAGCGTGCCATGACACAAGCAGTCCAAAGTGCAATCTATTTCCCCATTCAACCACATCCGGAGAAAAAAATTAGGTCTGCAGAAAACCAGCCTACAACATTATGTCTTACAACTGTGAACTGGTTTGAGAGGCTGACTCTGAGTTGCAGCTGTCAGAATGAGGCATACCTGTCAAGTATCCCGTATTGGCTTGGATTTCCCATATTTCAGCGCTCGTTCCTCCCCTTTCCCACCACCGTCCCATATTTTGAATGGTGGGGAAAGGGGTTACTGAGCATGCACGCTCATCAGAGGCAGTTCTGCACATACGCAAAGGGGATCTGCGCATATGCAAAGGGGTTCTGCGTATGCGCAAAGGACTTGTTGCTGTGCATGTGCGCCCGGGCCGGAGCAGGTCCCATATTTTCTGGAGCCGCGCTTGATGGGTATAGAATGAGGTTGTACTGCAACTACCTTCCCAGAGACTTATCTCCTGCAAATGCTAATCTAGACGACTGGGAGGTTTGGCATGGACAGGCCTTGAATCATCTGTACTAGGAACTCTTGTGCTTTATGGGATGAAAAAAAACCAACGTGGAGATGACAAAGAGTAGTACTGGTGTCAAGATGTAAGATTTTAAATATGTAATTAAGGGGAGTCTTGAAAATGCAACCCTGAAAATGTACATTGTATTTTAAAAATTAGGTCTAAACAGCAGTTTATTAAAAGTCACAGCAAAACACTCAGCAAACTCCACCCAAGGCTGGAAGCAAGGTCACTGTAGAATAACATTGCTTTGCAAACAAATCTCCATAGGCTAAACTTGGAAAATATTCTGATGTGCCAACATGACCATTTTAAATTAAACATGACCATTTTAAATTCATAACTTTTAAATTATGTGTTTTAGGTGTGTATTCTTTGTTATTTCAATGTGCCTTTTAAGGTTATAAGCCAGATGTTCCTAACCTACAGCCAGCAGGCCAAATCCAGCCCACAGGACTATTTCATATGGCCTGCCACACCAAATCCAGCCCACAGCACTATTTCATATGGCCTGCCACACCCAGAATTGGATGCATTTATGCCAGCTATATAAATGCACCCATGACTGATGTAAATGCAGAAGTGGGTACGTTTATGACAGCCATAAATGCACCCACTTAGGCTTCCAGGGGGCGTGGTCTGGTCCGCTCAGCTGTCCAGGGGGGAGGGCATGGTCAGGCCTGCAGCGTAAAAAGGTTGGGAACCCCTGCTATAAGCTCTTACCATTTTATAACATAATTAAAACATTCTTTTGTGTATTTTACTGTATCTTTTATGATCCTGCATTTTGAACTGAAACTTTTGAACTTAAATGCAGTTTAAGTCTTAAATATTTTAAAGTATTTGTGTCTGCAGTTTTCCATGGCTACAAAATTTCTGAATGTTTTTACAACTTTGATGTGTTTTGTGCTTAAGGAACATAGAAGAAACGTCCAGTGTTTCCCCACCTTTGGTTTTTGGACGTCAATTCCCAGATGCCTAAGTCAGTACTGTACGTTGGCTGATCAGTGCTTTGGGGAATTGATTTAGGCTTCTGGGAATTGAAGTCCAAAAACAAAGGTTGGGAAACACTGATGTAGATGATTCTAGCTTGTAGAAATAGTTCAAGCTGATGTTGCCTAGAATCAAAGCAACCATGAAGCAACTTATACTTTGATACCCAGGTGAATTCTAATGGCTGTCTGATTTCATTCTGGAATTAATTTCCCAAACAGAGTACAGTAATACCTCATACAAAGTCCGCTTCATACAAAATCGAATTCATACATCGCCTAATTCCTTGAAAAAAGTTGCCTCATACAAAGTCACTGTGATTTTGTATGAGGCATTGGGGTTTTCCCAGGTTGCATTGTGCCTGGGCAGTATAAAAGGCAGGACACATGTGTGCATTGCTCTTGTGGGTTTTGCACGAGGCGAAGAGTGTTTAGGAGTGGTTTTGAGCGCGATTTTAATTGTTTGGTGTTTGCTGCTGTTTGGATGATTAACACTGTGCTGCATGATGGGACATGTTGGCATCCATTTTGTCCTTGCTTCCATCCAGTAATTGTTTACAGTAGCTTGTACAAAATGGCTGCAGATTAACACTGTGCTGCATGATGGGACATGTTAACTTTTAAACCTGTACTTCATAAAGTTTTCAAAAGTTAAAAACCTATATGGTTTGTCCCCTAAAATCAGGGTTGTTTGACATGTTTTTGTAATGTATTTAGCCTTTAGTCAATGATTTCTTAAAGTTCTGTCAGTTTCCTGTCTGTTTCCTTGACTTTGCCCTGAAGTCTGTGCTGTTACAGTACAATGTATCTCTATGGAAATGACGTTGTATGAGGCATTGCGGCTAGGCTTTTGCATGCCTCATACAAAGTCCAAATCCGTATAAAGTCCAAACTTGTGGAACCAAGTTTGGACGTTGTATGAGGTATCACTGTAATGCCAAATGCAACTCCATAAGGCTTTTGGGGAAATGTTCCGATGTCAGACTCTCTGACATGACACTGGAATTATGCTGATGAAAACAATTGTCCTTTTTAGTACATTTAGGTCCATGAGGAATTACACTGTTCTATTGACTTACCAAGGATGGTTTTCCAACCAGTCTCCCAGGAGGCATCGTAGTTTATGAGGAAACTCTTCAAAGAGGCCAGAGAACTGCTCCGGAGGCAACTTGGAGACTATGCTCCACAATGACATGTTACAAGTGGTCATCCCCAGTGATAGTAGAAATTCACTGTTGGCAACACAACAAAAACAAGATGTTATAGCCATCTCAATGTTCACGGAATGAGAGTTCTTCCACCAACACTGCACCCTTACCCTAAGAGTGTGTTTATGATATTCTATACAATCCTACATGGACAACGGGAACATCAAAAGCTAACTAATATCAATGTTGTGCTTTCACTATAGATACATTGATTTTTGGTGGATATTCAAGCCCTTAGATCAGGGGTTCCCAAACTTTTTGATCCACGAACTGGTCACGTGGTTGAGCAGGCGGGCCATGTGGCAACACAACAACTGCAACCCCATAGGACTCTTGGGGTGCATTTAAGGCAACGTTTGTGTGTGTGCATTTTACTTTCACATCCAGTTGCGGCATGGGCCGGATGATTTGGCACCACAGGCCAGGTTCGGCCCACGGGCTGTAGTTTGACCACTCCTGCCTTAGACTGAGGATTTCAAAGGAAACAAACAAAAATTAACAATGTATAAGGCATTATTTATAAGAGAAGAAATAATGTGATAATAGAGTAAGCAGTATTAGACTTTAGAGTCTTATAACTAATATTATTTAGGCTATAAATTTGTTAATGGAAATGGGGAACATTATTCCATTTTTTTTAAAAAATAAGTTTTTACTTTTGTATTAACATTTCTTCAGTCATGTTAGTGTTATCATTAAAGTGATAATCTCCCTTAAGGCAGAAAATCTGCAGCGAACACAGTCAGAGGAAGACTCTTCACCAACTGTTGAGAAACGAGACAGATGAACTACTTCAGAAGGATGACCTTTACCATGAACACCAATTTAAAATTAGACTAGTCACGTAATTTTCTTTTGAAGTTGGTATTAAAACACTGCTTGTTACTATTGCTAAATATTTATCCAACATTCAAAAATAATAATATTCCTAGGCAGAGACCTGCACAGTGATAGCATACAAATTTCAACAATGAATCTAAGCAGACTTTACATTTAAACCAGAAGAAAAGAAACTTTTTCTCTCCAGCTACTTCTGATCTACAACTTCCATAATCCCTTCTCACTAGTGCATACCTGTCAAGTATCCTGTATTGGGCAGGATTTCCCATATTTCATCGCTCGTTCCTTCCCTTTCCCGCCACCATCCCGTATTTAGAACAGCAGGGAAAGGGGTTACTGTGCATGCGCACCCATCAGAGGCAGCGGTGCACATGCGCAAAGGGGTTCTGCGCATTTGCAAATGAGTTGTTGCTGCGCATGCACGCCCAGGCCGGAGCAGTTCCCGTATTTTCTGGAGCTGCGCTTGACGGGTATGCACTAGCGTTCCAGGCCTTCTGAAAGGCAAAAACATCTGGACAGTCAACCTCTGTTGTTAGTCTAAAGGAAACGTGGCCAGCTTGCTTCCATAGTATATTATATCCAATTTATGAATCTGCACACAATCTGTCTTTACAGAGTACACAGAAAGAGCCTCCTTGCAGATTGTGGTTTTGGCACAATATTCCAAACACAACAGTGGTCTTTTTGAATCACAATCAGGCATACCCTGGGCAATGGCAACTTTGTTGTGCCAGCTAATCTTTCTCACACTAGGTAAGAAGAAAGGAACTGCAGAATGAATTTACCAAAAGGTGTCTTTGTTTTGGCAGTTTAAAGTTTGACCTAGACAAAAAAGATCTGTCTATATGCAGTACCATTCCCTAAATGAAATGCATTTAAAGTCATATTGTAGCTTTAGGAAATCAAGACAGCTCTGATAAAATCATCCAGGTACATGACTACATTGTAGAGCAACATGGGCAAAAAAATCAGAACTAAGCATGTTCTCCTGTTGCTTCTTTTTTGCACAAAACTGCTTCCCATACAAGAAGTGGCTAAAAGCCAACAGTAGCTAGAATCGCAACTAGAGTAAGCTCATTTGAATCAAAAGAACTTATGGGGTTGACACCAAATCCCCTCAGACTCAATAGGTTCACCACAGAGGCAAATGACTACTGGATTTCAGACAACAAAAGAAAGTGCTGCCAGATTAGCCTCTGGACATTTTAAACAAACCTGTAGCGGAAAAGGTAATTATCATGGTGTTTCCTGTCAACTCCTCCTTTTCTACAATCTACCCTTGCTTCTGACTGCAGAAGAAAAAGAAAGTATCATACAGACTCACAGCAGAATGTGTTTAGATTTGTTAACCTGCTAAAATCTTCAGCACATCCCCTAGAGCAGAGTTTGCCACATTATGTTTCCACAGAACACTGGTGGACTTCAATTCCCAGACGCCTAAATCAGTACATTGGCTGATCAGTAGATTAGCTATACTGTACAGTAAAATCTCAAGAGACGAAATTAATCTGTTCCTCTGGGTTCTTTGTATCTCAAAGTTTTTGTATCTCAATGCACGGTTTCCCATGGGAATGCATGGGAAACCAATTTATGTGTTCCAGAGGTCTGAAGAAAACAAAACAAAACATTTTTTCAGGTTGTCAGTGGTCTGCGCCACTCCTCATGGCAGCAGTAGTGTTGTGAGTGAATCTACTCTGGTTTTGGAATTTTCCGGTGTTTTCACCTGTTTTTAACTTAAAAAACAGCAGGGAGGGGAAATTTCTGATTTCTATGAACTTAAATTCCCAGAAGCCAATGCAAAGCAAGAAGCCCCAAATCACACAGGCACAGGAAGCATTGCATTGGCTTCTGGGAATTAAAGTTCACAGAAACCAGAAATTCCCCTCCCTGCTGTTTTTAAGTTTAAAAACAGGGTGAAAACACCCTGGAAAATCCCAAGACCAGAGCGGATTCACTGAGGTTGTGAGTAAAAGGGAGACTGAAATAAGTACAAACTATCTCCGATATGATACAATGTGCACGATGTCTGTCAACGTGTTGGCAAGAGGAAATGCTGTTGATGTGGCCCGATACTTGGCAGATGTCATCTAGCCCTTTTAAACTCTATTTTGATATTAGATGTGTTAATTTTAGCTTTGTATGTTATTATAAGCTGGTGGTACCTCTGACACGAAAAAAGAAAGAAAGACTACACTCTGCCCCCAAAAGGACACTTACTGCTTCCTGATTTGCATTCCCCAAATGTTGCAAGACTACGAACTGCCATCATTCCAGTCCACTGGCCACACAAGTAGAGAGCAACAAAAGAAGATGCAATTCAACAACACCTGAGGATCTAAGATTTGGAACCATGAATTTGAGGAATGACAGCCAGGGATGTAATTTTACTGAGCTAGAAGTCAAGTTATTCACCGTCTCTGGTAAAATGCTACTTATTGATGCACATCTGGGGATGGAAATTTGAAGAACCCAGAGATTTGGCCTTAACTTTCTGATCCCAAGGAAATGAGGATGCTGTTATCAAGTGGCTGTTTATTGTTGGCCTGCCCTTGTCTACTTCCTCCCCTAGGAAATGCCAAAGGCTGTACTTCTTGGCTGGTGAATGTCCCACTTTGGTCAAACCTCTTGCATTAAGGTTTACAGTCCTGATGTGGCTCACATCTTGATTATTTCCTTTCATCTTCACTGTGGCGAGGTGCAGAGACCACATGCCAAAAAACAACAACAACACAACCTTATCCTTTACCTTGTCCGAAAGCAAGAAATTGTAAGTAGATAAATAGGGACCACTTCAGTGGGAAGGTAACAGCGTTCTGTGCGCTCTGGAGTCTAGTCATGCCTGCCACATGACCACGGAAGCATCTGCAGAAGCAGACAGCACTGGCTCTTCGGCTTTGAAACAGATGAGCACTGAACCCTAGAGTCGGATACGACTGGCTTTTGAGCAAGGGAAACCTTACCTTGCACAACTTACCACAATAAGCAACAGGATTTCAGCCAATATTTCAGGGCCTCTCACCTGGCATCACAGAGCTCCTACAGGCTGGGGCAGGACACTAGCAAAAAAGGCAAGGAAGCCACCAGCTATCCAGTGCATAACTGCTTAGCATGCGGAGAAACATCCACTAACCAAATCAACTACCAGGAAAAGAACACCAAGGAAGAAACACCCTAAGTTGTGTCCAAACAACAACCAACAGTCACAAAGTCCAGTAGCACAGTTGCAGTTACAAAGTACACTTCCCTGGCCCACACCCATGGAAACAAAACAATCCCAAGAAACACCTTACCTTGGATATCTTGGAGTCATTATTCAGCGACGAGTCCACGCATTGGTAGACATCTCCACGACGACATTCCACACATCTAAATGGACTTGAGAAATGAGTCCATCTGCATGCGTTTTTTTAGCCATTTGGATATCACATCACCCGCTGGCTAGGCAGACCATGATGTGTGTCCTCTGCTTTCACCTTGCTTTGGTGAATTTTAGTCCTGGCCTAACATCATTGACAAAAGATGAGCCCCCGCACCCCGACAAGGCTCTCAAGAAACACCACCAAAACATAAATCTTTAACAGAATAAATAAACAGTAAATTAACAGCATCCGTGTTACATATTTTCCGTCTAAAAAAATAAATAAAATAACTATCCAAGCTATGGCAGAGACACACACATCCAATCAGTAACTAGTGAAATACACATAATGAAAAGCTACTCCTTGGTAAACTTTATTCTAGACTTACAAATGTGTGTGCACATATGCACGCACATAGAAGACAAAAAATTTCACCCAGAAACACAAAGGGAAAAATAGATCTCTAACTCACTACTCTTTAGCAAGGGTAGGTATATTAGCCATCAGAAAAACATGGAAGAATAATACCATTATAAGGCAATGAAACTGGTAGAAAAAGTATGCATACATTCACAACCTCTTGCTGAGGCTACATTATGGTGTTACAGGTGTATGCTGTTCTAAATTTCTTTTCCATGTGCACTTCTTCAAACACACCAGCCCAAAGATTTGTGCAAAACTACTGCTCAAGCCAGTCACACAGATTTAAGAATTTGTTTTTCCTCTCAGCTATTTTTGGAAAGCTGCCCTCTAAATATTTAGATCAACATTACTTTTACTTATTAGTCACTAATCCAGATCCTTTTACTTGTTACCATGACATAACCACAATAATCTGCAAACATCAAGAGGGCGGCTCAAGGGAAAATATTCATTATACTGTACTAATAATACACTGTTGATGTCAAATGTGGAAACATAGGTAGAGCACCCTATTTCTTACCTTGGCACCATTCAGATTCACTGGATTGCAACCCCAAATGTTCTGGACTGTCTCATCACAGATATTAGGCTACTAACCATTATGGCAAAGGCAGATGAGAGGCAAAAGGGCTGATTGGATGCAAAACATCTAGAGCAGTGTTTCCCAATCTTTGGTTTTTGGACTTCAATTTCCAGAAGCTTAAGTCAATTCCCTTAAGCCAGTGGTGGTGAACCTGAGAGCCCTCTCTGTGGGTACCCGTGCAGTCTCCCCAGCAGTTTGCCCCACTCCTCTGCCCAGCAGCAAAATGGGAGCGCTTCGATTGAACCCCAGGGGTTCGGTGAGTCAGTCTGGGTTCGATTGAACCCCAAGGGAGTTCAGCAAAGGGGTGTGTGTGTGTGTGTGTGTTTGTGTGTGTCTGTCTGTTCCGTTCACCAGGATATTTGTGGAAAATTCTATGAAGGGTTCAGTGAATACACGTATGAAACGTGCGGGGTTCAGTACCTCCAACAAGGTTAAGAATCACTGTTCTAGAGAGAAAATACACAAAAATGATTTGCCATCTCTTTCTTCTGGGGCAGCCTGGGACTGTGCAACCTGTCCAGGGCCATGCAGGTTGGCTTTTCTCCCAGGAGGCACAATGGAGAATCAAACTCCCAACTTTGGGTTCTGCAACCAGATGCCTTAAACCAGGGTTTCTCAACCTTTTGCCTCCAGATGTTCTTGGACAATTCCCAGAAGTCCTGATCAGTAGCTGTGCTGACTTGGGCTAACTTTGAAGTCCAAAACCACCTGGCAGCCCAAGGTTGAGAAACTTTGCCTTAAACCAAGTGTTCCCAACCTATGGCCCATGGGCCGGATCCAGCCCCCGGGCCGAATTCATCCAGCCCTGGACTGAATTGTCACCGACAATGGAAGTGCAAAAAAGCGGCAAAAAAATCAAAAATGGCTTGAAAATGATCTTCCCTCTCTCCCTCCTCCAAAGGAAGTGGCAGCGGTGGGGAAAACGCCCAGAAATGCGACTCAAATGCATGCGCTGCTGCCTCTGCTAGGAAGAACCACGTGGCCAGCCCCTCAGCTGACTGAGGAGGCATGGTCAGGCCCCTGGCAGGAAAAAGTTGGGAACCCCTGCCTTAAACCATTGAGCTATATGGCAAATTGTTAAAGCAAGAAGAAGATTGAAGTCCCGGACTTCCAAGGTAGCATTTTCAGAAGTGCTGCCTGTCCCTCGCGCAGGACCTACCAGGCAGGCAGAGCTCAGAAGCCTCAATGCGTGGATGAGGCGGTGGTGTCGAGAGGAGGGCTTCAGATTTGTCAGGAACTGGAGAACATTTTGGGACAAGCCAAATCTGTTCAGGAGGGATGGGTTGCATTTGAACCATGATGGGACCAGATTGCTGGCACTCAACATCAAAAAGGCTGCAGAGCAGCTTTTAAACTGATAACTGGGGGAAAGCTGACAGGAGCTGGGCAGCATTCGGTTCGGGAAAGTGTGTACTTCAGTAGTGAGGAGGATGCAAAAATTACTGAGCAGAGCAAGGAGCTAGTCATCAATAATCTAGCAGAAGGATGCAAGAGGCAGTCTAACAACGCAACTGGACTCAAAAGACTGTATCAGGAAAGCATATATAAATGCTTGTATACAAATGCCAGAAGCCTCCAGAACAAAATAGGGGAGCTGGAATACTTAGCAATAGATAAGAATATTGATATTATTGGTATCACTGAAACCTGGTGGATGGATGATAACCAATGGGATACAGTTATCCCAGGCTACAAACTGTACAGGAAGGATAGGAAGGGGCAAACAGGAGGTGGTGTAGCCTTGTATGTCAAAGAAGTGATAAAATCGTATGAATTGGAATATCTAGGTGATTTGGAGTCACCATTAGAAGCTCTGTGGGTAAGAGTACCAGGCCACAAGGATGGTCTAACAGTAGGCATATACTATCGGCCTCCGACCCAAACTCTTGAGGGAGACTGGCAGTTGGAGAATGTTGTAAAGGAGGGATCCAAGAAGGGAAGCCTGGTTATAATGGGGGACTTCAATTACCCTCACATAGACCGGGTGAACTGTTGTTCAGCACATGATAAAGAAATAAAGTTCCTAGATATGCTAAATGATTGTTCCCTGGGACAGATGGTTGAAGACCCAACTAGAGGTACAAGAATCCTTGACTTGATCCTGAGTAATACTCAGGATCTGGTGCAAGATGTTAATGTGACTGATCCAATAGGAAACAGTGACCACAACTCAATTATGTTTAACTTGATCATAGACTGCAAGTCACTGATAAAATCTAACACAGAGACCTTAAATTTTCAAAAAGGAAATTTCCAACAGATGAGGAAACTAGTAAAAAAGAAGCTGAAAGGGAAAATTGAGATAGTCCAAACACTCCAAGAGGCATGGAGGCTGTTTACAAAAACAATAACAGAGGCTCAATTGGAATGCATACCCAAAAGGAAAAAGGGCACTGCCAGGTCCAAGAGGACTCCGATGTGGCTTTCAGGAGCTGTTCGGGAAGTGATCAAGAGCAAGAAAAGCTCAGTTAGAAGATGGAAGGCTTGTCCGAATGAGGACAGCAGGCAGAAACATAAATTCTGGCAGAACAAATGCAAGGCAACAATCAGGAAAGCAAATGAAGACTTTGAGGAGCGTATAGCTAAAAATACTCAGAGAAATAACCAAGACTTCTTTAAGTACATTAGAAGTAAGAACCCAACTAGGAAGGCCATTGGACCATTAGATGACAATGGAAGGCAAGGAGTTATTAAAGAGGAAACAGAGATTGCAGAGAGACTCAATGAATTCTTTGCTTCAGTATTCACTGAAGAAGACAGAGACCACATGCCCAAAACAGAGCCTATCTTCGTAGGGAGGGAAACCGAAGAATTAAGCAAGATAGAAATAACCAGGGAGGAGGTCCTTGCATGTCTTGTTAAGCTAAACACTAACAAATCACCAGGACCAGATGGCATCCATCCACGAGTTCTCAGGAACTTAAAGATGAAATTGCTGATCTCCTAGCCAAAATATATAATCTTTCCCTCAAATCAGGCTTTGTGCCTGATGACTGGAAGGTAGCGAATGTACCACCAATTTTCAAAAAAGGATCCAGGGGTGATCCAGGAAATTACCAACCCGTCAGTTTGACATGTGTCCCAGGTAAAGTGATGGAAACCATCCAAAAAGATAGAATTAATAGGCACATAGAAGAAAAGGCGCTGCTAAAGGAGAGCCAACATGGCTTTTGCAAGGGCAAATCATGCCTCTAATCTTTTGGAATTTTTTGAGAGTGTCAACAAGCATGTGGATAAGGGGGATCCAGTCGACATTGTTTATCTGGACTTTCAGAAGGCTTTTGACAAGGACTCACACCAAAGGCTCTTGAATAAACTTGCCAGTCATGGAATTAAGGGACAGTTCTTGTCCTGGATCAGCAACTGGCTAAGGGACAGGAAACAGAGGGTAGCACTAAATGGACACTTCTCCAAGTGGAGGGAAGTAAAGAGTGGGGTCCCCCAAGGTTCAGTACTGGGACCCCTGCTTTTCAACCATAAATGATCTAGAGGTAGGAGTAAATAGCAAGGTAGCCAAATTTGCTGACGACACTAAATTATACAGGGTAGTGAAAACTGTGAGAGATTGTGAGGAGCTCCAGAGGGATCTCTTGACACGACTGGGGGAGTGGGCAAAACAGTAGCAAATGAGCTTCAACATCAGTAAGTGCAGAGTGATGCATGTTGGGGCAAAAAACCCCAATTACATTTATAAACTGATGGGGTCTGAACTCTCTGCGACAAACCAGGAAAGGGACCTTGGTGTCCTGATGGGCAGCTCAATGAAGGTGTCAACCCAGTGTGCCTCAGCAGTGAAAAAAGCAAACTCAATGCTAGGGATCATTAGGAAGGGCATAGAAAATAAGTCAGCAAGTGTCATTTTGCCTCTTTATAAATCTATGGTGAGGCCTCATCTGGAATACTGTGTACAGTTCTGGTCGCCATACCTCCAGAAGGATATTATGGAGTTGGAGAAAGTGCAGAGGAGGGCAACCAGAATGATTAGGGGACTGGAACACCCTCCTTACCATCTAAGACTGCAACGGTTGGGCCTTTTCACTCTTGAGCGACGGCGTCTAAGAGGTGACCTGATTGAAGTTTATAAAATCATGCACGGTGTGGACAAAGTAGATAAGGAAAAACTGTTTTCCCTATCGCATAACACTAGAACTAGGGGACACTCGATGAAACTTTTGGGTACTAGTTCTCAAACAAATAAGAGAAAGTACTTTTTCACCCAGAGGATTACTGGTCTATGGAACTCCCTGCCAGAAGAAGTGGTGACAGCTGTCAGTCTTGACAGCTTTAAGAAAGGATTAGACAAGTTCATGGAGGACAAGGGGATCAATGGCTATAATAATGGATACTTAAGGACAACCTCTGGGTTGGAGAGATAGGCAGGGTATCTCTCAATGCCATTTCCAGGGAATCCTAAACAGGTGAAGGCATCTGCTTGGGAATACCCTGAAGGAAATGGTGAGCCACTGTGTGAGACAGAATGTTGGACTGGATGGGCTCCTGTGGCCTGTTCCAGCAAGGCTGTTCTTATGTTCTAACAAGCTTGATTTAAAAGTGTAACTTTGGCAGGTAAATGGGAAAGCTCCATTAAAATAGGGATTGACCATTTAAAATAGCATCTCATCAAAGGTAACACAATTATCTGGCCACTACAAATTACTGTTTGATTGATTATCTGAGGCAAGAATTTATATTTGTCTTTAAGAAGTGTTGAATCTAGGGGTATGATCCTGGAAGAAGTAGTGCTGATTACTCCGTCCAATGAAGATTTCAGCCTCAGTGTGGTCACATAATACCCGTCAACTGCCCCAAAGCACCAAGAGAGATGAGCCAGAAAATGTTACAAAACAAAAGTGGAGATGCTGCAAAAAGTACCCAAGACTCTGCTGGACAAACAAAATACAGTATACCAAATGGTCATGGGAAAAGATTAGGTTTACTTACTCTTAAGTTTACATTGTGTGTAGTCAAAGGAAAAATATATATTAAAATTTGGGTACTGTTAAAATTAACAGTGAGTATCTAACAGAAGCAGCAAGACCAATGTTGCATCCTGACTGGATCTCATTACCGCATGTTTTGATGGATAAAACAATAGCAATTAGACTTCTATATCACTCCATAGTGCTTAGTGCACTCTCTGGACATTTAAAACATTAAAAATTAGACTTATTAAATTATTATTATTTTTAAAAATCCTTTTAAAATTCTTTAAAAGTTCTAAAACCTAGACCAGCCATGCCACAGTGGCTGCCCCCCCCCAGTCGCCCCACATACCTGCTGCGCCAGCCAGGTATTGAGGCTCTTACGGAAGGGGAGAAGCTCTGCCTGGAGGTGAAGTTCAGTCAGCAGGAGGTTCCACAGGGCTGAAGCGGACACAAAGAAGGCCTTCCTTCTCGTGCTAGAGAGGCGAGCCTCTCTAGCAGACTGAACTATAAGAGAGCCCCTCCGGTCCACTCTAGTGGGGCGGGCAGATGTCCTTGGGGTGATGCGGTCTCTTAAGTACCCTGGACCACTACCATATAGGGCTTTAAAGATAATCACCAGCACCTTGAATTGCACCCAGAGGCACACTGGTAACCAGTGCCGCTCCCGCAGCAGTGGTGCGGCATGGGTATAACGCCCACACCATCACCACCCAAGCAGCCACATTCTGGACCAGTTGTAGCCTCCGAATGGTCATCAGGGGCAGCCCCATGTAGAGCACATTGAAATAATCAAGTCTGGAGGTGACCAGAGCAGGAGTTACCATGACCAAGGAGTCCCGGTCCAGGAGCGGGCGTAGCTGGTGAATCACACGAAGTTGTACGGAAGCCCTCCTAGCCATGACTGCCACCTGCTCATTGAGCAGGAGTCGTGAGTCCAGGAGGACCCCCAGATTACGAACCAGGTCTGTCTGAGGCATGGAAGCCCCATCCAGAACCAAAGATGGTAACTCCCGTGATAACGTGGGGCCCCTAATCCACAGCCACTTGGTCTTGCCAGGATTCAGTTGTAGCCCGTTGTCCCCCATCCAGACTCCTACAGCCTTCAGACACCTGGATAGGACTTCCACTGCATCACCTGGATCACCATCGGCATATTGATGATACCACACCCGTGGGAATGGATGATCTCCCCCAATGGTTTCATGTAGATGTTAAATAGGAGAGGCAAAAGCACCAAGCCCTGAGGCACCCCATATTGAAGGGGACTAGGGCTGGACCTCTCACCCTCCAACAACACTGACTGGTTCCAGCCCGTCAGAAATGAGGAAAACTAAGACCACACAGTGCCCTGGATCCCCAGTCCTCGGAGATGCCCCAGAAGGATACCGTGGTTGATGGTATCAAAAGCTGCTGAGAGGTCAAGTAGAGCAACAGTGGATTCCCACTGTCCCGCTCCCACCAGAAATAATCCAACAGTGTGATCAATGCAGTCTCAGTACCATAACTGGGCCTGAATCCTGACTGAAAAGGATCCAGATAATCCGCTTCATCCAGGACCCCCTGTAACTGACGCGCACTGCCTTCTCTGAAACCTTCCCCAAAAAGGGGAGGTTGGATACAGGCCGAAAGTTAACTAATACTGTTGGGTCGAGGGATGGCTTCTTCAGGAGGGGGCACATGTTTCAATGGTGCAGGAAACATCTCCTCCCACAAAGAAGTGTTAATTATCGCCCCAATCCAATCGCCTGTCACCGCCTTGGCCATTTTAAGTAACCAAGCGGGGCATGGGTCTAATAAACAGGCAGTAGCGCAGACCGATCCAAGGAGCCTGTCCATTTCCTCAGGGACAACTGGATCTAACCGATCCCAGATAACATGGCAAGACCGTGGTCCAGTCAGCTCCAGACTCCCTACATCCACGCTGATCCAGCTCATCTTCAGAGTCAGAGGAGGGCTGGATCCAACAGAATCTGACCATCTCAGTCTCAGAGCAGTGCCCGTATTATGTCAATATAGTTGCTGCCTGATATGGTTGTTTCACCTTCCTTGAGAAGACTGTACAAACTCCAATGACAAAACGGTCAATAGCTAAAGGACCAGAAGCAGCTTAAGATGCCAAAATTCACTCCCTCTAAACTCTTTGACACTCCTAAGCTGAGTCATGTTTTGGATAGTTGAGGATAAAAGTTCAAGAATACTATTTAAAAAACAAACACCCTGCACTGATCGCATAGCAGAGAAACTAGCAACTTCCTACCACCACCAACGTCCTGAGGCTGTGCTATCTGATACAATTTAACCAGATAGCTCCATCGGATCTACTGATATCAACGAGGATTCAAGCATGCTTTCAAAATTTGCTGGCAGTCAATTGAGGTTGTCAATATCTGGAAAATAACTTATCCAAAACTGTGGCTCAGGCCCACTTTTTTAAAAAAAATATCTGGAATGCTCAACTAGAGTGGATCCTATGCTTTGGTTCTTGTGAGTCTTTTGGATTTTATTCCCAGAAACCCCCAGCCAATATGGCCAAATGGACAGGAAGTCCTGGGAGCTACATTCTAAAACAGGGGTTCCCAACTTAAGGCCCATGGACCAGATCTGGCCCATGGTGCCATTTCATGTGGGCCCCCACCTCTTCCATTGCACCGGGAAGTGCCATGTGTGGCTCCTTTTTAATGTACAGGGTGGCCTGTAAGTCCCTAACTATACAGCATGCAGATACACTGGATAAATAAGTACTGTATAGGATTGGGTAGGGACTTATGGACCATCCCCTGTAAACAGCATTTCAAAGCTGCTTACATTAAAAAGGAACCACACATGGTACAGCTTCCAGCAGCACCAGCACCGGGAGCAAGGGCAGCTGGCCATATGAAATGGCACTGCCGGGGTGGTGGTGGTGAGAACCATTGGGTTCCTGGCCTTGTCCTACCCAACACCCCCCTTCAAGACCCTAGCCCCACAAGGAAAGACTAGCAAGCCCTACTCACCCTTTCCCTGAGTGGGCAATTCATTGACACAGGGAACTTTAGGAGAGTCTGTGTGAGATCTCAGATTGGTTACAACATGGATCTGAAGAAGTAAGCTTGCTAAGATGGATGCATAAGTTAGCAGCATGATTACTTAGGACAGTTATATTACTTTGTTTTGGGGAAAACTTTATGCTTTATCACCTCATGTGGTTTGTGGAATGGAGTTTGGACATTATCTGAGGTTCTACTGTACACCTACCTCATTGCCATGCAGTGAAAATGACTCACATCTCAAACCCTAAAACTCACAGATGGTGTTTTTGATATAGAGGGTAGTAAGGTTTAAAATCTCTGCAGCCACACCCATGTAAAGTTCCTTCAACTTCCTGTCATGGCTTCTGATCTCTATCTTTTAAAGCAATTTAACCACCAGCAATATTTTAATTTCTTCCGTAAAACACACAGCTTTACATTTTGTTCCTCCTTCAGAGAGAGAAAAAGAGCTCTCAAAAATTGTTTTCATTTGCTAATGTACTTCTCTTTCCCCTAAATGCTGAGGCCACCAATTAATGACATCCAAAGCCTCCTCTCAGAAACAGTCCTACTCAGATCTTGCAAACTTGTAGCTTCCTTTACTGAAACAATCCATCTCAGGCTGAGTCCTTCTCTCATACTGTCTTCCACTTTCCTACCATTATACTTTTCCAGTGAGTCTTGACTTTTCATGAGATGCCCAATGTATCATTTTACCTTCTAGTCAAAATTAAGGACTGATTTGATCAATTTATTTGTCTTTCTCATCATCTCATCATCCGTGGGTATCATCAGCCTAAGTCTTTTATTTTTACATGCTATTGTATTCTACTGTATTTATCGTATGCTCTGTATTTTTGCCGTGTTTTTGTGTATTTTTTATGACTTGTGAACTGCCTTGGGTCGCCCCAGGGTGAGGAAGGTGGTATACAACTAAAACAACAATAACAACAACTCCACATTATTATCCCTCTGTTGGGGTACTCAGAAAGAGACTCGTTGAAGATTGTAGTACTGTAGTGTATTTTTGAACTACAATCGGGCATGCGCCTTGTTGTTGTACCAGCTAATCTTTCTCACACTAGGTCAGGCAAAAGGAACTACAGAATGAATTCACCAAAAGGTGGCTTCATTTTGGCAGTTTAACATCTGACCTAGACATGCAAAAAAAAAGAATCCCTTTTCTTTTATCTGAATCTATTCTGACATTCTGTATGACATGTTCTTTACTTCAAAGTTGAACAGTCATGGAGATAAAGTACAAATTCGTCAGACAGCTTTGCCAACTAAAAGCCATTCTTTTCCTCTATGTTTGTGCTAACAGTCTCTGGCCAAGAATAGTTTATACATCAGACAATGAAATATTGCTATATTTACTAAATTCCGTTTTCCCCCACATCTATTAAAAGTACAATAACAAGGACTAATATGGCATTTTAAAGACTAACCAATGTATTATAGCATTTATAAGTCTTAAGGGTGCCATGTATCTCTTTGTAATTTTGCTGCAACAGACTAACAATGCGATCCATGTGGAAATTATTAAAGGCAGAGGCATCCCGTCCTCTTTTCACGACCCTTAGGCAAATGGAAACAGATGAGTCGGGCAGCTGAACTGGGGCCACCATGAAAAGCATAGCTTATCATTTATTTTCTTTTATGAGTGTGTTTTTATTTCTGGATGGAAGAGGTATGCAAGTTTGCTTCCTGAGTTGCTAAAATAACTTGCTGATCCTTGGAAGCTCAGCACTTGGGCCAAAGGAGGAGAAGGCACTGATTGGATGCTTTCCTTCAGGCAGCATAACATGTTAGGCTCACCCAACCACCTGGCCCAGTCAGTTCCAAACTGATTCACCTGTTCCTCCCTGTAACAAAGGGAAGTTGAAGAGAATAACAGTAAGGAAAGAGGAGGGCAGTAGGAAAAGAGGAAGACCAAACAGAAGATGGATTGATTCAATACTTCCTTGAGTTTGCAACACTGAATGGCTGTTAGGATAGGCCTCTTTGAATGACATTAATTGGAAGCACCAGCATTTAGGGAGAGCAGAAGCGCATTAGCAGAACAATTTCTTACAGCCCTTATTTTCTTCACAGGAGGCATGAAAGGGCAACGTCAGTCCAGAACTTGTCCCTCTCCTTTCTTTTAACTAGCCTCTGGAGCTTCCAAACTTTACCTTCTTATAACAAAATATAAACTAAAGTTGGTCACCACGGAAGTGAGATGTCTGAAGAAGGCTCCTGGATTGACTAGAAGGGATAAAATCAGGAATGAAAGAATTGGAATAGAACCAATCTTAAACTACGTACAGAGACAACAAGTAAAGTGGTCTGCCCATTCGGAGAGAATGTCTTGGAATTCCTTACCATACAAGGCATATGTGAAAAGAGGAGTGTGAGGCAGACTCAGTGGAAGGTGGAGAGGTAACATCACAGAAACATTACAAGAACACCAAAAACTGTATTGCCAGTGGGGGACACTAGAAGTGCCAGACCAAGAACCTTGAATCTCCCTCAACACCCAATGGGGTAAAAGAAGAAGCAAAGAAGAGAAGACCTTCTGGATACGTAATTGATATAGATACTTTCAGTCTTACACTATTAGTTACTACAGTAGAACCTTGGATAAAGTCCAAACTCCGTTCCACAAGTTTGGACTTTATCCGATTTTGGACTTTATCCAAATCAAATGGGCGATGTATCGGATAACGTCCAAAAAATGGACTTTATCTGAGGTTCCTATACCAAATACTTCGGATAACATCCATTTTTTAGCGGTTTTAGACTTTATGCAATGCATCATGTGTGCATGAAAACCGTGACTTTATCCGAACCGGACTTTATCCAACGTACCACTGTACCTTTCTTTGAATGTTACTGAGTGCAACCCCTGGAGGCAGTTGATTTTATCAGTTACTAGCTTGGAACCCAGCTTCACCCGGGGAAGTATTTGTCGCCTCTGCCGCTCCAACCCCCGCCGCCCTCTTTTTGCCCTTCCGCCCCACAGCATCCTGGCCCAGCCGTCCTCTCCGGTGCATTGTCCTTTTGGGCTGTGCACCGTCGACCCCACCAGGCCACCCCTCCACCCCCGCCGGTCCCCATTTACTTCTCTGACCTTTCCATGGCTTGCTCCGTCCACTGTCCCTGGCTCATCATCCAGGTGGGCCCCACAATGGCCGCTACCGCGGCCACAGCTCAGTGTTCGGCTGTGGCGGCCGCGGCACCGCCGCTGCTCTCAGCAACCCGCCCCCCATCCCCGCTGCCACGCACGCACACTCGGGCACGCCGCTCCTGAGAGCAGCTGCACCGTTGGCGGCCATTGCCACAGGTCCTGTGGTGGCGCGCATGCATGGAACGGTGTTTTTGTTTTTGTGCACCCAAGGCATCCTGGGTTTTTTCCCCCACGCAAGGCACCATGGGAGTCATAGTTCCTACTCTTTATCCCTTTTTGGGGGATGCAAACCCCAAACCAGGATGCCAGACCCCTGCAGTGCCAATCCAGCACGCTCCAGGTACATGTGTGCCAAGTTACAGCGTGATAGGTGCAGGGGTGTAGATTTGTATTCAGCACATACAAGGTGACAGCTCTGTTTTATATACAGTGGTACCTCATACAATGATTTTAATCCGTTCCACGGGGCTCGTTGTTGTATAAAACAATTGCTATACGATACATGCATTGTATAGCAATTTCCCCTATGGGATGAGTAGGGAAAATTGTTATGCGGGATGCCAATTCCCCCCAAAACCTAATTGTTATACGATTTCGTTGTTATATGTGGCAATTGTTGTATGAGGTTCCATTGTATATAGATTAATAATAATTTTGTGTCAGAAATTATTCTGCATTGAAAGGATTTTTGCTGGAGAAATTCCACTCAGGGGATGCCCGAATGAGGCTCCTTTCATGTCCCCAAGATCTTTTTCCCACCTAAGTAGTCCCTATTTATCTACTTGCAGTTTCTTGCTTTTGATCTGCTAGATTGGCAGGAGCTGAGACAGAGAGAGGCACTCAATCCATCGTGCCGAACCTGGGGTTTTGAATTGCCAACCTTCTAGCTAACAAAGCAAGCTTCTTACCCACTGAGCCCCTACAGCCCCTGCATTATATCAGTTATTAAACAGGGGACATTGAAAGAGACTTCCCAAAGAATGGGAACACATTCCAATTTCCTCTGGGCAACAAGAGCTCCAGCTGGATAATCCTTCCACTTCCGTGTCTCGGCCAGATGTGAAACTGCCAAAATGAAGCCACTGAGTGAGTTCATTCTGTAGTTCCTTTTGCCTGACCTAGTGTGAGAAAGATTAGCTGGCACAACAAGGGTGCCATTGCCCAGTTTATGCCCGATTGTGGTTCAAAACTACCCTATTTGCTGCTGTATAAGATACATCGGAGTATAAGATACACCCTGTTTTTTATACACTTTTTTTAAAAAAAATTCTACATTTTTTCATGAATTCCCAAAACGATTTATTGTACTAATTTTATAGTTATTTATACCTGCAAAAATGTAACTAAGAAACACTGTAGTTAGGTATCTTTTAATCTTCATTCTCAAAACCCAGAAATTCATCTCCGTTGGAAGCCCCTTCACCTGGCTGCAGGTGATCCCCAGAAGTGGGGCGAAGGGACTTCCAAAGGAGCCTTCTTCCCCCAGACCCCCGCCAACCCCACCCTCCCCGGCTCCTGGTAATCAGCGGCATTGGGTATGGCAGGGGAAGAGGGCTCTTTTGGAAGCCCCTTCACCCGCCATTCCTGTTAGGTCATAAGTCTTTGCCTAACGTATTGGGCAGAATAATATACTTCTACTGTATTGCTTTAAGCGCACTGAATATGTGGCAAAACGGGTTAATTGTATTAGCTCATTAGTAAGCTCACTGCTGCTTAAAAGTAAGGTCTCAGCCACAAACACTTTAGCTGAATGCTCAAATGTTGAAGGCTGCTGGAACAATGCTGGAAAGCTGCTGAAGCTGAAATGCTGAAGGACTGCTAAAAGACTTGATGCTGAATGCTGGCTGTTTGCCACTGCCTGGGGAGGTCAGGGACTGCTCAGATCAGCTCTCACAACCCACCAAGAGGCAGCACGGGCAGCGGAGAGCCCAAAATGGGTGGGGAAAAACTCCATCATCGGCTACACTTTTTGCCTTCCTGCACCACCTGGGGAGCCACTGCCTCCACCGCTGCCATGCTAAGTCATTTCTTGAGACTTCCGGCAGTGGGGACAGGTGGAGTTTTAGTGCTAAAAATGGCATTGCTACCATTTTGATCAGCAAAAAAATTTTAGGGATCAAAATGGTGGAACCGCCATTTTGATCTCTAAAGAGTTGCGTAAAACTTTACGTAACTCGATTTTTTGCGTAAACCGGGACACAAAAAAACCTCGAATTTTACATAATTCAAGTCATACATAAGTTGGGGTTTTACTGTACTGTGAAAGAGTGCCTTAGTTTTTACATCAGATAATTGGTGTTGTTAATAATTGTTAATTCTAAACTAACTAAAAATATGTCCTCTTTTTAAAAACTATTCCTAGGTTTATTTTTAAAAGAACCCATTCAGTTAAATACCTGCAAGAGATACAGTATGAGTTATACAACGAATAACCACACAGTAACCTGAGTACTTTTTCCCCACACCCATTTCAGAAAACAACATTCAAGCCAACACCTTTCCCAAGAAACTTTGAATAGGGTCTATTTTATCTGAAAATCACATCTCTATATTATATGTTTAATAAAACTTTTCATGTTATGAATGCAAATAAATAAATAAATACAGAGATATATTTCACTTAATGAAAATAAACATATTTTAGAAATTGAACATATATAGCCCAGGTACATGCCCAGAAGATGCCTTTGGTATGTATGCCAAGTTAAGGTGTCTAAATTTCATCATCTATTTCACGTGCCGCCGGCAAGAGGAACCACATGATCAGCCCACACAGCTGGCTGCGTGGTGCAAAAATGCTCCCCCAATGCTCCCTCCGCCAAGGGAACAGTTGGAGGAGGGAAGAATACCCGGAAACACAGTGTGATTTCACGTGCCGCCGGCTGACTGAGGGGGTGTGATCAGGCCCCTGATGGGAAAAGTTTTGGGGCACCCCTCTCTTAGAGCTTTGCCTTTGAAAGGCAAGACACACACTTTCATTAATTGTTTAATAGAAAATAGGGTATGGAGCTATAGTTTTTTAAAAAGCGGGGGGCTTATCTGAGACTTTAGCACAGTGGATCAACAGAAATCCTTGGCTTTCCATTTATTTAAATCAGCCTCCACTACCGTTGCACAGTGTCCTTCAGAGGAAGTGAACTAATATCCCATCATCATCAGCCTACATGAGCACTGCAATTAAATTCAGACAGAGGATAACACATGAAGAAAAGGCCTGGTTTAAATACTGTATTCCTAAAAAGCTGGTACAGGGTATCCCAATCTATGTAAGGTCCATGGGGTTGGGAAAGTCTATGCAGACTTTTCCCCAGCTGTTGTCCCTATCGATTGTATCATCAAGGAATATTTATAAGACAACATAAATTTATTCTAAATTGCTTGGGAGAGGGAATACTTTTTTATTGAGGAAAATATCATGAAGGGACAATCCTTTTCTGCCAGTACAACTGCCCTATCCAAACTGCTCCCTTGCCCATAGCTGTCTTTTATAAACAGAGAGGTGGGAGATCTGATTGGAGATATTTGCCGTCACATTTAGTTTAATCTAATGATCATACTTGAGAGTTTGGGACACAGGTGAAATTCAAGCTAGAACCATCATGATTTCTATCCCAGTTTCTTACTCACTCTTCTGTAACTTCACTTTAAAAAAAGACTCTAAAGTATAAAACATTTATACATTCAATGTTTTTTTTAAGTCCAGCAAGGTTCTATAATCTGTAACGTTTTAAGATATGTAACCCAACAGAAAGGCACAATAGAAAATGCCATCCTCCCTCTTTAGATATAGAAAAACCTAGAAATATTATTTATTTACTATTTATCCTTTTTTAAACAGAATCCCCTTGCCAATATAGGCAGTATTCGTGCTGATTGTGAAATTATAGAAACCTGTCTCTCTCTCTCTCTCTCTCTCTCTCTCACACACACACACACACACACACACACACACACCACAAAAAAAGGTTGCAAACTCTGGATTTGTTGGGATGACAATAAAAAAGGGGTATGTGGGTGTACTGTATGACATATCTTGGGGACATGAAAGGAGCCTCATTCGAGTGTCCCCCAGCAGCATTTCTCCAGCAAAAATCCTTTCAACCCAGAGTAATTTCTGATATGAAATTTATTTTTTAGCAGCCAGATCATAGCTGTCAAGTATCCCTTATTGGTCGGGAAAACCCCTTATTTTACCCTCTTTCCTGCCGTCATCCCTTATTAGACTGCAATGCCCTATTGCCGCCATTGGAGGGCAGCACAGGATAAGCATAGCTGTCAAGTATCCCATATTTGCCGGGAAATTTCCCTTATTTCCAAATCCAAAACTTGACAGGTATGAGCCAGATACCTAAACTATCCAGTCATCCATTTTCTCTCTGCCTCTGTGCGTGTGTGCATGCATGGATAAAAATCAATGAAAAAACCTCCAGATCTTTTAATTTAAATAAGACTTTTAAATTTAAATTGGATTTCCTCTCCAATAATATGCTTTTAATGGGGAAAAATCTATTTAAAGATAGCCTTTCATTCAAGATATATTTTCATCCTTATTCATCATGAAATAAGGACTAGTTTTTAATTCTATAGCATCAGGCAGTGTATCCATGCAATGTTGGAAGAAAAAAAAATTGATGTATGGATTCGATTAATATTTACAATGGAAAGAGCCAAGTGCGCAAAATGTGCAAATCAGTCCTCTGACGCCTAGGGGCCCTGGTGGTGCAGTGGTTAAGCTGCTGTCCTGTAACCAAAAGGTTGTGAGTTTGATCCTGACCAGGGCTCAAGGGTGACTCAGCCTTCCATCCTTCAGAGATCAGATAAAATGAGTACCCAGCATGTTGAGGGCAAAATGCTAACTAACTTGTGAACTGCCCAGAGTGCACTAAGCGCTTATTGTGGTTCAGTCACATAATCGAGTCCGATCCTTTGCGACCCCATGGACAATCACATGCCTGGCACCTCTGTCCTCCACCATCCTCCGCAGCCCATTCAGCTGTACGCCAATTGCATCAGCAATGCCATCTAGCCATCTCATCCTCTTCTGCCCCCTTCTCCTTTTGCCTTTGATCTTTCCCAGCATCAAGGCTTTCTCGAGTGAGTCATCTCTCCTCATTTGGCGTCCAGAGTAATTTAGCTTCATCTTCAATATTTGTCCTCCCAAATATTTGTCCTTCTCTTTGCTGTCCAGGGTACTCTCTAAGCGCTATCAGGCGGTATATTTTATTTATTTATTATTTTATTTATTTAGATTTCTAGTATATAAGTGTATAAGTATATAAGCTTTGCTTTAAAGAGAAAAAGAGAGCCCCAAAGGGTCGAGGACTGAAGGTCTCGTAAGTCAGCCGCTCCTCTGAGCCACTCCGTTGTGGTGGATCCACAACGTACTGGGACCTGCCCCGTGGCTTAACCTCTCTCGTTTGTTTGTTGTTCAGTTGCACAGTCAATTCTGACCCTTTGCGACCCTATGGACCATTGCCCGCCAGGCACCTGTCCTCCACTATCTTCCTCAGCCCGCCCAGCTCTATGCCTACTGCATCTACAATACCATCTAGCCATCTCATTTTCAGCCGCCCCTTCTTCTGTTGCTCTCCACCTTTCCCAGCATCAAGGCTTTCTCAAGTGAATCCTCTCTTCTCATTTGATGTCCAAAGTACTTTAGCTTCATCTTTACTATTTGACCTTCTAGGGAGCAGTCAGTGTTGATTTCTTCTAAGATCGACCTCCTCGCTGTCCAGGGTACTTTCTACTATATAAGGTAAAGGTAAAGGTTCCCTTTGCTCGAAAGCCAACGGACCTTTATAATATAGCTGCAGGTCTATCACCTCTGGTGATTATGGAGATAGAGGTGCAAGGGCTGTTTTACAGGCTAAATCCAAGAAAAGCACCAGACCCGGATAAGATAACTCCCTATTGCCTAAAAACCTGTGCTGAACAACTAGCTCCCATCTTCACTCGTATTTTTAATAAATCAGAGATGAGTTGCCGTGTGTTCCGTCCTGCTTTAAATATTCTACTATTATTCCAGTACCAAAAAAGCCTTCTACTAAGAAACTAAATGATTTTAGACCGGTTGCCTTAACATCTGTGGTTATGAAAACTTTGGAGAGGCTCGTGTTGGCACATCTGAAATCCATCATAGATCCATTATTGGATCCGCTGCAATTTGCTTATCGTGCAAATAGATCAATGGAAGAGGCTGTAAATATGACTTTATATTACATATTAAACCATCTTGAATCTCCAAAATCCTATGCAAGGGTCCTTTTTGTTGACTTTAGTTCAGCATTCAACACCATCCTTCCGGACATCCTCATATCTAAATTAAGACAGCTGGCTGTACCAGATTATATTTGTGAATGGGTTATGAGTTTCCTAATGGACAGGAAGCAGCAGGTGAAACTGAGTACAACTAGATCGGAAATCGGGACAATCAGTACAGGAGCTCCTCAGGGCTGCGTGATCTCTCCACTTCTCTTCTCACTGTACACCAACGATTGTGTCTCAAAAGACTCTTCGGTTAAAATAGTTAAGTTTGAAGATGACACCAGTGATTGGACTCATTCGAGACAATGATGAGTCCATATACAGAAAAGAGATTGAACAACTAGTCCTGTGGTGTAGCCGGAATAATCTTGAATTGAATGCAGGCAAAACCGTAGAAATTATAGTGGACTTTAGGAGGCTTCGATCTCTACATCCACTGCTTATAATATTAAATAATCCAGTATTAATAGTGGAGTCCTTCAAGTTTCTAGATACTGTCGTATCCCAAGACTTAAAATGGTCATCTAACATTAGGAACATCATTAAGGAAGTGCAACAGAAACTGTTTTTTCTGCGTCAACTAAGGAATCTTAAAGTTGCCTAAAGAGCTGCCGATTCAATTTTACAGAGGGATTATAGCGTCTATCATCTGCACCTCTATAATTGTCTGGTTTGGTTCTGCATCTAAACAAGACATAAACAGACTCCAACGAGTAATCAGAACTGCAGAAAAAAATGTTGCTGTTAATCTACCTTCTATTGAAGATCTATATATTACACGAGCCAAAAAGAGAGCAGAGAAAATATACAAAGACTCCACACATCCCGGTAATAATCTGCTCCAATTTCTACCGTCAAAACGACATTTCAGGGCACTACATACCAGAACAACCAGATACAAGGACAGTTTCTTTCCAAATGCTATCAACTTGCTGAATAACTAAATTATGTGTTTTTATTGCATTTAATCATTAGGGGGAGCATATGTACCAAAGACAAATTCCTGGTGTGTTATAGCACACTTGGCCAATAAAGGATTCTAATTCTAATTCTACCCGAATCTAGGGTTCAGTGCTCATCTCTGTTTCAAAGCCGAAGAGCCAGCACTGTCTCCTTCTGCAGATGTTTCCGTGGTCATGTGGCAGGCATGACTAGACGGAACACTGTTTACCTTTCCACCAAAGTCGTCCCTATTTATCTACTTGCAATTTCTTGCTTTCGAACTGCTAGGTTGGCAGGAGCTGGGACAACACATATTTGGCAGGAGATTCCCGCACACAGTTGTTTTGGGGATATCAGAGAGGAGACAAAAAAAAAAGGGTTGTGGCACTTTTAAAAGCCTTGTTCAGTCGCACAGTCGATTCCAACCCTTTGCGACCCTATGGACCATTGTTCTCCAGGCACCTCTGTCCTCCACCATCCTCCTCAACCCACCAAGCTCTGTGCCCATTGTGTCTACAATACCATCTAGCCATCTCATCTTTGGCTGCCCCCTTCTTCTTTTGCCCTCTACCTTTCCTAACTCCTGTATTTTAATGTGCACTTTCGTGGATCACGTCCACTTCGCCAGACAGAAGAGTGAGACTTCGTGGCATGCATCATGCTTGCATAGACCAGTGATAGCGAACCTACGGCACGCGTCAGAGATGACACACAGAGTCCTCTCTGTGAGCACACATGTCATTCCCCCAGCACAGAGTTCGCCCTGCCCCACTGCCCAGCAACCCAATAGGAGCACTTTTTCTCTCATCAAGCACAAGGTTTGCCACCCCTCTGCCTAGCAGCTCAATGGGAGCGCTTCCTCCCTCCCCCCAGCACAGAGTTGCCCCTCCATGTTTCCGATAAATAAGTGGGTTTTGGGTTGCACTTTGGGCACTCGGTCTCTAAAAGGTTCACCATCACGGGCACAGACCAACACAGCTGCCACTTGAAAGATTTTTCAACAATGTAGGGCACTTGCTATGGGGAGTTGCTGCAGAAAGGGCATTGTTCCCTTATTGATAAATTAGCCAGTTACGCTCAGTCCGGATGTCCTCAGACGCCAATTATTTTAGTTTGGTTTATTATGTATTTGTTTGGGGTGAGTTTTGATTTGCTGTGGGTATTGTTGTTATTTGTTTTCTGTTTGTACACCCCCCAGAGTGGGATAACACCCAGGTGGGCGGTTTAGAAATCAATCAATCAATCAATCAATCAATCAATCAATTAATCAATCAGATAGATAGATAGATAGATAGATAGATAGATAGATAGATAAGAAAGGGAGCTCCCCCCTCCCAAATAAGAAAGGGAGTCCCGCCCCCTCTCTTGCCCCGGGGAAACCCCCGGAATCTGGGCGGCTGCGCGGATTTTGCGCCCTCGAGCTTTGCAGCAAGTTTATGGGGAAGTTCCCAAAACAAATTCTCTGCCCCTTTTCCCTTGCTTCCTTTGACCCATAAGCTGGAGCTGCCACGCCACACACCCCAACCCCTGCCCCCCCCCAATCCAACAACCCCTCCTCATCATCATATCGAACGCAACACCGGCTCAAAGCCCCCTCCCGATTACCTTCACGTCGAGAATCCCTGCGCGCCCTCGCTGGGTTTGGTGGTGTTTGGGTTTGCTTCCTTGTAATAATAATAATAATAATAATAATAATAATAATAATAATAATAATAATAATAATAATAATAATAATAATAATAATAATAATAATAATAATAATAATAATAATAATAATAATAATTATTATTATTATTATTATTATTATTATTATTATTATCCTCTCCCCCCAGCCGCCATGCGGCGAGACCTTCACCAGCCACCCCGAGTAGTTCCGTATGGCTGCCCTGCCCGAAGTCTGCGAGGGAGGGGCCAGAGGAAGGGAAATGGTGGTGGTGTGATACGAAAGAGAAATCAAATAGTAACTGAGAGGAAAAACTCAGTGTGACGGAGTTCAGTGACCCGGGACGCCGCTTTCCCAAGTTTACTTGGCTAACACGTTACCGACCAGGCATCTGTCAATAATAATAATAATAATAATAATAATAATAATAATAATAATAATAATAATAATAATAATAATAATAATAATAATAATAATAATAATAATAAGAAGAAGAAGAAGAAGAAGAAGAAGAAGAAGAAGAAGAAGAAGAAGAAATTGAGATGCTGTGGTTTTCAGAAACCTAACAAATCATTCCCGAATAGATGTTTCTCTTCTGACCAGGGCCATAGCCAGGCTTTTAGATGTGGGTGGGCAAATATTTTTTCAGAATGGGCAACAAATGTCATCTATATATATCTATATGTCGTAGATATAAGCAGCTGGGAGTTTGGGGGTGGGTACCCCCTGGCCACCCCCTGGCTACGGCTCTGCTTCTGACAGAAAATTGGGATTTAGCAATACTGTGGTGAAACTGCAGTGGCTCAGTGGTTAAGACGCTGAGCTTGAGGGACCGGCAGGTCAGCAGTGCTAGGCGATGGAGCGAGCTCCCATCGTTGCCCCAGCTCCTGCCAACATAGCAGTTCGAATAATCAAAAAAATTGCAAGCAAATAAATAAATAGGCACCGCTTCGGCAGGGAAGGTAATAGTGTTTCATGTGCTCTGGCGTCATTCGGCATTGAAGGAGTAACCGAGTGAGGCCATTGACGCAAAAGGATATATGTTAATCTTCCTGATGAAGAATTTTCTCGAAAACCATTTATCGGAATGGGGTTGAAGTGCGAGAAATTCAATTTTGAAGCATGATTATTCACTTGTTGGACTGTTCTATGAAGTGCGAGAAATTCATTCTTTATACATGATACTATTACGTGTTGGATTGCTCCATAATTGACTATAAGAGACTTTCATTTTGAACTCCCATTGAGGAAATTATTCGATTACAGTTTCACTGAATACAAGGAATTTATTTTGAAGTTATACTGAATATAAGTACTTTTATTTTTGAATAAATATTATTGCTTGAGCTTCAACGGTGCAATTTTTTTCTGTGTAAACGGAGATAAGCACAGCCCCCTAGAGTCAGATACCACTGGCTTTCGGGCAAGGGAGACCTTTACTTAATGCTGTTGTGTTCAGCACCTCTCTCTTTCACTCAGGGCCGTAGCCAAGTGGCGCACGCACCATTGTTGCCCATCCTGAAAAAATATTCGCCCACCCACATCTAGAATCCTGGCTAAGGCCCTGCTTTCACTGAACTTGCATTTAAATCCTGCCCTGCTGATTCTTGTCTCAACACATGAAATACTTCCGCTTTTTTAAAACAAAATCATCAGCTCCATGTCACTTTTGAAGTAATCTGGTGTTAGTGGATCCACCTTCCTTTTCCTACTGAAATTAATATTTCCTTCCACTAGCATTCCAGGATGTTTAAATGCACTTCTTCAGACACCTAATATTTTGTTTAAGTAATGCCACAGTATTTCTTTCCTCGTACAGTACTGCTAAATCCAATGTGATTAAATAAACCCAATCCATTTAAAAAGTAATCAAATCCTAATGCCATTCAGGGAATTGACACAGAAATAAAATCAAAAGTTGCTAATCATAAGAACATAAGAACATAAGAACATAAGAACATAAGAACATAAGAACATAAGAACAGCCTTGCTGGAACAGGCCACAGCCCATCCAGTCCAGCATTCTGTCTCACACAGTGGCTCACCATTTCCTTCAGGGTATTCCCAAGCAGATGCCTGCTTAGGATTCCCTGGAAATGATATTGAGAGATATCCTGCCTATCTCTCCAACACGGAGGTTGTCCTTAAGTATCCATAATTATAGCCATTGATACTCTTGTCCTCCATGAACTTGTCTAATCCTTTCTTAAAGCTGTCAAGACTAACAGCTGTCACCACTTCTCCTGGCAGGGAGTTCCATAGACCAGCAATCCTCTGGGTGAAAAAGTACTTTCTCTTATTTGTTTGAGAACTAGTACCCAAAAGTTTCATGGAGTGTCCCCTAGTTCTAGTGTTATGTGATAGGGAAAATAGTTTTTCCTTATCTACTTTGTCCACACCGTGCATGATTTTATAAACTTCAATCAGGTCACTTCTTAGACGTCGTCGTTCAAGAGTGAAGAGGCCCAACCGTTGCAGCCTCAGATGGTAAGGAAGGTGTTCCAGTCCCCTAATCATTCTGGTTGCCCTCCTCTGCACTTTTTCCAGCTCCATAATATCCTTCTGGAGGTATGGCGACCAGAACTGTACACAGTATTCCAGATGGGGCCTCGCCATAGATTTATAAAGAGGCAAAATGACACTTGCTGACTTATTTTCTATACCCTTCCTAATGATCCCTAGCATTGAGTTTGCTTTTTTCACTGCTGAGGCACACTGGGTTGACACCTTCATTGAGTTGTCCACCAGGACACCAAGGTCCCTTTCCTGGTTTGTCGCAGAGAGTTCAGACCCTATCAGTTTATAAATGTAATTGGGGTTCTTTGCCCCAACATGCATCACTCTGCACTTACTAATGTTGAAACTCATTTGCCACTGTTTTGCCCACTCCCCCAGTGTCGAGAGATCCCTCTGGAGCTCCTCACAATCTCTCACAGTTTTCACTACCCTGTATAATTTAGTGTCGTCAGCAAATTTGGCTACCTTGCTTTTTACTCCTACCTCTAGATCATTTATGAAGAGGTTGAAAAGCAGGGGTCCCAGTACTGAACCTTGGGGGACCCCACTCTTTACTTCCCTCCACTTGGAGAAGTGTCCATTTAGTGCTACCCTCTGTTTCCTGTCCCTTAGCCAGTTGCTGATCCAGGACAAGACCTGTCCCTTTATTCCATGACTGGTAAGTTTATTCAAGAGCCTTTGTTGTGGGACCTTGTCAAAAGCCTTCTGTAAGTCCAGATAAACAATGTCAACTGGATCCCCCTTATCCACATGCTTGTTGACACTCTCAAAAAATTCCAAAAGATTAGTGAGGCATGATTTGCCCTTGCAAAAGCCATGTTGGGTCTCCTTTAGCAGTGCCTTCTCTTCTATGTGCCTATTAATTCTATTTTTTAGGATGGTTTCCATCACTTTACCTGGGACACATGTCAAACTGACAGGTCGGTAATTTCCTGGATCACCCCTGGATCCTTTTTTGAAAATTGGTGGTACATTCGCTACCTTCCAGTCATCAGGCACAAAGCCTGATTTGAGGGAAAGATTATATATTTTGGCTAGGAGATCAGCAATTTCATTTTTAAGTTCCCTGAGAACTCGTGGATGGATGCCATCTGGTCCTGGTGATTTGTTAGTGTTTAGTTTAACAAGACATGCAAGGACCTCCTCCCTGGTTATTTCTATCTGGCTTAATTCTTCGGTTTCCCTCCCTACGAAGATAGGCTCTGTTTTGGGCATGTGGTCTCTGTCTTCTTCAGTGAATACTGAAGCAAAGAATTCATTGAGTCTCTCTGCAATCTCTGTTTCCTCTTTAATAACCCCTTGCCTTCCATTGTCATCTAATGGTCCAATGGCCTTCCTAGTTGGGTTCTTACTTCTAATGTACTTAAAGAAGTCTTTGTTATTTCTCTGAGTATTTTTAGCCATACGCTCCTCAAAGTCTTGCGTTGCTTTCCTGATTGTTGCCTTGCATTTGTTCTGCCATAATTTATGTTTCTGCCTGCTGTCCTCATTCGGACAAGCCTTCCATCTTCTAAATGAGCTTCTCTTGCTCTTGATCACTTCCCGAACAGCTCCTGTAAGCCACATTGGAGTCCTCTTGGACCTGGCAGTGCCCTTTTTCCTTTTGGGTATGCATTCCAATTGGGCCTCTGTTATTGTTTTTGTAAACAGCCTCCATGCCTCTTGGAGTGTTTGGACTCTCTCAATTTTCCCTTTCAGCTTCTTTTTTACTAGTTTCCTCAACTTTGGGAAATTTCCTTTTTGAAAATTTAAGGTCTCTGTGTTAGATTTTATCAGAATCAAAATTCAAAAATTAGAATGCAGATGCAAACATTTCTTGAGCACTAAAACTCACAAGCTGATGTTCTAATCTGAATGCTACTTTTGGAATCAAAATAAATTCAAAAACATATCGAGTGAGTTAATTTAATCCAACACTAGTCTATTGCAACCAAGAGTAAATATGCATGTTACACAGAATATTGGAGTGAGTACAGTATTGTATTTCTGGGTTTTGTCCCTTCAGACTGGTTAGAGAGTGTATTTTGAACATTTCTTCTGATGAAAACAGGACAGCTAACTTTATTCTTACTGTATAGTTTACCATGTCTTGAGAATGGTTTTAGGAGATAGAGTATTCAGAAAATATACATCTTTCCTGAAATCTAAAATCATAGTTCTACACATTATGGACAAAAAAGATAGAGTTCATCTGAGCACATTTCAAGTAGACTCTCTCTCTCTCTCTCTCTCTCTCACACACACACACACACACACACACACACACACACACACACACACACACACACACACAAATATTCGCAATCCCTCATCTAGAGTTCTGGCTATGGCCCTGATTCCCTGCTACTTTTGGGGCTTGCTTAATTTTATGTTATCTCTGTGTTGTGTATGTAGCTGAATGTAATGCTTTTAACAGTTGTAATTATTGTTGGGATGGGTGACCCTCCATTTTGTCTTCTTCTTAGAACTAAGCTCTCGCGGGTCTTGGGCTCCCGCCTATTCTACACGAGATGCACGAAGGCACCATAGTATCGGGTCACTCCATGATCACCCCACTGTTCTCCCAACCAATCGAGTTGTTTCCCGCCTGAATGTATCTTTCCCAATATTGTATATAAAGGTGCTGCTGCGCCATTGCTCTCCATGTTCAGTTCCTGAAATAAAGTTGTGTTTGGCGCCGTTATGCTGGCTGCTGCATATTAACTCATGAACTTCAAATTGGTGACAAAGTCGGGATGGCATCCCACAAGAATAGTTTGAGTCCTTTTGATGTGGCCACCCCGGAGAAATGGAACAACAGTTTTGGCACACAATGGCGGCTGAAAGTATTGTTGAAGAAGATCAGAGGTGATCTTGCTTCCTGTCTCAGTGTGGCCTGGCCACCCTCAAACTAGCAATCCACCTGGTGCTACTGAGGGACATAGACAAGGTTCCCCTCACAGACATCCTTGAGGCTTTGCACAGCTATTTCCAGCCCAAAGTGCCGGAAGAAGTGTCCATCTTCCTGGCTCAGGTGGCGTTTCACAGGCGTGACCAGCACCCCGGGGAGTCTGTGGCTGACTACGCTGCCGTGCTGAGGTTGGCTGCTGCCCCGTGCAGGTGGCCCAACTTAGAGGAGGCCCTCTGCGATTGCCTGCTGGCTGGCCTGAGGGACGAGGAAGCACAACGCCGGCTCATGACCAGAGAGACTCTTACCTTTAAATCAGTCTTGAGAGAGGCATTGGCATCTGAGGCAGCACAGTCTGGCATCAAATCATTCAGGCAGTGGCCTGCCACCTCCGGGGGTCCGGAGTCCGCCGTGCATGCCCATTGCTGCTTGTCGTCGTCCAGCTCCTCATCATCGTCTGCATTGCCGGTGTCCACGTCCACCTCGGGGTCCAGCGACAAAGAGGGTGAGGTCCGGAAGGTCCACAAGAAGACAAACGACAGGCACGTCGTCGAGAAGGCCCGGAGGAGGTGTGATGGCTGCGGAGGAAGACACGACTGTTGAAAGTGTCCCTTCAAGAACGCCGACTGCCACCATTGCGGAAAAAGAGGCCATATCGCCAAGGTGTGTCGGCAGCGACAGAAGCAAGTTCCAGTGCAGGACGAGCGACAGAGGCGAAAGGGAGTGTCCATGTCAAAGATTTCTTTGACGGAGCCGCTCGTCAGCCGCGTCTCCAATGTCTCCAACTGGTTCTTCACTGAAGTCCAGCTGCAGGGCATCCCAGTCAAGATGGAAGTGGATTCGGGTACGCCCTACTCTATTTTGCCCCAGAAAGAGTTCCTGAGGATTCCCACCGCCTCGCGCCCAAAATTGCAGACGCTGAAGACATCCGTTCGAGGCATTCAGGGTTGCCAAATTCCAGTCCTGGGGGTTCAGCCCATGAGGTGCACTGGTCCTGGTCCAGAAGAGACCGCGCACCTGGGCTGCTTCCTCCAGGAACCTTCGGGCTTCGGCCTTGGGTGAGCGAGGCGCATGTGGGAGCATTGCCGAAGGCCATGCGCAGAAAGGAAGTACAGATCATGAGCCTAAAGAACATACCTATCAACCTTCCCGGATTGGCTGGGATTTCACGGTTTTTGGCACCGATTTGCACCATTTCCCGCCCCGTGCTGCCAAAACCCCAGAATTTGGCAGCGGGGGAAAGGAGGTACTGTGCAGCCATTCTGTGCAGGTTGCCTTCTACGCAAGCAGCGTAGCCTTCTACGCATGCATAGAAGTGTTTTATGCTTGCGTAGCCCCATTCTACACATGCGTAGAAGGCGACCTGCACAGAACCGTTTGTGCAGGTCCCGTATTTTCCGGAGCCGCAGTTGACAGGTATGCTAAAGAAGCATGACCCCTGGCAAGTTCCCCCTAGCCACACCCATGTTGCTCTGGGTCGAGGCAGAGGCGGAGCCCTCTGGCCGTGGCAGAGCATGTGCAGGTGGCACCATGTGCCACGCATAAAAAAGTAAAAAATATATAAAAATACTTTTCTATAAATAAATTAACATAGCGCCGTTGGGCCCCTGCCAGCTCCGGGCCCGGGATGGCAGTCCCCCTTGTCCCCTCCCCCCGACGGCAGCCTTGCTCTTTGAGTCTGTTCATCTGTCTCTATTTGTCTATATATTATGTTGACTGAACAGCACAGATTGTTTAATTTAACTTCATGCAGTGTTTCCTGGTTTAAAAAGCTAATTTCGAAATACAGGTACTTCAGAGGACGTCTTTCATCAGAGTAAAAAATCTTGGGAATGACTCAATGAAATGCCATTAGCAATCCCACGTTTGCTATTGGTTTTGCAGTCAGCAGAACAAGATTCATGAAATGTTATCTTTGGCCGAAATTTTGAGTTTTCCTTTGGAATTCAGCATTGAGAGAATGGGCTGTCAGAACTAATAAGCTTTCCATTGCTTAACATGCGTATGCATGTGGTAATAATTAGCAATACACAGTCTAACTGAGGGGCACAGCAGAGATTCTGGCAGCAAACATAATGAGAAAGTACAGTTTTGCAATTTCTAGTGTCAAAATGATTCCAGTTAAAATCAAATGCATTTGCAAAAATGCATTTACAAAAATTGGATCCACCAAAGAGTGCACTAAACGCTATGGAGCAGTATAGAAGTGTGATTATTTTTTTATTATTTTTACTTTGCTTTGCTACAGAAATTGCTTTTTTTGCATTCTTCCCCAATAATATCTCTGGTTTCAATCCATAGTTCTTTTGGTTCCCAGTCAATTTAGCTTAGTATTGCAAATCTGTTCCTTATATGTACTTTACATTCATCTAAGAATGTTATTTAAGTTATATTTTGGCACTACAATTCTATTTGTGTTATTTCTCTGCTTTACTCTTGTTGGATATTCATGATAAGTAATACAATCCACTCTGATCTTAACAGAGAGAATACAGTTTTTCCATCTCCTGTTTTCAATTTTATAGTCTATTTTGTGTCTATATTGACCATCTGGTGATGCCTACATGTACAGCCATCCATTCAGTTGCTTGAAGCATGCATTTGCAAAAAATAGATTGTTGGATTCACAGAATTCCCTAAGATGATCTCCTGCTTTGTTTCTGTTAAATTTTCCAACAACATTTGATTCTGCTTTGTTCCCTTATTTTGCATTCCAGTCATCTATGTTTTATAAGCCCATCTTGTTTGGGTGTGTGATCAATTTCATCTTGGCTGCTTGCATAAAAGCATTCCATCTTCTCTTTTTCAGCATCTATGGTTGGCGCATAGACTTGAATGATGGTTATGTTGACTTCCCAGGGAGTCTGATTGATATTACAGTATTACAGCTCTTACATTATAGCCCGTAACTGCCAGTGTAACATCACACTGTACTTCAGTGTTAGATTTACTGTACTCCATTTTTCTCAGTCTGTCATTTCCAGGGTAGAACACTTTATAGTTGTCTGATACAAAGCATTCTTTACTTGCTTTACAGTTTTCAGTTTACCTTGATTCTTGTGTTTCAACTTCCAATTGTACATGTTGTGCAAAATTGAACTTTTCTTTTCTTTTTATTTTTTTGCCTGTCAGTCATTAGACTTCCTTTCACCTTCAATCTAGTTAAGTCTAAGATAGCAAACATTTAAAAAGTAGAAGGATTCTCTACAAAGGCCACAATACAGATATCTTGAAGGGAAATGCCTGCTGATCTGTATTAGTCAGTTTTCGTTTTCTTTACTTTTTTAACCCATTCGGGTTGTTTTGCCTTGAAAGAACAGTGCTTCAAAAGAAATACCAGTGGCTTTTTTGAGAGGTGAGATATCAGAAAAAGCTTTTTATCCAGAGAAATAATTGTTAATGAATTGGTGTCTCCTAGAGGAGAGACAAAATATTTCTGAATGTGCCTTATCTTATCGGAAAGCACAGAACAATACACAAAGAACAATTATTTCACGTGAACATTCCAACATGATCTCAAAGAGCATAGCAATACCGAATTAGATTCAGCCTTGTTCAGCTTATCTGAAAGTCCCAAAATGCCAATCCTGTCATTACTCTACAGTTCACCACAGGGTGTCCAGGGAGCATTAGTCAGTTAATTAATCCAAAGCTAATTAAACCCTTTATTATAGTTCTTGGCTTGCCCTTAGATGAAGATGCTTTCTAGAAATATATTACTGTTGTTGCTATCACTGCTATGTAATTATTATTCTTACAAAAACTAATTTCATTACTTTAAAAAAAGTATCTTAGAAGAAAAGGGAAATTATGCCTTGGTCCACATGAAAACATTAGTAAATATTCTAGTAGAGAAAACATCAGCAGTGCTAAAAAGCAGAAAAAGTTCAGGGATGTAATATGAAACATCAAGTCAACAATCAATCCCATTCCCACAGGACATGTTCAGTCTTAATGTTCAATCTGGATAGCTTTAAAAATCAATTTAAAACTTTTTTTATTCAAGGAGGCCTTCCAGGGCATGGTCCCTTTAGCAATAAATTAGCCAGCTAGTTGATCCTCTGTGCCCTCAGACACCAGCTATTTTATTTTATTTCAATTATTTGTTTTACTCTAACAGCACAAACTCACACATTAAAAACCATCACACATTTTAAACACGCGCACGCACGCGCACGCATGCATGCACGTGTGTGCACACATACACACACTCTCTCACAGGCATGCACGCATGCACACACACACACACACACACTTGTTGTTCCGACCCTTCGCGACCCCATGGACCACCGCACACCAGGCACCTCTATCCTCCACCATCCTACTCTGCCTGCCCAGCTTTGTGCCCATTGCAATGGTTTTCAATGTGTAAGTTTGTGCTGTTAGCCACCCAGAGTAGGAAAATCTCCTAGATGGGTGGGGTATACATACATACATACATACATACATACATACATACATACATACATACATACATACATACATACATACATACATACATACATACATACATACATTTCTTTGTGTGTTATGCTGAAGCATTTTCCCTGCTGTTTGGTGCACTGATGGAGTGCATTGTTCTGTTCTTTTTTCTGGCATCTGTAACCCCTATGGACCATTTGGTTCAGCCCAAAAGGTGAGGAAATTCGAGGACCTGGCTGTGATTCAGGATTTTGAGCTATTGGTAGAGAGGCAGGGGCCTGCCCTTACTACTTTCATTTACGGTTTTGGAACCTAAATATATTGAGCCAATTCCTCTGTATTGTAGATGCCCTACTTTGGTTGGACATAAATATAAATACAGTAAAACCCCTACTTACGAAAAAAAGTCAATTCTGTAGGCTTTTGCTTAAATTGTTTTTTATGTAACTTGAAGCAAACCCATAGGAAAAATGAAATTTTTATGTAAATCGAAGCAAACCCATAGGGAAAAGAATCTTTATGTAACTCGAAGCAAACCCGTAGGAAATCGTGTAAATCGGGACATGGTTTCAGCATAAAATCATTATGTAAGTCAAATTTTATGTAACTCAAGGCATATGTAAGTTGGGGTTTTACTGTATGTCTTGAACTTTGTTCTAATTTAGTTTCAAAGAAACATTTAAATTCCTCTTTAATCCTTCAAGCAAATTCCACTGTAGTACTTGAGAAAAGAACTGGGGGTATACAAGTTGTATGATCCAGCTTTATTATATCGCTATTATTGTGTTTGTTATAAAAATTAATAAATATACAGTATTATGAGGTTTGTTTGTGTTATATTCATTTGAGATGGAGAGAGGGAGAGTTACATGTCCACACATGTTAGGTAATTGCTGAAGTGGACCACTTTTCCCCAACATGTAGTTTCCCCCCCTACTATTTTGGTGTGTGTTGGGGGTTCTAGTTTGGTTCATTCCTAGCATGTGCAATTGCTGGAAACAGACCAAACTCTCGCCTTACTGCTCCTTCCAGTGTCAATTTCCAGTATAATGAGTCACTCCAAATACTGGGAACTTGAACATTCCTGATTGTAAAGTGGCAGAGGAAATGAAATTAATCTTTATCGCCTCTGATATGTCATCACTTACACTCTGTAATCACCCCATCCCCATACGCCCACACAATAGTATGCTTCTGAAGCCTACAGCCTTTTTGGCTGTGGGCCTAGGAGAAAGAATTCTTAACTTCAGCCAGCCTTCTGATGGAAGACCACTATGTTCCTGTGTCATCTTTGTACATAAATTACATTTAAAAGCACATTTAATTTTTTTAAATTTTTTTTACTAGTTATCTTTACCTATAAGAATGGGGCAGGTCTGTGCGTGTGTGGAATGCATGTCCACACCTATCCATCCCATCCCATAATGCACCGTTCACACTTACCTTACTTTCCGGGCATCATCGCCGCAAGGGTCCAGGAGCCGAGAGTGGGGCCAACGACCTACGAGCATGGAAAAACAAAAAAACTACGAGTCCCAGCATCCTCCGCACCGCGGCACGCCTCATCCAATCAGGCAGGAGGGTATGAGCGCAAAGGAGACAGGACAGCCTGCATGTGAACGCTGAAGCCAACGGCCGCTTCACGCGCACGTGCGCACTACAGCTGAGGACCCAACACGGCTGGGCGAGGCACTGCCCTGCCACCCCTTCCACCCTCATCCACGTCGCCTGAAACAGCAGAGAGAGAATGGTAAGGGCGAGAGGCAGGAATCTGTCAGGGGAGGTGCCTACCCTGGCAGATTCCTGCCTCTCACTCTGCCATTTCCCCTCCGCTGTTTTGAGGGCTGTCTTTGAAACAACGGAGGGGAAATGGCAGGGCAAGAGACAGGAATCAGCCAGGGTAGGCCCTTCACCTGACGGATTCCTGCCTCTCGCCCTTGCCATTCTCTCTCCGCTATTTCGAAGACTGTCCTCAAAACAGCAGAGAGAGAATGGCAAGGGTGAGAGGCTGGAATCCGTCAGGAGAGGGGCCTACCCTGGCAAATCCCTGCCTGGCGCCCTTGCCGTGTCTTTGGCTGTCCCCTTCTTCCTTTGCCCTCAACCTTCCCAGCATCAAGGCTTACTCAAGTGAATCATCTCTTCTCAAATAAGCCATCCCCCAAAGCCACCCCACCACCAACACAAAATCAATATCTGCCCGGCAAGGCCGGGCAATAAGATACTGTAGTTTTATAATAAGAAAATCACAAATAATAAGAAAAAACATATGCAACATTTTTGTTGTTGTTGTTCTGTTGCATAGTTGCAACCCTATGGACCATTGCCCTCCTGGCACCTCTGTCCTCCACCATCCTCCTCAACCCGCCCAGCTCTGTGCTCATTGTGTCTAAAATACCATCTAGCCATCTCACTTTTGGCTGCCCCTTTCTTCTTTTGTCCCCTCTCCTCATTTGATGTCCAAAGTACTTTAGCTTCATCTTTACTATTTGACCTTCTAAGGAGCAGTCAGGGTTGATTTCTTCTCAGATCGACCTTTTTGTTCTCCTTGCTGTTCAGGGGACTCTCAAAACTCTCCTCCATCACCACATTTCAAAGGCATCTATTCTTCTGCGTTCAGCCTTCCTAATTGTCCAGCTCTCACAACCATACATTACCACTGGGAAAACCATTGCTTTGACTATGCAAATTTTAGTTTGCAAGGTGATGTCTCTACTTTTCACTATGTTCCCCAGGTTTCTCATAGCTTGTCTCCCAAGAATCTGTCTTCTTTTTATTTCATGGCTGCAATCACCATCTTAAGAAAATAAAGTCTGTCACTGCTTCTACTTCTTCCCCATCTATTTTCCAGAGAGTGATAGGGGTTGTTGCTATTATCTTGGTTTTCTTGATTTTGAGTCTCAAGGCAGCTTTTGCAATCTATTCTTTCAACCTAAGCAGGAGCTTCTTTAGGCCTTCCTCACTTTCTGCCATTAGGGTAGTATCATCTGTGTATCTCAAGTTGTTGATGTTTCTCCCAGCAATTTTGATCCCAAATTGAGATTCATCCATTCCTGCATTGAGCATTATGTGAATAGATAGAGTGGCAAAATGCAGCCTTGTCTTACTCCTTTTCCTGTTCCAAACCACTCCGTCATTCCGTATTCTGTCCTAACTGTTGCTTCTTGACTCTTGTACAGATTTCTCATGAGGCAAATAAGGTGTTCTGGTATTCCCATCTCTTTAATTACTTGCCACATTTTGTTGTGGTCCACGCAGTCAAAGGCCTTTGTGTGTCAATGAAGCAGAAGTAGACTTGTTTCTGATATTCCTTTGTTTTCTCCATGATCCAACGTATGTTGGCAATATGGTCTCTAGTTCCCCTGCCTCTTCAGAAATCAGCCTGTACTTCTAGTTGTTCTCTCTCCACGTGCTGCTGAAGTCTATCCTGTATTATCTTGAGCATCACCTTGCTAGCATGTGGGATGAGCACAATTGTTCAATAATTTGAACATTCTTTGGCATTGCCCTTTTTGGGGATTGGAATGTATACTGATCTCTTCCAATCCTGTGGCCATTATGCTTTCCAATTCTGCTAACATATAGAATGCAATAATTTGATTCCATCATCTTTTAGGCAGTGGTGGGCTCAATTATTTTTTACTACCACACTGTGGGTGTGGCATGGTGGGTGTAGCCAGGGGGAAAGCCCTGCATTGCACCTGAATTAGGACTACTTTATTTCAAAACTTGGATGGGCGGGGCCAGCCAGAATTTCTGCTACCGGTTCTGGCGAACTGGTGCGAACCTGCTGATGCCCACCACTGCCTAGAGGTCTCGGAAATCAGGCAACCTGGAATGTCCACCCAATCTTCTTCTTCTTCTGTGCTCATTATTCTGGAATAAGCCAAATGGGAAGATAATGATCAGGGTAGATTAGGACTCACAACAAACTTGGAGCCTGATCCTTTTAATCAGCATAGCCAAAATCCACAGGAAAAGAGAAGCAGTTGTATTATTTATTTATTCATTCATCCATTCATTTATTTGTTGCATTTCTATACTGCCCAGTTGGGTGGTGTCTCAATCTGGGCAGTGTACGAACAGATAACAAATAACAACAGAACACACCACAAATCAAAACAAATAACCAACAAATATGTCACAAACTAAAATAAATAAAATAAATTAAAGTAACTGGCATCTGAGGGCATATTCGAGCCATCCTCTGGGGTGACACCTGGAACTGCGCAAACTGTGATGAATGGGTGATATGGGGAGTTGTTCTGAGGGAGAGATGCTCCTGCAGATAGCAAGGTCCCAAACTGTATAGAGCCTTATATGATAACATTAACACCTTGTATCTGACACAGTAGGCAACAGGCAGTGGTGGGCTCAAAAACTTTTACTATCACACTGTGTGCATGGTATGATGGGCATAGCCAGGGGGAAAGCCCTGTGTTGCACCCGAATTAGGATTACTTTATTTCAAAACATGGATGGGCGCCACCAGCCAGAATTTCTGCTACCATACGGTTGCCATATGTCCCAGTTTTCCAGGATTTTCCCAGATGCAAGCTGTCCCGGCCAGTTCAATAAAAAAAACAACATGTAAAAGTCCTGGGTTTTTTAATTTGAACAAAGGAAGCAAGATCACCCCTCACCAAGGAATTTTTGCAAAGAGTTAATTCACTGCCGCCCTGCATTTTTTTCAATTATCCTGCTTGAAAGCGGGGAAGGCAAAACAGCACTTTCTTCCAATGGGAGACACTTGCAAGCGAGATAATTAAAAGAAAGACACAGAGGCAGTGAAATAACTCTTTGCAAAAATCCCTTGGCTCACCTTGAAGTTTGGGGGACAAGGAATCGTCCTCACCTCTTTTCCTCGAAAGCCGGGAGGGAGCAAGAAATACCCATATCTAAGAAACCAAACCTCCACCATACACTGTGATGGAGGATTCTTTCTTCATGTGACCGCAAAGGGTTAATTGTAGAGCGCCAGTGATAGAATTGTGATGTCCTGTAGGTATTGTGTAAGATGCATGAAGCTGTATCTTTAAGAGATCCTTCTGTATCTTTAAGAGATCTTTAAGAAATCCTTCAGCACAGCACCCAGCTGTAACCACTGAGTGGGTGGCTGAGCAAATTGTCAAGTATAAATCTCTCAGAAGCCACTTTGCTGTTATGCCATACTGGCTTCTATGCCAAAACTCTTGCTAGCCGAACTGCTTGCTAGCCATACTGCCTTCTTGCAAAAACTGCTTCTGCCAGGATGCTTCAGCTCCTGGGGTTATGCTACTGGCTTTGCTGAAATCTCTGGAGGAGAGAGAGAGAGTCTGAAACTCTCCAGAGGGTTGGAATCCAATTGAATGGACAAAGTGAAACCAGTTTCCAGAAGCAACGCCTAGCAGAGTCACTGAGCCTGGAGGCTCTGATATTTTCCTCAAGCCAGGACAGCAAGGCTTTGCATAGCCTACAGCCAGCCCGGGAAAAGGTTGGGGTTTGCTGTAAGTACTTTGACTGGGACTCTGACCTTGAAAGTGCTGCTTGCAAAGACTTACAAACTGTTTACCTGACTTTACTTTCATAGAGATGTTGTGTTCTAATGGTTTTACCTTCCACATGGATTACAATGTATCTGAGCCAATGTAACCTTGACGATAGCAACAATGTAACCTGCAGCTGTATCATATAAACCCTGTAAGAGGACGCGAGCTAATGACCACCAGCTGGCAGCAGCGAGCGTCCAAGCTCTCTTGGTCCGAACTCATCAAAGGCAACAGCGCGGGAAGCTTTCCCGCCACCAACTACACCTGGACAAGAAGGGCGTGACTCGCGATGACGTCACGCAGGCAGTAGCCAATGGGCTACCATGGCACCACGTTCAAATGTATTACTACTGTATATAAAGAGCTATCGATCCGCCATTACCCCATGTTCCCTCTGTCCACGATGCAATAAACCTGAGTTAACCCAGCCCGAGGCTGTGTCCTGTGTCTTGGTTTTCATACACCAAATTGGCGACGAAGGTGGGATATGGATCCCCAAGGAGCAGCCAGGGCACAGAGCGGGTTCAACATCACCAACCCGCAAGACTGGGAGCTGTTGGAGATGGACTTCCAGGCGGCGCTGGTAGAACTCAAAGTCAAGGAAGACGATGAGGAGCGGAAGAGGGCCATCCTCACCAGAATGCTCGGGGTGGAAACCAAGCGGACGCTGGTGGGCATCATCGCTCCGAAGAAGGTGAGCGAATTTAAGGCGGACGACATCATGAAGCTGCTACGGGAGCGCTTCCGACCCTCGAGGGCGATGTTTCCCGCTCGGAGCGCGTTTTGGAGGCGAGTCCAAGCGCCGGACGAGTCGGTTGAGGCATTCGTGGCCGCCATGAGGGTAGCCGCCGTCCCCTGCAAATGGGGCGACATCCTAGACATGGCCCTCAGGGACGGCGTGCTGTGTGGCCTGAAAGACAAGGAGGTGCAGCGCAGCTTGATGAACAAGGAGCCGCCACCCACGCTGGCAGAGGTCGTCGAGGCCGCAGAAGCCGCGGAGTCCACGAATGCTGGAGTGGATGAGATGCACCAGTGGCGTGAGTGGCGTTCCAGGGCCGGCAAAGCGGAAAATTCGGTGCACGGGAAGTCCGGACAATCGGTGCACGCAACTCGACGGGCCTCAAAATCGTCCTCGGAAGGCAGCGACGGCGAGGAGGTCCAGAAGGTCCGAAAAGGGGGGCGCCGCTGCGATGGTTGCGGAGCGGCCCACGAACGCGCGAGATGCCCATTTAGAAAGGCTGAATGTTACATCTGCGGCCGTCGGGGACACATTGCCAAGGCATGCAGAAAACGAAAGGAGGGCCGGAGGCAGTCACCAGACCGTTCGACCAGACCGGACCGTCCAGCGAGGCCCAAAGATGGCGCCCAGACCACGAGGAAGAAGGACGGCGTGGGCCGCGTCTCGGACGGCAGCGAAGACGACGCCCCAGTGTTCAGCGTGTCCGCGGGACAGTCCCATTACTTCGTTGAGGTACTGATACAAGGGGCCCCTATCAGGATGGAAATTGACTCAGGGTCCTCCTATTCCATAATTCCCCAGAAAGAGTTCTTGAAAATCGACCCCCACGTGCGGCCCAAACTTAAAACATTGAGGTCCACGCTACGAGATGTACAGGGAAACAGCATTCCGGTGTTGGGGGTCGGGAAATTTCGGGTTAATTTTAAGAGACATTCTGCGGAACTGCCCCTAGTCGTCCTCAAGGGGGGAAGTTGTAGCCTCCTAGGGACACAGTGGTTTCAGCCTTTAGGCCTGTTCATAGGGGGAGTACATTCGGTGGGGGTGGATCCAATACAAGCGGTGTGCGATGCGCATCCCGCCGTTTTTGAAAAAGGACTGGGAAAATTCAAGGGACCCCCTGTAGCCTTCGACCTAGACCCGGAGGTCCGCCCGATAAGACTCAAACCGCGCAGGGTGCCCTTCGCACTAAAGGACAAAATAGAGGCGGAACTGGACAAATTGGTGGGCCAGGGGATTCTTATTCCTGTTGATTCCGCGGAGTGGGAAACTCCAATTGTAACAGCTCTGAAGGCTAACGGGGAGGTGCGCATTTGCGCTGATTATAAGTGTACAATTAACAAGGCGATCCGCCCTAATGCATACCCGGTGCCGGTGGTCAGCCACCTTCTGGCCAGGCTGAATGGGGGAAAGTGTTTCGCTAAACTCGATTTGGCACAAGCCTATCAGCAACTCCCTGTAACTCCCGCCACGGCCGCGGCACAAACAATAGTCACACATAAAGGGGCGTTCCAGGTGTCGCGTTTACAGTTCGGCGTGAACTCGGCACCCGGCCTTTTCCAGTCGCTTGTGGAACGCCTCCTGAAGGGGCTGGAGGGGGTGTTGCCTTATTTTGATGACGTGTTGATAACAGGGGGGAGTGAGGCCGAACTGGCAAAAAGATTGGACAAAGTACTAACTGTGTTCGAGAAAGCGGGACTGAGACTGAGGAAGGACAAGTGTGTCTTTTTCGAAACCGAGGTCGAGTTTTTAGGGTTCCGAATCACACCCGAGGGTATTAAGCCATCCAAATCCAAAGTAGCAGCCATCAAGAAGGCCCCTCGCCCCACGTCCAAAACCGAGCTACAGTCATTCCTGGGGCTCCTCAATTTTTATCATACATTCCTTCCGCGGAAAGCGTCCGTGGCCGAACCGCTTCATCGGTTGCTTAAAAAGGAGGAGACATGGATGTGGGGTGACGAGCACGAGAGGGCGTTCAGAGAACTAAAGCAACTCTTGACTTCTGACGCAATCCTAACGCATTTCGACCCCAAACGGCCGGTGGTCTTAGTCTGCGATGCATCACCGGTGGGGGTGGGGGCGGTGCTTTGCCACGTGTTGGATGACGGAAGGGAGGCCCCGGTTGCGTTTTATTCAAGGTCCCTGTCCCAAGCAGAGCGAAATTACGCACAAACCGACAGGGAGGCATTAGCAATAGTAGCGGGGACCAAAAAGTTTCACGATTTTCTGTATGGCCGCCCGTTCAAAATCGTGACGGATCACAAGCCCCTGTTAGGGATTTTCACGGCAAGCAAGCCCACGCCGCAGATCCTATCCCCGAGAATGCTGCGTTGGGCTATTTTCCTCAACGCATACCAACACGAGTTGGAGTACCGGCCCGGAAAGGAGATCAGCCATGCTGATGCACTTTCGAGATCCCCTTTGCCCTTGTCGGACGACCAAAAGGCTAGAGTAGAAAGAGACCGCCAGGTGTTGCTAATTGAGGCCTTAGACGCACCCCCAATAGTACCAGCCGATATTGCTAGGGCGACAGGCAAGGACAGAACGCTGGAGAAAGTCAGCTCATGGGTACAGAAGGGGTGGCCGGCATCGTCCCCAAGCACGGAATTCGACCCATTCTTTCGGAAAAAACTAGAGCTGTCCCTAGAAAGGGGGTGCCTGTTGTGGGGCCAACGGGTGGTGGTCCCTACATCCATGCGGCCGAGGGTGCTCAAACTGCTGCACGTCAGCCACCCGGGCATCGTTCGTTCGAAAGCGCTGGCCCGCAGTTACTTTTGGTGGCCACAGCTGGACGCGGACATTGAGCACATGGTCGGCACTTGTGAGGCATGTCAGGGATCCCGTCCAGAGGAGGCCCGCCTCCCGCATAGGGAATGGGACACAGCAAGGGGGCCGTGGTCCAGAGTGCACATAGACTTCGCTGGCCCATTCCGAGGAACCATGTTTCTCCTGGTGGTGGATGCGTTCTCCAAGTGGCTGGAGGTTATCCCAGTAAAGAGCACGTCCTCCGCCACGACAATTAGCCAGCTACGGAGAGTCTTTTCCACGTTCGGTTTACCCGACACGTTAGTCTGCGATAACGCGAGTTGTTTCACCTCCTCGGAGTTCGGGGCATTCATGGAGGCAAACGCCATTCGGCATGTCACATCCGCGCCGTTTCACCCGGCCACGAATGGCCAAGTGGAACGGTTGGTGCGTACAACAAAGGACGCGCTTCGGCGCATGGGCCCGGGGGACCTAAATCACCAAGTATGTCAGTTCTTATTAGCGTATAGGGTGACCCCCTTAGCGTCAGGTTACTCGCCGGCAGAGCTCTTGATGCAGCGAAAACTGACCACGATTCTGTCCAGGCTAGACCCGACGAGAGTCGAGGATAAAGGAAAAAACATAGGGCTGGCAGTCTCGAAAGGGTTCGCCGCCGGCGACCCTGTTCACTGCAGGAACTATGCCAGCGCAGGGCCAGCCTGGGTGCCGGGGACGGTAGTAGAACAGACGGGGCCAGTGTCGTACCGGGTCGAGACTAACACCGGCCTCCTCTGGAGGAGGCACGCGGACCAGCTGAGGCACCGAGTGAGCGTACCAGCCAGTGGGGCTCAACAACAGGATTCAGCGTTAGGGTTCTCCCCCACCCGTTTAGCCCAAGGGGGAGACAACAGCGGACAACAGTCCCAAGCAAGGGGGGAAGGAAGAAGCAGTGGCCCCGACTCATATCCTTTTGATAAACCAGTTCCATCAGAGGCCGGGGAAGGGGGAGAGGAATTCGCGACCGCTGCCCCCGAATGCAATTTTGATTTTGGTTTTGCGAGCCGGGGGGGTTTTCAGGAGTGTTCCCCCACCCATCCCAGCGAGAAGAGGGGTTTTTCGTTAGCCCCCAGCGCCCCCGGTTCTTCCCTAAGAGAGAGCACACCTCCCAACAACGCCGCGGAGCCGCGGCAAGTCACTAACGAGTCTCCCTCTCCAATTACAGGGCAGGAAACCAGGGGACAAAGAGAAGGTAGCAAACCCGGGGAAAGGCAGCCCGCATCGAGACCCCAGCGTGTGCGGAATAAGCCATCTTGGCTGAGAGACTTTGTCTCCTAAGGGGGGGGAGTGTGTATTTGAGTGTGGGCTCGAGACGTTGTCTCATCTTAGGGGGGAGGGGTGTTGTGTTCTAATGGTTTTACCTTCCACATGGATTACAATGTATCTGAGCCAATGTAACCTTGACGATAGCAACAATGTAACCTGCAGCTGTATCATATAAACCCTGTAAGAGGACGCGAGCTAATGACCACCAGCTGGCAGCAGCGAGCGTCCAAGCTCTCTTGGTCCGAACTCATCAAAGGCAACAGCGCGGGAAGCTTTCCCGCCACCAACTACACCTGGACAAGAAGGGCGTGACTCGCGATGACGTCACGCAGGCAGTAGCCAATGGGCTACCATGGCACCACGTTCAAATGTATTACTACTGTATATAAAGAGCTATCGATCCGCCATTACCCCATGTTCCCTCTGTCCACGATGCAATAAACCTGAGTTAACCCAGCCCGAGGCTGTGTCCTGTGTCTTGGTTTTCATACACCAAAAGAGAGGAATCTAATGTTTTGCATTTACGTTATGAACTGACTTGCTAAAGTAAAAGCTATTTTTGTTTTCATCGTTACTCTGCATGTTATTGTCTGGGTGAGAATGAAAACACTACATGGGCACCACCGCTGCTGCCACAAGCTAACTGCTTAGCTCTACAGGATTCACACCCAGACCCCAATGCCTAACAGTCGGTATTCCTAGAGAGGAAGGGAACAGGGTGGACAGAAAGTGAAGAGTCCTCCACTGCAGAGGTCCTCCTCCAAAATAAGTCCCTTCCTGTCTCCTGCTTTTCTCCTCTCCTTCCGGAGGGAAACGGAGGCGCCATGGACTGCATTGCTGTTCTGGGCTTCTCTTTAGAACTTTCTTCCAAGGGATCCTCGTGCGGGGTTTGAGGGTGGGTCTACTTCAAAAAATAAATAAAAATAGAACCATCAAGAATAGTCTCTTCCAAGAAGAATCGCACAGGGAAAAACCTCTTGACTACAGTTTATTTTAAACTGATGAAGGCTGTCCATTCTGGATGGGGATTATGTGGGGTCTTAGAGCCACAGTATCCCTGTTAGCCCCATACGACTCATGCACAGTTTGAAGAATGCAGTGATGTCACATGGTTGTCCCGGTTTGGCGGGAGAGAATTATGGCAACCCTATACTACCAGTTCGGTGAACTGGGTGCGTGTCTTGAATGCTCGACTGGCACTGGCTTACAGGAGGCATGTACCGATCCTTTATGCTGCAATAATTTCCTTTATCCGCACACTCCCAGTGCAGCCTAAGGTCGCCTCACCGTACCGCACCACAATCAGCTTCAAAGAACTCCACCTGTCAGTTACAGGGAGTATGCCGTGGTTTAGCATATTGGTAGCATGTGGGGGCATAGAGCAAAGCACTCGGATATAGCCTGATAAACTGACATCCACTCAGTTGGTATTACTCACAAAGAGTTTTATTTTCCATTAGCATCTGAAAAAGAACAGAGACAGACAAAGACAAAGGACATAGCAATTTTTAGTTAGTAGGGTTCCCTTTGATCAGAGGGGTACATCTCGGATATGTACCATGCCCCGATGGGATATTTGAGATAAATCTGCCTTCTACCCAAGCGGACCAAATAACTGAGGGAAAGGGCTCTGCTTATATACACAAAAGGAGCAGATTTCCCTCCTACCTTTGCATTCTTGGGATGCCCCAATCTGCAGGTGTTAGTGCAGCTGGGTTTTGTGATTGACATGAGAGGAGACGTCATGTCCCTCGTGGTGTAGTCAGCTGACCTAGCTGTCACTCAGTACCCTCGTGGTACTACAGGTGCAGTAGCTGTCAATCACCTCCCTCGTGGGACTGCAGCTGTGAAGAACTCATCCCAAAGGAATGTGAATGTGTGAAAGAGCTCTAGTAGCTTCAGATAAGGTTGCCATGGATACTCAAGATCATGACAGTGTGAACCTGCTGATGCCCACCACTGCTTTTAGGGCTTTGAAAAATTCAGCCATCATCTCCACTGGCTTTGTTGTTTGCAGTGCTTTTTGTGCCTTCCTGACTTCACTCTCTAGGATGCCTGGCTCAAGTTCAATGTTCTCATCATTGTGATTATCAGGAATGTTGAGGTCCTTTTTGTAGAGTTCCTCTGTGTACTCTTGCCATCTTTTCTTAATATCTTCTGCATCAGCTAACTCCTTGCCATCCCCCACCCCCTATCATGGTCATTTTCACTTTCAACGTTCCCTTGATTTCCCCATTTTTTTAAAAAAAGATATCTAGTCCTACCCCTTAGGTTGCTTTCCTCTATTTCTTTGCACTCTTCATTTAGGAAGGTTTCCTTATCTCTCCTTGCTTTTCTTTGAAAGTCTGTATTCAACCGATTGAATTTTTTCCTTTCTCCTTTGCCTTTTGCGTTCTTTCTTCTCTCTGCTATTTTAAGAGCCACTTTTCTTTCTTACACTTCTTTTCTTTTGGTATGGTTTTCCTTGTTGCTTCCTGTGTGATGTCCCAGTCTTCTGTTCATAATTCTTCTGGCACTCTGTCTGACAATTCTAAACCATTAAATCTGTCCCACACTTCCACGCTCCCTCCACCTGTGGGATTTACAAACATTACTTACTTGGTTAATCCCTACTTCACACGTCTAGTTTGACGTGGTGGATTCTCCCCCTATTTCTAATCCCCAAGATTTTAGCAGCTTCTCACCATTGTGAGGTTCTACCGCTACCATAGCAGGGTCCGATGGCACATGGGGGACCGAGGCCTGTGTTTTCAATGCTCCTTTAGCCATTTTAAATATGATGACACAGCGGGTTGGGCTCATGTCGAACTTGGCCATGTTAGAGCAATGCACTGGCCAGGTGCATTGCCTGAGTACTCAACCACACTTAGCTGACCTGTGGTTCCAGAATGGAGAACCATTCTGGACTGCTGGCCATCACCTTTGTGGGAAATACAGCCCTGCCACCATAGCTGTCGGACAGCCAGGGTCACCACTGCGCCACGTTGAGGCGCGAGGTGGGATTTGCAGTGGATAAACATTATCATAATATTATTTTCCATGTTCTTACATAGTTGTATTTAACGCTCTTTCATCTCCAAAGAGAGAATAGATCTTTTTCTGGCTTTGTCCCTTTCCCTTTCACTAATACACAAATCCAAAATTTATCACCATATATCAAATATATGGAGAAAAACATATTTTTCTTTGCCATTCCAAACAAGAAAGTACCTGCAGCTGTGGTTTTAATCAGCAATTTTTTAAAAAAAATTAAGTGATTCTGTACATCTCTGAAGATCTAGCTGATGTTTTAAAAATAGTTTAATTTCCCCTACTCCTGCTCAGGTTATTTGAAGTTGACATACCATTTGGACATGAAGCTTGGTATATTGCTCCTCCCCCTTAACTCAGGAACTAGATTTCTCAACCCAGAATCCAGTAAATGTCTTAGCACTGAAAATTGGCTTGAAACAAAACATTTCTGCTTAAAACAAACTTTTCTGCTCTTAACTCTTTTGGCAAGTTCTTCACAAAAATCCAATATACATTCCTAAACACTCATATCTAGCCTGTAAGAATCATATCTAATGCTATATTTAAAATGATGCAGATTTAGATTGTCCTAATTCACATTGAATTTTTTTCCAGATCCTCAGACTCGCTTTGTTGTGAAAGAAAACTTTTAATTTGCCAGTAACATGAATAGTTTGTTTCTTGAGCCATTGTGTTCTCTCAGATGCAGGAAGAAGATAAAGGAAACAGGCCCCCTTATGAGTGACTGTCTCCTACTTTGTCTACAAACTTTGTGATACAGTATAGTCAGTTGCAAACTATACTTGTTGATAGTATATGATACAGGCAAGTGAATACAGTATTTAACTAGCAAAAGATGTTGCTGATTTCAACATTACAGCCAGGTGTTTAAATTTCTCTTGTTGAAATCAGTTGAACCAGCAGGTCCTTAATTTCCAACTGAATACATGTTTCTGTCATATTTAAGTCATTTCAAAGTACTAAAGAAAAAAATCCCTCCAGCAATATTTTTCATTGAAGTATTTTTAGCTAGAATCCTATTGGTGGTGACTTGTACCTCAATTGAATGCTTGGTTTTGTGCATCATTCTAAGATGTGCTGCAGCACCTTGTCACTTAACTGCATTTAGCTAAGGCAAGTTACACCAACTTATGCGAACACTCAGTTAGATTTTGGCCACTGAATTTTAGGGCCTATATAGTACTTGCAATGTCTATATACTGTGTATGTACTTGCAATGCCTTCTGCTCTTTGGGCAGGTTCCTTCTGTGTCCCTCTTCAGATTTTCTTAGATAATGTACTCCCTTCCCCCATCCAGATTTTCCTGAGGTTGGTTTTCTTTCTTGCCTTGGAGCTTGGGTGGGAGAAGAATAAGTTTTTGTTTTAATGCCTGGGAACTATATCTCATGTCTTTCTTGCATTAGAAAGGTATCCTTCCTCAGAACATGTGGTCGGGAATTTCTTGTTTCCCTCATGATGTGTAACTTTAGTTCACAGATCGGCAATCTTTTTAAGTCGAGGGCCAGGTCACGCTCCCTCAGATGGTTGAGGGGGTTGGACTGGTGGTGCTCCTGCTGTAAACACTGCCGTAAATGCATCCACTTATGGTGGTTGCAGCAGCAGCAATGGTTGGAGTGAGGGTGGGGGCCTGATGATTTGGCGTCATAGGCCATAGGTTGCCAACCCCTGCTCTAGTTCTTTGTAGGATATAATGTTGAGTCCTGGCATCTGTAAGGACTGCAGGGATGCAATTTTGGCATGGAACTGTGATATTGTGCTACCTTTGTAGTAGATTTCCTGTATATTGTATTATTGAATATTTATTCTGTGCTATTCTGTGTTATGTTGCTTTGTTAGTTTGAATTTTTTGGATATTGTAAGATGCTGCCTTTGTAATTGTGTTTTACTGTTTGAATCCATATTTTGTATGTTTTGTGATGTGAGGAGTTTCACAGCACGATCGCTGTGGCCCATTGGCACACCATGGTCATAAATCGTGGGTGATTGTTCTCCTTACCTCATCTGTTTTTACGCCGTAACTTAGAGGCCCCAGTTTGGGCCTCTGACTCAAGACTTTTGGCCCTCCCCACTATGCCCAGGGATGGCACGCAGTCATTCAGCTAGCACACAGCTTTCTTCCAATTAGCAAGGTGAGCACGAGGCAGACATGCTGATATTTAGCCAATTAAGTAACTTTATGTTATCGCAGGTAACCAATAAGAATAGATTGCATACTCTTCTCTGGAATGTCTTTGTCTGTTATTCCTAATAAACTCCGACCGGGCGATCTTGCCCTATTGCCTCTTCATGAATCAAGCCTCCGCTGTCTCCTTGATCCCAAAACACAACATCTGGTGACCCCGACGTGATTGCTAGATCCCAACTCCCCGACTCACCAGCTGGAATAGCCCCCTGGTGCACCACAGCCTTTTTAGGCTCCCTCAGCTTTCGAGCTCCCGATTGTGAGTATGGGGGGGGGGGACTTTCGTTAGGGCAAAAGACCCATGCAAAAGAATTGCAGAGAATCATCAAGGAGAGCAGATGTCCAGACATCACGCTTAATAGTATAGAAGACTTCACTAAGGAAGTCGAATGCCAATGTCCTTGGTACCCAGAAATTGGATCACTCAAACGGGATGATGGGCAAAGAGCAGAAACAAAAGAAGTGCAAGATTTTACTCCAAAATTTTTTTGTTGTCCCAGAGGCTTACAGTACCATTGCCACAGCTTTTGCCCCCAGCCAAGGGAGGGAGTCTGACTGCCCCTCCATCATATGAGAAACAACAGCATGAGCCCCCTGATGGAGATGGGGGTGGAAATGGAGATGGGACATTATATCCTGCCTTGCAGCAATCAAGCACTTTTAGCCCTACAAAAGACCTGTTCTCTGCTGCTTTAACTGCAGCTGTGCTGGATATGGAAACTGTTGCTGTATATCCAGTGAACAGAGAGGCTCTTGCAAATGGAACTGCTGCAATACTGCCTGCCAAGTCTACAAAACAACTAGTGCCAGCTGATTGGGAACAAATGGTGGGGACCTCATCACAGATTGAAGCTAGTCATGCATGCAGAGTGGCAGGAAGCAAGGAGTGTGATTCCAAGAGCAGCACAGGAGACCTCAGCTCACCCCTGAAGCAGCCCTCATCACAAAAGCAGGAGAAGCTGAGTAGTAAACTTGATTCCTCACGTGTGGCCAGGAAGGATGGCCCAGAGGAGGAATGCAGAAAACCCAAGCCCAGAAAGGGGTCTTATTGCAAGTACAAACTAACAGGTGCAGTTTGTCATAAAGTTGAGATTCAGATGCTGCAGATGAAAGAAGTCCAGAGGAAAAGGGGTGTGGATCCTTCCTCTATGGACAGCAGGCTTTTGCAAAAATACAAGGAGGGAGAAGACATACTCCAGTTTTTGGCTGATTTTGAACTGCCCACCCCTCAAACAAAGAGATCCGAGTGGGCTGTTCCAAGTTTCAAGCATCAGGGTGGCCGGAGCATGAAGGAATGTGTGTTTGCCTGAAAAGCTGAAAAGGGGGGGGGGGGGTTTGTCTGGTTGTCTTGTGAATTCAGTGAGAATTAATTTATGGCCTAATTTCAACCTTGCCATGCCAAGAACTGTGCTGGAGAGAAGATAGTGTTTAATCTGAGAAGAAGAAAGCTTCAATCAACATTTGGTCTTTTAATTTGGACATTTTAATTGGACTAAAAAGTTTGTGTGGACTCTAAAGAAGAATTGGCTTTGTTTGCATTATAAAACCTGAAAACCTTTTTTAAGAAAAAAAATTGTCTACCTGCTCATGCTATGAGTGTGAAATGCTCTAATGATATTTGTACTGTATTTGATTTACCATGCTATGCTGGTTTTAAGTTATTGAATGCCTCTTTCACTTACACCTAGTGAGAGAAGAAGAAATGTAATGCCTTACTCATGTAATTGGGGAGTGAGAAATGCTTTCTAGAATGCAACAGAAACCTCCTTCATGTAAGGAAGAAGAGAAATGTTCATGTTTTGTTCATGCTTAAATGTTTTGCTTATTCTCTTGGGGAAAGACCTGTCTTTGCTTATGTTATATTTTGCCTTATGTAACTGCATATCTCAAGGTACCTCCAGAAGTACATGGAAGAGTTTTCAGTACCCTACACATGTAAATGGGTTTGTGATGCCCTGTCTCTCTATACTCCTATTGTAGCTGTTAGTAATGCTAGTAAATGTGCCAGGGTTGTGAACTGTACTCAACATAAGTCAAAGCCTCGCTGTTTCCAGCCCGGTCGCGGTCTTAATTGCACCGGGAGAGAAACAGAGGATCTTCATTTTAACTTTCAGCACATTCTGTTGCCTTCTGGGTGGTTCTGGACCTGTGGGTCACGAACTTGGAACTATATTCCTGCTAACCTCTCTACAACCACTTGTTGCCTTAGTCGTATGATTGTTGCTTTGCCCAACCGCACCACGCTGGTCCGTCAGCGTCCCGCCCACAAACGCATCACCCGGGGTACTGCCGCTGAGCAGTTACCCTCTGATTGCGATAGCACTGTTAAGGTGCTTTCCCAGGCTGAGTACACATCCTTAGCCATCAGTCTTGTTGGCGTGCCTGGCCTGGCAGCCGGGAATGCAAGGCAGCTTGGGAAGCTTGCTTGTGCATTTGTAAAAGCCATTAATCACACTTCCCAAGCTATTAGCCTCCTGAACAGGGAGCAATTTCAGCTTCGCAACGCCATTTTAGATAACCGTGCCGCGATCGATTATTTGCTGATGTTGCATCATCAAGGTTGTGAGTCTGTGCATAATATGTGTTGCTTTAACTTATCCGATAATTCTAATAAGGTACAAAACCAATTGGATTCTTTAACTAAAATTGTTTCTGATATTAAGCAAAACCCTCTGCCTTCGTGGTGGAGCACTTTTTGGTCCTGGCTTCCCAACGGAGTTTGGGTACGAATCATCCTGCAGTATGGTTTAATTATTCTCGCCATTCTGATAACTGCCTGTTGCTTTATTCAATGCATACCTTCGTTGCTAGCCACCTGCCTGCAAGGATTTCGCTTCCGGCCTCGTGCACGCAAGGACCAAATTTATTATGCTTATAAGCTTCTTAAAAACAGAAGGGGGAAGATGTGAGGAGTTTCACAGCACGATCGCTGTGGCCCATTGGCACACCATTGTTGGGATTTGATTCATGTAAAGATCTATTCTCAATCAGCCAGCCTCATTAGCAGCAGTTTATATCCTCAGATCTTTTGAGGTAGAGACAGAAAAAACATGACTCCAGTCCTTGGCTGACAAACGCTACTGATCCCTTCTCTTTATTCAGGCAGAGAGTCCCAGAAACGAAACTTAGGCAAGCATTGTATACCAGAAACGAAACTTAGCAAGCATTGTATACCAGAAACGAAACTTAGCAGAGACAAAACTGAGGGCAAACAGCCAATCAGAAGTGTCAGAACCCAAAGAAAGAGAGATAAGGAGAATAGCAAGCAAAGAGGCTTTTGTTTACAAAATGTGTCAGAGACAGGCAAGACAGAATCCAGATGCATTCCTACACACCATGGTCATAAATCGTGGGTGATCGTTCTCCTTACCTCATCTGTTTTTACGCCGTAACTTAGAGGCCCCAGTTTGTAACTTAGAGGCCCTCCCCACTATGCCCAGGGATGGCACGCAGTCATTCAGCTAGCACGCAGCTTTCTTCCAATTAGCAAGGTGAGCACGAGGCAGACATGCTGATATTTAGCCAATTAAGTAACTTTATGTTATCGCAGGTAACCAATAAGAATAGATTGCATACTCTTCTCTGGAATGTCTTTGTCTGTTATTCCTAATAAACTCCGACCGGGCGATCTTGCCCTATTGCCTCTTCATGAATCAAGCCTCCGCTGTCTCCTTGATCCCAAAACACAACATTGTGATATGTAACAGTATCTTTAATTGCTTGTGAACCGCTTTGAGTCACCCATTGGGCCGAGAAAGGCAGTATACAAATAAAAATTACAATTACAATTAGCACACTCATAGCAGGCTGCTATGCATCAAGCACATCCCTTGAGATCTGCATTACATTTGGATGCAACAGCCAGCGAGATAGCTCCTATTACCATATGTAATTAAGCTGTGCTTAATTAATACGTCATTGTTATGTACGTTATTTTACAATCACAATGCATAACTGGAATGTATAGCAAAGAAAGAAAGGGTATAACAAAACGAATCACTACTGAACAAGAGAAAGCAAAGTATTAAGCAAATTTACATATGCAAGTCAAACACATTTTTAAAATTCTGCGTTATTCTTTGCCCCACTTCTATGATAAGTGCTGATTTAGGAGACCCAATTAGTAGAAAGGATAAAATCATCTATTTGGGGAGTATGTTAAATGAAAATTGGGATCCTGAGGTAGAGATTAAAATACGAATAGAAAAAGCAAGATCCACCTTCATAAAAATGTGACACTTGTTATGCAGTAGAGATCTAACTCTCACTACAAAGATCCAAATAGTGAGATGTTACGTATGTTACAAATAGTGAGATGTTACTGTAGTGGCTAAGACGCTGACTGGAAGGCGGGGGATCAGCAGTTCGATTCTCGAATACTGCAGGACGGAATGAGCTCCGATCTTTGTCCCAGCTCCTACCAACCTAGCAGTTTGAAAGCAAGAAATCGCAAGTAGATAAATAGGGACCTCCTGGTGGGAAGGTAAATGGCATCATGCCTGCCACATGACCATGGAAATGTCTGCAGAAGCCAATAGCGCTGGCTCTTCGGCTTTGAAACAGAGATGAGCACTGAACCCTAGACTTATGGAGTCAAAGCTTGGATGTTGACTAAAGCATCTGAAAAGAGAATTGAAGCTTTTGAAATGTGGATCTACAGATGGCTGCTAAGGATATCATGGGTTGATCATGTGACTAATGTAGAAGTATTGTGCCATATGAATAAAGAAAAAGTACTCTTTAAGACCATCAAGCAAAGGAGGCGCCAATACCGTGTTCATATCATGGGGAACAACAAAAAGTATAGAATACTCCAACTCAATCTGCAAGGGAAGATCTCTGGGGAGATGGGCCCTGGATGTAGATGGACTTCATGGCTGAAGAACTTGAGAGCCTGGTGTGGCATGTCCTTGGAAGAACTGTTCCAAGGAGTTAAGAACAGAAAGACTATAGCCATGATGATAGCCAATATCCGGAATGGGTATGGCAGCTGCTGAAGAAGAAGATAGCTGTTCAAATGATCAGTAATTGGGTAATGTATTTTTACATGGAAACATTATAACTGTTGCAGCTACCACTACACCTGCTGCCACCTCAGCTGAATCATGTCCCCTGGTGGGATGCATGTTCCAGCAGCAGCTGGGCATGTCTGGGCAAGTCAGTGAGCTGACATCAAAAATAGGTAATATAAGGCGAGATGGCTTGTCTTTAGTGTGAAACCATCTTATTGGATAGTACAAATAGGCCATAGTGAGTCTGTTTTGAGCTAACGACAAGTAGGTGTTAATAAACTGGATAATTTTTGCTACATTTGTGACAAATCTACCCCACGTGATCAGTGCAAGAACCTAACCAAGAGGGTGAGATTTGCTTACTTAAGATCCTGATGTCCTAGGCAGAATCAGACTTCAGATTTGGATTCAGCACACTTGATTTAGTATAGAACACATGGATTAGACCAAGTAGCAGACAATATTTATTTTTTTGTTATGCAGTGTAATCAGTCATTCAATCTACTTACCATGAAATATCTAAAGGTAAAGGTAAAGGTTTCCCTTGCTCGAAAGCTAGTCATATCCGACTCTAGGGTGCAGTGCTCATCTCTGTTTCCAAGCCGAAGAGCCCAGTGCTGTCTGCTTCTGCAGACATTTCCGTGGTCATGTGGCAGGCATGACTAGACACCGGAGCGCACGGAACACTGTTACCTTCCCACCGAAGTGGTCCCTATTTATCTACTTGCAATTTCTGGCTTTTGAACTGCTAGGTTGGCAGGAGCTGGGACGAAGACGGGAGCTCATTCCGTCCTGCAGTACTCGGGAATCAAACTGCTGACCTTCTGCTTCCCAGTCAGCGTCTTACCTAATTGAGCCACTGCAGTGTATCTAAGAATGAAATTTTGTATAATCCTACTGTTGGCTTTCATTTCTGTCTAGCATTTCCCCATGAAAGCTTCCTGTGAGTTTCTCATGATCTCTCAAATCTGTGGATATTGTAAACATGGAGCTACATATTAACCAAAATGGTAGAGAAACAGTACAGCAATTAATACATTTAATTTGAGTTTATATAAAAGGGATAATATGCAAATGGGCATTTAACTGCACATTTAGCCACTGAGATTTTGAGAACTGGAATCTGGCACCTTTAGAGAGCCTTGACACCCATCCTGAATGCCACATCCTCTCAATAGCTGCCTATGTTATTTTTTCAGACAAAAATGGTTTATATGATGCAGAGACCGAGCTGGCGGCACATCTTCTGAAATTTTGGGATTAGGCAACTCTTGCTCAATCCATAATCTTCTTGGACAGTGGCACCCAAACTACGGCCTGCAGTCCAGATTCAGCCCGCGGCGCCAAATCATCCAATCCGCGCCACCTGTGCCACTACTGGAAGCGGAAGTAAAACACGTCCATGCGTGCACAAAATGCTACCGTAAATGCACCCACAGCTGCTGTAAATGTGTTTATGACAGCCACAGGTGCATTTATGGCAGTGTTTTGCACATGCAAGGGCATGTTTTACTTCCAGTGGGAGGAACTATGTGACCAGCCTGCTGAACCCTGTGACTAATCCACAGTCCCAAAAGTTTGGGCACCCCTGCTCTAGGAGTTTACAGCTATCAGTAGGACATGAATTGTCAGCCAGATAGCTAGCTGTATATCCCATGCTGCTATTGTAAATGTTCTTCATATCTGAGAAGTCTGCAGAAAGAAGCCATAGTTGATGGATGTTACTTATTTTGTTAGCTCCAAATTTCTAGGGCTAAGAAAACACCTACAGCTCTTTACTTGTCTCACATGCATTAGGGTCAGTTTCATTCTAAGCCAGAGACAGCTGCCTGGCTGGAACAAAGTCATCAAGATACTTTACTAGGAGTGCCAAACAGCTTACAACATGAATGTTAAAATGAAAAACAGAATGCAAATTAAGTATTATCAGATTTAATCTAGTAGTTGGCATGCATGTAAAATATATCAATTGGAAAGAATGAGCTTTTCTACAATCTACCTCCAAATAACTTGGCTTTTGCAACCAAGATGAACATACAAACAATCTTAAAAGAGGGTTTATTAAAGTTATTTAATTATTGAATTTATATACCGCCCATCTGGGTGTTGTTCCTCTCTGGCCAGTGAACAAACAGAAAATAAATGACAACAATACCCATACAAAGCAAAACCCACCACCACCAAATACATCATTGACTAAACTAAACTAAACTAAAATAGTTGGTGACCGAGTACATCAAAACTGAACCTAACTGGCTAATCTATTGACAAGGGAACAACGTCCTGAAAAGCCTCCGTGAACAGGAACATTTTTACTATAATTGTTTTTTAAAGGTAGCCAGTGATGAGGCCTGGTGCAGCTCCACCGGTAGTGTATTCCACAGTGTAGGTGCCACCACCAAGAAGACTCTATTTCTGGTAAAAGATTTTTAAATTTAGGCTGGGACATTACCTGGGTCATGTAGCAATAGATTTAGCAGAGCAGTTTAAGAAGGTACCAGCAAATTGAGAGGAGGAAATTGTGGGAAGGATGCCAATAGGTAAAGGTTTCCCTTGCTCGAAAGCCAGTCGTATCCGACTCTAGGGTGCAGTGCTCATCTCTGTTTCTAAGCCGAAGAGCCAGCGCTGTCTGCTTCTGCAGACATTTCCATGGTCGTGTGGCAGGATGCCAATAGGACACTAATGTTTAACAGTAGTTGTGTAATATAAAGGGAGAACTAAGGACAGTCAAAGAAAAAATTAACTACAACTCTGAAAATCCCCAAGTATAGCATTCTGACAGGTAAGAAAATCATGATGGAAAACTGTCAATAATTCAGTGGAATGATTATAAACATAAATGAAAACTTTAAAACTCTCTTAGTTAAGAATATTGGTAGTCTGGAAAAGAAACTAAAATGGGAGAGATTCAAGAAGAGCCAAAAAACACACTATGGCAGATGGTTTGAAAACTCTGCTTGTTTGAATATTTATAATATTTTCCCTATTTTCAGTTAAAAAAAATAAAACTCTGCTCAAGCTATCTTACAATCGTCACTAATTTTTTAACAAAAATTAAGAAAACTTAAACCATCACAATAAGTGAACATCTGAACAGTTCATAAGAGATAGCCATCACTCTGAACAGTCAGAAGAGGAAAAACAATAGTTCTCTTTGCATATACTTGAAGCCAAGAAACAGACTGAAGTTTGTTTGACATTTTAAAAATAAAATAATATGAACCGATTGTATCTTAAATTGCGCAGTAAAGGTTTGGGCCAGAAAGAGAGGTTAGAGATAATCTGGAATTAGAGCTAAACATGCTTAATGGTGTAGAGCAGGGGTTCTCAACCTACGGCCCAGGGGCCGGATGCAGCCCACAACACCATTTCACATGGCCTGCCTCCACCACACCCGGAAGTGCCATGTGTGGCAGGCAGGGCAAAATGGCCGCCCGGCCCCTGAAGCTGTCTGCGGGAGTATGACCAGCTCCCGGCTTTAAAAGGTTGAGAACTCCTGCTGTAGAGAGATGGCTGAGCCAGGGTTTCAAAGTTGCAAAATCATATTTCATAGCCTGGGTTGCTCATGATTGGGGTGTGGGACACCTCCCTGTCAAAAAAATGAGGGAATCATGCAATGGTGGGCATCAGCAGGTTCGCCCCAGTTCGGCAGAACTGGTAGCAACAATTCCAGCTGGCTTTGCCCATCCAATTTTTGAAATAAAGTAGTCCTAATTTGGGTGCAATGCATGGCTTTGCCCCTGGCCATGCCCACCATACCACACCCACAGAGTAGGTGGTACATTTTTCCCGAATCCTATCAAGGATCATGAGCTTCTCCTTCAAAAGAGTTCTATGCTTAAGTCTTTAAGACTGATCACCAAGCAAAGAAAGAGAAGTTTCCACTGTGATGGGCACTTTCCTCTTCAAATCATAGAATTTCACAATAACTCCTGATGATGCTCCTCATGTTGTGTCCAAACACAAGTTTTCCAGGTCTTGTGAAGCCCAACCCATCCCTTGTCAGCAGTCCATCTTCCAGGAAGCGTAGCTGATGGTTCCAAAATCCAAATCCCTCACATCGGTACCACCTTTGTAGCCAATCATTCAGCAAGAGTACTTTCCTTTCCATTTCATTTGCGCTAAGCTGGCAAGCAACTATCATTTAAAAACTATATGAACTTAAACTCCTATCTTTTTTGTACTTGGTGCAAATAACTAATATCCCAAAGCTCTGTAATTAGGTTTTGGCTGTTCCACACCTGCATGTGTTAACATGTAGCATATCACACATACCATTCTGTCTTCAATCTCATCAATAAAATTTCAACCACAGGTAAGGCGTGCCAACTGCACTCAAGTATTATGGTTACTGCCATTTTAATCTGCTCATATCTGGGGAAGCTGTGAAAGAAAATCTCCATTTGTTCCATGGAGCTCAAAATAATTCGAGAATGATAGCTATGATGCAACTATACTACCACCTAATGGCTATATTACAAATGTGATCTCCATGAATCATCAATGGAACACTAGCAACAACATTAGGCCATGTATTTAGGCTATCTATATCTATAAAACAGAGGTCTGGGTTTGTATATGCTCGAAAGGCTCCCACACCCCTGGACCAATCTTGCTGAAATTTGGTACATACATACCTTGGCCTTGCAAGATCAGCACTGTGGGTGTCCTGAAACCCATTTGGGGGTTTATGCCCCCAAAATTGGGCTGCAAAGGGGACACCACCGCCGACGGGAGAAAATGGCAGGAAAAGCGATAGTCCGCATGAGTGCACTTGCACACCACAGCCTAACCGCCGTTTGTGGAGGAGGCAGGAGATGTGGCGCTGGTGGATACGGCAGGCGAGGTGGCGGGTGAGGCGGTGGATGAGGCAGCGGGCAAGGCGGCGGCGGGCGAGGTGGAGAGGAGGCAGCAGAGGCAGCGCGGGTAATGTGGCAGTGCCGGGCAAGGAGGTGACTATGATGCGGCGGAGGAGGAGGCCGAGGTGTGCAAGGTGGCAGCGGCGGGTGACCCCTCAGTGGGGCCAGGCTGAGGCAAGGAAAGGCCAGGCCAGGCCAGCCTTCCTTTCCTTCCTTCTTACCCCAAGGCAGCGGCCATGGCCCTCAAGCCGCTGCCTCAGCAGCCCAGCAAAAACACCTTAGCTACCATGTTGCCTCCATCGCCACCTCAGCCCGGGGCACCCAGTTGGCAAGCAATGGAGGACGCAGCAAAACCCCAGTTGGTGGGAGCAGCGGACAAAGCCCTGGGTTGGGCCCAGGAGGCTGAAAATTGGCACACACCTACCTTAGGCTTGTGAGATCAGCATTGTGGGGGTCTTGAAACCCATTTGGGGGTGTATGCCTCCCAATGTGGGATGCAAAGGGGACACCCCCACCAGCCGGAGAAGCTGCAATGAAATAAGCTGAACATCCCACTGCTATTGGCCCCTTAAGGAGCATGTGACCCAAGGCAGTGTGGACTGGGAGGGTAGGAAGGGAGCCTGCACAGCGTTGGCTCCTAGCCTACCACCACCAGTGCTGGAAAGGAGGTGGACTCTTGGGTTTCCTTGGCGATGGGGAGGGAAGAAGGTGGGACTTGAAGGGCAGCAGGATTCCTCTCTCACATGGGCAGCAACAGCAGCAGTAGCAACAGCGCCAGGATTCCGCCACTCCTGATGCGGACGCCGCTGCTGTCAAAGGGGTGAAAGTGAGACGCTGCCAGGAAAAGGCCGGGCGGACTGGATGAGATGGCAGTGGGAACAGCTGAGCTCCTCCAGGGAAGCGCGGGCACCCAAGCTGCCCTGTGGGGCCTGAGGAGGAGGAAGAGGAGGAAAAAGAAGAGGGAGGAAACGGGAATGACACGTCTAGGGTGGCAGAGGCAGGGGCGGCTGCAGTGCCATGTTTCCCCTTCTCTGGGCTCCCTTTTCCCCGCAGGCTTCAGTCATTTGGCCCAGCATTGTTTCCACGCAGCACTTCCTACACCAAGGCGCCCCCCTGCCCTTTTCTCTCCTTCTTTGCCGGAGTGGGGTGGGAGGGAGAAAAGGGTGTCCCGAAGAAAGGCCGGGTAATCAGCTAGTAGGCTATAGAAGTCATAATATTTCTATCAACTTTTTTGTACTTTTGCTTCCTGATGATGATTTCCAGATTTTCTTAACCCAGGGACAAGGTAGGGAGGGAACAAGGATTGAGGCGTCCAGTGCTCATCTCTGTTTATAGCCAAAGAACCAGCGATGTCTGCGTCTGCAGATGATTCTGTTGACACGTGACAGGCATGCCTAGACACTGGAGTGCATGGAACACTGTTAACCTTCTCACCAAAGTGGCCCCTATTTATCTACTTGCAATTTCTTGCTTTCGATCTGCTAGGTTGGCAGGAGCTGGGACAGAGACAGGAACTCACTCCGTCAAGCAGTACCTGGGAATTGAACTCTAACCTTCCAGTCAGCGAGATCAGCATCTTAACCACTTGAGCCACCACAGTCCCCACTATAGCCAAAGGAGGTATTTAAAAAAAATGGGCATAGCCTCTATAGTAGTTTTAATTGTGTAAATGTACCCTAGCCACTGCCACTCTCTCTCTCTCTCTCTGTCTCTCTCTGTGTTACTAGGGTTGCTATTACTGGAAAGGACAACTCCCCTTGAAAGTGGCACTTCTGTCGCTTGGGTAATCACTCCAGCCTGGCCTCACAAAGAGAGTCCAGCTTAGCCAACAATCAGGATCAGGTTGGAGAGTAATTCCCCATATGTTATAGCCAGGAAGTAGCTTGCAACAGGCTATGCCAAAATGCAAGTTGTATGTCCATGCAGTTACACCAAGAGGGTGTTCTGTTCTAGCCTTGAACATAAGCTAGAAAAGTTACCTTTTTGGGACCAATTCCACAATATCTTAGCTAGTATGGTTGCTGTATGTGGTGGATGAGGTATCTGGGAATTTTAAAAAAGAAAAAAATGCATTCCCACGTTCCAATCAGAGTGGCCTAAAAGCTCATTTTATCCCTGAGTTATCACCATAAACATATGATAACACTTCAATACAAGCACAATCTTGGGGAATGGGTGCAACAAATATTTATTTATTTATTCCATTTGTACCCTGCCCATCTGAGGGGGTCTTCCCAACACTTGGCGTCTGTATATATATAAATATATAACTGTTGTGTGTTGGCTATACTAAATAGTGATAGCTATTAGTAAATTGGTTTAAATCTTATTAATGAACAAGCAACCAGACTATAAATTCAGCCGTCCTTGACCTTACTGTAATCTACATATTGACCATCAGAGGGAGCTAGTAGTACATTTCCCTACTCCTTCATTCTTATTATATTTGTTGTGCAAAGCTCAGAAAACTTACTTTTTATTATTATTATCCCCATAATTCCCAGCAGTGTTTTTGCAAGTTTTAATATCACCCTATAATAATAACTGTGTGCTTTCAATTCAGTTTTGATTTATGGTGACGCTTTCCAAGGTTTTCTGGATAGAAAGCACTCAGAGGTGGTTTCCCAGCCCAGGACTATGTAGCTTGCCCAAGGCCACATAATGGGGAATCAGACTTCCAACCTCTGGCTCCACAACCAGATATCTCAACCACTCAGTTGTCAAGCCAGCCTGTCATGTTATACATAGCCATAATGTACCCATTTTATTTGTATGTATAGGATTTCCTTAGGTAATAATAATTTTGTGTCAGAAATTATTCTGGGTTGAAAGGATTTTTGCGGAAGAAACTCCGCTCAGGGCATACCCATCAAGTGCGGCTTGGCAAAATACGGGAAATTAGTGTGCATGCATGGGCACGCATGCTCAGTAACCTGTTTGCGCATGTGCACCGTGTCCGCACATGTGCAGTAACCCATTTGTGCATGTGCACTGTGTCCGTGCATGTGCAGTAACCCATTTGTGCATGCGCACGGTGGCTGCATATGCGCAGGAAGCCCTTTCCCTGCTGTTCAAATATGGGATGGTGGCAGGAAAGGGGAGGAACAAGCACAGAAAAACGGGAAATCCTGCCCAATACAGGATACTTGACAGGTATGGCTCAGGGAACACCCAAATGAGGCTACTTTCATGTCCCCAAGAACTGGGACAGAGATGGATGCTCAATCCATCATGCAGTACCCGGGTCTCGAACTGCTGAATTGCCAGCCTTCCAGCTAACAAATGTGAGCTTCTTAAGCACTGAGCCAGCACAGCACCATTTCCTTAGGTGTGATGCATTGTAGAGAAAATGTTAGATTATTCTGTAAAACAGCTATTCTTACTGTGCTAACATATAGAAACCACATTAAACCTCATCTATCAGAACATGACATCTCAGCCCCCAGAGTAACATTTTATTGCAAAATTCAAACAGAATAAGAATTGAAAGGTTGGCATTTTATTATGTTGTCACCTGAAGAGATATAAAGGACATGCCTGAATTTCAGCCAATATTATGTACAGCTATTTCTTTTTCTAATAAACAAAAAAGTCTGGGGCAAAATTACCCTAATATATCTACTGCTTTCTCCTATAGGGATCTTTTTTGGATACAGAGAAAGTAAAATCCTTGGATTAAGAAAAATCCTTGTGAACAATGCACTGATAAACAGAAGGGATGCATTCTGGTTGTTCAGTAGTTTGGTCCCATTTAGTAGGTCAGTGAAATTTTCATTGGATCCCAGTACTAATCCTGCTGTTAACCCACAAAACTGGAATTTCTGTTGGGGCAGAAAATGATACAATGCAAGTTTTTTCTTTCAAAAATATTAATCTTTGCAGATGAGGTTACGCAGGAATCAAGGATGCTTCTTGTCCTTTATACTATCTACAATGCAATAATAGTAATAATTTTGTGTCAGAAATTATTTGTGGTTAAAAGGATTTTTGCTGGAGGAACGCTGTCCAGGGGACAACCGAATGAAGCTCCTTTCATGTCCCCAAGAGCTGGGACAGAGATGGGTGCTTGTCATGCAGTACCCGGGTCTTGAACTGCCGAGTCGCCAGCCTTCCAGCTAACAAAGTGAGCTTCTTAACCACTGAGGCACTGCAGTCCCTTACAATGTAATGTTGAGAAGAAAAAGATTGTATCCATGGAATCATTTCCTGAGCATACTGGAAAATCGATGGAAGCATTTGCAGCAACCCACGTCACTTGGATGACCCAGGTATGTGGGCTATAATATGGGGCTCACTGCCTTCTGTAGTTTCAAGCAGCCTTCATTTTCTTGGAGGCATATTAATAGCTCACTTCAAATACTAGTTTTGGGAACAGGATTGTTCAGTGGTTCATTGCAATTATTTTTACAGATATTTGGGCACTTTCACAAGGTACGATGTGGTTTTGGAAAGAGAACAGGGTTCTGTAGATCAGGGGTGACTAAACTTTTTCTGTCGTTGTCCTGACCACACCCCCAGACAGCATTACGGGCTGGACCATGCCCCTGGAAGCGGAAGCTTGTGAATATATGTCAGCCACGGGCACGTTTGGACATGTGTGGGTGCATCATACGGATGATGTAAATATGCCCACATCCTGAACTACCTATGAACCTGAAGAAATAGACAACTTTGATTCAGCTACCTGCCTGATCTTTGGAAGGGGGAAGGAGTAAAACTGAGGTGATCTCTTCTTGATTTCTTGGGACCTGAAGAGAAGTCCAAATCTCTCCAGCATTTGGCAAGGCAGGTCAGGGCGAACCAAACAGTGTTACATTCCTGAACATGGAAGGAAGGGGCACATTTTCATCCTCTCCTGGCAGTTACTCTTCCCTGAGATCCGGGAAGGAGTGAAACTGAGGTGATCTCTTCTTGATTTCTTGGGACCTGAAGAGTAGTGGAAAGGCCAGCCATCACCGCCGCCGGGCAACCACCCCCAGCTGGGGGGTGAGGAGGAGGAGGAGAGCCGGCCGTGCGGCGGAAAGGCCAGCTGCCGCCGCCGCCAGGCAACCACCCCCAGACAGGGGGTAAGGAGGAGGAAGAGAACCGGCCGAGCAGTGGAAAGGCCAGGAGAAGACCAATTGACAGAAGGGAAGAGGGCAGAGGAAGAAAAGCAGGGGGCGAGACTCAGAGTCCCAGGCAAAGGATAAGTAGCTGATATTCAAATGTAGAAGACTTAATATAGCAACTGACATAGAGACTTTATACTGACTAAATATAGAAACTGAGATAGAGACTGTGTTTTAAAGTGTGATAATATGCATGATAATATGTTGTCTAAAATGTTTTAAACTTTTAAAAACTGTGATAAAATGTATGAGGAGAGAAAAATGGCGTAGACACCGGCAAACCATGCCACAAAGCTTGCCAAGAGAACCCTATTGACCAAAACAAAAGGCAAAACAAAGGAGCAGGCTAGGTGATACAGGATGCTTAGCACCACAGAGTGGAGGAAGGGGAGAGACAGGAAAGGGGGAGGAGAAATGCAATGTTGCAAGGAACAATACTGCATAGGGACATGGAATGTGAGATCAATGAACCAAGGTAAACTGGAAGTGGTAAAAAATGAGATGGAAAGAATAAGCATTGACATCTTGGGCATCAGTGAGCTCAAATGGACAGGGATGGGTGAATTCAGCTCTGGAAACCATCATATCTACTACTGTGGGCAAGAAAACCTTAGAAGAAATGGAGTAGCCATAATTGTCAATAAAAGAGTGAGAAAAGCAGTAATGGGACACAATCTCAAAAATGACAGAATGATGTCAGTCAGAATTCAAGGAAAACCTTTCAATGTCACTGTGATCCAAATATACGCACCAACCACTGGTGCAGATGAAGCCACAGTGGACCAGTTCTATGAGGACCTAGAACACCTCATAGAACAGACATCAAGAAATGATGTCCAAATTATATTAGGAGACTGGAATGCCAAAGTAGGAAATCAAAAAGTGGAGGGAATAACAGGCAAATTTGGTCTTGGAACACGGAATGAAGCAGGGCAAAGATTGATAGAGTTCTGCCAAGAGAACGCACTGGTCATAGCAAACACGCTCTTCCAGCAACACAAGAGGCGACTTTACACATGGACATCACCAGATGGCCAACACCGAAACCAGATTGACTACATAGTCTGCAGCCAAAGATGGAGAACCTCCATACAGTCAGCAAAAACAAGACCTGGAGCAGACTGTGGCTCAGATCACAACCTACTGATCACAAAATTCAGACTTAGACTAAAGAAAATAGGGAAAACAAGGAGACCAGACAGATATCACCTAGACAGCATCCCTAAAGAATACACGATGGAGGTGATGAACAGATTTAATGGTTTAGACTCGGTAGATAGAGTGCCAGAAGAATTATGGATGGAGATGAGGGACATCATGCAGGAAGCAGCAAAGAAAACCATACCAAAAGAAAAGAAGAGTAAGAAAGCAAAGTGGTTGTCTGATGAGGCTCTTAAAATAGCAGAGGAAAGAAGGAACGCAAAGGTCAAAAGAAAAAGGGAAAAATACAATCATTCGAACACAGATTTCAAAGAAAAGCAAGGAGAGATAAGGAAAGCTACCTAAAAGAACAGTGCAGAGAAATGGAGGAAAACAACAAAAGAGGCAGAACCAGAGATCTTTTCAAAAAAATCGGGGAAATCAAGGGAACATTTAAAGCAAAAATGACCATGATAAGGGACAAAGACGGAAAGGAGCTAGCTGATGCAGAAGAAATTAAGAAAAGATGGAAAGAGTACACAGAGGAACTCTACAAAAAGGACCTCAACACTCCTGATAATCACAATGATGAAGAAATTGAACTTGAGCCAGACATCCTGGAGAGTGAAGTCATAAAGGCCCTAAAGAGCACTGCAAACAACAAAGCTAGTGGAGATGATGGTATCCCAGTTGAATTTTTCAAAGCGCTAAAAGATGATGGCGTCAAATTACTGCATTCAATATGCTAGCAGATTTGGAAAACAAAACAGTGGCCACAGGATTGGAAAAGATCAGTATACGTCCCAATCCCAAAAAAGGGCAATGCCAAAGATTGTTCAAATTATCGAACAATCGCGCTCATCCCACACGCCAGCAAGGTGATGCTCAAGATAATACAGGATAGACTTCAGCAGCATGTGGAGAGAGAATTACCAGAGGTGCAGGCTGGTTTCAGAAGAGGCAGGGGGACTAGAGACCACATTGCCAACATACGCTGGATCATGGAGAAAACAAAGGAATACCAGAAACAAGTTTACTTTTGTTTTATTGACTACACTAAGGCATTTGACTGTGTGGACCACAACAAGATGTGGCAAGTAATTAAAGAGATGGGAATACCAGAGCACCTCATATGCCTCCTGAGAAATCTGTACATGAACCAAGAAGCAACAGTTAGGACAGAACATGGAATGACAGAGTGGTTTGGAATAGGAAAAGGAGTAAGACAAGGCTGCATTTTGTCACCCTGCTTATTCAACCTATACACAGAGCACATAATGCGCAGTGCAGGGATGGAGGAATCACAATATGGGATTAAAATCACTGGGAGAAACATCAACAATCTGAGATATACAGACGATACCACCCTAATGGCAGAAAGTGAAGAAGACCTAAAGAATCTCTTGATTGGGCTGAAGGAGGAGAGTGCAAAAGCTGGCTTGAGACTCAATATCAAGAAAACCAAGATAATGGCAACAGGCCCCATCAGTTCCTGGGAAATAGATGGGGAAGAAGTAGAAGCAGTGACAGATTTTACTTTCTTAGGATCAAAGATCACTGCTGATGGGGATTATAGCCATGAAATAAAAAGGCGACTGATTCTTGGGAGACAAGCAATGAGAAACCTGGGGAACATAGTGAAATGCAGAGACATCACATTGCAAACAAAAATTAGAATAGTCAAAGCAATGGTTTTCCCAGTAGTAATGTATGGATGCGAGAGCTGGACAATTAGGAAGGCTGAACGCAGAAGAATAGCTGCCTTTGAAATGTGGTGTTGGAGGAGGGTTTTGAGAGTCCCCTGGACAGCGAGGAGAACAAATAGGTCAATCTTAAAAGAAATTAACCCTGACTGCTCATTGGAAGGTCAAATAGTAAAGACGAAGCTAAAATACTTTGGACATCAAATGAGAAGGGAGGATTCACTTGAGAAGGCATTGATGTTGGAAAAGGTGGAGGGCAAAAGAAGAAGGGAGGGGCCAAAGCTGAGATGGCTAGATGGTATTGTAGACACAATGGGCACAGAGCTGGGAGGGCTGAGGGTGATGGTGGAGGACAGAGGCGCCTGGAGGAAAATGGTCCATGGGGTCGCAAAGGGTCGGAGTCGACTGTGCGACTGAACAACAACAACCATTTCTGGGTGCAGTAGAGGCAGGATGGTGTCAGGGGCCGGAGCTGGCCCACAGGCTGTAGGTTGGGAACCCCTGCTGTAGATGGAAAAAATTGTTATAATGTAGAAAGATTCTAGTGGGGGAACATTCTTTTTTGACATTGTTGTGTTTTCTTTTGTGTGTGTTGTTTTGTGGCATTGGAACTTTTTTTAAAAAATGTTTTGTTTTTATGTTATTTTAAAATAAAAAAAATTATTCAGATTTAAAATAGCTCATATAAATTGAAAAGACGAATCTTGCTTATCTTAAAGGAAAATGGTTGGTCCCAATGACTTTTTACTTTATTTATTTAGAAGGAATCTTGGCTGCAGGGACTGAAATACTGATCTTTTAAAAAGGCCACTCAAAAGAGTAAAACAGTGGCTGTTATAAACTACTTTTTAACTCCTTTCTAGCCAAATAGACATTTAAAAGGAGTTTCTATTTCTGGTTGTAAAAATATTTAAAAATATGTTTTAGAAAGTAAAGAGAACAAACATTCAGATGCTTACTCATTAAAGCAGAAAAATTACTTTTTTTGACTTTGTGCCTGGGAATTGTCTTACTTGATGCTAGCGGAGCTTTATTACTATTCTACCCATCTTGTCACTTTACAATTGTTTAGTAATTAAGACAAAACCTCCAAAGATGATATATATCACCACCAGCTAATGACTTCCAAAATGTTAAGGTTGTTCTTTCTTCCTATGCCCCTACTTCCTAGCCATATTGTCTTTTCCAGTAATAATAATACAGTAATTTCATGTCAGAAATTATTCTGGGTTGAAAGGATTTTTGCTGGAGAAACTCCACTCAGAGGACACCTGAATGAAGCTTCTTTCATGTCCCCAAGATCTTTTCCCACTAAAGTGGCCCCTATTTATATTCTTGCAATTTCTTGAATTGGAACTACTAGGTTGACAGGAACTGGGTCAGAGACGGGCACTAAAACTGTCATGCAGTACCCAGGTCTCAAACTGCCGACTTACCGGCCTTTAATTCCTGCTCAGATGTGGATGATAGTGAGCACAGGAGGGTATCCTGTAGACCATCTTGACTGCTGCCATTGATTTTATCAACATTCAGGCTGCCCTTTGCGACCTAAAGTTTGGTATCACTTTTTCGGCTGGCAATGCAGGCATGATATTGTGTAGCAATATAGAGCCATTCCATGGCATTTTGAATTGTGAATACAGACGCACAAACTGAAAGTTGATAAACCAAAATATTTTTTATGAATCCAATATTATTTGATTAGAGCAATATTCAAAAAAATTGGGTAAAAAGAAATGGTAAATGCAGGGAACTAATGAAATATGAAATGATTCTATTACAAAAGGAAAGTGAAGGTGATAAAAAGGCAGTGAAGTGTAGTCTGTAGTTTATAATGCACTACTGCAAGCAGAAGCTTAGGAGGACCTTCTTAAATTGTTATGGGAATTTTATATGGAGAAATAAATAGGTTCTGGTTCCTGGAAAATATATGGAATACTAAAATACTGAAATCAATATTGATAAGGATAAAATATAATTTTATAAGTTATCATGGAGATGGTGCTTACTTGATTAAGCGAAACCTAATCAAAGGGATGGGAATAATTCTAAGATGTGCAGCAGAGGGTATAGATATATATTTTCTTATGTGGTGGGAATGTGTGTTTATACTGAAAGCTTGGCAATTGATTTTAAAGAAAATAAATGTAATATACAATTTAAACTTAGTTCTATGTCCCAAAATAGCATTTTAATCGGTATTTGAAAACAAAGTATGGTAGGTGACTGAACAAGATTAGCCAGCAACACAAGGTTGTCCTTACCAGGGTACACCCGATTGTGGTTCAGAAATACCACAATCTTTGAGGAGGCTCTTTCTGTATATCCCATAGTAGAGTTAAGAAGGAGGTAATCGGTAGAGATGTGACAAAGAAAAGACAAAACCCAATTCAAGAGTCCATACCAGGGGTTCCCAAACTTTTCAAGCTGGGGTCCAGGTCACACACACTCAGTCAGCTTCGAGGGCCAAATGGCCATTTTGCCCTGCCTGCACAATGGGGGCAGCCATTTTGTCCCAACAGCTTCAAAGGGCAGTCATTTTGCTCCTTGAATGCCCTTGAAATGGTGTGGGAGGCATATGAAATGGCACTGGGGACTAGATCCGGGCCATGGGTCTTAGGTTGGGAACCCCTGGTCCATACAGTTTTGGAAGAGAAAGGAGGCTTCACAAGGCGTGTAGGTGCTTCCCCTCCCCTTAGCTGTGGGGCGCATTATGTCTGCAGATTTTCTTTCAGTTTTTTGCTAGATGTTTAATGCTTTTCAAAATACTATTTATTTTCTAAAAATAAAATAAGTAAAGAGATGGCATATGTACATTCAGTGACCCAAAGCCAACTACACTTCCTACAATAGGAGATTCATGGCAGTCTTACCAACCAGGATTACTTGAGATGCAGATCACTGGTGAGGAAGGCTGCCAAGCAGAACATTTTGCAGGCTACATGTACATGTAATTTCTTTACACTTCACACATTTAACATCAAGTGTTGATCACTCTCTATCTGCATAAGAAGCAGATGTCTCCCCGCAGCTCAGAAAGCAGAGACTTTGCACAGTCTTCCTTTCCAAGTTTCGTCTCCTTTATTCTGTGGTTCTGTTCACAGGATATATATTTTTGGAATGAATGACACCCAGCCTTTGGAGTCAGTGTGGTAAGTGGATAGAACATTGAGATAGGCTCCAGGAGACCTGGGTTTAAATCCACACTTAGCTGTGGAAACCTACTAGGAGTGTGTCACAATGATAAACTGCTCCTTAAACATCTGACATACTTAAAAAAAACCTACCAACCTCACCATATGTTGGAAACTTGGCAGCAAATAGCAACATGGCCCACTTCTATGATTTTCTTTGCAGAAAAAGCATAGCCAGATTTTACCAAATTTTGACACAATGTACATTCTCACTGGTATATGGACTGAGATTTCTGTGTGGGAAAAGTGGCTCTCTTTTGATCCTCTCGGCAGGCTATGAACAGAGCTCAGGCCTCATAGATGAAAGGTAGGGAAATGTTGATTCTCCGAATTTTTTGGGAGGGGGACCATGGAACTCACTTTGAGCGCTACATTAGGATACTGTGGCTCCATGTCACCAGCAACATCCCAAGCATGCAAAGTGCTACTGCTAGGCATCATTTTAAAAACACACATTTCACCTTACAATTAATTAGATCTAAAGTGCCTGCAGTGGTTAAGATGCTGAATTTGACGACTGGAAGGTCGGCAGGTCAGGAATTCAAAACCTGAGTACTGCACGACAGAGTGAGCTTGTGTCTCTGTCCCAGCTCCTGCCAAACTTGCAGTTTGAAAGCAAGAAATTACAAGTAAATAAATAGATACCACTTAGGTGAGAAGGTAAACAGCATTCCGTGCACTGACTACGGTGTCTAGCCATGCCTGCCACATGAAAATAAAGGAAGGCTCTGGAAACACATGAGAATAATAATGGAAGAAGCCTTGCTGAGGAGCACTGGAAAAGTGAGATTTCATGAAAAAACCTTCTTTCTGGTCACTCACTTGCCTAGTCTCAGAAAATAGAAATATACAGGGAATAATCTCCAAATATCACACCAGCGTAGATGAAAGCTACCCTGCAGCTACCCATGTAAGTTTTTCAAGGTAAATATATCACAGATTATTTGAAACATGCCAGAAATGAATTTGCACACAGTGTAGGTACTTCCCAAATGGAAGGAAATGTTGACATCAGTTTGTTTCGATCAGTAATGTAAGGACAGTAAAACCTCTGATAACAACCGCATCGCATAACACTAAAATCGGATAACGACCTGATATTTTGGGTGTGAAATTGCATCGCATAACGCTAAAATCCTATGGGATGCATCAGATAACATTCGCTAAAGCCTGTGCCAGTTACAATGCCTCTCTATGGAGTTTTGACGTTATCCGATGCATCCCATAGGATTTTAGTGTTATCTGATGCATGCATCGGATAACACTAAAAATTGGATAACACTAAGACTTGTGGAAACAAGTTTTAGTGTTATCCAAGGTATTACTGTACCTGTTGTTAGGAATAACCCGACCTGTTCTCAAACACATTAAGCTCACACACAGAGTAATTTATAGTAATGTATTCCAAATCTTTGAGTTTGCCTGGTCCACCTCTTGAAATGTGTTTTGCATTCAAGGAAAGAAACATTAAGAGTGTGCCTTTTCAGATCACACTCCTGTGATATCTCCCCCACCCGCCCCATGCTTATTCTTAGTTTGCCCATCTTCTTCACTGACTGGCAAACAAGGAGGAAAAACAGTTACTTTGCTGGCCTCCAGAACTATTAGCCACAAAAGATTGTGCGATTTTTCTGTCTTTTCTTAGAGATAAAGTGGAGAGGGAGAGGAAATATATTCTTAGTCACGGTATACCAAGCCATTCAATCTGAAGCTATCTTGATGGGGCATCAAGGTAACTGTGACAGACCTTTATGACTGCCAAATCAGTCCTGCAAACAAAATGCATGTTTACACCCAGAAGGCCAATCACAAAATAAGCTAATTTGCAAACTTGTAGGAGCTGTAAAAAAATCTCCTAATGTGATAATCAGATGCTTTCAAATCTTAAGGAATTCTGCTTTCTAGTGGCATGCTATCTGCAATGTATAATAAAAGGTAAAGGACTCCTGTTGTGTACTGAGGCACTATTGCAAGTTGCGTGGGTAGCGCCTTGCAAGGAAGAAAATGGCGGTTTTCCGCCATCCAAATGAGGAGCCAAAAAGGGCGCAAAATCCCCGTTTCAGGGTGTGCTCATTATGCTAATCCTAGGCCTGTGATTGGTTACAGTTTTGGATCCTGTTCCCAATTGGTTAATTACATACATACCCTGTTATGATTGGTTAGTTACGGTTATCCGGCGGGTCGCTACTATGTATCAAGGAGCCACCGCCGGAGAGACACTAAACAAGCCCCACGAGTAAACAAGGGTGAGGCTGGACCGGATCTATACTATCCATTCCGCACAGGTAGCCAGCAATGTGCTAAGCCTGGGTCTCCTCCACTATGCTACCGCTCCAGGTGTAACTAGTCCTTGCCTCCTACACGGCAGATTCTGGAGGGACTGATTTCATGGGATTGTATAGCCATCTCTGTGTCCGGAGCACCTTGTAAGCATATCCTAAAAGACTGTTGAATAAATACTTGTTGCTGTTCTGTTCATCGTTGTCTTGACTGTTGCTTATAAGGGCCAGATATAAGAACTCCCTTGCTCGAAAGCCAGTCAGATCCAACACTAGGGTGCAGTGTTCATTTCCATTTACAGCCAAAAAAAAAAAAAAGCACTGTCTGCGTCTGCAAATGTTTCCATGGTTATATGGCAGGCATGAATAGATGTCGGAGCACACAGAATGCTGTTACCTTTCCTGCCAAAGTAGTATCTATTTTTCTATTTGCAATTTCTTCTTTTCAAACTGATAGGTTGGCAGGAGCTGGGACAGACGATGGGTACTTCTGTTGCACAGCACTCAGGTCTTGAACTGCTGATCTGTCAACCTTCTTGTCTTCAAACTCAGTGTCTTAACCACCAAGCCACAATAGCCCTATACCTACAATGTAGAGTTTGACCTAAAGAAGAAAGGAGAAATCTGTTTATACTGTCCCACTGGTGGGAGCCTGTTGCTGATCACAAGCTCTCCATTAAAAACTCAGGAATACTCTATCTTGTTTCCAGGACATACTGTAGGGACAGCTTCTGGGGTTGAGAAAGCTCTTGGAGCTATCAGCTGAGACGTTATTTTGAACTGAACTGCTTTAAGGATTGGAAAGGAAAAGGAGCAGAGAAACATATTGAATAAAAAGAGTGGTGTGAGTTACTCTGAGCTGACTTCTTACCTAGTTAAATGGTTACTGATCAAAGTAAGCTGTGTGGAACAGTATGCAGGGGGAAAGATAGTGTTGTGGCTAATGGTATGATAACCAAGAGTAAACACATCTGAAAAAAGTAATTTTCTTTTACCAGATCACACTATTTGTCCCTGTAACACTACTCTCTTTACTGGATCTGACAGTGAATCCTGTCAGGAAAGTAAATGCCTTTTATATTCCACCTGCTACCTGATCTTTTCAGCTGGAGATGCCAGAGCTTGAACTGGGAGCCTTTGTCATGCAAAACAGGCACTCTGACATTCAGTTCTGATCCTTTCAGGGGTAAGTGAACAAAAACAATGTCCTGTCAAAGCGGGGGAAACTGCAGCAAAAATGACGACAGCTCTCAAAAAATATGTTAAACATCTGAAAAGCTTAAGAGATTTTAAAAAAATAGCAAATTGAAATTACATACCAAAGGCCTGTTGTTGCTGCTGCTGTCATCTTAATGGTGCCCCTAATAGGATTTTGAACCTAAATGAGATGCCCAAGGAGCAGTTTATCATCCCTAAATCATCACTACCACTTGCAGTGATTTTCCATTTCGGAGCAGGGATTTGAATGATGATCTCCTGACTCCTAGCCTGAAGTTGGAATGAAGATACTGTACAGTACAGTGATACCTCATGCAACGTCCAAACTTGGTTCCACAAGTTTGGACTTTATACGGATTTGGACTTTGTATGAGGCATGCAAAATCCTAGCCACGATGCCTCATACAACGTCCAAATCCTTGCCGCGATGCCTCATACAACGTCGTTTCCATAGAGATACATTGTACTGTAACAGCACAGACTTCAGGGCAAAGTCAAGGAAACAGACAGAACTTTAAGAAATCATTGTCTTAAGGCTAAATACATTACAAAAACTTGTCAAAAACCCCCCTGATTTTAGGGGACAGCCCATACAACAAGTTTTTAATTTTTGAAAACTTTATGAAGTGCAGCAGCGGTGGGCTCCCAAAAAATGTACTACCACACTGTGGGCGTGGTATGGTGGGTGTGGCCAGGGGAAAAGCCCTGCATTGCCCCTGAATTAGGACTACTTTATTTCAAAACTTGGATGGGCAGGGCCAGCCAGAATTTCTGCTACTGGTTCTGGTGTACTGGTCTGAACCTGCAGATGCCCACCACTGAAGTGCAGGTTTAAAAGTTAACATGTCCCATCATGCAGCACAGTGTTAATCTGTAGCCATGTGGCCGATCATCCATTTTGTACAAGCTACTGTAAACAATTACTGGATGGAAGCAAGGGCAAAATGGATGGCAACATGTCCCATCATGCAGCACAGTGTTAATCATCCAAACAGCAGCAAACAGCAGCGCGAGATAATTCGTTTTAGGTATGTAACCTGTCCGTTCCTTTATTATTGTTATTTACTTAGCTTATATATTTGATATATATTCATCACATGTTTAGTGTTATATTGTAACCATTTATGCACCATTGTATCACAGGTCTTATGCTTTTGTGTCATACTTGTAGACGCTTGAAAAAGCTACTTGAAATGACCCATTACCGGAAGGGCATCGCTTGTTTGTCTACAACTCTTTGAGACTGAGCCTATTTGTCCACAACTCTTTGAGACTGATCGCCACATGGAAACCCGCCGCTGATATTATTGTTATCAGGTTCCCCGCAAGCAAGATATATAACTTTATCAGTGACTTGTTGTTACCCAAGATCCCACTAAGACGCATACCATACAACGCATTAGGCTTCGGGGACTTCGAACACATGCTTTAGCTACAGCCGCGCAGGTTTCCACCCGGGCGCTCATTGCGTTTGAGAGTATCTAGTAACTCTTTACTCAGCCCATTGCAGTGAACTTTGGCGTTGACCACTTATGTTTTCCTTCAGAGACTTATCAGTTTTACGATTTGAAGTGAATATACTGCATTTATGTTATTCCACACCTCAACGCAAGATTATCTAATGTATGCTTTTGTATATTGAAGAGAAATACACACTTTCGTCACTCATCGTTTGGGAGTGTTCTTGTTCTTCTTGTTGCTCTTGCTACACCCCAGCCGTCCCACTTGAGTTTTATACTGCCAAGGCACAATGCAACCTGGGAAAACCCCAATGCCTCATACAAAGTCGCAGGACTTTGTATGAGGCAACTTTTCTCAAGGAATTAGGCGATGTTGTATGAATTCGATGTTGTACGAAGTGGACTTTGTATGAGGTATTACTGTACTTTTTTTTGCCTGTAATGGCTGTGGCTTCAGTTCATTACTTTTTATTGGAATGAGAATGAGGTGGTCCCCTGTAACTTATTACTTGGAGGGGGGGAGAATTCTCAAACTGAACAGAGAGAGAAAGAAAGAGGAGGAGGAGGAGGAGGGTGATTTATATCTTGCTACTCATCTCTTTCTCAGGCGGACAAGGTGTTAAATGGCCCAAATGGAATGACAGTCACCAGGCACTTTCCCCAGGTTAACAGGGAAGAATATTCTTACATTTTCTTCCTATCTCTCCCCATCCCTACCTTTTCTGTCTCCTTAGCTGGACTCTATAGGAAGCCAGACTGTGCTTACTCACTAGAATAAAAGGAATAAACTGGAGTTGGTTAGTACATAAACCTCCAGATTAAAAGTGGTGTTTTTTTTAAATATAGATTAAGAGTGGTGGTTTTATATATCTATATCTATAATTTATATCTATATATCTATATCTATATCTATATATCTATATCTATATCTATATCTATATCTATATCTATATCTATATCTATATATATATATATATATATCTATATCTATATCTATATATATATCTATATATATATATATATATATATATATATATATCTATATCTATATCTATATATATATATATATATATATATATATATATATATATATATATATATATATATATATATATATATATATATATATATATATATATATATATATAGATAGATAGATAGATAGATAGATAGATAGATAGATAGAAATAGATATATAGATGTAAACTATTGTCAAATCCAATCATGCACAGGAAGAGTAGTAAGCCAAAGTCCCACTGAATCTAACAGGATTTATTTATCTGAGAGTAAACAAAACAGAACAGCAAAAATATATTTAAAAATAAAATGTTGTGGCACGTGAAAGTGTAACTCCTGTATTTAAATGTGAGCTTTTGTGGACCACTTCAATGATTGGCAAAAGCTCAGATTTAAATACAGGAGTTAGTCTTTAAGGTGCCACAGCATTTTTTGTCTTTTTATGCTGTTTTGTTCTGTTTACTCTCAGATATGCTTACACAGAGGGACTGCAGTGGCTCAAGTAGGTAAGACGCTGACTGGGAAGCGGAAGGTCAGCAGTTCGATTCCCCAGTACTGCAGGACAGAATGAGCTCCCGTCTTTGTCCCAGCTCCTGCCAACCTAGCAGTTCAAAAGCAAGAAATTGTGAGTAGATAAATAGGGACCACTTCGGTGGGAAGGTAACAGTGTTCCGTGCGCTCCGGTGTCTAGTCATGCCTGCCACATGACCACGGAAACGTCTGCAGAAGCAGACAGCGCTGGGCTCTTCGGCTTGGAAACAGAGATGAGCACTGCACCCTAGAGTCGGATACGACTAGCTTTCGAGCAAGGGAAACCTTTACCTTTACTTTATGCTTACACAGACTAACACGGCTACCACTTCAAACATTTCAACTATGAAGGGTTTATTTTGGATGGAATGCACTGTAAGGGCTATCTGACATGTAAGATTTTGTGAGGTAAATTTAGATGCTTCACTCAGTTAGCCCCCCACCCCCCCATTTTCTAGCTGAGTAGCATCTTGAGGTTTGTAGGGCAACATAGTGTCATTAAAGGACAACAGTTACTTAATTTACTAATTTGTGATTTCAATTTGATAATGGAGCTAATTTTATAGTTGTAATTTCTGTTGTTGCAGGCCGCGGTGGCTCAGTGATTAAGAAGCTCACCTTGTTAGCTGGAAGGCCGGCAAGTCATCAGTTTGAGGCCCAGGTACTGCATGACAGTTTGAGCGCTTGTCTCTGTCACAGCTCCTGCCAACCTAGCAGTTTGAAGGCAAGAAATTGCAAGTAGATAAACAGAAACCACTTGGGTGGGAAAAGATCTTGTGGACGTGAAAGGAGTCTCATTCGGGCATCCCCTGAGTGGAGTTTCTCCAGCAAAAATCCTTTCAACCCAGAATAATTTCTGACATGAAATTATTATTAGTTGGTGAAATATTAAAGAGATTTTCCTTCATTTTTCAGCAGTGCAGTGGCAATAACAACACATTATTAATGAACAAGACAAGACATACTTTCCTGAATGAAAATTACCTGATGCCCTGTGAGGTAACTGTTTCCTTTTAAAAAGTAAGCCTAAGTCCTAATTAAGTTTGCCTCTAGAATTGCTAGGACATGTCAGGGAGTCTCTGGAGACTATCTCAAACAAAGGGCAAGTGAGTATGGGCCCAGACAGTGGTTTAAATATACTGGTATAAAACCATTATTGGGTTATCTCTACAGATCAAGAATTTTGTCTTATCTGTGTATTGAAAGGATAGGTTAAAGCAGAAACAGTTGACAGCACACCCAGACAAGGCTTGAAAATGTGTTGGTCTCACACGTGTAGGATACCATCTGCCATCTGGACTCTACTTCAGGTAGCTAAAAATTTGGGATCAGCATTGACAACACTGCTGCTTGTTAAGAACCCTACAGGACTCTGACACTTGTTCATCCATGTACAAACGTTTAGAAAACCAAAGAGTGAATAACAGTCCAGAGTGCTGCTTCTGAGCAGTAAAAAAATGGTCAAGGAGGAAATATGAGGTATCCTGTCTCCATTTTTTCATTGACTATCACCAATTTTGAAATGCAAATGTCAAAGGCATTTTAACATGTTCTGTTTTTAAATGAACATTTTATTTTGCTGTATATTTGCTTGGAGCTGAAGAGAGGGAATGGATTAAAAGCAGAAACAGATGCATGCATAAATTGGCTAGATACAGCAAAAAACAGGGGCACTATAAACTTTAGCTCTTAGGAAAAAAGTATGCACTGTGATTTTGATGTAATACTGGCCATGTTTAACTAAGAGGACAAACCTTGTCAAAGATTAACTTAGGCACTTGAATTTGATGTTCTCAGGATATTTACTTTTATGTGTCCTGCTTGTCACTCATGTCCCTCAATGTATAATTTCATCAGGAATCCCTTTAGGGCTGAAACTGGGCCAACTGCTCTAGAGTCTAGACTCATGATGGCGAACCTTGGCACTCCAGCTGTTCTTGGACTTCAATTCCCAGAAGCCCAAGTTCCTGTGAATCCACACAAATGGGTTTACTGTGCAGTAAAACCATTTGTATGGATTCACAGGGACTTGGGCTTCGGGGAATTGAAGTCCAAGAACAGCTGGAGTGCCAGTAAACTCATTAGTGTGGATTCACAGAAACCTGGGCTTCTGGGAATTGAAGTTAAAGTACACCTTGGACAGTGAGTATGGGCACAGACAGTCATTCGCCATCACTGGTCTCGACCAGTGATGGCGAACCTTTTAGAGACCAAGTGCCCAAACAGAGGGATGGGGTGCACTCTGTGCTGGGGGAGGAAGCACTCTCATTGGACTTCTGGGTAGAGGGACGGGGTGAACTCTGTTCATTAATATGCCCCCAGACTACAGAGATGGTCTAAAACACATTCAGTCTCTGGCTACATACTCATCCAATTTTGACATTCATGGGTATAAAACTGGATTGGGGTGGAGCAGTTAGATTGCTCATTAACTTTGAACTCTTCATTTCAAGGAACAAGTGAGTGACTTTTTGATCTACAAAATGTTGCTAAGCAAGCCAAATTACCAAAAGCTGAAGAAATGTATGGGAACAGGGTTTAACGTGCAAGATCTGAGATGATTAAAGATAAATGTAAAAGGTTTCCCTTGCTCGAAAGCCAGTCGTATCTGACTCTAGGGTGCAGTGCTCATCTCTGTTTCAAAGCCAAAGAGCCAGAGCTGTCTGCTGCTGCAGACATTTCCATGGTCATGTGGCAGGCATGACTAGACACCGAAGTGCACGGAACGCTGTTACTTCCCTACCGAAGTGGTCCCTATTTCATTTCATTTCATTTCATTTCATTTCATTTATTTGATTTGTATGCCGCCCACTCAGCATACGCTGACTCAATTTCCTGCTTTCAAACTACTAGGTTGGCAGGAGCTGGGACAAAGACGGGAGCTCATCCCGTCCTGCAGTACTCAGGAATCAAACTGCTGGAGATGGTTAGTTGACACAAAATTTAAATCAATTCCAGCAGGATTCAGATAAGCTGCAATACAGTAATTCTTCTTTACCACTGGTACTGCATACAGATAAAGCCAACCATACTACTAAGAAGTCCTCCAATTTCCTTTGAAAAAGAGTTCAGAATACTAGTACGATATACTCTACGTGGTTGGAATGTCCTGTATTCTTTAGATTTTGGTTCAGAATTGGTACAGACGATCAGTAGCAACAGATGGAAGGATGTATGCAAACTTTTAAAATATATTAATTTTTAATGACAGTACAAATGTAATAAAAAGATCACAACCTAAATATAGGTAATATAACACATTTTAACAACTTAATCATACATTACTACAAAAATTTTAAAAATTAAGAGGGGGGCAAAGAACAACAGTGAAACCAATAAAGATACATTTGATTTCCCCTCTTATTATGGAGCCTAATATCCTTTCAAAATTGCAATATTTCTTGTAAAAGTGAATGGCATTCCCTTTTATTAATACAAAATCTATAACATTTATTTTTTATTTTATTTTTTTAATGTGGGTTTATGTGGGTTTTAAGAGGAATGGGGTAGGTGGGTGGGTATGTTGGGTTTTAATTGGTTGTACTGTTTTATGTGTGTTTTAACTTGTTGTGAGCCACCCAGAGTCGAGTCCAACACTTTGCGATCCCATGGGCCACCACATGCCAGGCTCTTCTGTCATCTGCCATCCTACGTAGCCCACCCAGATCTACACCCACTCTGTCAACGATGCCATCTAGCCATCTCATCCTCTGATGCCCCCTTTTCCATTTGACTTCAATGTTTCCCAGCATCATGGCCTTCTCCAGTGAGTCCTCTCTTCTCATTTGGTGGCCGAACTACTTGAGCTTCAGCTTCAGTATTTGTCCTTCCGAGGAGCAGTCAGGGTTGATTTCATTTAGGATTGACTTATTTGATCTCCTTGCAGCCCAGGGGGCTCTATTAATAAAGTTTAATTTTTTCCCCTACCATTATTAAAAGCAGATAAAATCACTATTTTAGGACAGGTTTCTAATTTTTACTACCTTAATCTGGAAGGATGATATAAGGCTGTGCAGAACCTTGTCATCACTGAAAACTAACTGAGAAATTTGGAAGTTCCAGAGACCGCATGGGTACAAATAGTTTTCACACTTGAATCAGACATTGACAGTGCATAGGAAATCTTGGCTGAATCTATTCAGCTGAACAGAAACAATGAACAGACACCAAAATATTGCATTGCCTTTCTCTAAGTTTTTTTAAAAAAAATTAAACTCATCTTTGTCACATTGATTACTTCTCTAATGGAAACAGAGCATATTTGACGTTAAAATCAGCAATGGGGGTAATGTTCTTGTGTCTGCGTATACAGTACACATATTTATGCAATTTTGTATTCTGCTATATAAGATGAATATTCTTGTTGTATATCAGTTAATAATTTGTTAACATAATTCCATATAAATTAAAAGTGTTATGCCATTTTATTTTCAATCCTAACATGTGTTTTTCATTATAAAAAGTAAATAACAAATTACAACAGGGTGGCACGTAAGTGTCCCTACCCAGCCCATAAGTCCCTACCCATCCTCTTTGTGGGCAAGTCCCCCGCCCCTCTGTCCAGCAGTCCAAAGGGAGCACTTCACCTCTTCTCCCAGCACAGAGTTTACCCAGTCCCTCTGCCCGGCAGCCCAACAGGAGCGCTTCCTTCCTCCCCCAGCAGAGCCCTACTCTCTTTGTGGCCGGGTAGGGACTTACGGGCCACTCTGTACAGTATATCTTGCAAAGTTAATGGGAAAAAATTACTTTGGGCAATATTATGTCATGGTTTAAAGAGTAATTTACACTTTAAAACTACTTTTTAAAGGCATACCCTTAAATGTGTTTTCAGTGTCACAAGATATAACTCAAACAAAGGGAGATATTCCTGGTCCTACCAGCATAGGTGAGAGTCAACAGATTAAGAAATAATATGTAGGTAGAAAGCCTTGTATAAATACTCCTATTTATTTACGGTAAAATGGGCAAAGGACATTTAGCTGGAAATAAAACAGCACATTCAAGAAGGCAAGATAAACATGTTATTGTCCCAGGGGTCATTGACATATTTTTAGGAAAATATACTAACAAAGGCATCCAGGGGAAAGTACGGTATTTACCATTTGCCTACCTGTTCTTCAAAGAGTTTTGAGCAATGTAAATTAGCTCAAGAATTGCAGCTGAACCCTGAAAAGCTACCTAGAAGATAGGACACAAATGCCTTTGTACATGAGACAGTGACTTCCCACCCCCAAGTAATGACAGTCTCAACTCTGTGTGTGTCTGAGAGAGAAAGAGATGCTTTTTGGGGGGAGTTGCCCTCCAGCCATCACAAAAAACTGATGAATACTGAGGTTGTGTGATTGAGGAATACCATTTACTGTTCATTGTTGGACAGTAAAAATTCTTAAGTTAAAAAGATTTGGATTCTCCAGGACTATCCAGGGTCTTTTACCATCACCCAGGAAGCTGAGTTCTCTGGTCAAGACAACTCTATTACAGTGGTACCTCACTCAAAGAGCATAATGCGTTCCACGGGATTGCTCTTTAAACGAGTTTACTCTTTAAGTGAAATACCATTGAAAGTGACCAATTGTGACTTCTGGCGGCGGGGAGGATTGTGAACCCTGGTTTAGTTGTTAAGTGAGTTTTTGGTTGGTTTTAGTTGTTAAGCGAGGTGACCATTCAGAGAAAATTCTGCTCTTTAAATGAGTTAGTCTCTAAGCGAGGCGCTCTTTATGTGAGGTTTTACTATAATTGCTCTAAGAGAAACCTAGAAGAAATTTGCAGTCAAGAAGATATTAAAAATAAAATTAATAGACTGATGGACTCTGACTTAAGTTTCAACTGAATTTGTGGAGTTCAACTAATCATTCCAAAGCCAACACTGTGTTGACTGGAAAAGGCAGTTTTGGATTTGGAATGATCAGTTGAACACTACATTGTAAATGTCACATAGGCATTTATGGATGATGCTGAGAAGGCAGGTTTTATTCTGCAAAATCCTGGGAAACTACTGCAGACATTTGGCATACATTTTGAATGAACAGTATTGTTGTGGATTTGGTAATTTAAACTAAGAATGATTTGATATATTTGGTAGACAGTTTTGGGTGGTACTGTAAAATGCAGAGTATGCAGAAAAATGCATCCAAAATCTGGAATAGACTTCAGATGAAAAGGGCAATTTCATCTATATTTGGGAGTGATCTGTATGACCCCCACACTTGGATGTCATTTGTATAGTTTTGGTTGGAATTACAAAAGATTACTAGAGTACTGCAAAACCCTGGCTGAGCTTTGTGAAAAAAGGACAGTTCTGAACTTTTGCATGCAAAACAAGGGACCTTAATTTGAATTGTCATTTACTCAAGGCTAGTGCTGCAAAATTAAGTGAGTTGCTCTATGAATGCTAAAAGATTTTGGCACAAGTTTTGAGGAGCTCCCAAATTCAAGGTTTTCTAGCTAATGAAGCTTGGCATTTACTAGTAAACCGTCACTCCTGGAAGACCTAAAAGTGAATTGATTTAGGAGATTGTTGCAAGAAATAGGCTTTTAGTGAATTAAAATGAGTTTAAAATTTATAGGAGGCTTTTGACCATTAAAATGGTTTTGTAATATCATAAACAATACGTTTTTGTGTAGAACATTTGTTTTCACTGTTTTTCCAGAAGTACTGCAGTGGCTCAGTGGTTAAGAAGCTCGCCTCGTTAGCTGGAAGGTTGACAAGTCACAGTTCAGGGCCTGAATACTGCATGATGGAATGAACGGCTGTCTCTGTCCCAGCTCCTGCCAACCTAGCAGTTCAAAACCAAGACATTGCAAGTACCTGTAGATAATTTGGTGGGAGAGATCTTGTGGACCTGAAAGGAGCCTCATTCGGGCATCCCCGGAGTGGAGCTTCTCCAGCAAAAATCCTTTCAACCCAGAAAGCACCTTTGCATGCTTCTGACACGATTAAAAAAACTGATTTTTCAGTAACCTGTGTATGAGCAGCTACAAAATGCTTTTTTGTTGAGACAACCACTGAGGGCCTCATTAAACAAGATACAGTGGACCCTCGATTAACGATGCATTCGAATAGCGTCATTTTTGATTAACGATGCTCCGACGCTCCCAATGTGATTGTTCGAATAATGACATTATTCGAATAATGACGGTACTTTTTCCCATCATTATTCGAATAACAACATTGTTATTCGATTAACGATGGTATTTTTACCAAGAGGAAAAGACTGTTCATTGTAACAAAAGTTTAATGAATCTACATTTTGCAAATCAGCTTACTTTTTATTTTGTAGCAGGTCAGTTGTTAATCATACAAAAGATACTTGTATGATTCACAGCCTGTTTACCTATAGTGAACATTGAAGATCAGATGATAGGGGACCCAGAAATATAAAGAATACAATAAGGACACTTTCAATGCAAAATTTCAAATTGTATTCCACAAACCTCTCTGGAGAAGTGTTTGCTGATTGAAATGCCAGGATTACTGTCAACAGAAAGATTATCAACTATGTCTTACACAAAGACAATACAGTATTACTAGCCAGAGCTGTAATGGTACAAGGCAAGTGAAGCAGTTGCCTCAGGCGTGCATAAGTAAGAAGCACAGAAAGGCTCCCAGTGTGTTTGCCCACATGCATAGTCTACACACACATCCCCTCTTCTATGTGGAGGAAGCAACAGTGAAGAGGGTATGAGGCAGCTGCTCCCCTCCAAGCATGGTGACTTTATCTGGGCATGAGATAACTGAATAAGGCTTATAAATTCACCCTAAAGCAAGTATTGCATCAACCTGATGTAGCACCCAAGAATGGGGAGCAAACTTGATGCCTCTCCATTATCTTCCCTCTTGCCAAAATTGTGTGGCAAACTAAGGGGATACATCTTGCCTCAGGTGCAAAATTAGGTAGTACTGTATAGCTAACAGTATAGATGGCCTGCAAAGTTTACCCTGTAAAGTCAACAAAGTAATGAATATGATCTAGAAATGAATGTTAAGAAGACCAAGTTCACTGCAGTCAGTAAAAAACAAGCATCCAAGAAACGTTAAATATTGAAAATTAAATATATGGAACATGTTGATAGGCTTTAAGTGCCTTGAGATTTGGTTAAACAGGCAATAGGTGCATAGCGAAGCAGCAAAATTGAAACTGAGATAGCTCAAAGCAATTTATGTAAGATGGCGGATGTAATGTGCAGAAAATGTTTAAAACTGTTGTGGGGGAAAATTACATGCAGTTTTGCTTTCTTTATTCTTACTCAAGTCTATCTTAACCTATAAATCCAAGGGTTAACCATTGGAACTGGCTATAGGTTGCTATGCCTCGCCCTACTTGCCTGCACTCACCCTTCCTGCACACGGCCGATCTGGGTCCGCAGGTCAACGAAGGATTGAGAAAACCGGCAGTGGGGCAACAGCCCCACAAACGTGACGAAAGGGAAACAACTTCACTTCCCAACATTCCTTGCGCCGCGCCGCACCAGAGCCAATCAGGCTGAGAGGCTCTCGCACGGTGCAACGTTCGGAAACGCGCCACAGCCAATCAAAAGAAAACCATTTTAAAAAAACGCAGCACAAACACAAAGCACCAACCCATAACTACAAGCCCCAGCGTCCTGCGCGCCATGAGCACGCAGAATGCTAAGGAAGCCGGCACCCAAAAAATAAAACAAAAACAAAAACACCGGGAGAGCAAGTCCACCAAGCCGCAGGAACCAAAGCCCCCCTCCCCAACGGCGCCTGAAGCTCCTAATCGGAGTTTCCCCTTTAATATCACGGGGGGGGGGTATTGTGCTCCCCCTCTCTACTGGCTCCCCTGGGGTTGAGAGGGTGGGGGGGACAAAAGGAGTCTGTCTCCCCCACCCTCCTGACCCCAGGGGACCCGGCAGAGAGGGGATTCCCTCCCCCCCACACACACGCCCCATATTAAAGAGAAGAAACCAAGTGGTTACTTCTTTTTAAAAACGGAGTTGGGGGGGGAATCCCCCTCTCTACTGGCTCCCCTGGGGTTGAGAGGGTGGGGGGACAAAAGGAGTCTTTCTCCCCCACCCTCCTGACCCCAGGGGACCCGGCAGAGAGTGGATTCCCTCCCCCCCCCACACACACGCCCCATATTAAAGAGAAGAAACCAAGTGGTTACTTCTCTTTAAAAATGGAGTTGGGGGGGATCCCCTCTCTACTGGCTCCCCTGGGGTTGAGAGGGTTGGGGGGAGAAAAGGAGTCTGTCTCCCCCACCCTCCTGACCCCAGGGGACCTGGCAGAGAGGGGATTCCTCCTCCCCCCACACACAAGCCCCATATTAAAGAGAAGAAACCAAGCGGTTACTTCTCTTTAAAAACGGAGTGGGGGGGAAATCCCCCTCTCTACTGGCTCCCCTGGGGTTGAGAGGGTTGGGGGGACCAAAGGAGTCTGTCTGAGAGGGGATCCCCCCCCCCCCGAGGACACCAAAAAACACAAAAACAAACAATCAAAAACATTCAAAAATACACAAAAACAAACAAAAATAACACCAAAAAAGTAAACAACAACAAACATTTCCAAACACACCCAGCACCCAGCCAAACACCACAAAATCCAACCACCACCACCACCCCAAATAAAGAAAAACAGCTAACTCACCACCACACGACCTCATACCACAATGACTGGAAAAGAAATGAATAAAGAAAGAGACTACTTACTGGAAGAAGCTACACCCAGAGGCCACGAGAGAAAAAACAGTCAAAATACAAGATAACCCCTACCAGCAGCACTTGCTGCCCACAATAATAAAAAAAATTCAAAAAGACAAATAGCCCCACACAAAAGGCCCCAAGAATTTTTCGAAAAAGTATATCATCCTTTATTCTTTTTTTCATCCACAAAACCAAAACACCAAACAAAACTCATCACAGTTTAAAACAGGCCATCAAAAAAAATTTGTATAAATAAAAAATTTAAAAATTTAAAATATAGATTAACCTCTTCTTTACAAACATTAACAACAACAACAACAAAAACTTTCCAACACCATTTAAAACAGCCCGGCAATGCCGGGCAACCTTTGCTAGTATGGTATATAATCATGGACTTTACATATAAGGTTAGTATTTTTTTAAAAGGAGTATTAGTATTTGAGATGTGGATATACTGTACCATAAGATTCTAAGGATTTGTTGGCTTGAGATAGTAGCCAGCAAAGAGGTACTAAGATGAATGAATCAAAAACAAGAAATCATAAAAACACAATCAATAGAGAAAGCTAGAATACACCAATCACTTAATGAGAAATGATTATATCTGATCATTTAAAGTAAAATGAATGGAAAAATAAGTGCTGCAAACAGACTATGTTGACTGGAGAATCTTGGAGACTGGTCAAAATATAACACAATACCAGTGACAAGGTGAGTGTAGGAATCGGGGCCGCTAGGACGGCCGTTAGGTCCCGGAGGAGACTGATCAAGGAACGATACGAGGCAATATGGAGCGAGATCAGATCAGTGGTTTATTGGAGGAAAAGTATCTACATTTATAGATCAGAAGGCAAGGCAGGAAAAAACCGTCATCTGACAGAAAATCACATCACCCATCTACCCGGGTTAATGGGAAATCTCTCTTGGGGAAGTTAATTAACGTGGGCAAACATTGACAGGGGAAACACCATTGTCTGGGGCTTAGGCCGGGGTAAATATGGCCACTATTTGCACCAGGGATTACGCTAAACTCGGAGATGAGTGTTTGCCTAATATGTAACAGAAGTTAGCGATCTGCTTACTTGGCAGAGCCGTAGATCAGGTCAGAATTGGGTGAATCAAACCCTATTATTAATCCACCCCCCTTAATTTCTCTGCCCGCAGAGCCCACGGGCCAGGAGCATTCTCACCGAAGTGGCCTCTGCGCGGGCCGTTCCATGCCATTGGGGCATGGGGAATCCACATCTCCCCTTTTTGTTTTACTTAAGAGCCTGACCGGCGACTCTGCGCAAGAGGGGCATCAGCTGTTGAGCGGGAATGGTGCTTCGGGGTTCCCTCCGGGAGCGGCACCTTGATATCAGTGAGGGAATGCATTGCGCAAAGCAGCATACTGCTATGCCTAGTATAATCACCCCCACAATCACTTTGAGCACCATCTGAAGCCATCCCCACGGAATCCATGACCACATCCAGTTCCACAATGAACTCAGCCAAGTTCCCCATGCAGAACCTTCCCTGATGCCCTCGACTATGGTGTGGAGGTCTGTGAGCTGGCTCTGTACCTTACGGGAGTTATCAGTGAGATTAAAACAACACATACCATGAAAAGATTCGCAACCCAGGTGATGTAGCAATAAGAGATAGTCTATAGCCGCTCGATTGTCAAGTATGGCATGGCGAAGCTCTGCCTGCTCTTGGTTGAGCAGCGCTATTGCTGAGGAGGTATGGTTAATGGCTTTAGCTAGTCCGCAAGCCAGTTGACCAATTCTCCGAGCGTTGCCGACGGCTAAGCCTGGCACGCCAAAAATGCTGACTGCCAACGAGAGATATTCGGCTGAACTCATTACTCTAAAGCTGCTCTCACATGAGCTGTCTAACTGGGTGGTGCGAGTGTGTCGTATGGGTGCTGAAACATTCGTAACATTTGTGCTTGGGGTGACCATATCCTTAGTAGGGAGTAACAGTGTTAAACGACTGATACAACATATAGCATCTGAGACATTTGCAGGAATGTAGTTCCAAGTGTACTGATTACATGTAAAGAACCAACCATATGGTAGGGTAACATGAGCATACATTGAACCAAGTGTCACTGGGTTATCACAAGTCCAATTGCCACCACCAACGTTGAGGCAGCGGCGCCGGGTTCGACCAGCTGAGGCGCAGCCGGTCATTCGAGCACAGGTAGAGTTCGGGCTGACCACCACCCAAGGAGTGTGGAGAGTGGCTGCATCAGCCGGCAAGGTCATGGTGAGCCGCATCTCCCAGCGAGCATATTCTGAGGAAGCTGCTGGGATGTATGGGCTGAAAATCCATTTCACAAGCCAATCCCCATCCCTGGGGTGCGCGCCTGGAGAGTGGCACACTGGGATGAGGCAGGTGCTCAGGATTGAGGCAGAACCAACGTCCTGCTTCAGGCAAAAATCGGACTGGTTGACGAGACCCGCCAACCTTTCCCATATGTTGTAATGCATCCTGGCAGAGAGGTCCCCGCCTGGCATCAAATCATTGGCCTTCAATGAGGCAGCCTGAACGCCTCCCCCCGCAAGTAGGGAGAGGGTCAGGATGATGGTGACTGCCACGGTGTTGGCATGAATTCGGGCACAGATTGCAGCCGTGAGGTTCTCCGGCGTTGGCTCCTTCTCCTCGCGCCGGATGACGTCCTCGGCCTCACTGCAAAGGACCTTGACCATCCCCCAGGTGATCTTTGGTGCTGTCATCTGTGGCCGTTTCTTCCGTCGGGTCCTCTCGGTCAGAGTGAGGTCCTCCATCTCCGGGATCGGACTCGGGTCGGCCTGGGTCCACGCCATGTGGTTCCAAGTGAGGCTTGACACACCGAGCTGGAATCCAAACGACACCTGTAGGAGACATAACTGCAGCATACCCTCTTCCCCAGGTTACGAGTGGCGCCGGGCCCCTCCATGAAGGGTCCGGTGGCACCCGGTATCGGACCATCGGTCGCGGGAGAGCTTCCAAACGGCGGAAGTGCTTCTCCTGAGGCGTGCAATCCGAAAAAAACATTAAGGTGATTGTATGTGAACAATACCTTATTCAGACAATGTGAGCCTGTGACTTGGGGAGGGCTGGTGGCTCCCCCCTTTCTGTTTGTTTGTCAATATAGGACTTGAGCGTCCAATTGACTCGTTCCACAATCGCTTGCCCCTGCGGATTGTAAGGAACGCCAAAAGTATGCTGAATGTCCCAGGTGGCCATGAAGGCGGCCAACTGCCTAGAGCTGTAGGACGGGGCGTTATCGGTTTTCACGTGCTGTGGTTTGCCCATGGCCACAATGCAGGAAAGGAGGTGCTGCTCCACGTGGGACGCAGTCTCCCCTTTCTGCGCCGTTGCCCAAACGAATTGAGAAAAAGTGTCTATGCAGACGTGCATGTACTGCCATCTGCCAAACTGCGGAACATGCGTGACGTCCATCTGCCACACCTGGTTAGCCTCTGTCCCTTGTGGGTTGACCCCCCATGAGGGCCCCCCCGGTGCCCCTGCACAATGCTGGCAAGAGCGAACTATGCCTTGGGCTTGAGAGAGTGGCAGATTGAACTGTCTGGCAAGCGCTTTGGCATTTTGGTGAAAGAATGCATGACTCTGAATTGGCATAGTGAAAACACCTAACACTGAACGTTGCTGAATTTCCTTTGCGGCCGCATCCGCTCTGCTATTGCCCGTGGAAATCGGACCCGGTAGGTCTTGGTGACTTCGGATGTGGGCAATATAGAGCGGCTCCATGCGGTTTCGCAAATGAAATTGAGCGGTGAGAAACAGACTAAGCAAATTCTTGTCTATCGCGGGAGTAATGTATGCTCCTGGTAGACTGTGAAGCAAATTCCTGACATACTGGCTATCAGTAATGATGTTTAGGCGCTCTTTGGCGAAGGTGCGCAAAGCAAGGTTCACCGCTGCCAACTCTGCCCGCTGCGCGGACTTCTGTGGAAGAGTTAACAGCGTGCGCCAAGCCTGGCCTTCCTGCCAAGTCAAGACACCATATGTGCGACCTCCATCAGTAAAAACTGTCCTGGCCCCCTGAAGCGGAACCAGCGAGAGCAATTCGAACAAGCTGACTGTCTGCGTTTGAAGCGAGACAAGTCTGGGGTCTTTTGGCAAATGGTATGCCAAGCATCCGGTGAATCCCTCCAAAGCAATTGGAAGCGAGTCACCGAGCTGCATCAACTGCTGAACCTGTTCTTTGGTGAACGGGACTACGATTTTGGCTAAGTCGTGCCCTGAGATGTCCCTAGCTCTCAGCCTTCCGCGGTAGACCACCGCGGAGACCAATTCTTGGGGAGGAACGATGTTTCGGGAAGAGGTGTTCGGCAAGTACACCCATTCCACGATGCTCGCTCCTTTCTCGGAATCTACTCCTAGAGCTCCGGTGAACATGGATCTTGCCCGAACGATATACAAGTTCAGGATCGGAGCATAGGGCCCCTGAGCGATCCTGTCCACCCACCTTTGGCTGAGAACCTGGTTGACCTTTTCGAGAGCCAAGCGCGCTTCTCAAGAAATTTGTATCCGGTCTGCCGGCTGCTTACCTAATGTGAGCAGCGAGAAGAGCGGTTTCAGGAGATCCGTATCCAATCGGAAATACGGTCTGGCCCAATTAATGTTCCCTAAAACCTGCTGCAATTCCACCAAGGTGACTGAATCCTTCAAGTTGATTTGGGGCAAAACTGGTGCTGCGAAAGAGCGGAGAAGCCGATGACCCAAGTATGAGAAGGGCTCGGTTCTCTGCACTTTCTCTGGGGCAATGAGTAAACCTTTCTCCCCCAGGCTGGCCTGGAGGTCTGAAAACATTTCGCTGCCGAGTTGCGGCACCGCAACCAAGATATCATCCATGAAATGACAAACTAAGGCTTTGGGGTAAAGGTTTCGGAACTTTGCCAGTGCGTCGTGAACATAGATTTGGCACAGGGTGGGCGAATTGAGCATGCCCTGTGGCAAAAATTTCCACGCGTAACGCTGTGTGGGCTCACTGTGGTTCACAACTGGCACCGTAAAGGCAAACCTTTCCCGGTCCCTGGGGTCTAAGGGAATCGTGTAAAAGCAATCCTTGAGATCTACAGCTAAGATCTCCCACCCCTCGGGAATCATATTAGGATTTGGGATGCCGCATTGAAGCGGACCCATTGGCTGTATGCATTTATTGATCTCTCTGAGATCGTGGAGGAGTCGCCACTTCCCCGACTTCTTTCTAATGACAAAAATGGGCGAATTCCAAGGACTGGTGGACTGCTCTATATGTCCTGCGTCTAGCTGTTCTTTAACCAGTTGCTTAAGGGCGACTAACTTCTCTCCCACTACCGGCCATTGTTCCACCCAGACCGGCGTATCGGTGAGCCATTTAAGTGGCAACGCCATTACCCGAAGGTAAGGGTAGCACCGTACTGCTGCAAGATATCTCACCCCCAAAGGTTGATGTGCACGTCAAGAATGTGCGGCCGAATTACCGCTGTGCCGTCAGCCTTTGGAATCGTGACTGTCACCCACTCCCGGCTCCTAAACGCTTCCTGAATGCTGCCTACCCCCCACACATCGGAGACCGGCTCAATGGCCCACTCCCGTGGCCACTGGCTTCTGCTTATCACGCTCACATCAGCTCCGGTATCTAATAACCCTGAAAATGATCTTTTATTCAGAAATACCTCAATAACTGGGCGCCGTTTCCACTCAATGTTGGTCTCCACTGTCGCTAAGACCTGGTATCCTTGTACTGCCTCACTGGCGCTCGAGCGGTCCTCTGACTGGGACTCTGAGCTGTCCCTGAGCCTTCCCTGGCTGTCTGCTGGCGAGTGACAAGGAACCATGATCAGTTGCGCTAATGTGTCTCTTTTGTGAATTGTCTGGGGTAAGTGCGTCCAAAGCTGAACTTGGAGAACGCCTGAAAAATTGGAGTCAATGACTCCTGGAATTACAAGAATTCCACGTGCTCCGGCTACACTGCGGGGCAAAACTAAACCTATAAAGCCTTTGGGCAGGGGTCCCATGTACTGGGAGTCCACCAGATAGACCATGCCTGGCAGGTCGCATGTAACGTCTGCCTGACAAGTCAAATCTAGCCCTGTACTACCCTTGGGGCTGGCCTGTGCCCTCGCAATGCCTGGAATGTGACTGGAATCTAATCTAGCTCTGGCGAGCTCTGAGCGAAGGAAGCCTCTGTTTGGACCGGGGCCAGAGACATGCCCGCGTTCCGGTTTCCCGAACTCGGACAGTTCCTGGCCCAATGGTAGCCTTTCTTGCACTTCGGACACAGGGTGTTTGGAGCCTTGGAACGGCCGGAACTTTGTCCGCCTCCCTTGGATCGGCACTCCCTAGCGAAGTGACAGACCTTGCCACAATTGTGACATGCCCCTTGATTTTTACTTTTGGGTCTTTTACCCCCTTGCACCGCTGCCGCTAGCAAACCCATTTTATAGGATTCTGTGCCAACGTCGGCGCAAGCTCTAATCATGTCCGTGAGAGTCAAGTCGGGACGATTGCCCAGGGACTGCAAGATTTTACGGCAGTCTAAATTGGCATTGTCCTTGGCTAACTTCATCATGAGCTCTTGTTGGGCTTGCTCATTATCGATCTGCCTACTGATCGCTTCCTCCAAGCGATTGATGAAGTCCATGTAGGGCTCCTGGGCTCCCTGCTTAATTGCGGTGTAATTTTTAGCCGCTTTGCCAGTTGCTGGAACCTTGAAAAAAGCCCTAAAGGCAGCCTCGGCTGACATCTGAAGAGTGGCGAGTGGCAAGTTGATCTGGGCATCAATGGATTCGAAGGCACCTGAACCATACAGCTGGTCAGGAAGTACTGCACCTCCCATCCTGGCAGCCCTAGTCTGAGCCTCAAGGCGAAACTCGCTGTCCCAAATCAAATACTGGCTAGGGTTGAGCATCATCCGCATGACGGCTTTCCAGTCATGTGGAATGAACATGGTGTTCTCGCACACTTGCTGAAGCGTGCCCCTAGTAAACCGACTCTGAAGCCCTGTCTCTGAGATGGCCTTCCGTATAGCCATGAGAAGCTTATACGGGACTGGTGAATGAACTATCTGCTGGGCCCCTGTGAGGGCATCCATTTCCATGCGAATTGGACAAATCTGACTAAGCTCAGCTAGTTCTTCTGCTGGCAATTCCCCCTTCCTAAGTTCTTCCTCAACTGTGCGCTGAAGGGCACTCTTGGTAGCTTGGGAACTTGGAGCTGTCAGAGAAGCGCCTGTGCTCCTCATTCCTTGCATTCCATCGGTGACGTCTGCAGCTGTCACCGAGGGAAAGTTCCCTACGCTACTCTGCCTAAACTGCAATGACGGATAGAGCGCTGTGGGCGCCGATGGTTCGGCTGGCGCTGGGGGTTCTTTGGCCTCTACCCGGACTGGTTCTATCTCCGCTAAGAGTTTCCTACATTTGCCCCATGTGCGAATTACGCCTCCTGGAGCTTTCGGTGGTTGCTGAATGCAGTCTCCTATCTGATCCCAAAGCTTAAGGGTTAACGTACCTACTTCTGGATAAAGCAGGCAGTGTTCCCTTAGGTACGCCAAAAGTCTCGGTAGCTTTCGGCTGTGAAAACGCAACTGAAATACCCTGGCCAAGATTCTGAACTCTTCCTCACGAGTTCTTTGGCTAGCGGACGGACCTTGTCGCTGAGGACAAGTCCCCATATTACCTGCGTGGGTCCTCCGAAGTTTCCTTCTCGGGACGAGTCGATGCGTCTTTGGGCAAGGTAATAGGTTCTGGCGACGATTCTCTGGGTAGAGCTCAGAGCGTGGACTGCTGCCACGGGCCCTCGGTGGCCTCTGCACTGTCAGGAGTTCACAGCTGACCCTGAGCGGAACGCATTTTTCCGTAACCTGCAAGCCGCCGCGAAAGTTGGGAGCAAGCTGTAGGATGCCTCTTGGTACTGCCTCGCCGCTTAGGCCGTTCTCCCGCCCGGCTGGTTTACCGGCCGGGCTGCCGCGCTGTCCTCCGGGATGATCGGACGCGGTTCAAGCGCAGAACTGGACCGTGTGATCGCTTACCCTCGAGTAGACCGCTCGGGGGTCGCTTACTCTCGAGTAAATCACGTCGGGGTCACCAGATGTAGGAATCGGGGCCGCTAGGATGGCCGTTAGGTCCCGGAGGAGACTGATCAAGGAACGATACGAGGCAATATGGAGCGAGATCAGATCAGTGGTTTATTGGAGGAAAAGTATCTACATTTATAGATCAGAAGGCAAGGCAGGAAAAAACCGTCATCTGACAGAAAATCACATCACCCATCTACCCGGGTTAATGGGAAATCTCTCTTGGGGAAGTTAATTAACGTGGGCAAACATTGACAGGGGAAACACCATTGTCTGGGGCTTAGACCGGGGTAAATATGGCCACTATTTGCACCAGGGATTACGCTAAACTCGGAGATGAGTGTTTGCCTAATATGTAACAGAAGTTAGCGATCTGCTTACTTGGCAGAGCCGTAGATCAGGTCAGAATTGGGTGAATCAAACCCTATTATTAATCCACCCCCCTTAATTTCTCTGCCCGCAGAGCCCACGGGCCAGGAGCGTTCTCACCGAAGTGGCCTCTGCGCGGGCTGTTCCATGCCATTGGGGCATGGGGAATCCACAGTGAGAACAGCCATGAGGATAGCCAAATGCCATAGAAGAGGAAGGAGGAGGAGACCAATAAGAACATAAGAACAGCCTTGCTGGAACAGGCCACAGCCCATCCAGTCCAGCATTCTGTCTCACACAGTGGCTCACCATTTCCTTCAGGGTATTCCCAAGGAGATGCCTTCACCTGCTTAGGATTCCCTGGAAATGGCATTGAGAGATATCCTGCCTATCTCTCCAAGGGTTTTTTAGACCAATGTAGACCAATGTTTCATGTATATATTTTTTTACCTTGAAGTTATGGGAACTCAAACTATAGAGGCAGTGGAGTATGTTTAATAGGAAAGTAAGACAAAGAAGGTAGGTTACTAGAGCAAGAATTACAGGTCTGATGGAAATGGAAACTTTTGAAATTCATTTCCTGTCCTAAAGTAAGAAACTCTATAATGTTCCATGAGCTAGTAATGCTCCTTTTAGGCTCTGTGTAAAGGAATATATGCTATAGGGCAAGGTTAAGCAACAGATATCACTCTAAGATATCGCTGGCTGGACACTGCAGTATCCTCCATGGTTGTTGGAATGCAATATCTGTGGACTTCAAAGACAAGACATATGCTTCCCTAATGGGAAGTTAAGTCATTCTAGCAACTGTCAGAGTGGTCAACACTCCCAAAGTTCATTAACTTTTGTAGTAACGCTGTTGTCCCTTTGAAATTTTATTTTCCCTGCCTGTATCCATATTCATTGACTTTACTAGCTTCCTTCCCCTGCACTGCATTTGTTGTTATGTATTGTCATGTTAGAACTGATTTAGAGCAACCCTAATGGGGTTTTCAAGGGACTGCAGTGGCTTAGTGGTTACGATGTTGAACTTGGCAACTAGAAGTTTAGCAGGTCAACATTTCGAGACCCGAGCGCTACACAACAGAGTGAGCTCCCATCTCTGTCCCAGTCTCTGCCAACCTTGCAGTTTGAAAGTAAGAAATTGCAAGTAGATAAATAGGTACCACTTTGGTGGGCAGGTAAAACAGCATTCTGTGCACTCCAGTGACTAGTCATGTCTGCCACATGTCTGCCACATGACCATGGAAACATCTGCAGATGCAGACAGCACTGGTTCTTTGACTATAAATGGAGATGAGCACTGAACCCTAGAGTCAGATATAACTGCTTTTGAGCAAGGGTGGCTTTTACCTTGAATAGATATGAACTATTTCAGGAATGGTGTTACCAGTTCCACTCTCCAGTTGATTTCCATGGTAGAACTGAGGAAATGGACCCAGGCTCATTGAGGGTTCATCTGCTCAAGAGATTTCCTGAGGGCCAGGTAAACAACTGTTCTGCTCTCTGCCCCCTGTCTCCCAGTCAAACCCCATCATCATTATCGGCTGCTACTTGTATCTGAGTACTGTATACATCCCCCCCCCCCGAAATCATTTACAGAAAAAATGCCACTGGCATGAATTTGTTTAAGGTGGATCCCAGCTTGCCATGAAGTGTCCCACACACTGTGACCTTGGAGCCATCTCCTGCGGGACATATGAAATGAGACATGCAGGATTTAACACCAAGACTGCAAAGGACTGCTGCAGCCTTGAGGATATTAACAAGGTGCACCTTCACAGCCAGCCCATTTGACATGGCCTCTTCCACCTCCGTGACTGTTGGGAATCAGAATAGTGAAGTAGTTTCTTCTCTGCTCATTTTGCTGTTGGGCCCAATATGATGGTTTCCAGTGACATCACTCTAACCATTACATCATTTTGTGTACAATTGTTGCTAAAGACGCTATGTGCCTGAGGGAGGGGATTGTAATCTATGAAAACATATACTGAAATAAATCTGGTAGTTTTCAAGATACCATCACATTTGGCTTTTATTTTTATTATGGTTTTGTTATACATGACTTTTCACAAGCAATTCTAACACTTTACTTCCTTCTCCTGGGGGAAGTCTTTAGCTTGAATATATGGACTTTACAGATCTCCTGGGTCACCAGAAATACGGGTGTATCCGAGATCAATCTTGGAATCTCTCTAGAAGGAAAAAGGGCTAAACTGAAGCTGTTGTACTGTGGGTACATTATAACAAGAGAAAGGCGCATTGGAGAAGACAGTCATGCTGTGAAACATTGATGGCAGCAGGAAGTGAGGAAGACCACACTGTGAGGTGGCCTTGAGCCTGCCAAAGCTTAGCAAGCCTTCTGATGGAAGGACTTTTCAGAGATCACTAGTTCATAGGGTTGCCATAATATGGAGTCAGACAATTACAGTATTATTATTAAAGACCTAAAAGAATTTGAGTACTGTATTAATCTTTTCCATGTCTGTAGGTGGAACTGACGTAGAGAAATGGTAGTCTGGCTAAGGCCACCATACAAATGCATGGTGAGGTAAGACATTAGCTGGGGGATACACCAACACAAACTCATATTTTAGTTGTCACTGTACCTTTTGAATTTTGACTACAGAGGGAAATTCTATTCTCAGACGTTTTGCCTATTTTAGAATACAAAGTGCATATTACCATTGACCATGCTTCCAAAAGCAAAAAAAAAAAAAAAAAAGAGAGAGAGAGAGAGAGAGAGAGAGAGAGAGAGAGTTTGAATGTGAATCCCTTTCACTGTCATAAAAATGTTTCCAGATCTTAGCTACCAATTCACACATGGGTGTAAGTAGATCTCTGGCTGGTTTATCTATGTAACACCAGATCCAGAAATAGTATTGCTCATGTGGCATCAGGTAAGTTCCCACTTATGATGATCCTTTTCAGGGTTTTTAAAGTAGAAAGTACTCAGAAGTGTTTTATTATTCCCTTCTTCAGCCGTTTTCAATGCTTCCACCGCTTCCCATGGCAGCAGGAGCGAGGGCAGCACGTATTCACTGTGTTTCTAGGATTTTCTGCTGCGTTTCCGCTGCTTCCAGCAGCGGCGGTGGCCCTGGGATCCTCACCATGGGTCAGATTAATTGGCGCTGTTGGCTGGACCTGGCCCACGGGCTGTAGGTTGGGAACCCCTGTTCTAAAGGCATGTTGAGACTGTGCATCTTGCCCAAAGTTACACAGGCTGTCTCTTCTCCCAGGAGGCACAGTGAGGAATTGAATTCCAAGCCTCTGATTCTGCAGCCAGATATCTATATCCAGTCAATGCTTCTGGGAATTGAAGCTCCCCTGTGGGGCATGGGCCCCATGTTGTGAACCAGCGATCTAGTATAAGTGCATAATCTTGCATCAAACGTCTAATGTACAGTAGAAGTCAGGAGTCATTGCCTCTCTAAAGGTCATGGGCTACAACTCTCATGGTGCCTTTCCACTGGTTATATTGGGTGGGATGGATGGGAGCTGAAGCTCAAAACATCTGGCTGATTAAGGGTTTCCTACCTTCAATACAGATGGAAATGCACAGGAAATAAAGCAGGATGGGGAAAGTACAACCTTCCAGATGTTGTTGGACTGGAACTTTCTTATTGTTGGCAATACTACCTAAGGCTGACAAGAGTTGCAGTCCATCAATTTCTACAGCATCACCTGTCCCCACCCCCCACCCCCACTAAGGAAGTAGTAAAGTTTTTTTTAAAAAAAGAATTGCATCTTTGCCAACTCTAACATTCACCAACCCCACTGTTCACAGTACTGTATGGCTCTATTTTAAAAGATCTATTGCGTTGTAGTAAGGTTCATTCTCTTCAACAACAAAAAAGCACTACCTGATCTTGATACGTGAAATTCTGTGGGTGCCCCTTTGCAGGGGCTCCCCTTACCTGGAAAATGTGAAATCCAATGTCTGGAACACCCCCAATGGGTGGATGCAAAAGCCGTGGAAACACATGTTAGTCAATTATCTTAAAAGAAAACCTTTTTGGTATAATTTAATTTTCTTTAAATCAAAACCCTCTGGCCGAGATGGAATAATGACCAATAAGCAACAAAGTGTGGGGGAAAATAAAAGTTTTTAGTACATATGGGCCAAGAATATTTATGCAATGAAAAAATTGCCACAGGACTGCCTGGGGTGGTGGCGGGAGGGGGAGGTTAGCCCAGAACAATTCAAAACCAGGTATATTTACACACAAAGAATACAAGGGTACAAAAGGAGGGACTTGCAAGTATCACATGGGTTTAGGGGATATCACATAGGCAGGACAGAATATCAAGTAGGAGGATGGATGACTATCTGAGAGCAGGAGGAGCTTGCCCTAGCAGTATCACCAAACCAGAAATTCAATGTCTGCACACTAATGCATCAGCATAATCCAAGGAAAGTAAAAAAATCTATATTGACATTCCAAAGACCCCCTGGAGTGGGGGTCTTCCTGCAAAAGTTCATAGGCTTAAGATTCCTGACAATTCATGAGTGAGATCATCCAAGGAAGTTCAGTGCCCACCCCATAAATCTCTTTAATGTTGTAAACTTCAGGATATGGCAGTTAATGCCTGGAGGTGTTACAAGAGCATGTTGGGACTGATCCAATAGGGAACAGTGACCACAACTCAATTATGTTTAACTTGATCATAGACCGCAAGTCACTGATAAAATCTAACACAGAGACCTTAAATTTTCAAAAAGGAAATTTCCCAAAGATGAGGAAACTAGTAAAAAAAGAAGCTGAAAGGGAAAATTGAGATAGTCCAAACACTCCAAGAGGCATGGAGGCTGTTTACAAAAACAATAAGAGAGGCCCAATTGGAAAGCATACTCAAAAGGAAAAAGGGCACTGCCAGGTCCAAGAGGACTCTGATGTGGCTTACAGGAGCTGTTCGGGAAGTGATCAAGAGCAAGAAAAGCTCATTTAGAAGATGGAAGGCTTGTCCGAATGAGGCCAGCAGGCAGAAACATAAATTCTGGCAGAACAAATGCAAGGCAACAATCAGGAAAGCAAAGCAAAACTTTGAGGAGTGTATAGCTAAAAACACTCAGAGAAATAACAAAGACTTCTTTCAGTGCATTAGAAGTAAGAACCCAACTAGGAAGGCCATTGGACCATTAGATGACAATGGAAGGCAAGGAGTTGTTAAAGAGGAAACAGAGATTGCAGAGAGACTCAATGAATTCTTTGCTTCAGTATTCACTGAAGAAGACAGAGACCACATGCCCAAAACAGAGCCTATCTTCGTAGGGAGGGAAACCGAAGAATTAAGCCAGATAGAAATAACCAGGGAGGAGGTTGTTGTGTTTGGAATATTGTGCCTTTAAGTATTGTAACACTCAAATGAGTGGATATAACAATCACCAGCTGTAACACTGTAACCTTCTGTATCAGGACGCGAGCTAGTGACCACTAGGGGCAATAGCGAGCGCCCAGCTCACATGGTTCCAATTCCCAAATACCTACAGCGCGGGAAGATTCCCGCCACCACCTCACCTGGACAAGAAGGGCGTGACGGGGAGTGACGTCACGCAGACAGTAGCCAATGGGCTATCGAGGAGCCACATTCAAATGTATAGCCACAGTATATATTGAGCTGTTCATCCGCCATTACCACATGTTTCCCCGGACCATCATGCAATAAAGATGTGTTAAGCCAATCTTTCGGCTGTTTCTATTGTCTTGGTTCTCAAACACTAAATTGGCGACGAAGGTGGGATAATGGATCCCCACGGAATCAAGACAACGCAGGCCGGTTTCAACATCAACAAACCGGAAGAATGGGAACTGTTCGAGATGGACTTCCAAAGTGCACTGATGGTGTCCGACATCTCAGACGAGGGGAAGAAGAGGGCCATCCTCATCAGGATGCTCAGGTTCCCCGCCATGAAGGTATTGGTGGACCTGGTGTCTCCGAAGAAGGTGAACGAAGTGCCGGTCAAGCAGCTCCTGAAAGCGATGCGCGGCCATTTCCAGCCCTCGGTTTCAATGTTTTTGGCTCGGGACGTGTTCTGGAAGAGAGTCCAGGTGCCTGGTGAGTCCATGGCTGCTTTTGCAGCGGCCCTCCGTTTGGCCGCCGGCCCATGCAAGTGGGAGAACCTGGAAATCGCCCTCAGGGACCGCATGCTGTGCGGCCTGTGGGACGAAGAGGTCCAGCGAAAGCTGATGAACAAGGAGCCGCCCCCGACGCTGCAAGAGGTCGTGAAGGAGGCGCAGGCGGCGGAAGCCACGAGGGCCGGGGTTAAGGGGTTCAGATCAAGGCCCCCACAACCCGACAAGGCAGCAGGCTTGGTGCAAGCGGCCAGGCGGGCACCACACTCCTCCACGGAGAGCAGCGAGGACAAGGACATCCGGAAGGTGCGGAAGGATGGCCGGCATTGCGATGGCTGCGGGGCGGCCCATGACCGCATCAAGTGCCCGTTCAGGAAGGCCGAGTGCCACAACTGCGGGCGCCGAGGCCACATAGCCAAGGTTTGCAGATGGCGGCGCAGAGACCAGAAAGGCGCAACAGACCGCTCACCGAAGAACCAGGGAGGCGTCCGGCCCTCGAGGAAGCAGGACGGCGTGGGCCGCATCTCCGACGACAGCGATGACGACACGGCAGTCCACAGCGTGTCCTTAGGACACCCACATTATTTTGTAGAGGTACTGGTGAAAGGGGTCCCCGTTAAGATGGAGATAGACTCGGGTTCCTGATATTCCATCATTTCCCAGAGGGAGTTTTTGGGAATTTCCCCCAACGTGCGGCCCAAGCTCAAAGCACTGAGGTCTACGCTGCGGGACGTGCAGAGAAATAGCATTCCGGTGTTGGGGGTTGGAAAATTCAAGGTCCAATACAAGCAACACGCCACGGAACTTCCCCTGGTTGTTCTCAAAGGGGGGAGTTGTTGCCTCCTCGGGACACAATGGTTTAAGCCCCTGGGTTTGTTCATTGGGGGGGGGTGCATGCTGTTGGGACTGACCCAATACAGGAGGTGTGTAACGCGCATCCTGAAGTGTTCAAGAAGGGACTCGGAAAATTCAAGGGGCCCCCAGTCGCGTTCGACCTGGACCCAGAGGTCCGCCCAATAAGACTCAAACCGCGAAGAGTGCCTTTTGCACTCAAGGACAAAATAGAGGCGGAACTGGACAAATTGGTGGGCCAGGGGATCCTTGTTCCTGTTGATTCCACGGAGTGGGAAACTCCGATTGTAACAGCGCTTAAGGCCAACGGGGAGGTTCGAATATGCGCTGATTACAAATGTACCATTAATAAGGCGATACGCCCAAATGCGTATCCGGTGCCGGTAGTCAGCCACCTGTTGGCCAGGTTACATGGGGGAAAGTGCTTTCCAAAGCTTGACCTGGCGCAGGCTTATCAGCAGCTCTCGGTAACCCCAGCTGCAGCTGCTGCGCAGACGATAGTCACTCATAAGGGGGCGTTCCAGGTGACACGCCTACAGTTTGGCGTGAACTCGGCGCCAGGCATCTTCCAATCACTAGTGGAACGTCTCTTAAAGGGTCTGGAGGGGGTCTTGCCATATTTTGACGACGTATTGATAACAGGGGGGAGTGAGTCAGAATTGGCTGAGAGGCTAGACAAAGTACTGACGGTATTTGAAAAGGCGGGGTTGAGGTTGCGGAAAGACAAATGCGTCTTCTTCGCAAAAGAGGTTGAGTTCCTGGGTTTCCGGGTAACCCCTGTAGGCATTAAACCCTCTGAATCAAAGGTGGCCGCTGTTCAAAATGCTCCTCGCCCCACCTCCAAGCCCGAATTGCAGTCGTTCCTTGGGATCTTAAACTTCTACCATTCCTTCCTGCCTAGGAAGGCGTCGGTAGCGGAGCCGCTTCATAAGTTGCTAAAAAAGGATGAGGCGTGGAAATGGGGTGAGAGCCAGGAGAGGGCATTCAATGAGCTGAAACAACTCTTATCCCCAGACGCCATATTAACCCATTTTGACCCCAAGAAACCAGTGGTCCTGGTATGTGATGCGTCTCCAGTGGAGGTGGGGGCGGTCCTGTGCTACGTGCTAGAAAACGGGCGGGAGGCCCCGGTGGCGTTCTACTCCAGGTCCCTGTCTAAGGCAGAGCGTAACTACGCACAGACAGACAGGGAGGCGTTAGCGATAATTGCTGGAACGAAGAAGTTCCACGACTTCCTCTATGGCTGCCCCTTTACCATCGTGACTGACCACAAGCCCCTGCTAGGCATTTTCACCGCAGACAAACCCACTCCACAGATTCTGTCCCCTAGGATGCTCAGGTGGGCCATTTTTTTAAACGCGTACCAGAACGCGCTGGTGTATCGCCCTGGAAAGGACATAAGCCACGCGGATGCCCTGTCGAGGTCACCTCGCCCCCACACGGGCAGCCACGTGTGCGAGGTGGAACAAGACCACCAAGTGCTCATGATAGAGGTCCTAGATTCACCCCCCATAGTGCCCGCAGAGATCGCCAAGGCGACGGGCAGGGACAAAACGTTGGCTCTGGTTAGCTCATGGGTGCAGAAAGGGTGGCCAACGTCCTCCCCGGCGGCGGAATTTGCCCCATTTTTCAGGAAAAAGTTAGAACTGTCCATGGAGAGGGGGTGCCTCCTGTGGGGCCAGCGGGTAGTCGTCCCTGAGAGCAAGGGTGCTCAAGCTGCTGCACGTCAGCCACCCTGGGATTGTCCGCTCCAAGGCACTGGCCAGGAGCTACTTCTGGTGGCCCCAGTTTGACGCCGATATCGAGCACATGGTGGGCACTTGCGAGAGTTGCCAAAGCTCCCGGCCCGAAGAGGCCCGACTTCCGCACAGGGAATGGGATGCGGCAAAGGGGCCGTGGTCCCACGTGCACATTGACTTTGCGGGCCCTTTCAGAGGGTCGCTTTTTCTCCTTATAGTGGATGCTTATTCCAAGTGGTTAGAGGTTATCCCGGTTGCGAACTCCTCCTCAGCCGCAACCATTAAACAATTGCGCAAGGTGTTCAGTTTGTTCGGTATACCCGACACGCTTGTTAGCGATAACGCTAGTTGCTTCATGTCCGCCGAATTCAGAGCATTCATCGACATCAACGCCATCCGGCACATCACCTCCGCGCCCTTCCACCCGGCGACAATGGCCAGGTAGAACGCCTCGTGCGTACCACCAAAGATGCGCTGAGGCGCATGGGCCCCGGGGACTTGAACCTGCAGTTGTGCCAGTTTTTGCTGGGATATAGGGTGACCCGCCTAGCGTCAGGATACTCGCCCGCAGAGCTCCTAATGCGCAGAAAACTGTCTACGGTACTGACTAGGCTAGACCCTACGAGGGTGGAAGACACTGGGAGGAACATCGGGTTAGCGGGCACAAAGAGTTTCGAAATAGGCGCCCCGGTCCATTGCAGAAACTACACTAGCGCAGGGCCAGCCTGGGTTCCGGGAGTAGTCATTGGGCAAATGGGTCCCATGTCGTACTGCGTAGAGACCAGCACAGGTCTACTCTGGAGGCGGCACATGGACCAACTCCGACGCCGGGTCTCCGGAAACCAGAGCGCGGACAGTGCGGAACAGGATTCAGCGTTAGGGTTCTCCCCCACCCGTTCAGCCCAAGGGGGAGGAGAGGGGGGCCAGTGGTCCCCACCAAGGGGGGAAGGGAATAAGTTTGTCCCCATAGATATCCTGCGGGATACCCCCACAGATACCCCAGAAGATGATTTTCAGTTTGAGTTACAAAACTGGGGGGGGGGGTTCGGAGTGGTCCTCCATCCATCCAGGCGAGAAGCGGGGGTTTTCGTTAGCCCCCAATGCCCCCGGTTTGCCCACAATGGAGTTTACCCCTACCCCGAAAACCGCGGAACCTCGGCGGGTCGTTAACGAGTCTCCCTCTCCCATTGCAGGACAAGAGACCAGGGAACACAGAAGTGATAGCGCCCCCGGGACAAGCCAGCCAGCCTTGTGCCCGAAACGCATTTGCAATAAACCATATTGGATGAGAGACTTCGTCTCATCCTAGGGGGGAGGGATGTTGTGTTTGGAATATTGTGCCTTTAAGTATTGTAACACTCGAATGAGTGGATATAACAATCACCAGCTGTAACACTGTAACCTTCTGTATCAGGACGCGAGCTAGTGACCACTAGGGGCAATAGTGAGCGCCCAGCTCACATGGTTCCAATTCCCCAAATACCTACAGCGCGGGAAGATTCCCGCCACCACCTCACCTGGACAAGAAGGGCGTGACGGGGACTGACATCACGCAGACAGTAGCCAATGGGCTATCGAGGAGCCACATTCAAATGTATAGCCACAGTATATATTGAGCTGTTCATCCGCCATTACCACATGTTCCCCCGGACCATCATGCAATAAAGATGTGTTAAGCCAACCTTTCGGCTGTTTCTATTGTCTTGGTTCTCAAACACTAAAGAGGTCCTTGCATGATTTGTTAAATTAAATGCTAACAAATTCACCAGGACCAGATGGCATCCATCCACAAGTTCTCAGGGAACTTAAAGATGAAATTGCTGATCTCCTAGCCAAAATATATAATCTTTCCCTCAAATCAGGCTTTGTGCCTGATGACTGGAAGGTAGCGAATGTAACACCAATTTTCAAAAAAGGATCCAGGGGTGATCCAGGAAATTACCGACTGGTCAGTTTGACATGTGTCCCAGATAAAATGATGGAAACCATCCTAAAAGATGGGATTAATTGGCACATAGAAGAGAAGGCGCTGCTAAATGAGAGCCAACATGGCTTTTGCAAGGGCAAATCATGCCTCACTAATCTGTTGGAATTTTTTGAGAGTGTCAAGAAGCATGTGGATAAGGGGGATCCAGTTGACTTTGTTTATCGTTTATCTAGACTTTCAGAAGGCTTTTGACAAGGTCCCGCACCAAAGGCTCTTGAATAAATTTACTAGTCATGGAATAAAGGGACAGGTCTTGTCCTGGATCAGCAACTGGCTAAGGGACAGGAAACAGAGGGTAGCACTAAATGGACACTTTTCCAAGTGGAGGGAAGTAAAGAGTGGGGTCCCCCAAGGTTCGGTACTGGGACCCCTGCTTTTCAACCTCTTCATAAATGATCTAAAAGTAGGAGTAAATAGCAAGGTAGCCAAATTTGCTGACGACACTAAATTATACAGGGTAGTGAAAACTGTGAGAGATTGTGAGGAGCTCCAGAGGGATCTCTTGACATGACTGAGGGAGTGGGCAAAACAGTAGCAAATGAGCTTCAACACTAGTAAGTGCAGAGTGATGCTTGTTGGGGCAAAAAACCCCAATTACATTTATAAACTGATGGGGTCTGAACTCTCTGCAACAAACCAGGAAAGGGACCTTGGTGTCCTGGTGGACAGCTCAATGAAGGTGTCAACCCAGTGTGCCTCAGCAGTGAAAAAAGCAAACTCAATGCTAGGGATCATTAGGACGGGTATAGAAAATAAGTCAGCAAGTGTCATTTTGCCTCTTTATAAATCTATGGTGAGGCCCCATCTGGAATACTGTGTACAGTTCTGGTCGCCATACCTCCAGAAGGATATTATGGAGTCGGAAAAAGTGCAGAGGAGGGCAACCAAAATGATTAGGGGACTGGAACACCTTCCTTACCATCTGAGGTTGCAACAGTTGGGCCTCTTCACTCTTGAACGACGGCATTTAAGAGGTGACCTGATTGAAGTTTATAAAATCATGCACGGTATGGACAAAGTAGATAAGGAAAAACTATTTTCCCTATCGTACAACACTAGAACTAGGGGGCACTCCATGAAACTTTTGGGTGCTAGTTCTCAAACAAATAAGAGAAAGTACTTTTTCACCCAGAGGATCACTGGTCTATGGAACTCCCTGCCAGAAGATGTGGTGACAGCTGTCAGTCTTGACAGCTTTAAGAAAGGATTAGACAAGTTCATGGAGGACAAGGGAATCAATGGCTATAATTACGGATACCTAAGGACAACCTCTAGGTTGGAGAGATAGGCAGGATATCTCTCAATGCCATTTCCAGGGAATCCTAAGCAGGTGAAGATATCTGCTTGAGAATACCTTGAAGCAAATGGCGAGCTACTGTGTGAGACAGAATGCTGGACTGGATGGGCTGTGGCCTGTTCGAGGAAGGCTGTTCTTATGTTCTTATGATGTTGATAAAATCTCTTATCAAAAGAAGTCAACACAGAGAAGACAGGATCATCATGGAGCTTGATTGACCAAGGAAAGCTTGTTTCCTGGCCTGGTGGCCCAGGATTGTTTAATGCAGTGATTCTCAACCTGTGGCCGGTTGCTGGATGTGGCCCACAGCACCATTTCATGTGGACCCCAACTGCCTCCACCACATCTGGAAGTGCTATATGGTGGAGGAAGGGCAAAATGGCCATCCAGTCCCAGAAGCTGTCTGAGAGAGCGTGACTCAGCCCCCAGCCTAAAAAGGTTGAGACCTCCTGGTTTAGTGTTGTTGTGTCTAGAATAGTATACCTTTAAGTAATGTAACACTCAAATGAGTGGATATAATAACCACCAGCTGTAACACTGTAACCTTCTGTATCAGGGCGCGAGCTAGTGACCACTAGGGACAATAGCGAGCGCCCAGCTCACATGGTTCCAATTCCCCAAACAACTACAGCGCGGGAAGATTCCCGCCACCACCTCACCTGGACAAGAAGGGCGTGACGGGGAATGACGTCACACAGACAGTAGCCAATGGGCTATCGAGGAGCCACATTCAAAATGTATAGCCACAGTATATATTGAGCTGTTCATACGCCATTACCACATGTTCCCCCGGACCATCATGCAATAAAGATGTGTTAAGCCAACCCTTCGGCTGTTTCTATTGTCTTGGTTCTCATACAACAAATTGGCGACGAGGATGGGATAATGGATCCCCACGGAATCAAGACAACGCAGGCCGGTTTCAATATCAACAAACCGGAAGAATGGGAGCTCTTCGAGATGGACTTCCAAAGCACACTGGTGGTGTCCGATATCTCAGACGAGGGGAAGAAGAGGGCCATTCTCATCCGGATGCTCGGGTTCCCCGCCATGAAGGTATTGGTGGACCTGGTGTCTCCGAAGAAGGTGAACGAAGTGCCGGTCAAGCAGCTCCTGAAAGGGATGCGCGACCATTTCCAGCCCCCGGTTTCGATGTTTTCGGCTCGGGACGCGTTCTGGAAGAGAGTCCAGGCACCTGGTGAGTCCGTGGCTGCCTTTGCAGCGGCCCTCCGGTTGGCCGCCGGCCCATGCAAATGGGAGAACCTGGAAATCGCCCTCAGGGACCGCATGCTGTGCGGCCTGTGGGATGAGGAGGTTCAGCGAAAGCTGATGAACCAGGAGCCGCCCCCGACGCTGCAAGAGGTCGTGAAGGAGGCGCAGGCGGCGGAAGCCACGAGGGCCGGGGTTAAGGGGTTCAGAGCAAGGCCCCCACAACCCAACAAGGCAGCGGGCTCGGTGCAGGCGGCCAGGCGGGCACCACACTACTCCACGGAGAGCAGCGAGGACGAGGACATCCGGAAGGTGCGGAAGGATGGCCGATGCTGTGACGGCTGCGGGGCGGCCCATGCCCGCATCAAGTGTCCGTTCCGGAAGGCCGAGTGCCACAACTGTGGGCGCCGAGGGCACATAGCCAAGGTTTGCAGACGGCGGCGCAGAGACCAGAAAGGCTCGACAGACCGCTCACCGAGGATCCAGGAAGGCGTCCGGCCCTCGAGGAAGCAGGACGGCGTGGGCCACATCTCCGACGACAGCGACGACGACACCGCAGTCCACAGCGTGTCCTTAGGACACCCCCGTTATTTTGTTGAGGTACTGGTGCAAGGGGCCTCCGTTAAGATGGAGATAGACTCGGGTTCCTCATATTCAATCATTTCCCAGAGGGAGTTTTTGGGAATTTCCCCCAACGTGCGGCCCAAGCTCAGAGCACTGAGGTCTACGCTGCGGGACGTGCAGGGAAATAGCATTCCGGTGTTGGGGGTTGGAAAATTCAAGGTCCAATACAAGCAACGCGCCGCGGAACTTCCCCTGGTTGTTCTCAAGGGGGGAGTTGTTGCCTCCTCGGGACGCAATGGTTTAAGCCCCTGGGTTTGTTCATTGGGGGGGTGCATGCCGTTGGGACTGACCCAATACAGGAGGTGTGTGACGCGCATCCCGAAGTGTTCAAGAAGGGACTCGGAAAATTCAAGGGACCCCCAGTTGCGTTCGACCTGGACCCGGAGGTCCGCCCAATAAGACTCAAACAGCACAGAGTGCCTTTTGCACTCAAGGACAAGATAGAGGCGGAACTGGACAAATTGGTGGGCCAGGGGATCCTTGTTCCTGTTGATTCCGCGGAGTGGGAAACTCCGATTGTAACAGCGCTGAAGGCCAACGGGGAGGTTCGAATATGCGCTGATTACAAATGTACCATTAATAAGGCGATACGCCCAAATGCGTATCCGGTGCCGGTAGTCAGCCACCTGTTGGCCAGGTTACATGGGGGAAAGTGTTTTGCAAAGCTTGACCTGGCGCAGGCATACCAGCAGCTCTTGGTAACCCCAGCTGCAGCTGCTGCGCAGACGATAGTCACTCATAAGGGGGTGTTCCAGGTGACGCGCCTACAGTTTGGCGTGAACTCGGCACCAGGCATCTTCCAATCGCTCGTGGAATGCCTCTTAAAGGGTCTGGAGGGGGTCTTGCCATACTTTGATGACGTGTTGATAACGGGGGGGGGGAGTGAGTCAGAATTGGCTGAGAGGCTAGACAAAGTACTGACGGTATTCGAAAAGGCGGGGTTGAGGCTGCGGAAAGACAAATGCGTCTTCTTCACAAAAGAGGTTGAATTCTTGGGTTTCCGGGTAACCCCTGCAGGCATCAAACCCTCCAAATCAAAGGTGGCCGCCGTTCAAAATGCTCCTCGCCCCACCTCCAAGCCCGAATTGCAGTCGTTCCTGGGGCTCTTAAACTTCTACCATTCCTTCCTGCATCGGAAGGCATCGGTAGCAGAGCCACTTCATAAGTTACTAAAAAAGGACGAGGTGTGGAAATGGGGCGAGAGCCAGGAGAGGGCATTCAATGAGCTGAAACAACTCTTATCCTCAGACGCCATATTAACCCATTTTGACCCCAAGAGACCAGTGGTTCTGATATGTGATGCATCCCCAGTGGGGGTGGGGGCGGTTCTGTGCCACGTGTTGGAAAACGGGCGGGAGGCCCCGGTGGCATTCTACTCCAGGTCCCTGTCTAAGGCAGAGCGCAACTATGCACAGACAGACAGGGAGGCGTTAGCGATAATTGCTGGGACGAAAAAGTTCCATGACTTCCTCTATGGCTGCCCCTTCACCATCGTGACTGACCACAAGCCCCTGCTAGGTATTTTTACTGCAGAACAGCCCACGCCTCAGATTCTGTCCCCTAAGATGCTCAGGTGGGCCATTTTTTTAAACGCGTACCAGAACGCGCTGGTGTATCGCCCTGGAAAGGACATAAGCCACGCGGACGCCCTGTTGAGGTCACCCCTTCCCCACATAAGCAGCCACGTGTGTGAGGTGGAACAAGACCACCAAGTGCTCATGATAGAGGTCTGAGATTCACCCCCCATAGTGCCCGCAGAGATCGCCAAGGCGACAGGCAAGGACAAGACGGGGACATCCTCCCCGGCGGCGGAGTTCGCCCCATTTTTTAGGAAAAAACTAGAACTGTCCTTGGAGAGGGGGTGCCTCCTGTGGGGCCAGCGGGTAATCATCCCTGAATCCCTGAGAGCTAGGGTGCTTAAGCTGCTGCACGTCAGCCACCCTGGAATTGTCCGCTCCAAGGCATTGGCTAGGAGCTACTTCTGGTGGCCCCAATTGGACGCCGATATCGAGCACATGGTGGGCACTTGCGAGAGTTGCCAAAGCTCCCGGCCCGAAGAGGCTCGACTTCCGCACAGGGAATGGGATACGGCAAAGGGGCCGTGGTCCCGTGTACACATTGACTTTGTGGGCCCTTTCAGAGGATCGCTTTTTCTCCTCATAGTGGATGCTTACTCCAAGTGGTTGGAGGTTATCCCAGTTGCGAACACCTGCGCAGCCGCAACAATTAAACAATTGCGCAGGGTGTTCAGCACGTTCGGTATACCCGACACCCTTGTTAGCGATAACGCTAGTTGTTTCACGTCCGCCGAATTCAGGGCATTCACCGACATCAACGCCATCCGGCACATCACCTCCGCGCCTTTCCACCCGGCGACGAATGGCCAGGTAGAACGCCTCATGCGTACCAACAAAGACGTGCTGAGGCGCATGGGCCCCGGGGATTTGAACCTGCAGTTGTGTCAGTTTTTGCTGGGATACAGGGTGACCCCCCTAGCGTCAGGATACTCACCTGCGGAGCTCCTAATGCGCAGAAAGCTGACTACGATACTGACCAGGCTAGACCCTACGAGGGTGGAGGACACTGGGAGGAACATCGGGTTAGCGGGCATGAAGAGTTTCGAAATAGGCGCCCTGGTTCATTGCAGAAACTACGCTAGCGCAGGGCCAGCCTGGGTTCCGGGCGTAGTCATTGGGCAGACGGGTCCCGTGTCGTATTGCGTAGAGACCAGCACAGGTCTACTCTGGAGGCGGCACGCAGACCAACTCCGGCACCGGGTCTCCGGAAACCAGAGCGCGCACAGCGCAGAACAGGATTCAACATTAGGGTTCTCCCCCACCCGTTCAGCCCAAGGGGGAGGAGAGGGGGGCCAGTGGTCCCCACCAAGGGGGGAAGGGAATAAGTTTGTCCCCATAGATATCCTGAGGGATACCCCCACAGATACCCCAGTAGATGATTTTGAGTTTGAGTGACAAAACCGGGGGGGGTGTGTTTCGGAGTGGTCCCCCACCCATCCAGGCGAGAAGCGGGGTTTTTCGTTAGCCCCCAGTGCCCCCGGTTTTCCCACAATGGAGTTTACCCCTACCCCGAAAGCCACAGAGCCGCGGCAAGTCGTTAACGAGTCTCCCTCTCCCATTGCAGGACAAGAGACCAGGGAACACAGAAGTGATAGCGCCCCCGGGACAAGCCAACCAGCCTTGCGCCCAAAACGCGTTTGCAATAAACCATATTGGATGAAAGACTTCGTCTCATCCTAGGGGGGAGGGATGTTGTGTCTGGAATAGTATACCTTTAAGTAATGTAACACTCGAATGAGTGGATATAATAACCACCAGCTGTAACACTGTAACCTTCTGTATCAGGGTGCGAGCTAGTGACCACTAGGGGCAATCGCAAGTGCCCAGCTCACATGGTTCCAATTCCCCAAACAATTACAGCACGGGAAGATTCCCGCCACCACCTCACCTGGACAAGAAGGGCGTGACGGGGAATGACATCACGCAGACAGTAGCCAATGGGCTATCGAGGAGCCACATTCAAAATGTATAGCCACAGTATATATTGAGCTGTTCATACGCCATTACCACATGTTCCCCCGGACCATCATGCAATAAAGATGTGTTAAGCCAACCCTTCGGCTGTTTCTATTGTCTTGGTTCTCATACACCAAAAGTGTATTCATCATCTCAAAGTTTGACTGAACCCTTCTCAGGCTGGAAAGACAAGCTAAGACATATAGCATCTATAAATATAAAGCAAAGGATGTACATTCGTATGTCCTAGATGCAGCCCCACCCCTGCATCCCACCTCCCTGACAACCTGATTGGGCCTACCTTGCATGTCCCGCCGGTCAAAGAAGGGGTTCTGGAAGCCACAGGTGGGGTGTAAGCCCCGCCAGCAAGGATTGCTGGTTTCACATCACCGGTGTGATGTCGGCATGCATCATCACCGGGTGACCACAGCTGGCGAGGGTGCTTCTTTGGTGTGCATACATGCACCAGCGTGCATGTGTCACCACCGGGCTTCTGCAGCCCACAATGGACTGAAGGCTGCCTCCTGAAGCCACCGCCTTCGAAAGCGCCAACGTGGACAGCCTCCACAAGCCGCTGCCCCATAGGTGCCACCTCAGCCATGCAGCCCCGCCCAGCCTCAGCCAGGGACGGACAGCCTACCGGGACGACGACAGAGCCCCACCACCTCGGAAGGTAAGGTCAGTGCAGGAGAGTGGGGCCCCTGCTGTCTCCCCGGCCCAGGTTGGGTCCGTCCCGGATAAAGGACGGGCACCTCTGCTAGTTAGTTTATACAGCAGAGGTGCCCAAACTATGTCCCACTGGCTGGATACGACCCCTCAAGCCATTCCATCTGGCCCACAATGCCCTCACCAAACCAGGAAGTGAATACAGATGCTCCTGCGCTTGTACGGATATGTCCGTATTTACTTCCTGGTTCGGCGAAGGGGTCCTCGCACATGCACAGAAGCATCTGTATTTACTTCCTGGTTTGGCGTGGACGTGCTCATGCATGCACAGAAGCAACCATGCCAAACCAGGAAGTAAATATGGCCAATTTAATGCATGCACAGAAGCGTGCTGCATTCTTTGTTGAAAATAAAGCTTCTAAGTGGCCCAGAATGCAAGATATATTTACACATAATTTTATTACAATTTCTTCATCTGGTGCTCCCTTGCCAATGCAGGCGCACAACTGGGCTTGTGTGGTACCTGTGGAAACTGGGACATGTAGTGCTTTGTGCAAACTGTTCCAGGGTCCTGTGCCTGTGTGTGTGAGCGTATGTGCGTGCGTGCATGTGTGCAACTTTATTGTGAGGGTAAGGGAAAACCAATGGTTAGGATGGTAAATCTTTATTACTGACATCCAGAGAAAACGGAGTTCCAATATTTCAGCCATCATTCTTATGCTATGTTCACCTACATCCCATTTTCTCAATAGAGGAAGACAGCTGCAGCTTGAGAGCCAGTGTGTTATATGATTCTAGACAAGAAGAGCAGTTACAAGCCTTTAGTTATTTGTTCTTAGGTACCCACTCCTGAACATGTGCCTCTTTCTTTCTCATTCTCATTAATGCTAGTACTGTACATACATACCTACTATGAACATCTGGCCTCTATTTCAAACATCTGGCATGTTATAATCCCTAGAGAAGTAATCACCCTTTGATGCTGTTTGCGTCTCAGAGTTAATCAGCCTCTTAGTCACAATTTGTCTTCCTTTAGTTTAGAGTCTGTTTGCTCCTGGATTTCTTTTTTTCCTCTTGGGGAAGCTGTGATGTCATTGTCCCTATAACTGAGAGAAATAGCAACAGCAATAGTAATTCTACTAATATGCCACCTCATAGCAAGGTAATTAGCATTTTGCACCAAACACAGGGCTGTAGCCAGGATTCTAGATTTTTTTGGAGGAGGATTTTTCAGGAGGGGCCAAAAAATTTCAGGAGGGGCAACAATGTCACACTCACATATCTAACATTGGCCTCATGGGATGGGTTGGGGGGGGGTGGGCTGTTAGCTCAGGAGGGTTTTTGCCCCCCCCTTGCCTCCCTGGCTGTGGGATCCGCGCACACAATTGGCATCACTGGCCCTGACAGAACTCCGGTAATGGGTGATCACATCGTTACCAGGGGTTCCTGAGGGGACAGAAATTGGGGGAGCGGAATATTAGATAGAGTTTAATTCATCTATAGCTGATCTGACAAACAGCTCGGACAATAGAGAGCTAATGACTAACGCGCTAGGTGCGTAATAGGCAATCTCGCGCCTGCGGATTACCTTAAGCCCTAGAGCCAATACTAGCCACTTGTTTACCCCGGATAACACAGAACAATGTATTTCCCCTGCCGTTAATTAAGTTAGTTAATTAACTTCCCTTGTAGACTTCCCCAATTAACTTGTGTAAACATTATTTGTGAAACCTGCCAGATCGCAATGCTTTTACATGCAGCCTAAACATGATAAATACTGATGATTGGTCTTCATTAAATCACTGGTCTTTGCTCCATCTTGCCTCATGTGTCATTGCTTGACTAGTCTCCTCCGGGACCCAACGGCAGCTTTGCGGCTCCGATCCAGCTTGCGCAACCCGCTTCGTGGCCCAGATCCAACAGCTGGCTATGGCCCTGAACGAACATGATGGGTTCTCATTTTACCAGTCTCCGAAGGATGCATGTTTTGGCTGCAGTACATCAGGTTAACCATTGTGCCACAAGGGCTCATGGACATCATAATTTGTTGTTGTAAAAAGGATGTTCAAGCATTCAATCAATTTCAGCAGTTGGTTTTAAATACTCATGTATTTCAAGTGTATTTATTTATGTATGTACAAATAATTTCTATTTCTTGTTTATGCAAACAAAAAGGTCTTTGTGCATATTAAATAAAGTTGCCTGAAGTTCTGTGGCTTCAGCTACTGTGTAAGGCTTTCTTAAAATTCATGACTTATGGTGTGTGCGCGGGGGTAATGAGACTGTACTGATCTCTCCATGCTTCTGTGCTTTTTTTCTAACTTATATTCTGCAAATTAAAAGAAATGATAGCGCTATGGACCACATTTCCTTGCTTTATAGATCTGACTAGCTTAGTGCCCGGCTTTCCTCAGATTTTTTTTTGGGGGGTGCCCTGATGTCCTTCCCGGGTTAGTGGACAACCCGGCTATGCCCACCACCACAGTCCCTTTCCGTCATCCACGTTACCTGGCCAGGTTGTATTTCCTGCTGCCAATACCCTCGTCCCCATGGCCGTTTAGGTCTCCTGGTCCCTACTGTTCGAACGGACTTGCCTGCTATTCCCATTGTGCGTGGGCGTATCGCGTTCCTTGCTGGACGCTGACTGTGTTGGTCCGTGCTGCCCACTCGCAGGGACCCACTGCCTGCTGGCGTTCTTGGGCAGCCTTGGTGGCCTGCTCGCTGTGGCTCCGTGTTCCCTGGCCTGGGGCGCAGGATTATTCGATGTCTGCCTTCTGCATGTGCGGTGGCCGTTGGTGTTACAGTCATGCGTCTGGCGCCCCGCCTCTCTGGGCACCAACTGGGTTGGTCCAGGCTGCCCGCATGCAGGGAAAGCCGCATGCTAGGCTCCTTGGGTGGTGGCAGCAGCTCGCTCGCCATGGCCCCGTGTTCCACGGCCAGGGGCGCAGGAGTACCCCACGGTTGCTTTCTGCGTGTTCGGTGTCTGCTGGGGTTGCGGCCACGTGGCCACACGGCCATCATCCTGCCTCTCCTGCTGGCCTCCCTGATTGGCTGCGCCATTGTCCTGCCTCTCCTATGCTCATGCTAGCCTCCCTGATTGGCTGTGCTGTGTCGCGGCGGCCGCTGGGACTTGTGTTTTTTTCATTTTCCCCATTTTTTTTGGGGGGGGGGTAGGGCGCCCTGTTGGCCATGGTTCCCTGGCACAAACCAAGCTGGAGTGCCAAGGTAGGTGTGTGCCAAATTTCAGGGGGCTCGGTCCAGGGGTGTGGGAATGCATACAGGACATTTTATTTATTATTTAGTTAGTTAGTTTATTTATACCTGTTGGTGTAAACACCACTCAGGGCGGCTTACAAAAAGAAAGTCCCATATCATAATAAAACCCTAAAAGACATCTAAAGCTAAAAACAATATTAAAACCCCTATCTAAAGAATAATAATAAAACAACTAGACCCTACAATACCCACCCTAACCCCTTAAGAAGACAAAAAGGCATTAAAACAGGAATAAAAAGGTTTTTTTAAAGGTTTTATATATATAGAAAGATTGTACCTTTTCACTTTAAACCTAAGAGTTTCCCCCCTTCTGTCCTCTTGTAGGAATTTCTTCTTTTTCCTTGTCTAGCTGTTGTGTTCTGTAAAGCTGTGCCTTTAACAATGTACCTAGCCATGTGGTAACAATGTAACCTTTCTGTGTGCAACATTATAACCTTCAGCTGTATCACTGTAACCCTTAGAAGAGGACGCGAGCTAGTGACCACCAGCTCTCATGGCTCAGATTCACCTGGATCAGCAGCGCGGGAAGATTCCCCGCCACCTCTTCACCTGGACAAGAAGGGCGTGACCGTCTACGACGTCACGCAGGCAGCAACCAATAGACTGTCAACGAGCCACATTCAAATGTATAGCCAGCTGTATATATTGAGCTACCCATCCGCCATTACCACATGTTCCTCTGGATCATCATGCAATAAACCTGTGTTAAGCCAACCCTTCGGCTGTTTCGTTGTCTTTGGTCCCATACACTAAACTGGCGACGAAGGTGGGATTATGGCTGCCCACGGGACCAAGACATGCGCCGGTTTCAAAATCAGGAAACCGGGAGACTGGGAGATCTTCGAAATGGACTTCCAGGGAGCACTGGTTGAATCCGAAAACACGGATGAGGCAAAGAAAAGGGCCATCTTCACCAGGATGCTTGGACCAGATACCAAAAGAACCTTGGTGGACCTGATCGCACCGAAGAGGGTGAGCGATTTCAAGGCCAAAGAGCTCCTACAGATGCTGCGCGAGTATTTCCGGCCCTCGACGGCGATGTTTCCCGCTCGGAGCGCGTTCTGGAGGCGAGTCCAAGCGCCCGGGGAGACGGTCGCCGCCTTCGTGGCGGCCCTGCGACTGGCTGCCGGCCCGTGTAAATGGGAGAACGCCGAAATCACCCTCAGGGACTGCGTGCTATGCGGCCTGAATGACGCCGAAACTCAGCGCACGTTGATGAACCAAGAGCCACCCCCCACGTTGCAGGAGGTCCTGAAAGCGGCGCAGGCCGCGGAAGCCACAAGGGCTGGGGTGCAAGAGCTCCAGGACTGGCGGCCGAAGACGAGCAAGGCAGAGTCATCGGTGCACGCAGCCAGGCGAACTTCGAAATCGTCCGCAGAGAGCAGCGACGACGAGGACGTCCGGAGGGTCCGGAAAGAAGGCCGGCGGTGCGACGGCTGTGGAGCGGCCCACGACCGCGCCAAATGCCCGTTCAGAAAGGCCGAGTGTCACAACTGCGGCTGCCGCGGGCACATCGCCAAAGTATGCAGGAAGAGGCGCGAGGCCCGGAGGAGCTCGACGGACCGTGCAGCGGGACAAGACCGCTCGACGAGACCCAAGGACGGCGCCCAGGCCACGAGAAAGCGGGACGGCGTGGGCCGCATCTCCGACGGCAGCGAGGACGACGCCCCAGTGTTCAGCGTGTCCGCGGGACACCCCCGTTACTTTGTTGAGGTACTAGTGCAAGGGGTCCCCATTAGAATGGAAATTGACTCGGGTTCCACATTTTCAATTATTTCCCAGAGGGAGTTTTTGAGGATTGCCCCCACAGGCGACCCAAGCTCAAAGCGTTGAGGTCTACACTACGGGACGTGCAAGGGAACAGTATTCCAGTGTTGGGGGTTGGAGAATTTCAGGTCAAATTTAAAAAGCACGCCGCGAATCTCTCCCTAGTCGTGCTTAAAGGGGGGAATTGCAGCCTCCTCGGAACTCAATGGTTTCAGCCCCTGGGTTTGTTTATTGGGGGGGTGCACGCCGTTGGGACTGGGGTGCACGCCGTTGGGACTGACCCGATACAGGAGGTGTGCGACGCGCACCCCGAAGTTTTCAAAAAAGGACTGGGGAAATTCAAGGGGCCCCCAGTGACATTCGACCTAGACCCGGAGGTCCGCCCAATACGACTCAAACCGCGCCGAGTGCCGTTTGCACTCAAGGACAAAATAGAGGCGGAACTGGACAAGTTGGTGGGCCAGGGGATCCTTGTTCCTGTTGATTCTGCGGAGTGGGAAACTCCAATTGTAACAGCACTAAAGGCCAATGGGGAGGTCCGCATATGCGCTGATTACAAGTGCACCATCAATAAGGCGGTCCGCCCTAATGCGTATCCGGTGCCGGTAGTCAGCCATCTGCTTGCCAGGTTGCACGGGGGAAAGTGTTTCGCTAAGCTCGACTTAGCACAGGCCTACCAGCAGCTTTCGGTGTCCCCTGCCGCAGCTGCTGCGCAGACCATAGTCACCCATAAGGGGGCGTTCCAGGTGACGCGCCTTCAATTCGGCATAAATTCGGCGCCTGGAATTTTCCAGTCACTTGTGGAATGCCTCCTGAAGGGGCTAGAGGGGGTGTTGCCTTATTTTGATGACGTGTTGATAACGGGGGGAGTCGGGCTGAACTGGCCAAGAGATTGGGAAAGGTCCTGGCAATATTCGAAAAGGCGGGGTTGAGACTGCGAAAAGACAAATGCGTCTTCTTCGCGACCGAGGTTGAGTTCCTAGGGTTTCGTGTAACTCCTGAGGGGATAAAACCTTCCAAATCTAAGGTGGCCGCCATCAAGAAGGCCCCTCGCCCCACCTCCAAGCCCGAGCTGCAGTCGTTCCTTGGGCTGCTCAACTTCTACCACTCCTTCCTCCCCCGGAAGGCAGCAGTGGCTGAACCGTTACACAAACTGCTTAAAAAGGACGAGGCATGGAAGTGGGGCGATGACCAAGAGAGGGCATTTAGTGAACTGAAACATCTCCTGGCGTCTGATGCCATACTGACTCATTTCAACCCCAAACGCCCGGTGGTCCTGATATGTGATGCATCCCTGGTGGGGGTGGGGGCGGTACTGTGCCACGTGCTGGAAAACGGAAGGGAGGCCCCGATAGCATTCTACTCCAGGTCCCTGTCCCAAGCGGAGAGAAATTACGCACAGACAGACAGAGAAGCGCTAGCGATAATTGCGGGGACGAAAAAATTTCACGATTTTTTGTATGGCCGCCCGTTCACCATCGTAACGGACCACAAACCCCTGCTAGGCATTTTCACCGCAGATAAGCCCACGCCACAGATCCTGTCCCCGAGGATGCTTAGGTGGGCCATTTTCCTCAACGCGTATCAGCACACGTTGGTGTACAGGCCCGGGAGGGAAATTAGCCATGCGGACGCCCTGTCGAGATCCCCCCTTCCGCAGGATAGCTGCCACGTGGGCGGGGAGGAGCCAGACCACCAGGTACTGATGATAGAGGTCCTAGACTCACCCCCAATATTGCCCGCCGATATCGCCAAAGCGACCAGCAAGGACAATACCTTGGCGAAGGTTAGCTCATGGGTGCAGAAAGGGTGGCCCGCGTCTTCCCCGGCAGCGGAATTCGACCCGTTCTTTCGAAAAAAACTAGAGTTGTCCCTAGAGAGGGGGTGCCTTCTGTGGGGCCAGCGGGTGGTGATTCCCACATCCCTACGACCGCGGGTGCTCAAACTGCTGCATGTCAGCCACCCCGGAATTGTGCGCTCCAAAGCGCTGGCCCGTAGTTATTTTTGGTGGCCCCAGTTAGACGCCGACATCGAGCACATGGTCGGCACTTGTGAGAGCTGCCAATGCTCCAGACCTGAGGAGGCCCGCCTTCCCCACAGGGAATGGGACGCGGCTAAGGGGCCGTGGTCCCGGGTGCACATAGATTTTGCGGGCCCGTTCCGAGGTACCCTGTTTCTCCTTGTTGTGGACGCCTTCTCCAAGTGGTTGGAGGTCATCCCAGTCACGAGCACCTCCTCGGCCCAGACCATTAAACAATTGCGGAGGCTCTTTTCCACGTTCGGCATACCCGACACATTAATTAGCGACAACGCAAGTTGTTTCACGTCCTCCGAGTTTAGGGCATTCATGGAGATCAACGCCGTTCGGCACATCACCTCCGCCCCTTTCCATCTGGCCACCAATGGCCAAGTAGAGCGCCTCGTCCACACCACGAAGGACGCGCTGCGGCGCATGGGCCCCGGGGACCTCAACCTACAATTGTGTCAGTTTCTGCTAGGATACAGGGTGACCCCGTTGGCGTCAGGATACTCCCCCGCAGAGCTCTTAATGCGCAGGAAACTGACCATAATCCTCACTAGGCTAGACCCCACGAGAGTAGAAGACAAGGGAAGGAACATTGGGCTAGAGGCCACAAAGAGTTTCAGCGTAGGCGCCCCGGTGCATTGCAGGAACTACGCCAGCGCGGGCCCAGCCTGGGTGCCGGGCATTGTCGTGGAGCAAACCGGCCCCGTTTCGTACCGCGTGGAGACCAGCACAGGTCTACTGTGGAGGTGGCACGCGGACCAGCTCCGGCGCAGGGTCCCCGATGAGCAGGGCACAGACCGAAAGGAACAAAAATCAGCGTTAGGGTATTCCCCCACCCGTTCAGCCCAAGGGGGAGGAGAAGGGGGCCGCGGGTCCCCACCAAGGGGGGAGGAAGAAAGGGAGGATGTTCTCATAGATATCTTGGGGGATCTTTCGGAGGAGGAGGAACCCGACCCCATACATATCTCGCGGAATTCCCCCACAAATACGGATACCCCAACGGAGTTAGAATTTGATTTTCAGAACCGGGGGAGTTTTTCGGAGTGGTCCCCCACCCGTCCAAGCGAGAAGAGGGGTTTTTCGTTAGCCCCGAGCGCCCCCGGTCTACCCACAATGGAGTTTTTCCCTTCCCCTAAGGTCGCCAAACCGCGGCAAGCCGCTAACAAGTCTCCCTCTCCCGTTTCAGGACAAGGGACCAGGGAACAAAGAAGCAGTAGCGCCCCCGGGGCAGGTCAGCCCACATCACGGCCCAAACGCACGTGCAATAAGCCATCTTGGCTGAGAGACTTCGTCTCATCCTAGGGGGGAGGGATGTTGTGTTCTGTAAAGCTGTGCCTTTAACAATGTACCTAGCCATGTGGTAACAATGTAACCTTTCTGTGTGCAACATTATAACCTTCAGCTGTATCACTGTAACCCTTAGAAGAGGACGCGAGCTAGTGACCACTAGATGGCAATAGCGAGCATCCAGCTCTCATGGCTCAGATACACCTGGATCAGCAGCGCGGGAAGATTCCCCGCCACCTCTTCACCTGGACAAGAAGGGCGTGACCGTCTACGATGTCACGCAGGCAGCAACCAATAGACTGTCAACGAGCCACATTCAAATGTATAGCCAGCTGTATATATTGAGCTACCCATCCGCCATTACCACATGTTCCTCTGGATCATCATGCAATAAACCTGTGTTAAGCCAACCCTTCGGCTGTTTCGTTGTCTTTGGTCCCATACACTAAACTAGCCCAGACGTGAAACTGCCAAAATAAAGGCAGCTTTTGGTGAGTTTCATTCTGCAGTTCCTTCCGCTTGACCTAGTGTGAGAAAGATTAGCTGACAACACAAGGTTGTCGTTACAAGGGTATGCCTGATTGTAGGTCAAAAATACCACAATCTTCGAGGAGGCTCTTTCTGTGTACCTTTTTATTTATTTATTTATTTATTTATTTATTAAATTTATATACCGCAATTCTCAGCCCAAGGACCGACTCAATGCGGTTTACAAGATAGGAATACAACACAGTAATACAGCATAACAATCCCACAAAAAATACAATATATCACAATACATTACAATATATTCATTAAACAACAATATAATCAATAATCAAAGCATACAATATCAAAAATACCAAAATTGCAAGGACCTTTTTTAGGTACTGGAACATAACTCGAAGATGGATCCAAATTGAGTGTACCCCAGGCAATGGCAACCTTGTTGTGCTGGCTAATCTTTCTTACACTAGGTCAGGCGAAAGGAACTGCAGCATGAACTCACCAAAAGGTGGCTTCATTTTGGCAGTTTCACATCTCGCCTAGACATGGAAGAAAAGTATTTGAAAGAAAAGAAATTAAGTCTCAGAATAATGCATACTGTGTCTAAGAAATACACTCATATCTTCTTTTGACCAACCTTGATACCATTACAAAGGTTCAAGGACCATAGCACAAATTAACATGGTTCTCCCAGAATCTCCAAACTGCCATGGCTATATTTTTGTATTATTATACTGTACTTTAAATTATTTCCATTATTTCATCAATAACTCCTTGTGCGTGCCTGGGAGTGTTGCTGGTGCTTATGAATGGATTGTTGGGGCAGGGAAGGAAATGCAAGGCTGGTTGCTGGAAATGGGTGCTGCCAAGATTATGGGTGTCAGCCACAATTTTCGGGGGGAAATAGCAATTTGCTTATAAATATGACATCATCAAATGATTCATAGGGACAAGATGTTGCTGAAATCAGAATGAATTTGGGAGGTACAATTAAGAAAAATAAACTGGAATAACTGATGAAATTGACAAGCTTAAATATTTGTTTATACATTGCTGCCCTTCAGGAAAGGACTTTAAACTTGGATGGCAAGGCAGGTATGGGGCACTGAAGGAGAGGTGACCCCCGCCTGCTGGCTCATCTGAATAAACAACTAGATCCTCCCTCTCTTTTATGGATGTGATGGGTGGGTTTCTTTTTAATGAAAGATGGTTTAAAATGTTTTTATTGTATCTTTTATGAGTGTTTTATGTCTTTTAATTGTGAGCCGCCTGGAGTCGCTTCGGTGAGGGGGCGGCGATACAAATGCAAAAATTAAATCAAATTAAATTTAAAAATTTAAATCCGTTAATCTATCACGAATATTATATCTTTATTGATTACAACTAACATTTATACTGTAAAACCCCAGGTTACAACCACCTCAGTTTAAGTTTGCTGCGGTTTACAACAGAAAATCCTATGAAAATGCTGTCCCAGTTTACAAATTTTTAATGTAGTGTATTTTTTTCATTCTGCAACAATCAAATCAGGACCTTTTTTATTTTTCAATGCATCGCTATGGATGTTTTGGTTTACAATTTTTTTCGGGTTACAACGTAGGCTGTTGGAACAGACCTCCGTCATAACCTGGGTTTTTACTGTATATTGATGTAGATGGCCATCTCACCAGACTTGTAGTTGACCAGCTCATTTGGCATCCAATCTGAGTGTGCCTGCCATTTTGTGTGGCCTGAAGTGGTACAATTCTAATAAGAAAAATCATTTGATGTTTAAGTTAGGCTATATAGTTTGAAAATTAGTTATTTCCTTTTCGTCTAAGAAACTAAATAACACTTGCACTGAGAAAAGCATAACAAGAGTAACACAAACATGCAATATTATGCTCTCCACTTTCACAATAACTAGCACTTTATACAGCAAAATCATGGTAGAAGCAACTCAGGTTAAAGGTAAAACATCTTCAATTACAATAAACTTCAGCAGTTACATAAAGAAGAAGTGTTTGAAGTGGTAGCTGTGTTAGTCTGTGCAAGCATATCAGAGAGTGAACAAAACAAAACAGCAAAAAAAAAGGACAAAAAAATAATGTTGTGGCACCTTAAAGACTAACTCCTGTATTTAAATGTGAGCTTTCGTGGACCAAATCCACCATTCTGAGGTGACTGCAGTGGCTCAAGTGGCTAAAACGCTGACTGGGAGGTGGAAGGTCAGCAGTTCGATTCCCGAGTACTGCAGGACGGAGTGAGCTCCTGTCTTTGTCCCAGCTCCTGCCAACCTAGCAGACCGAAAGCAAGAAATTTCAAGTAGATAAATAGGGACCACTTTGGTGGGAAGGTAACAGCGCTCTGTGCGCTCCGGTGTCTAGTAATGCCTGCCACATGACCACGGAAACATCTGTAGCAGCAGACAGCACTGGCTCTTCGGCTTTGAAACAGAGATGAGCACTGCACCCTAGAGTCGGATACGACTGGCTTTCGAGCAAGGGAAACCTTTCCCTTTTACATCCTTTCATCCTTCCAAGGTCTGTAAAATGAGTACTTTACTTGTCTGGCGCAAAATACTAATTACCTTGTGAAGTATCCAGAGAGTGTACTAAGCACTATAGGGCAATAAATAAGTATAATTGCTATTGCTATTGCTATAATGGGACCAGAGACTCCATTCACCTGAAGAAATATGCTTGGACACACAAAGTTTATTAAAAATAAAAACTAGCTCATCTTGTAGGTCATCTCTGTCCCAGCTCCTGCCAACCTAGCAGTTAGAAAGCAAGAAATTGCAAGTAGATAAATAGGGACCACTTTAGTGGGAATTTCTGACACGAAATTATTATTATTATCTTATAGGTTATTTTTACTGACTAAATCCTTCAGTATATCTCAGCTAGTATGACCAACAGTTTTGCAGGCTGCTCATGAAAGTCCTGGTGCACAAAAGCAACTTTTCTCAGTTCTGATAGTTGGACAATCTTTGCAAAGTGGTGCAGCTAAACTGTCCCAAGGGATTAAGACTAAATATTTTGAAATACAAGCCCTCTTCGATTTCCCTTTTCTTTTCTTCTTAGTTCCTGTTGTATAAAATGGTCAGAGAAAGTTGTAGCAGAAGGAAAAAAATAACATTTACATACTGTACAAGGCTTGTGTTCAAATAAAGTTGTCAATAAAATGATATAGCAGTTCACTTCATCTTGGCTGCAAAAAAAAGGGGAAATAAATCTCTCAAACAAACGATGGTTGCAAGAGGGTACTGAGTTACTAACTTTTTGAGACTAAAATGTTTTGAGTCAGAAAGAACTAGTCTGAATAACTGAACACGCAGAACAGGTTGACAGAACCAACTATCAATGCAAACTCCTCACATATATAGGCAGTTACTTTTGGAGGGGACAAACATTTAGCTTACTGATTAGCTCTTTAGAGCCAAAACCAGCGAATGGCTATGTTTGTTTAAGCTGTTCCATCCCATCTCCATTTTAGTGTGAAAAACATGATTGAATTGCCTACTTAAACCCAACACTGATATGTTAAGAGATGTAAATGCAAACGGGGGAGGGGGAGGGGTTGCATTAGGAGGACTGATGCAATTAATCATGTGATAGAAAAGACTCCTTTCTAGGCAAAACTAACTTGTTTCTGTCTAATTAGCCAATTAGAAAAGGTACCAGTCTGGCCAGGTTACCCTGCTATGGTAATAGAGTAGACCATACTGCTAGTGACTCAATGACAAATGTCAGGCGGCGGTTAACTAACCTGACAACCCTGAGGACTAACGGCCTTGGGTGCTGATGTCCACAGGGAAGGGTGATGGTCCCCAAGTGGATTAAATCCCACTTGATTCCATCTTGATGAAGGGCAGCAACTTCATCAATAGTGACTTGGGGCTGAGGACTTTGTGCACCAAAAGGTCTCAGGCCCAAAAGTGACTTGCGGAACTGAATCAGTGATACGGGTGTCGTGCTGCGATGTGGAAGGCATATGAAGGGCCACTGCGTTATATTCTCAGGAAAGTCTTCATTGTACGGGTACACAGAAAGAGACTCCTCAAAGACTGTGTTATTTTTTAACCACAATCGGGCATACCCTGGTAAACGGTAACCTTGTGTTGCCAGCTAATCTATCTCACACTGGGTCAGGCCAAAGAAACTGCAGAATGGACTCACCAAAAGGTGGCTTCATTTTGGCAGTTCCACATTTGGCCTAGACACAGAATAAGAAATTAGAAAAAGTCTTGTATTCTTGCCACATGGGTTACCTGACCCCATTTGCATATCTTGTGACCATTCTTTGTTCTGGACACCAGTTGTTTGGTTTGCCTTGGATGAGGAAAGGTGCTACTTAGGCCCTCCATCTTCTCAGTCACACCTATCTTTTAATTACTTCACTTGAATTTCTCTATCTGCATTATTAACGTGATGCCATCTTATCACAACTTCTGAGCATTTGTATCTTTTGAGCACATTTTTGTGAGTAAATACTAATTTTCATACCTTAATTTTTTTGCTGTGCAATCACTGTAACTTAGCTGTGGAATGGAAAAAAATATTACTATAAAAAAGAACTTACTTTAATATACAGTAAATCCTAACTCTGGCCCACTTTTTGCTATGCAACTAACCAGATACAGTAGACACTCGAATAATGACGTTACTTGGTTCCCCAAGTAGCATCGCTATTCAAATAATTTCATTATTCGAATAACGACAAAAAACGTAATTATTTGAATAACGACGGTAAAAATACTGTCATTATTTGAATAACGACGTCGTTGTTCGAATAACGATGTTGTTATTCGAATAACGACAGTAAAAATACCATCATTATTCGCATAACATCGTTTTTTGTCGTTATTCGAACAATCACATTGGGAGCGTCGTAGCGTCGTTAATCGAAAATGACGGTATTCGAACCCGTCGTTAATCGAGGGTCCACTGTAATCATATATGATACTGTCTTCAATCTGTATGTCTAGTTAGTTTAGGGAGAGAACTGAAGACTTGTTCACACAACTAACCCAATGTATGGTACTGTACACACTGGACCTTTTGGTAGTAGTAGTTCAAAAATATACTGGCATTTATTTATTTATCTATCATGAAGAGCTTCAGTTGTATACATTAATGCTGATATAAACAGTGAGCACAAATTGACCATCTCAAGTTCCTAACTAGAGTTCCATGTCTAGGTTTGAAAACCATTGAAGGGCTTCATCTGTGGCACTATGCAAATCCTCCAATGTGCCTCTAAATGCATATAAGGGTTTGGTTTGGTCTGGTTCTCCAGTCACACTGGGAAAAGGACTTTCCTCTCCATGTGAACAGAGTGGCTCTGCATCTACCACACGTGGTCTTCACTCTGTTCAACATCCTCCACTGGCATCTGAGAAGGGGAAATCCGACTGGCCACTTGCAGGATAGGGATAGATGTTGCCAGGATCAAGGCATCTGAGATATTGAAATGATTATTTCATACCTTAATTGCAGTGCATCAAGCAGGATGTCTATATTTTAATCATTGGGCAAAAGATGGCATCACCATTAATTTTGGATAGCCTAATGGAAACACCCTCTCTTGGCCAGTTTTGAAGTGCCACCTAAATAACGATAGACTGGTCTTGTTTGCAACGGTCATCTCTCAACAGGCAAGGAATTTGTAAGAAAAGTGGGTTAATTGTGGATTTCATGCAGAAGTTATATTTTTCCACTATTTTTAATTGGCTAGAATGTGTAAGAATCTATCCTGTGGTTTCCTTCTTTTAACCCTATTGGGTCCTGGTTATTTGCTGACAAGATCTCTGAAGTTTCTTCAACTCGTGATATGTTCCCAGAGCTTGGGAAAATATGCTTTCTGGAAAGTACTGAGCTGCAAAAAAAATTACTACCCACACCCTGGGCATGGCTAACTCTATGGGTGTGGCTAACTCTGTGGGCCATGCCCACTTGGCCAGCCACACCATGGCCTGGGCTATGGAAGTGGGTGTGGCCAACCAAGTGGGCATGGCCTGGGGGAATTTCTGCTAGCAGTTCCCGGGATCAGGTGGGAACCTGGAGCAGCACATCACTGTTTCTGGACTACAACTCTCATAATCTTGCAAGCAGCTGAGAGCTGTAATCCATGCTAGGAGATGGAGTCAACAAAATGAATTTCTAAGCACTGTCTGCAGCAATTTCCCATTACAGAGGAGACACAGGCTGTTGTGAGCATGACATTTATTTCCTGTTTTAACACTGCAATTGTATGTTAGCACTTCCATGAGAACAGTCACAAAGAGGGGATTTTTTTAAAAACAAAACAATTTCTTGTCTTGAACTTCAATTTGTGTATGTAAATTTGCCCTTGGTTGTTACTTGTGGGATTATACAATACAAAGCTGCAATTTCTGATTTTGTTGTTGTTATTTTTGCAATTACAGTTTGTCTTTCCTCCCAGTACCCACAAGGTAGCAATCACTGTTCTTCTCCTCCATATTTTGTTTTCCCAACAATCCTCTCTTTGGCTGACAGGACAAGTAGGGAGTGGCCATTCTGCCTGTGGTAATCTGCTAAATTTCATGGCTCAGTGAGGACTAGAAGCTGATCTCCTAAATTCTAGTCTGACACACTAACCACCTTATTCTAGTGGCTCTTAGTGGTGTGGATCATTTCCTGAACCTTGATTAGCGTTTCATCCTTTTGTTTACGAGATAATTTGCCCCAAATATGTCCAGCAGTCTTCTTCGGCACATATAAAAATCAGACTAGAGAGTCATTACAAGGATAAAGTAGTCAGAGATGAGTATTCTGTCTCTGGCCCACTAGCAAAAAAGGCGAGACAAAAATACAACATGCCATTGTTAAATGAATTTACTTGATACTCAGAGTGCAAAGCCTTCATTCCCAGCATGGACATGCATACACACTTGCCTGCAGAGGAACAGTCTATTGCACATTTTGGCCACATTAGAGTGTACAGTCATGCAATATCTTGGTACATTTGCAAACAGCAAGTATGACTCAGTTGGAATTTTTAGAGAGGTGGGGCTCTGTGTCTTCCAGTTCTTACTGCTGGCTTAGAAGAAGCTAAAATTCTGGTTGAGTTAGTGAAATTATAGCAGGGAGTGGCCACCTTGGCCTAGATGTAGTCTCATTTCTGACGTTAAGTTCTTCTTGGAGAAAAAGCAAGCAAATGGTGTATACCAAAGAGAGTAAGGCAATATAACAGTACCTTTAAGCTCCCTTAACACTCATAAATGGGACTTCGGTGGCTCAGTGGTTAAGAAGCTCGCCTTGTAAGCTGGAAAGTCGGCATTTGGCTGTTCAAGACCTGGGTACTACATGACACAGATTAAACGCCCATTTCTGTATCAGCTCTTGGGGACAGGAAAGGAGCCTCATTTGGTGTTATGTATGCATGTTCATTGTACTGTTAAGATAAGAATGTAACCACTCCAAATACAATGTATCTCAGCTGTAAAGGAACGCGAGCAAGCAGCCCATAGAGGGCAGCTGCGAGCGTTCAGTCTCACATGGTTCACATTGCTCAATCACGGACAGCCGCGGGAAAACCTTCCCCGCATTATCAGGAGGAAAAAGAACTACTGAAGAGAGGCGTGCCTGGGCGAGGCCACGCCAGTAGCGACCAATGAGCTACCGTGCTGCAAGATTCAAATGTACAATGCTACTGTATATATTGAGATGTATCACCGCCATTACCTCATGCTCCACCGGATCATCATGCAATAAACCTGTGTTAAGCCAACCCTTCGGCTGTTCTGTTGTCTTTGGTCCCATACACTAAACTGGCGACGAAGGTGGGATAATGGCTGCCCACGGGACCAAGACATGCGCCGGCTACGAGATCAAGAAGCCGGGAGACTTGGAGCTGTTTGAGATAGACTTCAATGGAGCGCTGGTGGAGCTCGAAGTCTCAGATGAGGACAAGAAGAGGGCCATCTTCGTCCGCATGCTCGGACACGAGACCAAGAGGACCTTGGTGGACCTGATCGCGCCGAGGAGGGTGAGCGACTTCAAAGCCAAAGAGCTCCTGGCGGTGCTGCGCGCCCACCTCCGGCCCGCGATAGCGATGTTCCCCGCTCGGAGCGCGTTCTGGAGGCGAGTCCAAGCGCCCGGGGAATCGGTCGCCGAGTTCGCCGCGGCCCTGCAGCTGGCCGCCGGCCCATGCAAGTGGGAGACCCCAGAAGTCACCCTCCGGGACTGCCTGCTCTGCGGCCTGAGGGACACTGAGACTCAGCGCGCACTGATGAAACAGGAGCCGCCCCCCACGCTGCAACAAGTCCTAGACGCGGCACAGGCCGCGGAAGCCACGACGGCCGGGGTGCAAGAGCTCCAGGACTGGCGACCGAAAACCGCCAAGGCAGAGAGCTCCGTGCGCGCGGCCCGGCGAGTTTCAAACTCGTCGACGGAGAGCGGCGGCAACGAGGACATCCGGAAGGTCCAGAAGGAAGGCCGGTGCTGCGACGGCTGCGGCGCCGCCCACGCCCGCGTCAAATGCCCGTTTCGCATGGCCGAGTGCCACCACTGCGGCCGGCGCGGGCACATCGCCAAGGTCTGCCGGAAATGGCGCGAGGCCAGGAGGAGTTCCCCAGACCGCTCGGCGAGGCAGGACCGCACCACGAGGCCCAAGGACGGCACCCGGACCACGAGGAAGCGGGATGGCGTAGGGTGCATCTCCGACGACAGCGAGGACGACGCTCCGGTTTTCAGCGTGTCCACGGAGCACCCCCGATACTTCGTCAAGGTAGTAATACAAGGGGCCCTTGTTAGGATGGAGGTGGACTCGGGTTCTTCATACTCTATCATCTCTCAGAGAGAGTTCCTGAAAATCGCCCCCCACGTGCGGCCTAAGCTCAAAGCATTGAGGTCCACACTGAAGGACGTGCAGGGGAACCGCATCCCAGTGTTGGGGGTGGGGAAGTTCCAGGTCCAATTTAAAAAACATGCCGCAACGATCCCCCTAGTCGTCCTAAAGGGAGGTAACTGCAGTCTCCTCGGGACTCAATGGTTCCAGCCCCTGGGTTTGTTCATTGGGGGGGGTGCACGCAGTTGGAGTACACGCCGTCGGGACTGATCCAATACAGGGCCTGTGCGACGCGCACCCCGAGGTCTTCAAAAAGGGGCTCGGAAAATTCAAGGGCCCCCCAGTGACTTTTGACTTGGACCCTGAAATACGACCAATCAGGCTAAAACCACGCAGAGTGCCTTTTTGCACTAAAGGACAAAATAGAGGCGGAACTGGACAAATTGGTGGGTCAGGGGATTCTTGTGCCTGTAGATTCTGCGGAGTGGGAAACTCCAATTGTAACAGCACTAAAGGCCAACGGGGAGGCGAAAGGAACTGCAAAATGAACTCACTGAAAGGTGCCTTCATTTTGGCAGTTTCATGTCTGGCCTAGACACAGAAGAAGAACAGTCATAAATGTATTATGGCATAAGCTTTTTGGACAACGCTCTGTCACATGACTTCTGGTATCTGTTCCCAAATAGAACTTCAATTGTAGAATGTTTAAGGGAGAAGGAATTGGCAGGAGTCACCACATGGCTGAGAACTTCTTCAGCAACACCTTCAAAGTCTAAAAAAGAAAGAGAGAAAATATCAGCTCAAGGCTAGCAGTGGTTGGCTTTCCTACACTTGAATAATACATTTTGGAAACAGTCACTTCTTAAAAACATGTATTTGCCAATTACACATAGAACACGTACCAGAAGTCTTCTGTCCAAGAGTTCTTTTGCCTGAAAATTTATTTATTATCCATTTATGTCCAAGGAGTCGAAGGAAATGTTATTCTCTCTTTCTCCCCTGCCACCATTTTATCTCTTCAACAGCCTTGTGCCTTATGTTAGATTTAGGGAGAGTAGCTACATCAAAGTCACCCAATGGTTTTCATGGCTGAACAGAACCTGGAATTCTGGCCTTACCCAGATCTCAAGTGGACACCTTAGCCATGACACTACACCGTGTCATGACAAAATACATTTCTTATTCTTTAAGGTGCTACAAGGTTTATCATAGAAGTTGATATATGCCAAATTATTTGGAACCTATCATATGTTTTAAGTTTCAGTGCTTCTTAAAATACACGAGCAATATTGCTAAAACTGATTTTGAAAGGAAATTTTATACAGTTATTAATTATTTGCCTCCTATGTTTATATCCTCTTTTTCCTCCAAGGAGCTCAGGGTGGTAAACAACATTGTGGGGAGAGATGTGCAACTGGAAGAAGAGATTCTGAGGGGCCAGAGCAAATTGGGGTGGCACCTTCATAGCAGTGTGTTATTCAGTTGCACAGTTGATTCTGACCCTTTGAGACCTCATGGACCACCACATGCCAGGCACCCCTTCTTCCACCATTCTCTGCAACCCGCCCAGCTTTGTGCCCATTGCATCTGCAATGCCATCTAACCATCTCATTTTCTGCCACTCCCTTCTTCTCTTGCTCTCGACCTTTCCCAGGATCAAGGCCTTCTCAGGTGAATCCTCTCTTCTCATTTGATGTCCAAAGTACTTTAACTTCATCTTCAGCATTTGACCTTCCAAGGAGCAGTTGGTGTTGATTTCTTTTAAGATCAACCTATTTGTTCTCTTTGTTGTCCAGGGTACTCTCAAAAATTTCCTCCAGCACCACCTTTCAAAAGCATCTATTCTTTTGTGCTCAGTCTTCCACATGGTCCAGCTCTCACAACCATACATTACTACTGGAAATACCATTGCTTTGACTATGCAGACTTTTGTTTGCAAAGTGATGTCTCTACTTTTAACTATGTTGCCCAAATTTCTCATCGCTTGTCTCCCAATAATTAGTCATCTTTTTATTTCATGGCTGCAGTCACCATCTGCAGTGATCTTTGATCCTAAGAAAGTAAAATCTGTCACTGCTTCTACTTCTTCCCCATCTATTTTCCAGGGCCTCTTGCCATTATCTTGGTTTTTATGATGTTGAGTCTCAGGCCAGCTTTTGCACTCTCTTCTTTCAACCTAATAAGGAGCTTCACTTTCTGCAATTAGGGTGGTATCATGTGCATATTTCAAATTTTTGATGTTTCTCCCAGCAATTTTAACTCCAATTTTTTCTTCATCCAGCCCTGCATTGTGCATTATGGAAAGTAAAATGATTCTGGCCTTAGGTGGAATAAGGGAGTTGATTTTAGGGTATCATGAAATGTCAGCAATTGTTAAAAGGCAGCTACATGGGAGTTTAGCCTGCTCTGAAGACCCCTGTAGAACAGTTGGGTGTGCTCTGAAACACATCAGCTACACAATATTTTTTGTTACTGTTACCAGCCATTCCTAATGTATACTGATTCATCCCAAGGTAGCATAGGGTAGGAGGCTACTGTTTAAGGATTGTAGGTAAGCATGTTTTCTTGGTGTCTGATTTCCTAGAATCACACCCTTTCAATTTGCCAATATCACAAAGTGATATCTATCTATATCTATATCTATCTATCTATCTACCTATAAAATGGTGCGTTAACCGTTGGAATGTGACAAAGGATGTTTAGCCAGCCCCTACTAGCCCGTAATGGGCCTCTGTTCACTCACCCAAACCCGGTTCGCAGGTAACTGTCTGGTTGAAATTTGCGCCAGTGGGGCAGGAGCCCCCCGGAAGCAAACAAAAAAAGGGAACTTCAATTCCCAATGTTCCTTGCACCGCGCCGCACCAGAGCCAATCAGGCTGAGCGGCACAAGCAAAAGGAACGTTTGGAAATGCGCCACCACCAATCAAAATCAAACCCAAAGAAAAAAAACACTGCACAAGCCAAAAACGCACACGCCAAACTACAAGCCCCAGTGTCCTGCACGCCATGAGTGCGCAGAACACTGAGGCAGCCGGCGTGTGAAAAAAAAAAAAGGCAGGCCACGAAACTCCCCCCCCCACACACACCGCATGAAGCAGCGTTGCAATTTCCGTGATCCGGACAACCAGGCCAGCCCACAGAAATACCTCCCCCCATCCCGCATCAAGCGGCAAGTGTATTTCCGTGGTCCAGCCCCCAAGACCGGACCACGGAAATACCCCCACCCCCAACACAAAACAACACCATCCAAAAACAGTCAAAAATAATCAAAACCAAAATAAAAACAGAAAAAGTAAACAAAAAACATCCAAAAACACAATCAAAAAACAGTCAGAAATAATCAAAACCAAAAATAAAAGACAGAAAAAGGAAACACAAAAATATCCAAAAACAAACAATAAAAAACACACACACACCCCAAAACCCAAAACAACCCCCCCCCAAAAAATAAAATAAAATAAAACCAGAGACCTTACCAGGAGACGTCCTCACTCCATGACGACCGGGACTAAACTGAGGAAAGAAAGAGACTACTTACCAGAAGAAGAAGCGACACCCAGAGGACAGTAGAGAAAAAACATTCAAAAATATTCAAAATAATTACAAATAATCCCAAATTACTGAAATAAGTTATCAAAACATTCAAAAATATTCACACTAATCACAAATAATTTAAAAAAGAAATAAGTTTTCACTCAAAACAAAACATCTAAACACAGTATAGAAACATTGATTAAAAAAAACATATTCTTACACATTTTAAAAATTATTATCCAAGGTACAACTATTTTAAAAAATTCACATAGTAACACATTATTTGGTTAAATACAATAATTATAAAAAATTATATCATCCTTTCCTCTTTTTAAAACCAAAAATCAAATACAAAAATTAAAAAAAAAACAGTTTATAACAGCCTGCACTGCAGTGGCTCAAGTGGCTAAGATGCTGACTGGGAAGCAGAAGGTCAGCAGTTCGATTCCCGAGTACTGCAGGATGGAAATGAGCTCCCGTCTTCGTCCCAGCTCCTGCCAACCTAGCAGTTCGAAAGCAAGAAATTGCAAGTAGATAAATAGGGACCACTTTGGTGGGAAGGTAACAGTATGCCTGCCACATGACCACGGAAACATCTGCAGAAGCAGACAGCGCTGGCTCTTCGGCTTTGAAACAGAGATGAGCACTGCACCCTAGAGTTGGACATGACTGGCTTTCAAGCAAGGGAAACCTTTACCTTTACTAACAGCCCATGCATAAAAATAATTTTTTTTAAAAAAACACAATTAAAAACTAACCTCATTTGCATAAACATAAAACAAAAACCTTCCAAAACCATTTTAAAGAGCCCGGCACTGCCGGACAAAACCTGCTAGTATATATCTATATCTATATCTATATCTATATCTATATCTATATCTATATCTATATCTATATCTATATCTATATCTATATCTATATCTATATCTATATCTATATCTATCTTAACCTATAAAATTGAGGGTTAACCTTTGGAACTTTGCATAGGCTCCATAGCCAGGCCCTACTAGCCTGCACTCACCATTCGTGCACACGCCCGAACTGGGTACCCAGGTAAATGCAAGATTGAGAAATGCACCAGTGGGGCAAGAGCCCCACAAACGCGAAAAAGGGAAACAACTTCATTTCCCAATGTTCTTTGCGCCGCATCGCACCACAGCCAATCAGGCTGAGAGGCGCAACCACAAAGAACATTGAAAAACGCACTGCGGCCAATCAAAATCGAGCCGCAGAAAAAACCGCACCACAACCACAAATCACAAACCCATAACTACAAGCCCCAGAGTCCTGCACGACATGAGCACGCAGGATGCTGAGGAAGCCGGCGCCCGAAAAATTAAAAAGAAAAACAACTCACCACCTCACAGCCAAGCAAACACCAGCTGGCTTTCTTTCCCTCACCCACGGCGCCTGAAGGTCCCGACTGGAGTTTCCCCTTTAATATAAGTGGGTGGGGGATTGCGATCCCCCTCTCCCCTGGCTCCCCTAGGGTTGGGAGGTTTGTGGGGACAAAAGGGGTATGCCCCCCGCAACCCTTCTGGACCCAGGAGACCAGGGAGAGTGGATCGATTCCCCCCCCCTCCTAAAAATTCTGTCTTTAAAGAGAAGAAACCAAGTGGTTTCTTCTCTTTAAAAACGGAGTTGTTTTAAGGAGGGAGGGGGGAAATCAATCCACTCTCCCTGGTCTCCTGGCTGAGCAGAGATGAGCACTGCACCCTAGAGTTGGATACGACTGGCTTTCGAGCAGGGGAAACTTTTACCTTTAGAAGGGGCTTACTCATTAAGCCACTTCCTGATAGTAGCTGTGGAACAGTGGGACTTTATTAGAATGATCTAATCAAGGCCTGACATTTACATGGAAATGGCAGGAGAGCCATTCCAGTGTGAAAGATGGGACGATTCAGTTGTTCGAATCAAGCCCCACTGTTCCACAGCAACCCAAGCTAGAAAGCTCCTGGGTGCTAATGTAGCTACACTCTTAGCCTGCTTATTAAATTCAGCACTGTGTTGTATTTTTATTGTCAAGATGAAGATGAAACATTTCTTAGGTTTTCTCACATATAAGATAACTGCCACATAATGTCCCTAGCCTTGGTTTTCCAAGGGGTAGCTCTATTAATTTGCTGCAACAAAAAGAACACACAGTTTTGTGAGATTGTTAAAGCCGACAACTTTTACTTGTTACAAAGTGATAAGCTTTTATGGACAGCTGACTATTTCTTTAGATGCATGGAGTGTAACTTTAGTATTCATGCATTAATACTTCACTACGGGGAGGAAGGACCTTGAGTACTAGACCCCCTTGACCTGTAGGAGGGGCAGATGCCATCTTATCTTGTACCTTGAATGATAAATTGCCTTGAGTCTGGCCTTTCTAGTGTTGTCAAAGACACCCACAGGTAGAAAAATAGCATAAACACACCTTTTTTTTGTAAATTGTCGTCTGATGAAACCGTTTCATTTTATTGCAAGTTAATGGCAGGTCAACAGGAATAAATTTGTTTTTGTTTCTGGGTCTGGAATAAGAAGTAAATTATTTAATCTAAAACGAATATCTGTTGCTCCCCCTTTTTTTAACCAATATTAAGTATAAAACTTGTTTGTGGTATCAAACAATGTGCTAAAAAATATGTCAAATGATGATGATACTGAAGATAATAATGGAATGCTCCCGAGCTGGTGTTGAATGCCTTTTCTTTCATCCGGGAGGTCTGCATTGCTTTACTCAACACCCAAAGGAATAAAAGAGGAAGTGAAGAATAAATTGCTGGGTTGTAGCTGTCATCAGACCTGGCCAGAAGAGTCAACAGTGAAACACAGAATCATAGAATAATGGGGTTGGGAGGGATCTTTAAGGCAATCCCTGTTCAAGGCAGGAATGCAAATCAAAGCATACCTGACAGGTGGTTGTCTAATTTTGTCTTGAACGCCCTCAGTGTTGAGCACTCAGTACCTCCTGAGATAATGGGTCCCATTGTCATACTGCTATACCAGTTAGTAAGTTTTTCCTGATATTCCACTGAAATGTGGATTCCTGTTACTTGTTTCTTTTCCAATAGGCAAAGGTGTTGGACAAGGGTGCATTTTATTATCGGTTTAATTTGTATGCAGAACATATCATATGGAAAGCCAGATTAAATTCAGACAAAGGAGGAGTGAAAACTGGTTGAAAAATTATAACTAATTTAAGATATCTTGCTGGCTGGAAACATCAATGACTTGTAACGACTTTCAGGGAAAGTGAGAAAATAAAATGTCAAAGCAGGACTGCAGCTGAACATTAAGAAGATAAAAATAATAACTACAAAAGAACTACACAACTTTAATGTTGACAATGATGATGTGAAATAATGAAAGCTTTTGTATACTTTGGTTCAGTCACCAATCCAAGTGGAGACTGTAACCAAATATATATATATATATATATATATATATATATATATATATATATATATATATATATATATATATATATATATATATATATATATATATATATATATATATATAAGGGCAGCAATGAAGAAATTAGAAAAGATTATCAAGTGTAAGGAAGTGTCCCTGGAAACTGAGATCACGATAATCCACAGTATTGAATCATCATGTATGGATGCAAAATCTTAACAATAAAGAAAGCTGAGAGGAAAAAAAAGATCATTTCTTTGAAATATTATGCTGGAGGAGAGCTTTACAGATACCTGGGAATTGCCACAAAAAACTAATAAATGGGTGCTGGAGGAAACCAAGCCTCAGCTGTCTCTGGAGGCCAAAATGATGAAAGCTTAAGGTACAGCATGAGAAGGCAAAGTTCTCTGGAAAAGACAATAATGCTGAGAAAGATTAAAGGCAGCAGAAAAAAAATGATGAGCCAATACGAGATGGATTGACTCCCTAAGGAACCACAGACTTAAGTTTACAAGAGTTGAGCAGAGCTGCTGAGGACAGAACATTCTTAGGGCTTCCATACATTAGAAGTGACTTTGTGACACATAACAGCAGGGGTGCCCAAACTATGGCCCATGGGCCAAATCTTGAATCTCCATGTATGGATGCAAAATCTTAACAATAAAGAAAGCTGAAAGCCCATGGTGCCAAATCATCTGGGCTCTGCCGCATTTATGACAGCTGCGGGCGCATTTTACTTCTGCCTCTGGTGGGAGGAACCATGTGACCAGCCTGCTGAACAACATGACCGGCCCACGGCACCCCTGCATAATAGTAACAACATCTGTCAATACAGCCTACAATATAATTTGCCTTTTTTGCAGCCATATTACACTGTTGGCTCATATTCAGCTTGTGGTTTACAATCATGCCAAGATCCTTCCTGCATCATTGAGCCAGCATCTCGCATCTTGTCACTATGGATTTGGTTTCTTTTTCTTAATGTAGAACTTTGCTCTTCTCCCTGTTAAATTTCATTCTGTTGTTTTCAGTCCAGTGCTTGAGCCTATCAAGAGCTTTTTAAATGACCCCCACCCCGATATTGGTTATTCCACCCAATTTTGTGTCATCTGCAAATTTGATAACCACCCTTACACATCCTCACCCAAATATTAATCCAGTGGTGGGATTCAGCAGGTTCACCCCGGTTCGCCAGAACCGGTAGCAGAAAATCTGGCTGGCCCTGCCCATCTGAGTTTTGAAATAAAGTAGTCTTAATTCGGGTGCAATGCAGAGCTTTTCCCCTGGCCACGCCCACCACACCTACAGAGTAGGTAGTAAAAAAATTGAATCCCACCACTGTATTAATCAAAATGTAGTGCACTTGGCCCAGGGCTGAACCTTGTGGTACTCCAACTGTTATCTTCACCTAGTTTGATAAGGAACTATTGATACTCTATGACACAATTCTGTTAACAACTGTGTATCTACTGATAGTTGTTCTATCCAGCTCACACCTAGTTAGCTTGCTAATCAGAATATCACAGGGAATTTTGTCAAAAACTTTGCTGAAATCAAGATATATTAATTCTACAGCATTTCCACCATCTACCAGGAATATTACCTGATACAAATGAGATAAGGTTAATCTGGCAGGATTTCTTACAAATCATGTTGGCTATGGGCTATCAGTGTATTGTTTACAAGATACTTGTAGAGGGACTGATATGTAATCAGCTCTAGCATTTTCCGTAGGATTAATTACATGCTGACTGGTCTGTAATTCCCAGACTGAATAATAATGGAAGATTGTAATCCAGTGGCTGCATCAGAGCCACAAGATCTGGATTCCAGGAAATATCAAACTAGATAGAATCAATGGTCTTACTTTGTATATGATGGTTTCCTTCCACTGATTTATCACAACTAACCCTTGATTAGGGTCTAAAGGGCATAAATGTTTGAGAAAGGCCTACCTCAGTGTTTCCAAATTTTGGATTTTGGACTTATGGAGTCGAAGCTTGGACATTGACTATAGCATCTGAAAAGAGAACCGAAGCTTTTGAAATGTGGATCTACAGACGGCTGCTATTGATGACCATTCGGATGCTGCAACTGGTCCAGAATGCGGCTGCCCGGGTGGTGACGGGGCGTGAGCATTAAGCTCATGCCTCACCACTGCTTCGGGAGCTGCACTGGTTGCCAGTGTGCCTCTGGGTGTAATTCAAGGTGCTGGTTTTGACCTTTAAAGTCCTACATGGCAGTGGTCCAGGATACTTAAGGGACTGCGTCACCCCAAGGTATTCTACCCATCCTACAAGGGCAGACCAGAGAGGGTCAGTGCTGGTCCCTTCTAGGAGAGAAGCTGACCTGACCAGGACCAGAAAAAGAGCCTTTTCGGTGTCTGTCCCGGCCCTGTGGAACCTCTTACCACCTGAATTGCAGTCAGAGTTGCTCCCCTTTAGGAAGGTTCTGAAGATCTGGTTATGCCAGTGGGTGTGGGAGCCAATAGGTGTGACGGCCCAGTCCTGCTGGCTTGTATAGTAGCCTTACTACTGATTTGTCTGTTTTTATTCTTTCCCCCCTCCCTCTCTTTTTTGTTTCCCTCTTGTCTTTTTATCTTCTTGTTTTTCTTTTTGACTATTTATCTCTTAAGGGGTTCGGGAGGGTATTGGAGGGTTTTTCGTTTTGAAGATTGTATTTTAGATAGGGGTTTTTAGTAATGTTTTTATCTATAAATGCCTTTTATTGTTTTTGTATTAATTCTATTGTATTTCCCCTGTATTGTAAGCCACCTTGAGTGGTGCTTGAACCAATAAGGTGGGGCATTAAATAAATAAATAAATAAATAAATAAATAAATGTCATGGATTGACCATGCGACTAATGTAGAAGTATTACCCTGAATGGATAAAGAACAGGAACTCTTCAAGACCATTAAGCAAAGAAAACTCCAATACCTTGGCCATAACATGAGGAACAACATAAAGTAAAGACTACTCCAACACACTCTGCATGGAAAGAACCCTGGGAAGAGAGGCCCTGGATATAGACAGACTTCATGGCTGAAGAACCTGAGAGACTGGTGTGGCATGTCCTTGGAAGAACTGTTCCAAGGAGTTAAGAACAGGAAGACTATTGCCATGATGATGATCCGGAATGGATACGGCACCTGAAGAAGAATTCCCATAAGTCTAAGTCAATTTCCCAAAGCACTTACCAGCCAATGTACTGACGTAAGCTTCTGGGAATTGAAGTCAACAAACCAAAGGTTTGGAAACCTGGCCTACCTTGAATACTAAAGGTAAAGGTAAAGGTTTCCCTTGCTCGAAAGCCAGTCATATCCGACTCTAGGGTTCAGTGTTCATCTCTGTTTCAAAGCCGAAGAGCCAGTGCTGTCTGCTTTTGCAGATGTTTCCATGGTCATGTGGCAGGCATGACTAGACACCGGAGCGCACGGAACGCTGTTACCTTCCCACCAAAGTGGTCCCTATTTATCTACTTGCAATTTCTTGCTTTTGAACTGCTAGGTTGGCAGGAACTAGGACAAAGATGGGAGCTCATTCTGTCCTGCAGTAGTCGGGAATCGAACTGCTGACCTTCCGCCTCCCAGTCAGCATCTTAGCCACTTGAGCCACTGCAGTCCTTAAATACTACAGCTTTTAAAATTTTAAATGAAAGTGCTAAAGTCACCTTTAAAAAAACATTGTAATATTTTATTATGAGTTACTTCTACGTTGATGCTGCAACTGCTTTGTATATTTTTAAATAGACAAGCAGTTTATGAATACTTAAATGATTTGGATATGAATGGAGTGATGTAAGAAAAACTCCTCCTTCCTGATAGTGGTAGCAGCTAGCCTGTACAAGCAGACTAGCCTCTTTTATTTACTGATTACTTGTTGTTCGATATTTTTGTTGTTTTAGTGTTGATGATATATTATTGTGTGATTATAGTGTACAGTGATATATTATTGTGCTGATATATAGTGTATAGCTGATGTATAATGTTGACATATTGTGATCGTACCGATTGTATTGCATTGTGATGTTTATTTTTGAATTTTTGTATTGCTGTATTTTTATTGTATTATAGTATTGATTTGTTGTGAGCTGCCCTGAGTCGGCACAAGCTGAGTAAGGCGGGATATAAATAAAAATCTATCTATCTATCTATCCTCCTGCTTCCTTAATTCCAATGATGTAGTTGTGTTGGCTGCGATGGAGGACGCCGAGCCAAATCACCACCTGCCGGTGTCCCAGGTGCCACCCCCAGCCCGGGACCTTCAAAAGCCGTGAGGTGGCTGAACTGTCTTGCCACCACCCGGCTTTCCCGGTGGGGTAGGGAGGCCCCCACGATGGAGGACGCGAAGCCAACTCACCACCTGTCGCCATCCCAGGCGCCACCCCGAGCCCGGGACCTTCAAAAGCCATGAGGCGGCCAAACTGTCTCGCCACTGCCCCGGCTTTCCTGGTGGGGCAGGGAGGCCCCCGCGATGGAGGACACTGAGCCAACCCACCACCTGCCGGCGTCCCAGACACCCCAGGTACTGCCACTGTTAGGACTCTTGTGGCCGTTACCTTCCATCGGTGGACTTGTCTGGGGAGAGGGTGTAAGTCATGGGCTTTTTATTGTTATACTAGCATATTTGTGCCTGGCCAGCTGGACAGGTTTTATGTTTTTTTTTTTGTTATGGGTGGTTTGGGTGGGGGTGTTTTGCATTTGTGGCTTGTGACTTTATTTGATTTATTTAATTTATATTTGTCATTTTAATTCTGATTATTTTCATTTATTTTGACTATTTTTACTTTTCCAGCCTCTAGGTGGGGCTGTTATTAAGATTTTTGCCGGGCAGTTTTTTGGGTCAGTTTTTTTGTTTTTTGTTAGGGATGGTTTGGGTGGTAGTGATTTGAATTTGTGGTTTTTATTTATTTATTATTTATTTGGTTTGTTTAATTATTTTTTAACTTTTTTACTCTTCCAGCCTCTAGGTGGGGCTGTGAGTAGTCTTTCTTTGTTGTTTATTTAGTTCTGTCCCGGACTCATGGAGGAAAAATGTGTTTGGTGAGTTCTCATGATTTTTTGTTCTGGGGGTTTTTTTGTTTTGATTTTGTGGTGTTAGGCTTGGCGGTTTAAGTAGAGTTTCTACTTAAACCCCCAAATTTTTTCTTCTTGTTCCTTTGTTTTTATTTTGAGTTTTACATGTGTTTAATTGTTTTGTTTATTTCTGGTTATTATTTATTTTTCTGATTTCTTTTGTTTTTATTTGTTTAATTTGTGCTATTTTTGTTGTTTGAGTTAGGTATTTTCGTGTTGTAGATAGGTGTTTCTAGTGTGATTGTATGGTATTTCAGGTGTTTTTTTGTTGATTTTGTTGTTTATTGTTTTGTTGTTTAATGTGTTTATTTTATTTATTTATTTGTGTTTTATTAATTTTGGTGCTTTGCATTTTGGTTTACTGTTGGGTTTGTTGTTGTGTTTTGTTGTGTGAAGAATGGCCTGTTTGTCATTTCTTCTTTTTTCCCATTGCTGCTTTGAAATTAGGTTTCGATGAAGCGTTGGGGTAAAGGAAGAGGCGGCAGTCAGCTCGCTCTTCAACCGGTAATGCAAAGGAGGCAGAGAAGAGCTATCTGCTTGACGATAGTTCTCTTCTCTGGGCCTCCTTTTTTTTACCTGGCTTACCTAATGGGGGGATCGGCAGGCAACAATCTGTAAGGGGTGGTGCTCTTTCTTGCAGATTGCTGGGTGCTGCTTTTCTATTACCTCCACCACTGTTTCGTGCTAGTTCTCGAAACAGTGGTGTGGGTAGTGTAAAAAGCAGCAGCCAGTCATTTGCCAGGGAGGGTGCTTTCCCTGACAAATTGCTGCCTGCTGCTTTTTTCCCCACCCCGGCTCAACTTACCTTGAGGCCGGTGGTGGTCTTGTCATGTTTTTGTTGGGGTAGCAGGGAGGAGAGGGAGTCCCTCTTCTCCCCGTTGTTCTGGGAAAGAAGGGTGGCGGTTGTCTCGTCGTGGGTTTTTGTGGGGTTTTTTTTGAGAGGCCGTGAGGCGCTGCGTCTGCCTGTGATGGCCTTGCGCTCTCGTTTTGTGAGGCGTTTTTAATTTTATTTTTCATGTGCTGGCTTTTTTAGCATTCTGCGTGCTCACCGGTTCAGTATGATTGGCTGAAGTGGTCATGGCGTGGAGGATGCTGGGATTTGAAGTTTACTTTATTTTGTTCGCGTTCATGCAGCGGCTTTTTTCTGTGGCTTGGTTTCAATTGGGCACGCCGCGTTTCCCAATGTTCTCTTTGCTTACACCTGTCAGCCTGAATGGCTGAGGAGTGGCGTAGAGGATGTTGGGAATTGAAGTTGTTTTCCTTTGTTTGCGTTCGTGGGGCTGTTGCCCCACTGCCGACTGCGGGAACCTTGCAGTGCTGTGTGGTCCGGGTTAAGGTGAGTGCAGGCGGCTTGGTATGGGATACTATGGATAGGTGCGGGAGCGTATGCTGCTGTCCAACGGTTAACATCCCTCTTTATAAGTATAAATTATGCTTTGTATTTAATGTACTCTTTAATAGAGAATTTGTCATGATGTGGAGATTTCTATTGTAATTTATTTGTATCTACATTGTATCTTTGCCTGTTACTTTAAATGTTGTAAACCGCTTTGAGTCTCCCATTGGGACTAGAAAAGCGGTATAGAAATAAAACTCTCTCTCTCTCTCTCTCTCTCTATCTAATAACAACAACAACAATTTGACTTTTTCCTTATGAAGGCAGAATCATTAGGGTACTTTACCAGTTTACCTAGCCATGTGAGGTATAAAATAAACCAGAAGCTATTTAAAAAGGAGTTGGGAAAGTAAGAAAAAGTGTCTCACTAACTCACGGGGTGGGGGGTGGGGGAGAGAAAAATTATCCTAATATTCATGTTAACCTGCAACTTTTGCACCTAAGGGGAAAAGGCACGTGTTAGGAAGGCGATGTTACAAAGGAACACCTTGTTATAAAAGTAATATCCTGGAGGAAGCACCTTCCAGCTTTTGAAAACCATCCAAACCAGATCTTCACTCCGATGGAGGGCATCCCTGGCCCTGCAGTGGCTCAAGTGGCTAGGACGCTGACTGGGAGGCGGAAGGTCAGCAGTTCGATTCCCGAGTACTGCAGGGCGGAATGAGCTCCCGTCTTTGTCCCAGCTCCTGCCAACTTAGCAGTTCGAAAGCAAGAAATGGCAAGTATATAAATAGGGGCCACTTCGGTGGGGAGGTAAATAGGGTTCCATGCGTTCCAGTGTCTAGTCATGCCTGCCACGGAAACGTCTGCAGCAGCAGACAGCGCTGGCTCTTCGGCTTTGAAACAGAGATGAGCACTGCACCCTAGAGTCTGATACGACGGGCTTTCGAGCAAGGGAAGCTTTTACTTTCTCTCAATCCGGCCCCATCGGTTCCACCAGCCGATGTTTTAATTAAAATTACAACCACGTGCCTTCTTGTTGCCGTCGGTCTCTCCCCTCCCTCCCCCCGCACACCTCCCGTCCCTACCACGAGGACACTGACATCTTGCATGCATGCCCACACACAGACACGCGGTTCTGTTTGCGGGGCGAGAGGGATGGGTGGGTGGGTGGGAAGAGAGAAAGGCCGCTGTCGCGTGTCTCCCGGTGGGGCAAGGGGCAACCCTTCCCCTCCCCTCCCCTTGCCGCCCCCTCTAGCTCAGGTAAACCACTTTACAAGCGGACGGGCAGGAAGATCGGCTGCATGCCAGTCCAATAATCGGAAGAGGAGAGGAGTGGTTGGGAAGAATGGCAACCTAAAACGCTGCCCACAGGGCGCTCCCTTTTTGTGTAAGAGGGCAGAGTCCGTCCCGGCGACGTCTGTGCGGCCTTTTGCTCCGGCACGGCCGTAGCCAGGACCCATATATATTTGTGGGGGCGAAATTTTTTTCTGGAGGGGCAAAAAATAATAATCCAGGAGGGGCAACCATGTAACAAACACATATATAACATTGGCATCCCGGGGTAGGTTGGTTGGGGGGGGGTGTGTGTGTGGGCTGTTAGCTCAGTAAGGTTTTGCCCCCCCTGGCCCCCCTCTGGCTACGACCCTGTGCTCAGCCTTTAGGCAAAGGGGGGAAACCAGATCGGCCAATTCCCATCCTCCACACGAGGGCGAAGGGCCCTACAAAGGAGTCTCAATTTATTTATTTATTTATTGTGGGGGTGGGCAGTCGGCCTTTGCATAAAAGGGTGCATACGGTGTACCCTTGTCAGGGAGGGATGGGTGCACCCCCCGGGGATGGGAACTCCCCCCCCCCGCATGATTTTGATGATGATGGCCGCTTCGAGGATTGTAAAAACGCTAGCGAGAGTGAGAAGGCGCCCCGGACGGAACCCATCCGTTTTCCCTCCCCTAAGTCCCCTTCCAAGGCGCAGGAGGGGGTAGCCCGGCACGCATGCGCCTTTGGGCCCGGCCGCCGCCGCCGCCGCGTAGCCCCCGTCCGGGAGTCCCGTCTACTTTTTTCCCTCTCTCCCGGGCCCGGGAGCCCATGACGTCAGGCAGGCAAGGAGGCGGCGCGAGCTCCATCTGGCGGCGGATTGAGGGTTCGGGCGCACGAAGGCGGGAGAGAGAGAGGGTGGGTGGGTGGGTGGGGGCGACTGGCATATTTCCCTTCCCAAACCCACCCCCACCTCCTGCGTCCCGAGTGCCCCCCCCCCCCTGTGCAAGCAACGCCTCCTCAACCCCCTGAGCCGCCCAGAACTGGACGGGGGGGGGAAGCTTAGCCGATCCCCCCCCTTCTCCCCGGCTGATCCAGGAGAACACCCCCTCCTCTTCTTTCTTCCCTCCTCCCTCCTCCCCCCCTCTTCCTATTTTTCTCCCCCGCTCTTTCCTTCCATGCATCGTTTTTATTATTGCTCGCCTTAGTCTTGCCTGCATGCAACCTCCTCCTTCTTGCTAGGGAGGGCTGAGCTCCCCCCCAGCCCCCCAATCTCCCCCCCCCCAACCCCAGCCTTCACCCCCTACTGGATCTTCTCCTCTGCCTGAACTGGGGAAGGAGAGAGGAAGGAGGAAAAGGAAGGAAGGAAGGAGGGTGTGTGTGTCTTTCTCTCCCCTCCTTTTGGTGGACGGTGGGAGCGTTGAAGACCCCCGGGAAGGCGAGAGCGGAGAGGAGGAGGAGGAGGAGGTGGCCGAAGGAAAAAGAGAGAGCAGCCCCGGCTGGCGTGTGGACCGTCTTGGAGAAAAGCCAGCGAGCTGGGGGCTTTATGATTTCATTTCATTTTTTATTTTTTTGCACAACCATGCCGGCCCGCAGGGTAGCAATGACGGGGCCCCTGCTGCTCTTCCTAGGATTGTTGCACACCTTAGCAGGGATCGCCCCTCTTTTTGCCCTTGAAGGTGAGTTGAAGCCCTTTTCTTCCCCTCCCTCCCTCTCCCTTCCATACCTTCTGCCTTCTCTGTAATGGAATATATACACCAAGCAGCCCTTCTGGGTTACGTTTTCTGCCTGCAAGCCTCGCCTGGCTTTTTCTTGCAGCAAAGCCCCCTCCCCCCCTTTTTTTTTTACAACGGGGGGTGGGTGGGTGCGAGCTGGTCTTTAGGATGCAACCTTGTCTTTGCAGTTACCAAACAAAGCTGCATCCAGAGAAAGAGAGAAAGAAGGAGAAGAAAGCCACAGAGAGCGTATAGGCAGAGGGGGTTGTTGCATATTTTGCATTCGCACACCTAGGCTCTCTCACCATCTAAGTGCCCGCAAAATATCCTGCGGATTCAGCCTCCCCAGCCTGGTGTGTGTGTGTGTGTGTGTGTGTGTGTGTGTGTGTGTGTGTGTGTGTGTGCGTGCGTGTGTGTGTGTGCGTGTGTGTGTGTGTGTGTAAGTGTGAAAGGGGGGGGGTGTCCTGAGTTTTTGAGTTAGGATGGGGAGAAGTGGGGCAAGGAGGCTGGGCGGTCGTCCTTCATGAAATCCGTGCGCAGTGTTGGATGCAGAGATAGCCCTGGAATTTGTCCCCCTCACCCGCCCGAGTGTTACCTTTAAAACTGGAATTATAATTGCAATCCTGCCCTTGTTTACCCAAAGGTAAAGCCCCAATGCATGGGGTGTTCAGACTACGGCTGGTGGGCCGGATCTGGGCCCCAACACCAATTCATCTGGCCCACGCCACCCTCGTCGCTCCCAGAAGTGGAAGTAAAACGTGCCCGTATGGGCGCGTTTTACTTCCACTTCTGGGAGCGACGAGGGTGGCGTGGGCCAGATGAATTGATGTCAGGGGCCAGATCCAGCCCACCGGCCGTAGTCTGAACACCCCTGCCTTAGTGAGTTCTACAGGAGCGACAAGAGGACAGAAGCTTGCAGACTCCAAAGAGGTGCCCAAGATCGGGTTTTCTTCTCAAAGACGTACCCTCTGGCTGTCTCTCAATGGCAGCCAATGGAGAAATAAATACATTTATCCGGGTACCTTTCCATCCCTGCTGTCACGGTATTGCAAGGAGTGGAAGTAGTTGCTCTTGCTCAACTCACCTCCTGTTTTCCTTTCCGGTTTCAAGAAAATAACTCATTTGGTCCCGTTTTTAAATTTATTTCACCTCTCGCTTTCTTCCAGCCTAGTTGCCGTGCGTGGCATGGAGGGTGCCTTGGCCTCCTTGCTGAGATTGCCTCCTTGCTGCGATTGCTGCTGGTCAGAATAAAGCAGTCAAAGGGAGGTTGAGCCCCCTTCCAGGAAAACATCCTTAGTGTTGGGGAGGGGAGAGAGAGAACAGGGTGGCCAAACCTTAAAAATGAAGTTGCCATTCCTAAAGATGCTTGCATGCAGTTGCTTAACGCTGGTGAGCATCTGGGCCGAGAGGAATTTCATTCTCACTGTAAAAGTGGATTTGCATGAGAAAAGAGGGTCCCCCAAGCTTTCACCCCTTTGCTTCCTTTAAAGGAGAGCCTGCCCTGCACCCTTCCTGCCTTTCGCATGACATAGATTGGAGATAGCAGGGTAGAGTTCAGGGGCCTATCTATCTATCTATCTATCTATCTATCTATCTATCTATCTATCTATCTATCTATCTATCTATCTATCTATCTATCTATCTATCTATCTATCTATCTATCTATCTATCTATCTATCTATCGGTCTGTCTATCGGTCTGTCTATCGGTCTGTCAGTCTGTCTATCTATTGCAAACTACTTTGCAGGAGCCAGGAAGAAGCACCCCTGTGCAAGTGTGTGCAAGGAGAAGGACAAGAAAGGTTGTGGGTGTTGAGAAAAGCCCATTTAGTTGTCACAAGCAACAGCAGGAGAAAGGCTGTGGATTATCAGCAGGGGTTTTAGGAATGTGCTTATTTACTTAGGCCAGTGACATGGGAGGGAGAGATTTTCCAGCATGAAGAAACAGAAAAGAGGCAGAGAATGTGCCTGTCATATATTAAGCTTAAGGGATGGCTGCAGACCTTGTCCTGGCACAATGATTATTGAGAAGGGAAGAGTTCACCTTTCACTCACCAGACATCCCCTGCCTGTCCCCTCGCCTATATGCATTACCACTTAATGCATAAAAGTAGCAGGATTGTTCCTCTGTCTGGATAGCTTATTAGTGTAACCTCCGTGATTAAGCAGGGTAAAGAAAAGGAGCAGTTTTCTTCCTCTTTGCTGGGATTCCTAAATTTTGTGGCAGGAGTCAGACTGTCTTTTTAAGTGCTGGCCTTTGGACAACAGGGTCTTGCTTCCACCTTGGCCCTGGACGTACAGGGTCCTACCTTCGTCAGAAAGCTCATACATGTCTCATGTTCAGAGTACTCTGGCCACTGTTTGCACGTCTTCATTTTTTGAAGTAGTTTGAGGCAAAGTTTGTGGTTCAGGCTCCCCAGAGGGCTGCTGAGTGTTATTTCTTTTCACACAAGTGGAACAGTCATCTTTTAAAATGTTTAAATACTGCCTCTAAGACCGGTGATTAAAACGCAATAGTGGGTATAGCAAGGTGGTGTCTTAATGAGAAACTTTGGGACATTTTGCAATGGAGCCATAATTGTGTAATCTATCATTACTGCATAGATTCTAAAATCAGCAGTTTTATTTTAAAGTCTCCTTTGCTGTTTGTTTTCCCCCTTACTTGCCAAGTCAGCATTTTTGCTTTACCACCATCACTCTTTAAAAAGTATTGTGCAATCTAATGGGCTTCTTTGGGTAACATCCAATTTTAGGCCTTTTCTAGACTCGTTCTAAGTCAGTTAGTCTTGGAACTAGATTCTCTCCGCCTCCATACTCCTTCTCCTCTGCTGGCTCATTTCTGAATTTTCCAATATGTTAAAGGGATATTTTTTTGGAGGGGGGGGACCTATGATGATAGAAGGGTTTCCAAGCACTTTGAGTGCTCCATTATTTTTGAATTCAAGTGGTGTGTGTGCCTTGCCCAGAGGTGTTTTTGAACTGTTGCTGTTACTTGCTGTCAAGTTGCTTCCACAACTTAATGGAGACCCTTCGAATTAATGAGCTTCAGAAGGTGCTATTGTTAACAGCGCTGGTCAGCTAGTGCAAACTCAAAAGCTGCGGTTTTCTTTATCGAATCAATCCATCTCTGATTTGGTTTCCCTCTTTTCCTGTTGTTGCCTTCAGCATTTCTTAGCATTACAGTCTTTGTAGGAAGTCTTGGCTTCTTGTGGTCCTCCTAAAACAAGATGATCTTATCTTAGTCATTTTTATTTCTAGGGAGAATTCAGGCTTCATTTGATCTAGAAATCACATATTCATCTTTTCAGTGGTCTGTAGTTCTCTGTGAAACTCTTCAGCACATTTCAAATCAAATGGTTTTTAAAGAAAATTTCTGGCTCTCTTCACTGTCCAGTTTTCACATTTGGGCACTATAATCAAGAATACCATAGTATGGGTGATCTTCACCTTGGTCTCCACTGGCACATTCCTTATGCTTGAAGAGCTCTTCCAGCTCCTTCATCACTGTGCTTTCAAGTTTCTACACTTGGGATCCAGTAATCCCCAAGCCATTGTAGCCACTCATGTCTGGGAGCAGTAGTCTGAAGGAATATGTGCCCCTAGCTCTTAGCTCATCCTCCACACTTAAGGTAACTGCCCCGTCTTCAAGAACCCTGAGCATGCCTCTTACTCATGCTTTAAAATGGTGCTTCACTCACAATAAATTTCTCACTGCTTAGATTCTTTATTCATCGGGCTTTCTGGTTTAGTTTGACACCCACTGTAAACATTCAGACTAATGCTATTCCTTCATCTTTATTACTCTTTCCTGTTTTTCCAGCCTTTGTGTCTGTTGGGAACTTGGGTTGTATACTTTTGTCCCTTTACACTCTAGTTCACCTATTTACTTTGTTGCTTTGAAAAGGAGGGTGAATGGACTTGTGGTCTTGGCTTTCCCGGTTCTGCGCTACAGTTTCAGCAACGGGTATACTGTTGTCGCCTCACTTAGTGTGTTTGCAGCATGACTATCAGAATAAGGGAGAAGCTTGTTATAAACCAAATTTGAAATGGATATGTACTGTAGAAGTTGGAATGGATGGTATGTAGACACTAACAGTGGCAGAATAGAGCCATACAGAGCTGTGGCTAGCCAAGATTGGCTGTAACTAAGTGCAGAAATTCAAGTCATGGCCATTTAGTTCTTCTTATTCTTTGTCTAGGTCAGACCTGAAACTGCCAAAATGAAGACACCTTTTGGTGAGTTCATTCTGCAGTTCCCTTCGCCTGGCCTAGTGTGAGAAAGATTAGCTGGCAACACAAGGTTGCCATTAACAGGGTGCGCCTCATTGTGGTTCAAAAACACCACAGTCTTCGAGGAGGCTCTTTCTACCCCATAATAGTGAGGAGCTGTAAGGCATTTCTAGAAAAAGAAAAGGCTGGCTAAGAGCCATTTTTAATGGTTCTAAATGAAGCTGTTTGGAATGGTGGGGCAACCATGCGTATCTGTTAGTCCCCCAACAAAAGTTCAGTGTGAGCTTTGCACATCCAAATTTTTGTCATTAGGAGACACCTCCGGTAACAAGGTCAGCGAGAGCTTTTCTTGTCAGTAGCTGCATTGATACAAATAAGGCGTGTTGCTGTCCAGGCTTCACTTCAGAACACTTTCTACAGCGGAAGTAGCAAACATCTTCTCAAATTGCGATCAATGTGTGTGTGTGTTCGTGTATGCAGAGTGGGACGGTGCTTATGGGCCAAGCTAATGAGGCTGTCCTTCAACTGCGATGAAAAGCCACAATACATTTTTGTTTTTATTTATCTTTTTTGGATCTGGCAAAGTTTTGAGAAGGCTCCTTGTTCTGCATGGTTTTTGTGTCCCCCCTCCCCACACACACACAAACACAAACCAGGGTGTTAGCCTGAGGTCATTCACAGTTCAAATACTTGAGACCCTTTAATGGGGATCGAACCTGTGGAGTTTATATTTACAGAGCATGTACACTTTGAGTTATTGGGTCAATGCTTTCTGCTGGCTTGTGGAACCATGAAAACAAGCCACTAACAACTTTTGTTTCCCTCCTTCTGGCTTATCCTTCAGGTCAAGTTTTGTGGTCCTCACCCATTTCTAAGCCTTGCTCTGCCAGGATAGAAATGGCTAGAATGGACCCACTGTTGGGCAAGTGTCGCATCCTGAGGTATCCTAACAGTGCCACTCTTATTCGGGCATTGTGCAGCCACTGCTGGAGTCACTGTCAAAAGGGATTAGTGCTCCCATTATTTTTTCCCCAGTTGTACCTTCTGGAACAGGGGTGCCCAAACTTTTTGGACTGTGGGCCGGTCATGTGGTTCAGTGGGCCAGTCATATGTTCCTCCCACCAGAAGCGGAAGTAAGACACACCTGGCAATCTGTTTTGCAACAGGATGAGATAGATTCTAGGCTGCCATTTTATCTGCTTAAATCAGGGGTGCTCCAACTATGGCCTGTGGGCCAGATCTGGCCCCCAATGCCAATTCATCCAGCCTGTGCCACCCTTGTCACTCGCAGAAGTAAAATGTGCCATATGGGTGCATTTTACTTCCACTTCTGGGAGCGACAAGGGTGATGCAGGCTGGATAAATTGGTGTCAGGGGACGGATCTGGCCTGCAGGCCATAGTTTGTGTACCCCTGTTCTAGAAACATTATTTATTACTATTTCCATTTTTAACAGGGGAAATCTGAGTGTCTCAGAATACAGGATACAGTCGTTAGGCAGATAATCTTGGCTTTAACCAAGAATTCAGAGTGTTTAAGACTAATCCTAAGCACATGGCCCTATTTCATGCTTTTCAGTAGTTTTTACTGCCAAACAAATTCTGAGGCTAGAAACATGTGCATATTGAGGGATGAACCTAAGGACACCCAGGTGGGTTGGTGGATGCTGGGGCATGTGTTTGTTGCAGTCAGGCAACCACCATTCTTCAGTGGTAGAGCTCTTGATCCTTGCTCTTGTACTTCAGAAAGCAACTGATGTTAGAAACCCTTCCTTAAGATCAGGAGTTCTCAACCTTTTTAAGCCGGGGGCCGGGTCACGCTCCCTTAGACAGCTTCAGGGGCTAGATGGCCATTTTGCCCTCCCTCCACCACCTGACACTTCCTGGTTTGGTGGAGGCACATGAAATGGTGTCGTGGGCCGCATCTGGCCTATGGGTCACGGGTTGAGAATCCCTGCTCAAGACACTTTATGCTGGTTTGATCAGTAGGTTGATGGAGTATAAAGCAGCTTCCTGAGTTCCTGGAGCCTGTGATTGGCTCTAGTTGCAGATCTGGAATCCATAGCAGGTTAGCCTCTTGAGTGATAGACGTCAAATGACCCTACAAGATCGTGCCATATTCTTTTCCCAATTCTAGGTTTGATAGAGTTTCCTCCTCCAATTGTAATCACCATCACATGTGGTTTATTTTAGATTTAAATGATGATAGCGTGGAACCACCCAGAGTCTTTATTTGTGAATTGATTTATTTGTTGATACATTGTACTTGTAAAACTTTGGTTTATATCCTTTAGATTTTATTGCTATTCTTCCCCAACTTCCTCCCCCCCCCTCCAGCTGAAAGTACTGTAAACTAGTCTGACTGCTGGTTAGAGCAGCCCTAAATCTTATATAACATGGGTGGGTAGGTCTGTGGGTGTGTGTGGATTATTATATATGTGAGTTGAGCGATATTACGGTGCATTGCGTGTAAGTACTTGCAAGTTTTCCACAGCCGTGCCTCTGCTTTGTACATGAGGGCAAGAGAGTCTTGCTTATGCTCATCTATAGGGACACTTCCTTGCAAACATATTAACATGAAGGTCTTGCCCTCTAGCTGGTTCAGTGCAGAGTCCCTGGAAGCTACACAGCTCTTATGCTAATGATAGGCAACTTACAGAAACTGTCTGATCCTTGGTGTAAACCCCCCCCCTCCCCGGATCCTCTTCCTCCTTTACTACCATCACTTTCTTCTGAGCCACCTCAATGATCTGGTTTATAGAAACATGGTGATGCTTCTGCCTGGACTATACCACATTAGATTTTAGGTGAGGGAATAGTGTGACTTGATGTTTTGAAGGAAATTTAGGACTTGTGTATGGAAAACAGCCATCAAGGGAAGAGGCCCTTTTAATAGTTGAGGTGTGGTATATTTTCTTTTCCTTCATTATGCAATGTACAAATATACACCCCCACTCCCCCAAGCACTTGTAGTGGTAAAGCCTTGATGTAGATTTTCCACTTCATCTGTCATTAAATGAAAAGTAGACCCAGTGTGGGCAAACTGTTGCCCTTTTAGATACCTTTGTTTCTGCTGTGACCCAGAATTTATTTTTTCCCCTTTTGTATCCCATATTTCCATGGAATTTGATGTCAACTTACAGCAGGGGTGCCCAAACTATGGCCTGTGGGCCAGATCTGGTCCATAATGGCAATTCATCTGGCCTGTGCTGTCCTCAACGCTCCCAGAAGCGGAAGTAAAATGCGCCCATATGGGTGCATTTTACTTCCACTTCTGGGAACAAGAAGGATGGCCTTGGTCAGATGAATTGTTGTTGGAGGCCAGATCTGGCCCATAGGCCATAGTTTGGGCACCCCTGATTTAAGCAGAGAAAATGGCAGCCTAAAATCTACCTCATCCTGTTACAAAATGGATTGCAAGGTGCATTTTACTTCCACTTCTGGTGGGAGGAACCATGTGACTGGCCTGCTGAACCATATGACTGGCCCATGGCCTGAAAGGTTTGGGCATCCCTGACTTACAGGGTTCCATCCTGGTTATTGGATCCAGAACAGCTGTGTGAAATAGGGGAGCCTGCAAGAAAGCGCTGGCTGCCCTTTAATCTCCACTCACCCTCCCACAGATAATCCGCTGAAGGTGGTGAGAGAACAGAGCATGTAGCCCTCCAGGTGTTGCTGGTCTTCAGCTCCCACTAGATTTCATTGTTGGCTACATTTGCTATGGTTGGTAGGAGCAGAAATACCAAAAAGTCCACGTATTTCTCCTCCCAGGACCAAGATCTGATGTAGTCCAGTTAAGAACATGAACTCCAGCTGTCTTGCTTTGCTCCTGTGATCCATTCTTCTGATCCGTTGTTATTTTAGAGAGGAAAAACTGCAAGAAGGAAACTGGCTTAAGGAGTAGGTTTCATTCTTCTGAACTTTGGCCAGTCATCAGTTCATGTCACTAAGGCTGCTGTTCAGTCATTGGTAGTTCCCCCTTGTGTGTGGCAACTAAAATGCAATACATCTTGAGTCAGTTCTGATTGACTGATTGTTGGCTCAAAGCCCATTGGCATAATTGACAATACCCGGGGTGTGGCCACTGTGTGCATAGCTTGTAAAGAAACACAACTGTTTGTTTGCCATGTGAAGGCGAGGTGCGGTGCGTATTTGTGGTAGTTGATCCTTTTCACACTCCTCAGTCTTTCTTAGCTGCCAGGGACTTTGAACAGATAATTTTTGTTGTTCAGTTGCACAGTCAAGTCTGACCCTTTGTAACCCCATGGACCACTGCATGCACAGCTCCTCTGCCCTCTGCCATCCTCTGCAGCCCGGCCAGATCTACGCCCATCGCATCAACGATTCCATCCATCCAACTAGTCCTCTGCTGCCCCCTTCTCCTTTTGCCTTCATTCTTTCCCAGCATCAGGGCCTTCTCCAGTGAGTACTTTCTTCTCATTTGGTCGCCAAAGTACTTGAGCTTCATCTTCAGTATTTGCCTCTCCAATGATCAGTCAGGGTTGATTTCCTTCAGGATTGACTGCTTTGATATTCTTGCAGTCCAAGCGACTCTCAAGAGTCTTCTCCAGCATCAGAGTTCAACGGCATCTATTCTTTTCTGCTCAGCCTTCCTTCTGGTCCAGCTCTCGCAGCCATACATTACTATTGGGAAGACCATTGCTTTAACTATATGGACTTTTGTTGGCACGGTGATGTCTCTACTTTTTATGATGCTGCATAGGTTTGTCATAACTTGCCACTGATCATTATCAGTGACCTAATAAAACAAGTGTGAGAAAAGTGTGACCTTCCTGAGATTCTTGGACTATAACATTCATCGGTCTTAGTAGAAACTAGCAGAGGTTGCCCGGCGTTGCCGGGCTGTTTTAAATTGTGTTGGAAGGTTAAATTGTGTTAATGTTTTTTAAAAATTGCTTAGTCTGTAATTTTAATTTTTTAAATGTATATTTATGCAAATTTTTTGGCTTGGGTGTTATTAACTGTGATCTGCTTTTTTGGTTTTTTTTTGAGGATTAATAAAAGAACAAAGTATGATATAATTTTTTCAAATTGTTTTATGTAAGCGAATAATATTTTAGTTTTTTGAATTTTTTTAATTAGTTGTACCATAGTTAATAATTTTAATAATGTAAAAGTAAATGTTTTTTACATTCAATGTTTTAAAAATGTGTTTAGATGTTTTGAGTTTAAATTTGAGTTAAAACTCAGCACAGGATTTTTAAAAGTTTCTATTGTATTTTATTGACATATGTTTGTGATTTGTGTTAAAGTGTGTTTTAAGTGTAATTTTTTTGACTTGTTTTTATTGGTGTGACCTTTTGTGTAAAATTGTGAATTTGTGTTATGTTTTTGGTTTGTTTTTATTTGGAGCTGTTGTGTGTTTTTGAATTGTTTTTACTATTGTGGCGAGTAGGTGGTGCTGGTAGGGGTTATTGTATTTTGACTTTTTTCTCTCCTGGCCTCTGGGTGGAGCTTCTTCTGGTAAGTAGTCTCTTTCTTTATTCATTTCTTTTCCAGTCCTGGTGGAGGTAGGACATCTTTTGGTAAGTTTGCTTGTTTTCTTTCTTGTGTGTGTGTGTGTGTGTGTGTGTGTGTGTGTGTGTGTGTGGGCAGGGTGCTGGAATTTGTATTTTTTGTCTGTTTGTTTTGTTTTTGATTGTGTCTTTGTTTACTTCGTATTGTTTTTGGTGTTTTTGTTTTTGTGTATTTTTGGATGTGTTTGACTGTTTTTAGTAATTTTAAAAAATTTATTTATTTGGTGGTGGGGAAGGGACGTGGTCATTGGGGGTTAGGAAGGGTGGGCTAGGTGGTGGGGAGAGGGGCATGGTCATTGGGGGTTAAGAAGGGTGGGCTAGGTGGTGGGGAGAGGGGCATGGTTGTTGGGGGTTAGGAAGGGTGGGTTAGGTGGTGGGGAGGGGGCATGGTCGTTGGGGGTTAGGAAGGGTGGGCTAGGTGGTGGGGAGGGGGTCATGGTCGTTGGGGGTTAGGAAGGGTGGGCTAGGTGGTGGGGAGAGGGGCATGGTTGTTGGGGGTTAGGAAGGGTGGGTTAGGTGGTGGGGAGGGGGCATGGTCGTTGGGGGTTAGGAAGGGTGGGCTAGGTGGTGGGGAGGGGGGCATGGTCATTGGGGGTTAGGAAGGGTGGGCTAGGTGGTGGGGAGAGGGGCATGGTCGTTGGAGGTTAGGAAGGGTGGGTTAGGTGGTGGGGAGGGGGCATGGTCATTGGGGGTTAGGAAGGGTGGGCTGGGTGGTAGGGAGGGGGCCTTTATTGTGTTATGGTGCTTTGTTTGTGTGGAGTCGTGAAAGTAGATCGGGGTTTTTCCCTTTAATATCAGTGGGTGGGGGGTTGCGACCCCCCTCTCCGCTGGCTCCCCTGGGGTTGGGAGGTTTGGGGGGACAAAAGGGGTATGTCCCCCCAACTCTTCTGGACCCAGGAGACCAGGGAGAGTGGATCGATTCCCCCCCCTCCTTAAAACAACTCCGTTTTGAAAGAGAAGAAACCGCTTGGGTTCTTCTCTTTAAAGACGGAGTTTTTTTAGGAGGGGGGGAATCGATCCCCTCTCCCTGGTCTCCTGGGTCCAGAAGGGTTTGGGCAACATACCCCTTTTGTTCCCACAAACCTCCCAACCCTAGGGTAGCCAGCGGAGAGGGGGATCGCAACCCCCCCCACCTACTGATATTAAAGGGGAAACTCCAGTCGGGACCTTCAGGCGCCGTGGGTGAGGGAAAGAAAGCCGGCTGGTGTTTGCTTGGCTGTGAGGCGGTGAGTTGTTTTTCTTTTTAATTTTTCGGGCGCCGGTTTCCTCAGCGTTCTGCGCGCTCATGGCGCGCAGGACGCTGGGGCTTGTAATTATGGGTTGGTGCTTTGTGTTTGTGCTGCGTTTTTTTTAAAATGCTTTTCTTTTGATTGGCTGTGGCACGTTTCCGAACACTGCGCCGTGCGAGAGCCTCTCAGCCTGATTGGCTCTGGCGCGGCGTGGCACAAGGAATGTTGGGAAGTGAAGTTGTTTCCCTTTCTTCCCGTTTGTGGGGCTGTTGCCCCACTGCCGGTTTTCTCAATCCTTCGTTGACCTGCGTACCCAGATCGGCCGTGTGCACGAAGGGTGAGTGCAGGCAAGTAGGGCGAGGCATAGCAACCTATAGCCAGTTCCAACGGTTAACCCTTGGATTTATAGGTTAAGATGAGTAGTAGCCAGGATGATTGGCATTGTAGTTCCACAACAACTGAAGGGGAAAATGGTTCCAATTCTTGTCATAAAAGAATACACAGAATTCCTAGATTGAGAAAGAGAGAGAGAGGGGCAAATTTATTTGGATTTTTTGACAGGGGCAAAGACCATAGTCACATTCTGTGCTCATACATACATTCTATTTTTTCCTAAATTGGAGACTTGTTACAGTTTGCTAGTTTTCTTAGAATGCTCTTGTGACCTTACAAAACCCCAGACATACTTTTGAAATGTCCATAGCAGGTTCACAGATAAGATGATGGTAGTCAGACTGGCTCTTGTCATGAGCTCGAATAAATGCTGTCATGTAGCTGGATATTGTCAGGCTAAATGCAGACTGTTGCCCATGCCCAACACCCTTGCCCCCAGTAGTCCTGGACTTGAGGCCTAAGTGACTCTGAGTTGGACTGGAAGATTTTGGAGTACAGAACAGACTGTAAGTACCCAAAGCACAGAATTCCTGGTATGCTGTGTAACGCACGGTCAAGTCACATCTGAGAGATGGCAACACTAGTAGGGATTTCAGGATGTGTGAGATATTTAAGGAGTGAGTTTACTATTACTACCCCCCTCAGTAACTTTCCATGGTTGAGTAGGGGTTTGAATCCAGATCTCCTGAGTCCCAGTCTATCACTTAATCCAGTATCACTGACCTTTTTTTTAAAAAATGAATTTCTAATATAAAGAGAACAAAAAGGAAAAAAAAGGATTAAGGGGAAAACAAGCCAGTTTTACAGTTTCTTCAAACACTTTACGTTTTGGAACTTTGCATTGTTTATTATTCAATCTAACATTTGCTCCTTCGCTTGTCTAAAATACATAGAGGTAATATAGGCTTGACGTTCTTTCTGTAAAAAAGGTAATAAGTATGCAGAGTCCTATAACTGTCCTTGAACATATATCTTGTCCATATCCCTAGAGTTCAATAATTTCTCCCCTCTTAATATCAGAAAGTTTAATAAGGGATTCCAGGTTGTTCCGAAGTTTGTTTGTTTGTTTATTTATATTTATATTTATATTCATATTTATATTTATATAGCCGCCCAACTCACAAAGACTCTGGGCGGCATACAATCTTAAAACCCTGTTAATGTTTTATCTTTAATTAGGCCTGACAGTTTCACCTTTTCAGTTAGTTCTAGCACCTTAACAACCATTCTTCCGCTGTAGATTCTCTAGACCAGAGGTCATCAACCTTTTTTGCACCACGGACCGGTTTCATGCTAAACAGACCACTGTAGCTCAAAAACAAGGAGGAGGGGCCCAGCCGCCTGCCAGCCACACCGTTTGACTCAGGCAGTGGGGTATCACACTGCACGCAAGTGGAGCCCCACCGTAGTTAAGCAACATGAAGGAGGGGGCTAACCACCTGCTGTGTCTGAAGCCTGTGCTCTTGCTTCATTTGCCGGGCAGACCTGGCGGAACACGTTGAAGGCAGAAGGCTGCCATCGGGGCTCCCACACCTCCCACCCCCATGGCCTAGTTCAAGACAGCCCCTGGCCCAGTACTGGTCTGTAGCCCAGTGGTTGGGGACCCCTGCTCTAGATCAGTGTTTCTCAACCTTTGGTTTTTGGACTTCAATTCCCAGAAGCCTATGTCAATTCCCAAAAGCACTGATCAGCCAATGTACTGACTTAGGCTTCTGGGAATAGAATCCAAAACAGGTGTGTGCTGGCTATGCTAAAAGGGCGCTGGACAGTGAGTGATGAGGGCGTCTAACCCTAACAAAATATATACGTTCCCACTTGCCTTCTAATTTCAACTCCCCTCTGGGGATTCGAACCAACAACCTCCTGCTTACAAGGCAAAATTGCAACCTTTAAGCCACAGCAGCTCTGCTGTCAATGGAGCTGCTTTTGTAATAGTATCTTTGGTGGAAGAAGGCAGGCAGAGGAACACGGAGTCCCACTCATTTGTTCAACCATTCTGGGCATCTCAGCTCAACTCAGCTCTTTGGATTGGCACCCAAGGGGGTCACCATGGTACTGGGGGCCTCCACGGGGCTGAGTCCTGGTTGCCCGATGGGCTAGCCCACCACTGCTCCACTGCTCCTGTTTCGGAAACACTTTCCAGTTTTGCGCATGTAAACATTTTGCTGTTGTTGTATATCTTATAATTACAGCATTATTATTTTTCTTTCTAAACGGAACCACCAAATATCCACTAAACTGAACAGAAACAATTCTGGCTTCATTTGCACTTTAGTTTTCAGTATTTCTTGCATTTGCTCAGTTTGCCGAAAGAATCTTTTTGCATGTCTACCACATTTCATAAAAGGAGCCTTCTAGCTCTTGGCATTTCCAGCATTAATTGCCGACTCCTTTATACATTTTAGATAGCTTTCTTGGCATCATGTATAATCTGTACATCATTTTGTAAAAGTTTTCCTTAAGATTATAACTCATTGTAAATTTAAATCCATACTTCCACATACCTTCCCCAGGCTCCATTTGAGTATTAGAACCCAAATTTTGTAAGTACACTAGTCACTTTCCAATTGTGTGCATGTAAAAGTCTTCTCGCTGTTGTCATATATCTGATAATTACTGCATTTATTTCTATTTGATTATCCATTAAACTCAACAGAAATAATTCTGGCTTAAACACACTGATTCCCATTGACTACCATTGTTGAGCTTTCCTCCCCAATATTCAGCTTATCTAATAGGCAGGAAATGAGGCACAAAAATATTGGAAATTGAAATTAAGTTTATTTAGTTACAGTACTTCCTTTTGCTAAATAGTAAAATGGTTTGGCTGTGTACTTATTTTTGACTTTTTTAGTGCCTGAAAACTAAAATCTCAGGGCTGGCCCAAATGATGTTAAATATTTAATAATAAAATAAACAGTAGATACAGTAATTGACTGTCTTAAAACCATATTGCTAAACCTGTCCCCTGCGGTAATTTGTTTAATCCTGTTCAATAGCAGACCGAGCCTTAATCCTTGTATGTGAAGGGATTAGACATCACCACCACCACCATCATCATATCAGAAACTGAAAAGTTTTTGAAATGTGCATTAGGTGGGTTGGCAGACTTTCTCATAGTTGTGGTCTTGGCAAAATCAAGGAAGAAAAATAACTTTTGATCACATGAAGAAGCATATATTCTTAGTTGTTGTGTGACTTAAGATAGTTATGGCTTGCAGGACAACCCTAGAAAACTAAAGTTTGATATAGATGTATGTATCTAGCATATTGATATTGGAGTAGGAATCAAAAGGGAAGATGCAAACACACCTTGTTCCATTCTCAAAATCTAGAAGTTCTTCTATGCTGTTTGAATATGGTTTAATCTGTTGAGCTCTAATTATTTCCTAGCACTGAATATTGGAGCCTATTTAGACCGCAAGTGTGTGTTAATTTTTAACCAGTTATATAGTCAAAGCTTCCTCTCAAGAATCCTGAATTGTCATTTCAGTGAGGATGTTAACAATTCTTTATTTGGGATTTCGAGTTGCCCCACCACCCTCAAAACTGCTGTTCTTATGGTTCCTTGCCAAGAGGTATAACAACTAAATCAGCTGTTTAAGACTGCAGCACGTGCACATACATACATACATACATACATACATACATACATACATACATACATACATACATACAAGCCATGTTTTCCTGGCATGAAATCTTTCTGTAGTTGAAAGCCTTGCTTTCTTATGCAGAGCAATTTCATTGCTGGGTTAGGAGAGTGCTGCTGGATTTATGTCATGTGTGGGCGATCTTATGCCATGTAGGTTGAGCAAAGTAGGTTGAGTTGGAGTGACGTGAATGATTGCCGATATACATATAAGACTTAAAAGCAGGGGTTCTCAAAATTTTTCAGCTGTGGGCCAGACCATGCCCCCTAAGACAGCTGAGTGGGCCAGACTGGTGCCGTAAAACACATCTGCGGCTGTCGCAAATGCGTTTACAATGGCCGTGGACTCATTTACAGCTGTAGTAAATACGTTTTTGATGCCCACAGACTCATTCATGGCTGTAATAAATATGTTTACAACAGTCGTGGACTCATTTACGGCTGTAGTAAATGTGTTTATGTGGCTGTAAATGAGTCTGTTGCTAATTCCGGTGGCATCGGTGGCTGGAGATAAGTCGGGAGCTGGATCTGGCATGCAAGCCATAGGTTGCGAACCCCTGCTTAAAAGGTTGTTCAGACAGCAAAAAAAAAAAAAAAATCTACCTCCTGATCCCCCCCCCTTTTTTTTTTCTGTTTGGGTTTTAGGACTTACCGAAGGTCATATCAACTTTGAATTTTAAACATCCCTATATTTGGAAACCATTTTTCTTTTGGAGATCTTTGAAATCCCAGCTAGAAATTAATTTTCCTGCTAGAGCATCATCACTTCTTTTGATAAAAAAGTACACTAATTAAAACTTGTGATCTGGATGCTCAGAAACCGAACACTCTGTAGGACGGGGTGCCCAAACGTTTTGGGCCGTGGGACAGTCACGTGGTTCAGGTGGCTGGTCACTATGGCCCTGGGCCCAGATCTGGCCCCTGATGCCAATTCATCTGGCTCATGAAGCCCTCGTTGCTCCTTGGAGCAACGAGGGCTTCATGGGCTGGATGAATTGGCGTCGAGGGCCGGATCTGGCCCCCAGGCCATAGTTTAGGCACCTTTGCCATAGGATGTGGTGTGGCAGGAAACATTGCTTCTAGAACACATCCCAGAATAAAATAAAAGCATCGTTTCAAAAAGAAATTAAACAAAGGATGGCAAGGGAGGAAAAAGACATGGATCTTATTAGATTGAATCTCGCACTGTGCAGTCAGTGGGAAAAACCTCAAAGCAACCAGGAAAGGATATATTTAAATCAAATGCTTTATCTTCAAAAGCCCTCAGCGGGAAGGTGTAAAGAAAACTCTGTCATGGAATAAAGAACTCTTTTTTCATCTTAATTTGAGATTTATGTTGCATGTGAAAGATTGCATAATCATACCATAAATAAATTCATATCTGAAACAATTTGCCATCTTTTGATTCGTGAGCTCGCATTCACTTCTCCCTGCTCATCTGCATTTGTGGTCCTTTTGGTCTTTTTCATCTTTTGCAAGAATAACAGAGTGTTAAGGTGCAAACAGTTCGTGTTCCCTGATTTTAAAGATTCCCCCCACCTCAAATTACCTGCTTTGCTCCTTCATTGCCAAGGAAAATTTCATTAATAGGCATGATCTGCTCTTTATCCAGTATTTGGTAGTGCCATGGGGGTGGGAAGTTATGGTCAGAAAAATAGATTGGTGCCATTTCCTACCAGCACGTGATTGTCCATAGCTGATGGACCCCATCCGAGCAGAACAGTAGTTTACTGCAGGAGGGTAGTCTTAATATTTGGCATTTTCTGTTTAATTGGCAAGCCAAGAATATCTTGGAATGTTCTCTCACCAGGCTGAGTAGGCTATGTTCTGCTGTATTGCAAAAGTTAATGTTACTGAGAATATAGCAGAGCTATATGTTAATTGGGTCCTGACAAAGAGAACCTTTGTCAGCCTCTGAAATCAGGGACCCCTCTTTTAATTTAATTTAATTTTTCAACTTGTTCACCACCCACTCAGGCAAGCCCGACTCAGGGCGGCTTACATAATCTTAAAACCCCACAACAATAAAAACAGTTAAAACCTCCACTGTTGTTCTGCATTCAGCATTGTCATATCTTATGGCTCATCAGTCACTCTGGTTCCCACTATCACAGAATGAAAATCCTCCTTTCCCTTAGAACAGGGATTCCCAACCAATGGCCCATGGGCCTAATCTGGCCCTTGGACCTCATTAATAAAGCCTGTAGTGGCCACCCAGGCAGCTCCAGAAGCTCCCACCACCACCGGAAGTCGTAATACGTTATTCACCATGGCGGCACCAATTGCATCATCTTTGCAGCTTCTTAAACAGCCTCCACTGCTTCCCAGGGTGGTGGGAGGCTTTTTGGAGCTTTTTTGCTCCATTTTGGGTAGTTTTCACCTTTTTTCCATTGCGTTTCGGCACCTAAACTGAAGGGGTTGGGGACATGCGGTGCCAGGCGGAGCTTACATCAGCACTTGGGTTCCCAGCGCAGAACCAAGAAGTTCCTAACTACCGTGGTTTGGCTGCCAAAACGTAGCAGAGAAGCGGCAAAAAATATATATCCCAAAACAGAGTGAAAATGCTCCGAAAAATTTCTCACCACCCTGGGAAGTGGTGGAGGTTGTGCAAGAAGCAGCAAAAACAGTGTGATGGCCGCTGCCGATGAAAATGTAAGCCGTGGGTGCAGCCACGCCTCTGGCCCACACAGCTGAGTGTCAGTGGCGGGAACTGGCACCTGGTGGGAAAATGTTTGGAACCCCTGCCTTAGAAGGATCAAATCAATGTCGATTTGTTGTTGCTTTTAGCGCAAATCAACCAAACTCCAAAATGTTCTATCCTTTGCCTTCTGTTTCCATCTCTGGCCAAACAGCTTTACTGTCGACTCATCCCATCATTTTCAGGGTCTGCCTAGTGGTCTTTTGTAGTCCCTTGGTATCCAGTCTGTTAGCTGACAGGTCCATCTGTTATCTTTTACTTACTTACTTACTTACTTACTTACTTACTTACTTACTTACTTACTTACTTACTTACATGATTTCTACCCTGCCTTCCTCATCCATGGATGACCCAAGGCGGCTTACATAGAAGTTAAAAAACATACATAGATTAAGAACAACTAACACACATACCCCCCAAAAAAACAACAACAACAACAACACACAACAACAACCCCTCCCTAACCCCTTAAGAAAAAATACACAGCACAATTTTAAAAAACTCTTTAAAAAGGATTAAAATAAGAAATAATTAAAAAGATAAAAGATAGGGGAAAAGGGGGAGGAGGAGAGATAAAAACAGAGAAAGGTATGTTAAGTAACAGGCCGAATTATATCAGCCAGCGGGACTGGGCCGTCACAGCTGTCTGGCCCCACACCTGCTGGCACAGCCAAGTCTTAAGTGCCTTCCTAAAGGGGAGTAGCGCTGTCTGGAGGTGCAATTCAGGTGGTAAGCAGTTCCACAGGACTGGGGCAGACACAGAAAAGGCTCTTCTCCTGGTCCCAGTCATGTGTGCTTCTCTTGGGGGAGGGACCACCACTGAACCTCTCTGGTTTGCCCTTGTAGGACAGGTGGAATACCTTGGGGTGACCCGGTCCCTTAAGTATCCCGGTCCACTGCCATGTAGGGATTTAAATGTCAAAACCAGCACCTTGGATTGCACCTGGAGGCACACTGGTAGCCAGTGCAGCTCCCAGAGCAGCGGCGAAGCATGAGCATAACACCCACGCCACATCACCACCCAGGCAGCTGCATTCTGAACCAGCTGCAGCCTGCAAATGTTCGTCAAGGGCAGCCCCATATAGAGCGTGTTACAGTAATCCAATCTGGAGGTGACCAGAGCATGAGTGACCATGAGCAAGGAGTCCTGGTCCAGGAGCGGGCGTAATTGGTAAATAACACAAAGTTGTGCAAAGGCCCTCCTGGCCACGACCGCCACCTGCTCCTCGAGCAGCAGTCGTGAGTCCAGGAGGACCCCCCAAGTTACACACCGGATCTGTCTGGGGCAAAGATGCCCCATCCAGAACCAAAGCTGGTAGCTCTCGGGATAACGTGGCCCCCCGAACCCACAGCCACTCAGTCTTGCTGGGATTCAGCTGAAACCCGTTGTCCCCCATCCAGACCCGAACAGCCTCCAGACACCTGGTTAGGACTTCGACTGCATCACTCGGGTCCCCACAGGCCGCATGGTGGGTGATATGGCCTGCCCATTTTCTTTTTGTCACATATAAATCATCAACCGCATCACACAGTCCAGTTCTTTGGTATAATTCCTTATTGCTGACCTTATCCCTGATTGTTACTCCACACATCTGTTAGTATGGTTTATATTAAAGGCAATCCAAGCTGCTTTGCATCTTATCCACTCACCACATGGTATGTTATCTGGTTGGATTTGCTGACTGAGGTAGACATAATCTGCTACTTCTTCAATCTCAGCTCCATTTATGGTGATGGAACCCCAAGTACATTGGCCATTTCTCATCCATTTTGTTTTTGTTGAATTCATCTCCAACCCGACATGTTTAGAAGAGTTCACCAAATGCTGGAGGTTATATTGTAAATCATTGGGGCTGTTTGCAAAAAGGACGCAGTCATCAGTAAACAAAAGATGGGTCTGTCTTTCTCTGTCAACCTTAATACCACCTTTAAATTTGATTTTACAAAAGAGACTTTCCAGTTATCACAAAAAGCTTCAGCAATATTGTCTCTCCTTGACGAACACCTTTATTGATTGTAGTATGACATATTTTAAATAGCAGTTTTATATTAATAGTGCATCCCGTATTAATGCTTCTTATGACATTGACATATGCTGTATTTATCCTGCCTTCATGTAGCATGTTGAGAGTAGCATTTGTCTCCACTGAGTTGAATGCCTTTTGGTAATCAACAAATGCAAGGAATACTGGCACCCTATATTCCCTGCTTTTCTCTATTGCTTGTCTGACTGCATGGATGTGGTCGAGAGTGGAATAGCTCCTTCTAAAGCCCGCTTGTTCTCTGCTAAATTCTATGTCTTGAATATTCTTTGTAGAAGAATTCTAGTAAACAATTTATAAAGTTGAGAAAGGATATTTGTATGATTATAGAAGTTCTGCATGGACTCTTTACAATTTAATTTTAAGGACATAAAAATCACAGTAGTATTTGGGACTAAACACAAAAAGTAAGCTGTTAGTAGTTAAAAATAGTAATAATGGAGTTAACTGCTGTAGCCAATGCAAAGCATAAAATAAAAAATTACAAGAGTATTTTGGGGTATTTTATTACTATAGCTAAACCAGGTAAACAAAAGTTGATAATTCTGTAAATTCATTTTATAATATCTCTGCATCCCACCTAGATGACTTCATTATCTCATTGGTGGCATATACACTGGTGGTGAAGAAATATAGTGATAAGGCAACATTATGAATAAGCAGACCAAAGTGGAGGGTGTGTGTGAAAGTGAGTATGATTTACTTAGAATGGGCTTGACAATCCAATGAGTGCTTCAGGTGTTTTGGGCAAAGCAGAAGGCTTACAGGGCTGCTATCAATATAGCCTTGCCTTTTGCTAGTTTCATAAAATATATTTATATGCCTCTTTCTCTAGTGGACTGTGCTCAATGTAGATCTCAATAAACGCTGAATACCAGAATTTGGCAGTCAAATTGAGGACATTTAGAGAAGTGTTGACATACACAAGCAAAAACTATAAAGTCTAGCAATCATAGCATAGAATCTAGGGAGGCAATGAAATTATACCACCCATGCTCAATGAACTCATAACAATCAAAAGGAAAGGAAAATCGCAGGGAAGCAACAAATGCTAACCCTGCTGTTATTACTGTAGGGCCCACATTACTGTATTCATTTCATTTCTCTTTTACCTTTCCCCCAATACAAGTACTCAAGACACCTTACCGTTGTCTTGAGTACTTGTATCGGGGGAAAGGGTCCATTCACCAATTACGTGATTAATTTTTTGGGAAAAATTGACCTCCCCCCCCATGTAATCTGACCGTAATTTTATCTTTGAACCACTCCCTTTAAAATTACGTAATCCAGAGTTTTTGTATCAAAACTCTAATTTTTAGAGCTTTTTACTATTGTTGCCTAATGTAGAATGTATTGGTGAGAATTCAATAATCTCAAATTGGATCAAAATTCCCAGAGATCATTTTTAAACCTAAAAAAGCACCATGTTTTGAAACCACAACAGCTCAAAATGGATTATGTAATCTTTGACCTGAACACCACCACCCGCCCCCACATAATTTTCCGTAATTCATATGGCAGATCCCCTCCCCCCTCGAGGATCACGTAATTGTTGAATGGCCCCCAAGGCAAAGAGAAATGAATACAGTATATACTTGAGTATAAGCTGACCCAAATATAAGCCAAGGTACCTAATTTTGACCTGAAAACTCAGGAAAATAGATTGACCTGAGTATAAGCCAAGGGTGGGAAATGCAGCATGAAAGTATGGTAAAATTAACTAACTTGTTGGCACATCTCAATCTGATGCAGTCTTGGGACCCTCGTGGTCATTGACCTGAGTATAAGCTGAGTCCCTTTTTGGGGGCTCATATTTGGGGCTAAAAACTCGGCTTATACTTGAGTATATATGCTATATTACTTGCTAACCTTTGTTGTATTACCAAGTGGCTGAGACAGTGACATAGTTTGAATACACACTGGGATCCTTTTGGATATGGAGGGTGGAGATAGATATGACTCCAGCCTAGCTGTTCTGGCTCCCCTTCTGACTCTTGGAAGGAAGTATTGCAAACAGTAACCAGAAGGTGTTGGCAGGAAATCCTCTTTTCTCTACCTGCCAGATCTTGTGGTTGCTTGAAATACTAGTCCTGATCTACTCACTTTAAATACAGTATTGGTGGTAAGTTTTCTCCAGGTAACTGGGGGATGTACCCCATTGGAAAGCCAGTGTAGTGTAGTGGTTAGCACATTGGACTGAGCTGCACGGAAACTTGGGTTCAAATCCCAGCTTGACCATGAAGCTTATTGGATGACCATAGGGCAGTCCCACTTTTCTTCTTACCCTGACCTGTTTCAAGGTTGTTGGGAAGCTAAAAGTGGGGAGGAGGAGATAGGTGCCTTCCTTTTAGAGCTTAATTGGAGTAAGGGATATAAATCTATTCAATAATGTCCTTTTCTGATTACATTTTAAAAGTTTTAGTTCGACTCAAGTGCTAAAAAATATGGGGAAACAGCAGTATATCTAGGCAAAGAATGGGATATATTTCAGCATATTTTCAGCTGCTCTGAGCAAGGGACTCTTTCAGAGGTGGTCATTTTCACTGTTCTGGCCCCACTCCCATTTCCCCAATATGCTGGGGGTGGGGGGTGAGGACTTTCATATGGTTCAATTCCCCTGAGCCATGTAAAATCTCAGTCAGGCAGATGCGGGTCGCTGCACTAAAGTAGCTTGGTCCCACATTTGGAAGAATGAAGGTTGTTGCAGTTACCACTTTTGCTGGGGCTTTTGCTTTAGAGCATGGGTACCACTGGGTCAGCTCAGCAGAGCATAAGATTAGGCTGACAGAGGTTTTTTTTGTTAACTTTTTAATGGCTGTGCTGTCGTAACTGGGTGAGATCTCAGCCTGGTGCAGAACAAGTCCTCACTTTGTATTCTGCAGCCAAGCAGAGTCCCTGCTCCAGAAATGATGGTGGAAGTCCTTCAGCAAACTGCAGTTTGTCTTTACTAAGACTATGCCTTTTTGAAAGGGATAGTTTCTGTTCATGTCCCTGTAGTGGACATAATTTGAAACAATCTGGCTGCCTGAGTACTTCAGAACATCTTGATTGTGCTTGAGCAAGTCTGTACTGAGCCGGGCATCACAAAAAGAAACTTTTACATACATTCTCAGTGAAGGCAGTAAATGTTCTAGATATCTGCTTACCTGAATGTTTGGAATAGGGATTCTCAAACTGCGGCCTGTGGGCCGAATGTGGCCCACGGTATCATTTCATGTGGCCCACCACCACCTCCACCACACCAGGAGGTGCCATGTGGTGAAGGAAGGGCAAAATGTCCGTCTGGCTCCCAAAAGTGTCTGAGGGAGTGTGACCCGGTCCCTGGCTTTAAAAAGTTGAGAACTCCTGGTTTAGAAACTGTTTCCAACACACACACACACACACATACACACACACAGAGAAATTGAAACATGTATTTTTGCTCTTATTGGCTTGTATTTTGTATCTTTGATATGTAATTGACATGTTTAATGTACTTATTGTTATTTTTATTATTTTTGTATTTTTATGCTCTGATATTACGATAGTTCTTGGAAACTGCTTTGAGTTATTTTGATAAGAAAAGCGGTATACCAAAAGAAACATGAACGAATGAATGAAACAAGTATTTGTGCATAGGCCAACCCAGTATTCTGCAAGTCTCATCTACAGCTCATGACCATTAGCCTTGTTATGTAACCTAGTGAAGTTATTCTCCTGCCTGTAATTTGTAGATCCACTTGGAACACCTGTAAGCATTTGCTTTTCTGTTGCTTGTTTATGTTCACGTAATCCAGTGAGGTGGGATATATGTTTCCCAAATTACACATAGGGGTAATTTGACAAAGTTGGTGTCTGGTTTAGCAGTACTGTACTTAAATCTCTAGGACAGGGATTCTCAATCTGCGGCCCACAGACTGTATGCGGCCCATGGCGCCATTTCATGTGCACCCCCCCACCTCCACCACACCAGGAAGTGCCGTGTGGTGGAGGAAGGGCAAAATGGCCATGCAGCCCCCGAAGCTGTCTGAGGGAGTGTGACCCAGCCCCCGGCTTATAAATGTTGAGAACTCCTGCTCTAGGATAAAAGAGGCCCAAAGGCTTCAGGTGTGAAGCAATTACTTTATTTTTGTGTTTCTGTTTTGCTACCAGAACCAAAGGGACTGCAGTGGCTCAAGTAGCTAAAACACTGACTAGGAGGCGGAAGGTCAGCAGTTCAATTCCCGAGTACTGCAGGACAGAATGAGCTCCCATCTTTTTCCCAGCTCCTGCCAACCTAGCCGTTCGAAAGCAAGACATTGCAAGTAGATGAATAGGGACCACTTCGGTGGGAAGGAAACAGCGTTCTGTGTACTCCGGTGTCTAGTCATGCCTGCCACATGACCACGGAAACGTCTGCAGAAGCAGACAGCGCTGGCTCTTCGGCTTTGAAACAGAGATGAGCACTGAACCCTAGAGTCGGATAGGACTGGCATTCGAGCAAGGGAAACCTTTACCTTTACCAGAACCAAAGTTATTAATCCTTATTCTTGGCCTTCTATTTCTGATGTACTCTTTTTCAGCAGCCTAATTTTGGGGCACAATTGGTAGTTAGAGCAGTGACATTCCTTTGGCATGATCCTGCTTTCCAGTTGAACAATAAACAGATGGATTATTTGCTTACACGCTTCTTCCTACGGAATGGACATTCTGACCCATTTCTAGCACATGCTTCCAGCTGCCTAAGGAATTTGGGGGGGGGGGGGGGGTTCTAGTGCAATTCTGCACACCTCTGCTCCAGTATATCCATAGTTTTCGATATACATGTGAGAGTTCCTTTCTTTCTTGTAGTTTCTGTACTGTAACATACTCGCAAATACCTATTCTCACAGAGTTACAGACCAAGAGAAAAAGAGTCCCATTTTGTGACCAGTTGTCATATCCTGCACCTACTTGATCCAGTGCTACCTTGTGTTCATTTATTTCTAGGTGATACCCAAGAAGCATTCGTTTGTAGTCACTGTCAGAATGAGCAAATCCTGAGTGCACCTTCAGGGTTTAAAAAAATGCTGTGGGTAATTCTTGGCACTTAAGAGTACATGTTTGTGGAGGTGTCTTTCTGGAGTGAGACGGTGTGATTGTGGTTTGCGTGTGTGGCTGCGGAATCACAGAATTAGAGCCACTTGGCAACAGCGTCAAGAAGTTGTGTTCAAGGCTACTTCAGAAAGTTTAAGAAAGTATTAATTCACGTTGAGATCCATTTTTAGAATTAATGTAATTAAATGTCCATTCAGCCTTTAGGGCCAAGATATGTATTACGTATCTTCTGGATCACTACTTTAAAAGCATTATTTAGAACTGATCACTGTTCTATGCTAACAAGTAACAGTTGTGTGGGCCCTCAGTCTAAATCAGGACCACTACTTGAGCATTTGGTGAACAATGTAGCTCAGCAAATAATAACCACAGTTTGTGTCCAAAAGGCAACAGGTTCAGCTACTAGAATCTTTAGGTAATGCTGGGAAGAACTACTGATTTGAATCAGTGGGCAGTCTTTGCCGACCAATAAATAGAAAAAACTGAGTTTAAAAGACAAGTGTTCTGACTTCAGATTCCTATCACCTCCCAACATATCACATTGGCTGTTTAAAATAAATGACACATATGGGGAGGGGTAAATAGGAGCTTTTCACAGAAAATTGAAGGGAGCCTGTACAAATTCCTCCTTCTCTACTATGATTCTGATCCAGACCAGGGGCTCTCTGGCAGTTCTCAACATGTGTGCTAAATTAACTAGTTAATTCATCAGTTACATTGATGGCATCCATTTTGTCAAGGAGTTCTAGAATAGGATACATGATGCTGTCTCTGCTTTATTTTCACAGCTGCCCTTTGGGCTAAGGTGAAAATCAAAATAATTGTGAAACTCAGATATAATAGATTTTTTAAAATAAATATGTTTAGTGTAGGGAAGTGTTGGTGAACCTTTTAGAGACCAAGTGCCCAAACTACAACCCAAAACCCCACTTATTTATTGCAAAGTGCCGACATAGCAACAAAGGATGAAGGAAACGCTCCCATTGGCCTGCTGAGCAGAGGGGTGGGGCAAACTGTGCTGGGAGGAGGAAGGAAGCGCTCCCATTGGGCTGCTGGGCAGAGGGGCAGGGCAAATTCTGTGCTGGGGTGACTGCATGGGTGCCCACAGAGAAGGCTCCGAGTGCCACCTCTGGCATAGGTTTGCCATCACTGGTGTAGAGGGACTGAGCCAGACTGGGGCCATAGTGTTTGTCGGTGTGACCACACCGACTGGATCCGGCCCTTCAGAAATGAGGAAAACCAGGACCACACTGTGCCCCTGGATCCCCAATCCTTGGAGCCGTTCCAGAAGGATACCGTGGTCTACGGTATCGAAGGCCGCTGAGAGGTCAAGAAGAGCAAGGATGGATGGATGATCACTGTCCCGCTCTTGTCAGAGATCATCCAGCAGCACGGCCAATGCAGTCTCACTACCATATCTGGGCCTGAATCCTGACTGAAAAGGGTCCAGATAATCCACTTCATCTAGGACCTCCTGTAACTGCTGAGCCACTGTCTTCTCCAAAACCTTCCGAGAGTGATGTTGTAATCTCCTGCAGGTGTCTGCCATGATATCAGAATCTTCAAACCTAGTTCTCAGAAACCATAGATGAAGTGTTAAATCTAGGTTTGGACTATAACACCAAACCACTCAGGAATGAGTACTGAAGTTATACATGACCCCATTCTCTACAGACAGTTAGACATCAGGAAGAATTGTGTCAGGAAATAGACTAAGCCAAACTTTTCCTCTCTCGAGTTCATAGTTTTATGTATGTGAGAACTGTGTTTTGGAGGATCATATCCCATCCCTGTGATTCCCCTTCAACAAACATAGATTTCTACTCTGAATTAGTAGACTCCAGGCATTTCTTGGGTCATAAAAGACCCTGGGTCATAAAAGACCCTGGGCCTGAACCCACATTTCCTGAATCACCCATGTATTGCCTGAGTCAATTTCCTGCAGTTTAGGCTTGTACTGTCCGTTTTTGTAAGAACAGAGTGTGCAGGAAAGCAGAGAGATAATATCATGGACAATTGATTGTTAAATTGGGCTTCCTCCCTTGAGGGTTACTTAGTGAAATTCTAACATTCCCCCCACCCCCAGATTAGAGTGGCAAGTTTTTAATCACTCTAGGAGGTTGCAAAAGCATTTGAATTACTAACCATTAGAGTATTTACAAAGGCAATGATTTTTAAGATATAGTACAGTTTCCAGTGGTTTTTTTTGTGTGTGTAACATGGGGAGGGGGCACTTTTGTGTAAAATATTGGCCTTGTAATTTAACAGCCTTATATGAAAGTAAACTCCAGATCAGTGCTTCTGTTTTGCTTTCTATTCTATTGTCTATGCAGGTTTAGCAGGAGTTGTCTGATATTTTGTTATCTATTCTAATTTTTAATCTCTGCATTAGATTCTGCAGTTCCTTCTCTTCATGCAGAAATTTAGTATCCTAATCTTACTTGTGTGTCAATCAAATGCACTTGATTTCTAGCAAAAGCAACATTATCTTCTGGCACGTTCAAAATAAACAGATTTACGATACATAAACCTTATTTCATGCTACTCAGCGAGAGTTTATACTCCAGTAAAATGGTTAGTAACAGAATCCTCTCTTTGTCTCCTCAAGTAAATTCCATTGAGTTCAGTTTACTCACAAGCCTATATCAAAGTAGTTAAATTAGGCTTATAAAAGATCTTCTCTGCTGTGGAAATCAAGCATTTCCTACAGCAGAGATGGCTTACTGTAGCTCTCCCACTGTTTACAAGTTGCTACTCTGATACTGCAATTCATTACTGTTTGTTGGTTATGCTGGCTAGGGTTGTAAGAGTTTGTAGACCAGAGTAGCTGGAGGTCACAGTTATCCAACCCTGTCTTTAGCCAGTCAGAAAAAGAAGTCTGTTACTATGAAGAATCTTGTGGTATCTTTAAAGAGCAATACAGTTCAGAAGATGGCTAAGTTTGAAGCGGATGAAATGGGCTTCAGTCCGTCAAAGTTTATGCCAAGGCAAACTTGTTCACTTTTAAGATGCCACCACATTTTTATTTTTTATTTCACTATGACTGACTAACATGCACGCACATACCCTTCATTTTGAAAGGAAAGTTAACCATCTCCCTTTCTCATCCCCTTCCTGGTTTGATGTTTGTAGGAAAACTTCTAAATGATTTTTTTAAAAAAATCTCTTCAGTGTAAGGCTGAGTTTCAACAACAACTCCCAAAATCCCCCATGGACCATACCAGGTATAATACTCTTGTAGCCCAATAGGGTAATTTTTCTTATTTCTGACTCTGGTTGACAATCCTCCTTGCAGGAGCTAAAATGTCTTTTCTCCCATCTTTGCTTCCAGTTGACTTTCTCCTTTCTGAATGTAACTCCTTCTGTCCCACAAAGGCAGATGGGCCAGTTGTGAGTTTCTTTTTTATCATCAGTATAACTAAGAGATAAGTTTCTTAAGGCCATGTCCGGAAGGAGTACTGAAGTAAGCTGCAGCTGTCGTAGCCTCTTGCGAATGCAGCCGTGTATTGCAGCTTGCCAAATCCTACTCATTTCTATCATTGTGCATGGATTTTCCAGTAGGAGTTCCAGTATCTTTCCCAGGTGACGAGGCAACTGGTTGTAAGACGAATGAGATCTTTTTCATTTCGTCTTGTTTTTGGTGACTAAGATTTAAATAGTTACTGTAAACAAATAGATTTTCATTCTCTTCAAGGATGGGAAAGAATCTGTCTTAAAGTTTTGATAATCCATAGGGAATTTGGAACACAAAGATTTCCAAGCAAAAAATAAGTGCAGTAAAACTAGACTCATGCAGAATTCTCTAGTTAGGAAAACAATCCTATATTGATAAGCACAAAGGGACTAGCTAAGCTGGTCAATAGCCCCCTTCTCTTACTCGCTACTATATGTCCCTTGTGTAGCGAGACGTAACTGAAGTCACTTTCTTATAACAATATGAGAGATCAGCCTGTCCAACATGGTCTTGGTGCTTCGCTGGCTCCAAGGACATCCTGTTTATCTTAGTACTTCCTGTCATATCTATTTGGATCATGCAAGTCAGAAGAGAATTCAACACTTTTGGAGTCAGAAGGAACAGAATGGGATAGGAAATAAATCATAAGGTATTCAATAACTCCTTTAAGGTTTAGAAATATCTTTTGCTGGGTTGCCCATTTATTTTTAGTTGTGTTCAAAATGCAAATAGGACCACAAGGAAACTATTGCACAAGATTGTTATTTTCTTTTCTCCACAGCTAAATTAAAGGTTATGTCGCATATCAGGACATAGGCTACCTGAAATGCGTGGGAGGGCTTTTATGCTTATCCCTTTCAGTAAATGAGTAGTAGCTATAAGAATCTGAACAGCATTGTGGGAGGGATGGTACATAATGGTACACATCGCTACAACACAGCCTTTGAAGTCCTATTGCTTAGTGTAATATACAGTAGAGTAGTCTAATTGAATTAATGGGGATTTGATGAGTCAATTCCTTTGCATCTTCCATTGATTCACATGAGCCCACTCTAGTACAACCTATAACTCTAAGCAACAGAATTTCAGCCACAATATCTGTCTGCATACATTAACATCATAACAACAAAGAGTTGATCCAAGAAGAGGCAGCATCTTGTTGGACTTTTCTATGGACATCCATGATCAGTCATTAAAGCCTTCCAAGAATGTTTGAAAAATTTTACATACATGTATTTATCCTGTCCCATTATATACATTTGCACTAATTATTTATACCACATTGACATTCTGAAAGGGTTAGAAAAATAAGTGGAGAAGACTCACTTTTTTTTGGTTATCTAGAAGCAGTTCTTTCCCATTCTTTTTGGTTTATAATCTGGCAGCATGTTCAGAGAAGCACTTACTGAATCAAGTAATAGCATTGTTGTTGTTCAGTTGCACAGTCAAGTCCAACCCTTTGCGATGCCATGGACCATCATATGCCAGGCTCCTCTATCTTCCACCGTCCTCCTCAGCCCACTCCGACCTATGGCCATTGCATTGACAATGCCATCTATCCACCTCATCCTCTGGCACTCCCTTCTCTTTTTCCCTTCTATCTTTCCCAGCATGATATCGTACACTATATATATATCGGTACAAATCAAGCAGCCCAAGAAATCTAGTTAAAGATCCAGAATAACAGTGTGGAACCTATTGACAGATATAGGATTTGGTTGATTCAACAGTGAGAATGTAGCCATACAGTAGAAGTCGAAATAGTTACTGAGCACCCTCCATAAGATGAAGAATGTGCAAGACAACATAAATTGTTATTGTGAATGTGCTGTGTATTCTTCATTCTACTGTATGGTATGGAATACTGAAGCTTGATACAGATGATTGTAAAAAAAGAGAGAAGCATTTGAGATGTGTTTATCACAGGACGGTAAGAATCTTTTGGATTGAGTGAGTGACCATTGAAAAACACTAAAGCAAATAGATAAGAACAAGAAGTCATGAAACACATAAAATATATGGCTCGTTTGACCTAAAATGCAGAAAGGTATGCAACATTGATCCAATAATGAGAAAAGTGCACTAAGTTAGAGCTGGTCCATGAAGGTAAAATGGATGGAGAAGTAGTACAGAAAAGAGAATAACTTGTTAGCAGGAGAACCTTGAAAACTGGTTTAGATGTGACAGTATTGATTTAAACTATGGGATCCAAGTGCCAGGATAGTTCTGAGGGACCTCTAGCCTCTCCAAGAAAGAAAGGATAGTGGCAATAGATAATTCTTACTATAAGAAACATCTGTTTGCAGGCCCAATTGAACTAATGTGTCTCAATGGGCTTGTAAAGCATTGTAAGTGGAAACCTTTTAAACACCCTTTGCACTTGCACAAGCAGCATTGTTAGAAAGAGAGATGATAAGTCTTCTGAGCTCCTGGGTGTACTCATAAAGATTTGTCTGATCTTTGATGGCATATTCTTAACAATAGTTGCATTCATTGTTAAGCTGTTGCCTCTTGTTGAACATAACAGAAGCTTGTATCCATGACTTCTGTTCTTGTATTTCCATTGCAGATAACAAAGAGTCTTGCAGCAGCCTAAAAACTTGCATGTGTTATATGGCATATGCTTTGTGGCTTATAGCCAGTTTCTTTGTTGTTAAAATGATAAACCAAGCACTAAGAATACAGGCAACATAGATGCCATAACATACATGCCTAGAATGAATTTCACAACTGTTGTCACAGGTCAATTATATAATATGAGTAATATGAGTCATAAAAAGATTTGGCTACCTGCTTTCTTAAAGAACATCCTGATACTGTACATACAACTTTGCCACCTTAAGAGTAACTTTGTATCAGGAGTCTGAGATAAGATTAAAGGTATGAAGCTTATCAGATGTTCCTTGAAAGTTAGTAAAACTTGGGTTGGCATGTAGGTGTCTCCGTTCTTTGTGTGTTTCTGGCCTACAAGAAAGCTTCTTCAATTGCCATATCCATTCCAAATATTAGATATCATCATGGCGAAAGTCTTTCTGTTCTTTACTCCTTGGAACAGTTCTTCAGAGGACGTTCCACCTCAGCCTCTCAGGTTCTTCAGCCACAAGGTCCGTCTATGTCCAGGTCCTCTCTTCCCGAGGACATTTCCTTGCATAATGAGTTAGAGTAATCTATACTTTATGTTGTTCTTCATGATATTCCCAAGGTATTGGAGTTTTCTTTGTTTAAATGAAGAAAGCTCCAATACCTTGGGAATATCACGAGGAACGACATAAAGTATGGAATTAAAAATACATTGTAAATACATTGTACAATGTAAAAACATTGTATTCTTTAATACAAGAAAGCTTCCCCTTTTAAAGGTGAGATAGAATGTCACATGAAGTCACGGGGAAACCTGGGTCAAAATGTTTGTTGGGCCATGGAAATTCCAGGGTGGTAGGGGAGGTGAAATTTGGCAGTGATCAAAACTTCTTGAACTTCTCAGGTGCTGTGAAAACCCATCAGGATCAGTCAGAAAACACATGACGGTCCTTATTCAAAGTATTTAAAGCAGGCATTCTCCCCCTATGGCCCGTGGGTCAGACCTGGCCCCTGAAGCCATTTCATCAGGCCCGCGATGCCCTTGCCACTCCTGGAAGCTGAAAAAACACACCACACATGTACAGAATGCCGCTAAATGCATTCTGTGCATGCACAGTGCATGTTTTACTTCCAGGTGGGAGGAACCACGTGACTGGCGTGGTCAGGCCCGTGGCCTGAGAATGTTGAGAATTGCTGATTTAAAGTGTCTTTAAGGAGCTACAAGATTGTTGCAATTTCTTCTGTTCTTTTCATCAAGTGTTGCCCTCCTCCTCTTTTGCCGAAGAGTTCTATTCAGCATTGGGACTAAGTAATGGCTAGCTTACAGTAAGTTACATATGTAAATAGCTTTGCATATTGAATAAATTAGGCATTCTCTCTTTTAAAAAAAATATCTCAGGCAAAAATAACAACTTTTATGTTTTTTGTGAAAACAGGATTGTGGTTTGGAAAGGCAGCATGCCAAAATGGCAAGAAAGGGGAAGTGGGAGAGGAGAATGAAGAATTTGGGAGACTTGTTAGTTAATGGTGATCACCTCTAGAAATGACAGTTTTTTTTTAAATGTTTACAGCTTCAGCATGGTGTGTGTGTGACTGTGTGTGCACATACTTGAGGCAACAGGACTTGTCTTGATCTACAATCTTCTCTAATCTGCTCTAGCAGGATGCCCACAGAAAGAGGAACATCTGTCTCTTCTCCCCAGTGGGTGTAAAGAGAATTAAAACAAAGAAAGAAATCGAGAATGGGCGAAGTTTTATTCCTACCCCCTTCTCAAATCCTCCTTACATAAGTGCAGTCTTCATTGCACTCCTTATGTGACCAGTGGCATGTTTTCCTATGCTGTGTTTACTTTGCTTTTCTCCAAACACAGGGGGAAGTGAAATGTTCCCCTTTCCCCCTTCCTTCTCTACAAATTAAGCACTGTTTTCCAGCGTTCAAAGCTTGAGCCATGATACCCTGTCATAAGCCAATACTTGTTACCAGCTGTGTAAAAACAAGGCTCCACCCAAACAGGAATGTGATTTTGGCTTCTCTCTCTCTCTGCTTCCTTTCCCAGCTCATGCATCTCCTCACGCTCTCTCTCCTTTTGAACTATGATGCTGGGCTACAGAGTTCTCTGTGTCTTTGACATTTGATGTCTTGTGGCCAAACAGCGTAGTCTAAGGATAATAGTAAGTAGCGTTTGATTAGCTGAATTGTACTTGCTTTAATAAAGAGCAAGGCAGGATCACCCAACTTCCCAGTTCCACTGTTTTGGAAGTTCCACTGTTTCCCAGTTCCACTGTTTTGTTGTTGTTGTTCAGTCGCACAGTCGATTCCGACCCTTTGCGACCCTATGGACCATTGCCCTTCAGGCACCTCTGTCCTCCACCATCCTCCTCAACCCGCCCAGCTCTGTGCCCACTGCGTCTACAATACCATCTAGCCATCTCATTTTCGGCCACCCCTTCAAGGCTTTCTCAAGTGAATCCTCTCTTCTCATTTGATATCCAAAGTACTTTAGCTTCATATTCACTATTTGATCTTCTAAGGAGCAGTCAGGGTTGATTTCTTCTAAGATCGACCTATTTGTTCTCCTTGCAATCCAGGGGACTCTCAAAACTCTCCTCTGACACCACATTTCAAAGGCATCTATTCTTCTGCGCTCAGCTTTCCTAACGGTCCAGCTCTCACAACCATACATTACCACCAGGAATACCATTGCTTTGATTATGCAAATTTTAGTTTGCAAGGTGATGTCTCTACTTTTCACTATGTTTCCCAGGTTTCTCATAGCTTGTCTCCCAAGAATCAGTCGCCTTTTTATTTCATAGCTGCAATCTCCATCTCCATGTGCCATGTGGGAACTGCTGCAGGCTTTTTGTGTGAGTGGATTTGTTTCTGGGTTGCTGTATTGGATGGCCTTTAGTCTCTCCTCATGATGCCATCATCCATGTGCCAAACTACACCTTCATTTATTCGACAGATTTGGGGAGTACGTTAAAGACTAAAAAACAGCAGCCCAGTGTTTGAGTTTCTTTCTTTTGCTGTGTAGACTAGAGCCCTATTTAGTTATTATCTAATTTTGTGGGGCCCACCTGAGGGGAACCCCTTCCTTTTCTGTTGCTGTTCCCAGTATGTGGAAGGTGGAAACTCCTCTATCACATGCAGATGCTGAACAGATAGGATACTTCCTTTGTCTTCTACAGGGTGGCCCATAAGTCCCTACCTGTCCATATATCTTATGTAACCAGTGTATCTGTGCTGTCCCTCATTCTCACTGCATAATATTACGTGACACCATGTTCTGTGAGACATTGCCCTCAACATAGCTTAAATCGGCCATATTTCTCTGAATAAAAGAACATTTTAAGTAATTGAATATAACATAATAATATATGGACTGGTAGGGACTTACGGGCCACCCTGTACTTGTTGCTTTCATGTATTAAAAATGGTAAGGGGGCAGGGTGGAACTAGTGTACTCAATGTGTATGGCATGTGTGTGCTTGGGTATTGACCAAATAGGACTTTGATCACTGATCACACAAACAATAAAACACAGTTAAATTTTTTCTTATCAAAGCTTGTGCAATATAACTTGAATTTTTAGCTTGCCATCCTGGGTCTGCTTAGTTTGGAGTAAATGTCCTTGTTCTTAATGTTCTAGCTGTACTAGTGTGAAGCTCTTCCTGCTAGATAGGCTCACTTTTATTACAACAATAATAAAAAACACGTGCTGTCAAGTCATTTCTGACTTATGGCAATATTTTCAATATTTTCTAGGTAGATAGGATTTACCTCTAAATGATCTTGTATAACATAGCTTGGAAAAGTATTTTTTTTAAAAAAAAGATGACAGCTCCCAAAATTCCTTTGGTAGTGTGGACATGCTTGACTGGGGATAAAGGCAGTTGTGAACTAAAAGACTCTGGTGCATAGGATTGCACTGTAGGTTGATGATGACCTGCAGAGTTGTAAAAACTTTGCTGTGACAGCCCAACCAAAGCCTTTCATCTTAAAACAGAAATGCATGGTTGTCGTTCACAGACATGTGCCATGTGGAAGATCAGTCTAGTTGTTCATAATAGTCCTTTCTTGTGTTTGTAAATATGCCTGAATGACTGGGGACAAAGAATTATTTTAGTGTTTTCACTGATGAATGGTCTGTTGTGTCTACATTTCAGAAACACAAGGACTCCTGGCTATTATATGTCAGCCAGATACTGCTGAAGCAGCATAGAAACAGAATCCTTTTAGCATCTGGGCTTACAGTGTGGCATTCTCAGCTTTTAGATTTTATTTAGACTGTGTGATTGTGCATCACTGTTATGGACCTGGTGGGTAGAGAAGAGATATATAAAAAAGTAGGAATAAATAGGCATGTGTCGCAGGATTTTAACCATCCCCACCTTGCAGTTACTGGATAATAATAATAATAATAATAATAATAATAATAATAATAATAATAATAATAATAATAATAATAATAATAATAATAATAATAATAATAATAATAATAATAATAATAATAATTTAATGTAAGAAATTATTCTGGGTTGAAAGGATTTTTGCTGGAGGAACTCTGCTCAGGGGACGCCCGAATGAGGCTCCTTTCATGTCCCCAAGATCTTTCCCCCCTGAAGTGGTCCCTATTTATCTATTTGCAATTTCTTGCTTTCAAACTGCTAGGTTGGCAGGAGCTGGGACAGAGACAGATGCTCAATCCATCATGCAGCACTCAGGTCTTGAACTGCTGACTTGCCGACCTTCTAGCTAACAAAGCGAGCTTCTTAGCCACTGAGTTACTGGATGGTGGCAGTATTATGACAGTAGTGTCATAGCCAGTGATGGGCACCAATTTTTTTTACTACCACACCATGGGTGTGGTCTAATTAGTGGGTGTGGCCTAACCAGTGGGTGTGGCCTGATTGGTGGGCATTGTTTAATTGGTGGGTGTGGCCTAATTGGTGGGCATGGTTTAATTGGTGGGTGTGGCCTAATCTGTGGGCATGTGACTGGGTGGCCAATCTAGTAATGCCTGCCACATTGCCCATGAAAACATCTGCAAACACAGACAGCACTGGCTCTTTGGGTGTAAATGGAGATGAGCACTGCACCCTATAGTGGGATATGACTGGCTTTTGAGCAAGGGCAACCTTTACCTTTTGTTAGATCCAAAGCTGCCAGTCGTATATGACTCTAGGGTTCAGTGCTCATCTGTTTATAGCCAAAGAGTCAGCACTGTCTGTTTGTAGATGTTTCTGTAGACATGTGGCAGACATGACTAGATACCAGAATGTTGTTACCTTTCCCACTGAAGTGGTCCCTATTTATCTACTTGCAATTGCCAGGAGCTGAGACAGAGACGGGAGCTCAAACCATCATGTCAGCCTTCCAGCTAACAAGGCAAGCTTCTTAACCACTGAGTGGCAGTGGCTCAAGTGGCTAAGGCTCTGACTGGAAGGTGGCAGGTCAGCAGTTCAATACTAGAATACTGCAGGATGGAGCAAGCTCCTGTCTTTGTCCCAGCTCCTGCCAACCTAGCAGTTCGAAAGCAAGAAATTGCAAGTAGATAAATAGGGGCCACTTTGGTGGGAAGGTAACAGCATTCCGTGCACTCCAGTGTCTAGTCATGCCTGCCACATGACCATGGAAATGTCTGCAGAAGCAGACAGCACTGGCTCTTTGGCTTTGAAACAGAGATGAGCAACCTGAACCCTAGCGTGGGATATGACTGGCTTTCGAGCAAGGGAAACATTTACTGCTTCAATCCAAAGGTTGTGAGTTCAATCCTGATCAGGACTATAGGTTGACTCAGCCTTCCATCCTTCTAAAGTCATTAAAATGATTACCAAGCATGTTGGGTAAGGTAAAGGTAAAGGTTGCCCTTACTCAAAAGCCAGTTGTATCTGATTCTAGGGTTTAAAAATTAAATTAAATTCAGTGGTCATCTCTGTTTGTAGCCAAAGAGGCAGAGCTGTCTGCATTTGCAGACATTTCCATGGACACGTGGCAGGCATGACTAGACAACTGAGATGCACGGAACGCTATTTACCTTCCCACCAATGTGGCCCCTGTTTATCAACTTGCAATTTCTTGCTTTCGAACTGCTAGGTTGGAACTAGGCAGGAGCTGGGGCAGACGACGGGCGCTCAGGTGTCTAGTCATGCCTAGAAATCCCTGGTCCAGACCCTGTCCCCCCCATTTACACCCCCCCAACACACACACACACAGAGGTGGACACTGGACACTCACGGCCACATTGTCATCGTGATCGTCTCCTCTTCTTCGTCCTCGAGTGGCTGCTGCTGCTGCTGCCTCCCCACCCCACCCCCCACCTCCTCCCAGGAGAGTGGCTCTTCCTCCTCCTCATGCTGGTGCCTCCTTAAGAGCCTGCTGGTGCCGCTCGTGCGGTGGTGGAGGCAGTGGCGTGTGTGGATGGGGGAAGGGGAGGAGAGCTCACACCATGCCTCCTGGAGCAGCTCCCCCGCCCCCGCCATTGCTGCTTCTAGCAACAGCACAACTCTCGCGATGCCTGGACCTCCTGTCTGGGCATCGTGAGAGTTGCGCTGCCTGAGCATCCTACTGCCGGGGAACTTGGGAAAGAGCTTGGGCTGCGTTGCCTGGACCAGCCCACATGCTACTGGAAGAAGCAGCAGCAGCATACGGGCTGGTGGTCCAAGCAATGCAGCGCAAGCTCTTCCCTTCCCCCAGCAGTGGGATGTCCAAGAGTGCGGCGCAAGCAGGGCAACTCTTGCAATGCCCAGACAGACATCCTGTAGGAAGTTCTCTTCCTGCAGGACTAGGTCGGGGCATCGCAAAAGTTGTGCTGCTGCAGTCTTGCAGTCTAGAAGGAGCGGCGTCGGGGGCGGGGCGACGAGCTACTCTGGGTGGCGTGGCATGAGCTTCCCCTCCCCTTCCCCCACCCGCACACGCTGCTGCCTCCACCACCACCCGAGCGGCACCCACAGCCTCTTAAGGAGGCAGCAGCAGCCGCTGGAGGAGGAGAAGAGCCGATGCAGTCACCGCTCTCCCGGGAAGAGGTGGGCGGGGTGGGGTTGTGAGGGGGCATGGCCAGCCAACTCTACTACCAGTCCGCACAGACCGGGGTGGACCGGCTGATGTGCAACACTGGTCATAGCCAGACTACCAGATTGAAATTTGTTTCAAGGCATTTCAAAGCGCTCCTACTCATGCAAAACAAATACTAACAAATCCAGGCATTATTTCTAATATCTTTTTGTGCCTCTAGTGAAACTACTGGTCCTGTTTAGGCTTATTCAGCTAATCTCCTGATGTAGGTTTGTTTTTAAAAATTCAGTACAGATATATTTATAGATTGCCTGAAGGATGAATCCACTGCCATCACCCTTTGGACAAGTTCCCAGGCCAGGTCCTTCCGAGACATGGTAGTTTCACAGGTGTCTCAACATTGAATAGCTGCAAAAGTCTTGATTGCCTTAGGTGGGGGTGCAGACTAGTTTTTGCAGTCCATCCTGATAATATTTGGAATGTCATGTTGTTTCCCGCCTTCCACGCACCCACTAAACTGCTGTCTCCTAAGCACAATGAGTGTGTATCATCCTCCTTTCTTTGCAACAGAAGGTAAAAGTGCTTGGGTTGATCATTATAATGTAGGGAGAGAGAGAGAAATTATTTTTGGCTGGTATGAATCATTCTGCTTCTTTATCTCCTTCTCCAGTCTTTTTGGCCCACTTGTTCTAGGCCCCAATTCATTGTGGTGCATGTGCAGAGAGTATGGTAGGTATAAGAATAGGTTATGTCCAGTAATTGTGGGAAAGGACCTGCCTCTTGCCTTTATTTCTAAACTTGGTTGTATTTACGATAGATCTCAATGCACTGATTAGAGTATTTTGTTTTATGTGTCTTAAACTGGAGTTGTGGGAAGTTTTAAGTGAAGAAAACAGCCTCTGGATGAATTAGGAACCTTCCTCCCTTTGATTGGCACTCCTGAGTAGTAGATCATGTCTAGGAGAGAAGTTGGGCTTGTTGAAGGCAACACTGGATGCAGAGATCACCCTTGCATCCATGTCCACTGTTGCCAGTTACAGCAACTGCAACTGTGTTCATGCCATTAGAGGATGAAGGCAAGGTGGATGCTCTCCTGGGTTCACCCATTCTAGAACAAAGAAGGTAGTGTGGCTGATGGGATAGAAAGTCTCCCTGAACCTTTGCATTTTGGCAAAGGTGAAGAAAGGAAACCCAGGAAGGTCTCTGTAGTGGGATTGCCAACTAGAAGTATGTGGGTGTAAACATGCTCCCCTCATAAACTTTTTAAACTTGAAAGTATTTATACTAGATGTCTAGTACTAAGTTTCATTGGATCCTCCTTTCCTCCCAGAAGTGTTTGGTTTGGTTGTGGTTTTGGTTAGCCATCCTGGACGGAGCAGGGCAGGAGGAAAGGATGCATAATTTCATGGATACATGACTAAATTATACAAAGTTGTCTGGTAGTACTTTGGGTGAGTCAAGACACTTGCAGGGATTTTTGTTTTGGTTTTAAAGAAGAGGTGTAAAGGTTATGTGTGCTTACCATGGTTGAATAACTTCCTTATCCCTGGAGGCAGAGTAATCCTTTTAAATGTTGTGAAACTATCTTAATTACATTTAAAATGAGGTCTTGTGCCAGTTTTGAAGCCAGTAAACAAAATGAACATAGTACTTCTTTCCTTTCACACATCCTGAATGCTTTCAGATGAGCCTTGTCTCATATAATTGTCCTTTCTCATTCTATAGGGAGTGTAGATGTTGTAGTCTTTTATCTGTTTTCTCCGTTTTCCTAATTGTCCTTCCTCCTTTTCCCCTGAGCACAGACCATTTGTTAAAGAATCAAAGTTGCAAGGGATCATAGAATCTTTTAATGGGTTAAGCCCCCCTCCCCCCGTGGGTTAGTGGTTAAGGTGCTGAGCTAGAGTCTGGAAGGTCGGGTTTCAATACCTGACAGCTGCACTTGGGGACACGAAAGGAGCCTCATTTGGGCATCCCCTAAAAAAAATCCTTTCAACCCAGAGTAATTCCTGACATGAAATGATGATGATGATGATGACGATGATGACGATGACAACGACGACGGGGATGATGATGATGGGGATGGGGAGATCCTTCTGCTTGACAGGGTATATCTCTTCTCTATCTTTGATAATACAGCTGAGAATACTTCCAAACAGGCAAAATCCAGTAGTAAGTTACACAACTGGAATGAACTATTGAATCAATAGGGGGTTGGTAAGTCAGCTCTTTTGTATGCTCCGTTGATTCAGTGGGCCTTTTCTAGTTCCGTCTTACAACTGGATTTCAGCCAGTGTGTAATAGCTGTGACTTGTTCACTAACATTTGATTAAAGGTCCACATATTGTTGTTTCCCACTCATATTCCTCTTGTGTTTTCTCAGTGATGCTCCCTTTTTGTTTTTCTTAGTAGAGAAAATCCAGCTGTTGTTGGGTGAATGGAAAAGTAATGACCTACTGCTGGTAGCATTCATTTCCTCTTTCTTGAAGCCATTGTGGTTTCAGTCTGAGCAGTGATTTGTAGGGCAGATGGACCTCTCGTAACTCTGCATGCCTTGAGTAGAGTCTTGTAGTGAGTGCCACTTTATCATCTGTTCATTTACAGTCCTTCTAGTAGCCAAAAGCACTCTTCTGGGTAGGTACACACTTTCAGAGCCTGGAATTCTGTGATATATTTATAATAGTGTAACTCAATCAGTGTAAATCTCAGTCACAAAATGTTGCACCTTAAGAAGTTAGTGTGACTCAGCACAGGCTGACTTCTTACCCTGTGGCAGTTTGCCATGGTGATTTATGTCAATTGATTTTTGTTGGTGAGTGTAACTAATAGGATTCTAACCACTAATAATGGATTAAAATAGCCAATAACTCTTCAGACAAAGTTTTATAGGACTAGTGTTACAGTGCTAAGGGCAGTGGTGTGGATGGAATATAGTGAGAAGTAAAGACAAACCATGCAATGTCTTCTGCTAATATGTGAAGTAAGTCCTTATTCTACTTGTTGTAGCAAAGCTGTGATTTATTCATGCTGCTGAGTGATACTTGTTTGTAAGCACCTTTGGGTAGGGAACGATTTTTAGATTGTGGGACTAAAATAAATGTCACAGCACCCTTTCTTTGTTTAGTTTATTTTTGTTAGGTAGTAACTAAGTAGGTTTTTCCTTGAAATGGTGGCAAGCTCAAGCTTTTGCAACTAAATGGATTTTTCTTGATGATGCCTCATCCTAGTCTTGATCCTAGTTGTATTAGTAGGATAGTTCTGCAAGGCAGCTAACAGTTTTTGCATTCAATAATTTATTGTTTGCAGAAGCAGTAACTCCCTCTTTGAACCATTCTGCTTATTGCCATCCAATTGTATTGCTGGGAGATGAGACAATCCCCCCCCCCCCATATGACAATGAAAGATGCAGAGACATTTTCAACCCAAAAGCCGGATTCTTGTTTTTGTTGAGTTGCCTTTTTTAAAAAAAAGCTACAGTATTTATTTCTAATGCACCTTGCCAGAGCCCTGCAACAACAAATACTTTCTGCATTACTCTTTGGCTAAGAATCTTGTTTTTGTCTTGTCCTGCCTGTAAAAAAAAGTGTGTGTTTCGTGGGTGGGTGCATAGCCAACTGATGAAGCTTCTTTCTAAAGATGATCTGGTTGCTTGCCATTCAGTGGATAGGAAATTTAACTTTGTCTTGTGCTCTCTCTGATATTAAGTAAAAAGTGAACATATACAATGTAATTTTACTTCAGTTAGAATCCTGTTACAGTAAAACCCCTACTTACGAAAAAAAAGTCCATACTGTAGGCTTTTGCTTAAATTGAATTTTTTTTGTAACTCGAAAAAAACCCATAGGAAAAATTATTTTTTTATGTAACTCAAAGCAAACCCATAGGAAATCATTTAAATTGGGACATGGTTTTAGCATAAAATCATTATGTAAATCTAATTTTATGTAACTCGAGGCATTTGTAAGTCGGGTTTTTTCTGTAGTTAGTTTCTGCAGCATAAAGGCAGTGAATATAAATGGTAGGGTAAATTACTGTTAGTTAGCAATTTAACTAGTTGTCCAGAAGTACAGTAAAACCCCTACTTACATAAAAAGTCAATTCCGTAGGCTTTTGCTTAAATTTTTTTTGTAACTCGAAACAAACCCATAGGAAAAATTATTTTTTTACATTACTCGAAGCAAACCTATAGGAAAAATGAAATTTTTATGTAAATCAAAGCAAACCCATAGGAAAAAAGAATCTTTATGTAACTCGAAGCAAATCCATAGGTGATCATGTAAATCAGGACATGGTTTTTAGCACAAAATCATTATGTAAGTCAAATTTTATGTAACTCGAGGCATATGTAAATTGGGGTTTTACTGTATAAGCTGGGTTCTGAAGAGGCAGAGGAACTGGAGACCAAATTGCCAAAATCCCCTGGATCATGGAGAAAGCAAGGGAGTACCAGAAAAATGTCGACTTCTGTTTCATTAATGACAGCAAAGCCCTTGATTGTGTGGATCACAATAAACTGTGGCAAGTCCTTAAAGAGATGAGAGTATCAGACCACCTCACCTGTCTTTTGAGAAACCTGTATGTGGGTCAAGAAGTGACAGTTAGGACTGGATACGGAATAGGTGATTGGTTTAGAAAAGGAAAAGGAGAATGACAATGCTGTATATTGTCACCCTGCTCATTTAACTTACAGTATATGCAGAGTACATCAAGCACTGGAGGAAGCACAAGGCAGAATTAAGATTGCTGGGAGAAATATCAATAACCTGAGATATGCAGATGACACTACCCTAATGGCAGAAAGTGAAGAAGACCTAACTCAACATTTAAAAAACCCAAGATCATGGCATCTGGCCCAATCACTCCCTGGCAAATATAAGGGGGGGAATTAAAGCAGTTGCAGACTTCACCTTCTTGGGATCTAAGATCACTACAGACTGTGACTGCAGCCATGAAATAAAAAGACGTTTACTCCTAGGGAGGCAAGCTATGGCAAACTTAGGCAGCAGAATAAAAATTAGAGACATCACTCTGTCAATGAAATTCCACATAGTTAAAGCAATGGTCTTCCCAGTAGTAATGCATGGCTATGAGAGCTGGACCATAAGGAAGGTTGAGTGCAAAATAATAGACATCTTTAAATTGTGCTGGAGAAGACTTTTGACCCTGGACTGCAAGGAGATCAAATCAGTCCATCCTGAAAGAAATCAACCCTGATTACTCCTGGGATGACAGATAACTGAAATTGAACCCCAAGTACTTTGGTCACCAAATGAGAAGAGAGGACTCACTTGAGAAGGCCCTGATGCTATGTTAGGAAAGATTGATGGCAAAAGGAGAAGGGGCAGGCAGAGGATGAGATGGTTAGACAGCAGTGGGCATAGATCTGGGCTGGCTATGGAGGATGACAGAGGAGCCTGGTGTGTTGTGGTCAATGGGGTCACAAAGGGCCAGACTCAACTGTGTGACTGAAACAACAACAACAACAATTTAACTAAGTTGCCACCATATCTCTTGTCATGTTCCAATTGCATGAGTTGGTAGAGGACAGTTGGTACTTATTAACTATCAACAGTTTGCCTTGGAAATTTATACCATTGCATTTATGGCCTTATTTTTTAAGTTTTACTGAAAATTACAAATTGTCACTTGAAATCACATGCTTAAATTTCTGTGGAGCCAGAGGTTGTGAGGGCGATTTCTCCACTTTGTGCCCACAAGGTGGGCATGAAGGGAAACAACTTTTGAGTACTCTCTACCTAGACATCCAAAATCAAGTTGGCCTGTGTCAGAATTGTCATAGCAGCATGTATTGTTGTTGTTAGGGTTTGGCATTTCAGTAGTAAAGCACATGCTTTGAGTACTCCAAGCTGCCATTTAGTCACTTGACATTTCCAGGTTGGTCTGGGAAATAAATAATCTATTAATCAAACCTAGCAGAGCATTGCTAGTAGGGGTAGTGTTGATAAACTTTGTTCAAGTAAATTAAGGAAAGGATGCTGAACAGATTTATCCTGTCTTGCAACTGATTTAGTTTTGTAACAATCAATGAAGATTGAAGCTGATTTTTGTCCAGTGCTAGTTTAAGAGCTGTGATTCTCATTTTATGGCACTAAGGTGGTCTACTGGTTTGTCCTGAGTGTTTATGTTAAAGGAGTCCTTCCCAGTAGCTTCAACTATGGCTACACTTTAATTTTCAAAAAGTTGGTTAAATGATCCAAGTGATGTGTGCAAAAGAAAATTTGAGAACCACTCATCTACAAAATATTGGAATAGATAGATCAATAGACTGATTTTGTGTAAGGTGTGTATTTTTAGGTTTGCATCACACCCAGACAAAGGGGAAGGTAGAGAGAAATGTGGGTGAGTGAGGGAAATGTGGGTGAGTGAAGAGACTTGAGAGGAGTCATCGTGGCATGGGGTAGTTCTGGGCTGCTTATGCTTACTGTTCATTAGCCTAACATTGCCTTGCAGTGTTACTATGAAGATGCATTATGATTGGTTGGGGCTAGGGAAACAACTCGCGGTGCTGTTGTAACTTTTCTGGAGAAATAAATTGGAATATAAATGCATTAAATGCAAGACTTCTGCACACTGCCCTGCATAAAGTTTTCTGCTGAATATAGCAAGGGAATATAGCAAGGGAACAAGCAGAATTTTCCTGTTTGTAACTGAATAAGAAAGTTCCAGCAAATGTGCAAAGTGGCTAATTCAGTCAAAAGCTGTTGGTTTAGAGAAATAGCCATTTTCCTTCTTCCTTTTTGAAGCAGAAGATCAGGGGTTCCCAACCCTTTTATGCTGTGGGCCTGGCCACGCCCCCCAGACAGCTGAGCAGACCAGACCACACCCCCAAAAGTGGAAGTAAATGCTCCCGCTTCCATGTTTAGGACAGCCGTGAGTGCATTTACGGCTGATGTAACTATGTTTACGCATATGTCGGCATGTTTTACAGCTGTCATAAACGTGCCCACTTTCACTTCCAGGTGTGGCGAAGACAGCTGCAAGCCACATGAAATGGTGCCATGGCCGGATCCGGCATGTGGGCCGTAGATTGGGAACCCCTGCAATAGATGAATATGAAAATTGTGTAGGACAATATGAATAGCAGCAGTCCTGGCCTTTGCGTGTTGCATGTATCTTTTTGCATTGGACTGCTGCCCCTTGGCTTTATTGTGGCCTGAAAGGAAAATTGTTGTCTTTTAATGTGTCCAAGAGCTTTTTGAAGCTCATCAATTTAGCCCATTTACTTAATTCCATGCGGGGCTTTATTCTCCTAGTGCTGTTTTAGTCATCTGAGATTGGCGGAGTGAATAATGAGTCAGTCTGGATAATGGATTTGAACAGCAGCTCATTGTGTCTCACAGAACAGTCAGACAAGTGTATCTCTTTGCTTCTTTTCATTGGGTGGAAACAAGAATAGTTATAATGTTCTACCTAGTCACGATTTCCTCTTATGAGTAGCAGTGCCTAATGAAGCTGCACTGATTATGATGAATAAATCGAAACTGGGGCTTCTGCAACTCCCCTGCCCAGAAGAGGTGTGTGCAGGGCCGCCATCAGAAATTTCTGGGCCCCATACTGAGCAATCCTATTGGGGCCCTCACAATCCTATTGTGCAGGGCCCCTGTCAGCTCCGGGCTCTATATGGCAGTACTGGTAGTACTGCCCTGATGGCGGCCCTCTCTCTCTGTGTGTGTGTGTAAATGAAAACAAAGAGTTACAATTCTGTGCCCAATTTGAAAGCTCCAGCCTTGCTCCAAGCTTGGTTGATTACATGAGAATCCTGAACAATACTGTCAGTTTTAAGTTCCTTAAAAAAAGGGCTGGCCAAAGTCTACTGACTCCTATACTTTGCAATTCATTATGGCTGGAGGCAGCTCACATGTACTCCTGTCTGACAGAAAGTGATATTAATTTAGCGGAGATATTGGGTTTCTCCCCACCCACTGGATTAGAAGCTTGGATTTTGCTTGTTTGATCCATGCTGAAGATACGGCTGTGCTTCAGCACACCAGAGTTAAATGTGGGATTCGTTGCCATAGAAAAGGATATTGATTAGATGTCTTTTAAAGGAATTAATGGAAGATGAGGCTGTCAATGACTACTAGTCATTTATTCCTCCTATAACGGGGTTGCCATGGCTCAGTGGTTAAGAAGCTCGCCTTGTTAGCTGGAAGGCTGGCAAATTGGCAGTTTGAGACCCAGATACTGCATGATGGATTGAGCGCCTGTCTCTGTCCCAGTTCTTGGGGATGTGAAAGGAGCCTCATTTGGGCATTCCCTGAGCAGAGTTGCTTCTGCAAAAATCCTTTCAACCCAGGATATTTCTGACACAAAATTAATATTATCAACGGAAATATGTCTTAGTACTTGGCAGGAAATTGTTACCTTGGTCTTTTTTTTTTTGTAGGCTTCTCAGTTCCCACTGGGGTAGCTGGTTGATCTCTGTGTAAGCAGGGTTGGGCTAGTAAGATCTTGGGTTGGCTGCAGCCTGGTTCTTCTTCTGCCATTTGACATCAGGTTTTCAATCTTTGGGATTAAATTACTGGAAGCAACAAGAATACTTAAAAGTCCTGCAATTTCCCTCTGTCTTCTGCTATCACTTTAGCACAGGCGTTCTCAACCTTTTAAAGCTAAGGGCCTGGTCATGTTCCCTCAGACAGCTTTGGGGGGGTGTCCATTTTGCCCTTCCTCCACCACATGGCACTTCCTGGTGTGGTGGAGGCAGTAGGGTCCCACATGAAATGGTGCTGGGGGCTGCATCCGGCCCATGGGCCACAGGTTGAAAATCCCTGCTCTAGCAGTATGGTAAAGTTAGATAGTTCATGTGCTCTTCTAATAGTTTTGGAATTCCATTGCTTCTCCCCAACTTGTCAGACAATGCTGAGTAGCAAATAACATTAAATGAAGCAGTGGGACCTTTCTGTGATGGGAAAAGCCATCTCTTTTTAGCTCATTAGTTCCCAGACTATGGAAATGGGGAATGAAAAATTTAGGAAACAGTGCCTTAAACCATTCTGTTAAGAATTGTGATTCAGTACTAGGGACTTGGCACAGGGTGATATCTGTTGCAATAAATAACTAAATTAAAAGTAACTTTTTTGGAAACTCGCTTATGGAGTAGTAAATACTGTATGCTGGTAATTTCAGTTGTAAGTGAAAAGAGTCTTCTCTCCAACTTCACTGCAGAAATAACAGTTTGTTACTACATTTTGACCTGTCTACAAAAATAGGTGCATATAATTTCAGACCTCTGAAAAAAGATAAGAAGGGTTGTGTTTTCCCTCAGCTTGTTCCACCAACTTAATTATATACAGTATCCTTTAGGATGCAAAGTCTGTCTTGGGAACCATGCCTGTGGCTCTCAATATCGTGCAAACACATTTTCTTTTGCTTCGCCTTCCTTTTTTATTGTTTAGAAAAGGAAACATTTCTGTTTCAAATTGTTTCCTGAGAGGGTATTTGTTCTATCAACTCTTTTTCTGTTGCAGGATGTGAAATGTGTGAATTTCTTCCCCTTTGGAGGGAGGCACCTCAGTTTGGTCTAAGCTGCCAGCATTCTTGAGTAGCAGAAATGTAGTTATGATTTATACCTAGTAGTTTGGTGGCAGCCTCAGTCCATTACTTGCTTGTGGCTTGGATGCAAGTCCAAGATTACCCTTTAGCCCTGCTATAAAGTAGCAATGCCTTGAAGGGGGGGGGGGGGTGTTTGCAGGCGAAACACTTGATAAAACGATGGGTGCGTGCGTGGGAAAACTATACTGTACTCTGTAGTGTTTTAATAAGAATTTTCCCTACCCCTGTGGAGTGCTTTACCTTTTTAAGGTGCAGGAAAATCCTTAGTACTTGACTGATACGTTCGTCAATACCTCATGTTCTTTTCTGCATGTGGGAATGCATTTTGCCGTTGACAATCTGCATATTTCCTGAACACATCTCTCTTCCGTGTCCTGATCAGACCCTGAACTGCCAAAATGAAGCCACTTGCTTTGCTTTGTCGTTGCCCAAACACAATTCCTCATCAGTGCATGTCTCTGGCAGCAATTGGCAGACCAGAAAATGGGCCGGACTCTGTCTCTCCACATTTACACTGTGTGTTGTTGTCCACCAATAGTCCTCACTTGAGCATGTTGGTCTTGCATTTAGGGACTCCAACCCTTACCTTTTCAGGGTCTTCCAGGTGATGTAGAGGAGACTGAGATCTTCAGCTATATCCAATTTTAATGATGTTCCTTGCCTAGTAAGCTCCCTCCTCCATATTCTACTTTGGTTTTGCTCTTGTGTACCCTCAAGAATGTTTGTTCTTGCCATACAACTCTTCCTGGATCTGAGCTGGCTGACCTGAAGCTCATATCTGTTCAGAGGGTCCTTCTCTTGCTTAGTTCTCTCTGCATCTGCTGCTACTTCTCTCCTGATCTTAGGTGGACTAATACCAACAAGGGAATATATCTTCTGAGAGATTTAATGAAAGGCATCCAATTGCTTTCAAAGTTCTGGTTTCTCTTGGTTGAAGCAACAGGTCTGTATGGTTTCTGGAACTCAGTTTTTCATGAACTTAAAGTGGTGGGCACCCTAGTGATTTCTAGTTTAGGGGGAATGTAGCAGTCTGGCCATTGGCTCAAAAGCTTAAAGTAAAGCTGTGGTTAAAGCTTAAAGCATCTGGAAAGTATCAGATGGCCTATTTTTCTTTCCTTTCCTGATACAAATTCCTTGGGCAAATGCTGATATGTAGGATCTCACAAATTCCTTCTCAGTGTTTTATCTGTTGTGATGAATATATTGTATATATTACCCCTCCCTCTTGAATAAACACAAATAAGCGTTCTGTACTAAGCTCAGAACTAAGCCTTGGTTTTTCTTCTTCTTAAGAACCCATTCTATTTTAGACAAGCAGGTAATTGGTCTCCCAGCAGATCAGCACTAGAATGAATGCCAAGAAGGATAGGGTAATGTCTGACTTCTGTGTTCAAGACCAGACATAACTGTACCAGATCTTTCTTTTAATCATTTTTACCAGTTATAAATGGATGGGACGTTTTATAGTGCCAAATAATTCTTTTTTTAAAATAAAGTCTGCTAAATGGGTTTTTGGAACAAACTAGAAGTTTTTCCCCCCACCACTACAAAATCCTTGTTTTGGAAAAGCAGATTATTCTGCTTATGTTTTTATGACTTGGTACTATAGCCTTGATTCTTTTGTTTGCTTTTGGATGTGCTGAACTCTTCACAAGATAAATTTACTTGGCAGGTTCAGATGGTGCATATTTCTGTCGAGTGCAGGATTAAGGCTGATGCTAACTGGAGAGAAACAGCAAGCTTTTGGAGCAGGATGACCCAGAACTTGGTGACAAGATACTTCTGTAGACTACAACTTCTACAATTCCCCTCAACTACCATAGCTAGTGATTGTGCTGCTGGGGATTATGGGTATTGTGGTCCAGAAAAGTAAAATTCCCAACCTCTCGGTCATCCAATTCAAAAGCTGGCTGTTTCTTGAATGTCTTGCCTATTAACATCAGTCTGTATAAATAAAGCAGGAGAGTGCGCCCGTGAGTCCCGAATGCGTTTCTACGCACCAGGACAGGGCCACACAGCCCCCTGGCTCATGCCTACCATCCGCATCCCAGATTGCATAGCTGAAATCTGGGGGCCGTGGGTGGGTCGTGCGCCCCACAAACCCTGGAAAAAACTACAGGCCCCTCAATCCCCTGCGCCACACACCAGCCAATCAGCTCGGCCGGCAATGGCGGCAGGTAAGGCTGTGCCTTGCCTGCCAGAGAAAGCAGGGCTCCTTTTCTGGCAGGCAACGGCCGGCCGCGATGCTCCATTTAGCCCTTGCCTGCCGGAGAAAGCAGGCATCTTCTCCGGGAGGCAAGGACCGAATGTGATGCTCCAAATGGCCCTTGTCTGCCGAAGAAGCCGAACCCCTTATCCTGTAGTCATCTCCTCAAGGCGGCAGCCAGTTCTCCGCAAGGTAGAACTTCCCTTCTCTTGTGCACAACTGCCTATCACCCTTGCCACTCCCCCTTGCTGTTCCGAGACTGGCCTCGAAACAGCAAGGGGGAGATCCCAGAGTGACAGCCTCCCCTGCCCCTGGTTGGGTCCATCCTGAATGAAGTCTGGGCAAATATGCTAGTCTTAATCTAAATGCCAAAATGGGTGGAAGAAAAACAACACCCAAATCTTTGACAAGGATAGGCATTGAAATGGTTAAAACAGGGCTTCTCAATCTTTTAAATCCATGGGCCAGGCCATGCCCCCTCATACATCTGAGTGGGCTCGACTGGTGGTTACCCCTCCATAAACGCTGCTGTAAAACACATCCATGGCTGTCATAAACTCAATTACGACAGCTGCGGGCGCATTTATGGCTGTCGTAAATGCTCCCACTTCCAGTGCGGGCCACATGAAATTATGCTGCGGGCTGGGTCTGGCCAATGGCCATTGGTTGAGAACCCCTGGGTTCAGCATATCTTTACTCCTTTGTCTTTTCTGCTCTTTAAATTGGGTCTGAGGCCATTTAAAGAGGCGTGTCTGTGTGGAAGCTTTTTCGTGTGAGAGGCCTGATTGATTTGGTAGCTAGTCTCAGGGGCAGTAGATAACCTTGCTGAGGAGCAGAGAGAACCCGTAATTAGGTAACTAACATGTTTTGTTTGTCATAAGCATCACTCAACAGCAGCTCACTTGGTCAGATACATGGCTTGGTATATCACCATCGCCATTGGTGCTGGGACTGAACTTCTCTAGATAGAGTGGGAAATTGTTTCTCATGTTTCCCCATAGTGAAATGTTATCTGAACTCTTCTCAGTTTGAGACCTGTGCTTCTCAAGAAGGGTAGAGAGATTAATTGTGGCAAGATTGGCCACGGGAAGGCAACAGAGGGTTATTCAAAATTGAAATGGAGGATCAGTGCATAAAGAATAAGAATAAAAATAGGAATAAATATTTGGACGTGTTCAGACCTGAGATGGAAAGAATATAGTTTTTCAAATGGGCTTAATCTGCGGGAAGGAAGATTGAAATTAAGTATTAGGAAAACCTTTTTAACTATGAGATTATGCAAGAGAGCATGTTCTCAAGGTTGGTTTTAAAAGATTTAACAATTGAGTGTTTTTAGAAAGAAGCTGGGAAAATATCTGCTTGGGATAATTAAGATATTGCTAATCCATCCTCTTTGCCATAGGAACAAGTAACTTGATCACTGGCTGCTTTCAGGCTTTGCCTTAGTGAGCCAAATCATTAAAACAAATGGCATTGTTATCTCAGCCTTCCAAGATTTAGTGAATACAAAGATGGACTGAGCCAATGGTACTCTTTCACATCTTGACCTTGTGAAGAAGTAGGCTATGGCTTCTGTGTAGAATGGGACAGTACACCATGAAGGAAGAGTTGTGGGCTGTGCCCTTTTTAGGTAACTTCCTATGATGGCTCGACCATCTGAACATAACGGAGAAGAGCTACCCACCCCACCCACCCCAAATGCAGTTGCCAGAATCCCCACACCCCAGTAGTGTGGCCAGCCAGTGGAAGTTGCAATCCTTCTGTGGGTCTCAGGAAGGGATATTTGGCCAGGTTGTGTATGACACATTGTCAGATGGGGAAAAACTGTGCCTGCTGAAATTATGTCCTCTACAGCTATATAAAGTACTTCCTGTCACTTCCAGCCTTTTCCTGCATTTAACATAGTTGTTGGGCGGTGAATAGCAACATTATCCCTATCTCTGAGGGGGAATAAGCAATCTTTTTAGGTAAAAGCCAGCACATAGTGTGGGCTTGGCCCTTGGAGCTCAATGGCAGACCCTTTGAAAGTTACCGCATGTGTGCATGCATGCGTGCACACACAGTCAATAGTTTGTGTGAGCATGGATACTATGGTTTCAAAACAAAATACACCAGATTGTAGGGAACTTTTGTATGGTCTCTGCTAAGCTTTGTAAGGAATGATACACTTTGTGTGTGTGTGCTGTAAAACTGCTTAATCTTACCGGTAAAATCAAATCAAATTAATGAGCCCTGGTGGCACAGTGGTTAAACTGCTATACTGCAGCTAAAATGTTGTAAGTTCGATCTTGATGACATTCAGGTTGAGAAATGAGGACCCAGCAGTTGGGGGCAGGTTTTTGCATATACAGTGGTACCTTGGATAAAGTCTGATTCAGATAAAGTTGCGGTTTTCATGCACACGTGATGCATCGCATAAAGTCCAAAACCACTAAAAAATGGACGTTATCCGAGGTATTTGGTATAGGAACCTTGGATAAAGTCCATTTTTGGATGTTATCCGATGCATCGCCCATTTGATTTGGATAAAGTCCAAAATCGGATAAAGTCCAAACTTGTGGAACGGAATTTGGACTTTATCTGAGGTTCTACTGTAAAATGCCATATCCCAACCAGTAGCACAGGGAAGTGGAAGACAAAACTGCATGTAAGCTGGAGGGAATTTGGGAAACAGGGCTAATTGTTTTATGAATTCACTATACCTCATTACACTACTTAGCAAAATTTTGATATCTCTGTTGATATAACCCCGTTATATTCCTCACACTCAGAATGCTTGAAAGATTTCCCTTTCATGGCCACCATAAGATTTCTAATTAAGAAAAAACATTTTAAAGGGAGTTGGGCGGGTTGCGGTGTCTGAAAAGCGCAACAAGAAAAAGTGACCCTATTATTTCTTTAGTAGAAGACTCCGTCAAAGCAAAACCTCCGAATTCCCCGCGTGCGGAGTGGGTGCTGCAACCTAGACCTACACCGGCCAAAGGGAGAGACCCGAACGCTTGGAACCGGCTCAAGGACCAGTCTTTTGGTAGGAAAAATGTGTTTTGTACAGATGACCATCAGAGCAGAGTTGACTGCCAGATTGTCTTCCTTTTGTCTCTCATCTCTTTTTTTCTTGTCTTTTTCTTCTGTACCAGTTTACCTACTGTGTCCTTTATGTGTGGGTGCATATGGGATTGATAAAGCATTGTTGACTTCTGTGTATGCCACATACTGGCTTGAAGACAAAACTCTGTTATTATGGAGATGGTCTCCATGTCATGGTATAGTGTGGCTCCAGTTCTTTTTGGCATTTCTGATTGTGTGAGCTTATTTTGTTTTGAGGTTTGCCACCACAGAGATCTCCGAGAAGTTGTGGGATAGACAAATGCTCTTGCTTCAGGAGAGAGGATGAATTGATGTGCAAATTTTGCTTAGCAGGTGCAACATCTAGCTTGTACATCTGGACAGAGATTAACTGTACTGTCCTATTGTAGGTTAATGGGGGTTAGTTTGGCTTCAGTTGCATAAGCCTTCAATGTATGAACTGGTGCTGCGTTTGAAAATGAAGGTGCTGTTACAAGTATGAAGAGAAGCTTAATTTTCTTTCTCAATAGATAGAAAGAAAGACAGCAAAGAGAGATTATTTGTTATTCTTTGTCAGTCCCTGTTCTGGATGCACAGGACTCTAAGAGAGCTTTATTAATCAGAAATGCCTACTGCTTCTTTGCTTTCTCACTTTGTGACTGCCAAAAGCTGGTAGTACTGAAGCACAGTGGCTGAGCTTTTTAAAAGGCTGTGTCTGGGTTTATTTAGTTAGTAAATGGGAGAGTTGTTCTAGTCCTAGAGCATTTTTCACCCTGCCCCCAACCCTGTGGGTGGCAGAACACAGAGAAGATTCAATAGGGACAACATTGCCAAAATATCCATGACATGTTTTTTCTCTTTTATTTTGAAAATTAAAAACATCTTTTCTTTAAAGTATGACTAAACGGATATTTATCTATTTATTTATTTATTGCTTAGGGCTTGTTGATCAGTGTTTCAGTTTTGCCTTTTAAATAAAATGCTTCCTCTAGTTTTGTTTCCCCTTCTTGGATGCACATGTTAACATGGTGAAAGGGTTTGAGTGTGTCAGTGAAGCTGAGAGCAATGCTGTCAGGAGGCCAGATTCCATTATGAGCCTGGGCGCCTAGCAGGGTCACTCAAGGTGGAATAGCCACAAATGAGACACCAGAGGAAGATGTATCCACCCTCTCTCTTCAAGGCAGCATTGGTAGCTGAAGATGACACTGGAGTAGAAGCCAAAGGTGGTGACACTCAAGCTAACCTTTGTTAGTACAGTAAAACCCCGGGTTACAACCACCTTGGTTTAAGTTTGCTGCAATTTACAATGGCAAATCCTATGGAAATGCCGTCCCGGTTTACACATGTTTTTCCCCCTGGTTTACAACAATCAATTCAAGACCATTTTCCCCCAATGCATTTCTATGGATGTTTCCATTTACAATTTTTTCTGGTTACAATGGAGGCTGTTGGAACGGACCTCCATCATAACCCGGGGCTTTACTACTGTGCAGAAGGTGGCATTGGTACTGTAAATCCCTGCTGAACTTTTCTTGCCATGAAAACTCTATGATGGAGCAATCAAAGTGAAACAAGAGACAGTGCTGGAAAATGAGACTTCTGGGATGGAAGGCACTTAAATCAGCTATTGGGGAAGAGCAAAGGACAAATATAAACAGTTCTGTTGCTAAGGGCATAGCTAGATTAAAGCCAACAGGATGCCTAGTGGCTGACATGCACAGAAGTGAAAAGCAAGACTGCTGCTGTACAACAGGTATGATTGAAAAATGGAATGTGAGAAGTATGAATCAAGGTAAACGGCAACCATAAAGTAAGAAATTGAATGTTTAAACACTGAAGTTCTTGGTTTCAATAAACTAAAGTACAATGGAATATTTTCAGTCAGACAGCTACAGATTGTTCTCTCAAAATGACAAACCTTTGAAGAAATAGAATGTCCCTAATACTGATGCAAGATTGTAGCACAGGCAATTAGGAGGTTTAATGAAAAGGCTGACAGAATAATATCAATCAGAGTGGAGAAATGCATATCAACATGGCCATCATCCAGGTCTGGGTTTGAACTAAAAATGCTGAAGAAGATGCATCCAAGAGGAAATTGATCCCACACCAAAACAAGGCATGCTTATAATTGTAAGTGATTAGAATGTGAAAGTAAGAATCAAAGCAGGACTAAATCTTGCTGGAAAATTTGGTCTATAGGACAAATATGAAGCAGGAGATTTGCTATAGAGTTCTGTGAAACCAACAATTTAGTTATTGCAAATACATGCTTTAAAGAATGAAGAGATGGCTGTGCATCTGGCCATTACCTGGAGGTCCATATAGAAATCAAATAGACTACATAATTGGAAGCAGGAGATGAAGAAGCTGTATTCCCTCTGACAAAACAAAACTAAGAATGGTCATGAACTGTTAATACACACCACTAGAGTAGACCTGAAAAAGAACAGAAGAATTGTAGTACCAAAATATAATTCAAGCAACATTCCTGAAAAATATAAAGTCCACATAAGGAAGAAGTTTGCATTACTAAACTCGGTTGACTACTAAACAGTAGAATCAGACAATTCCTGTCTTAAAAAGAGAAGAAAAACCTAGATGGATGGTAGAAGAAACCCGTAAAAATTTAAAGGAATAGGTGAGAAGCAAAAGTAAAAGGTGACAAAAAAGATACAAAGAAAACTACGACAACTAGTGCCAGAAACAGAGGAAAACAACAAAAGGAGAAAACAGATCTATTTCAGAATATCCAAGAAAATTTAAGGGAAATTTAAGCCTGGATTAGGAATGCTAAATGACCAGCAGAGAAATATACTATCCAACCAGGTGACAATAAAGAGAAGGCGGAAACAGTATACTGAAGACCTATACAGACAAAAAGGATGACAGACTTTTTAAAAAGAAAAACTGTATGATGAAGGACCAGCGTTCCGTGCGCTCCGGTGTCTAGTCATGCCTGCCACATGACCACGGAAACGTCTGCAGAAGCAGACAGCGCTGGCTCTTCGGCTTAGAAACAGAGATGAGCACTGCACCCTAGAGTCGGATACGACTGGCTTTCGAGCAAGGGAAACCTTTACCTTTAACCTTGAAGGACCTCTAGTATAGTACTGTTATGTGAAGTGAATGTGGCTGTGAAAGCACTAGGAAGAAATAAATCACCTGGAGTAGATAGAATATACTGAGAACTATTTTAAGCCACGGAAACTGAATCTGTCACAATTCTAACAATATGGCAATGTTCAATATACATCCCAATTCCCAAGAAGGAGATGCTAAGAAGTGTAGTAACTGTAGGACCATTGCTTTAATTTCCCAGGCAAATAAAGTGATGATTAAGGTATTGCAACAAATGCTTTTAACCTTATATGGAGTAAGAAACTATTGATTTCCAAGCTGGATTCCAAATGGAAGAGACAAATAGAGATTATATTTAAATATCAATTGGATACTGGAATGCACCAAGGAATTTCAGAAGTCTATCGTAGACTATATGAAAGTATTTGGTAATGTGTATAATGAGAAACTAAGAGTTAGTTGTTCTTAAAGAAATGGATATGCCTCAGTACTTCATTTTCCTGATACATATAAAACCTGTACTGTATTGTGGACAAAAAGCTATAGTTAGGACAGAATGTGAAGAGATGGATTAGTTTCTTATAGATAAAGGAGACAGGGGTGCATGTTATCCCTTTATCTATTCAAATTGTACATTGAACATATCATCTTTGTAATCTTAGAATGGTATATGAAAGAACTCTTTACATCATCAAGTCTAGCCTCTGTCAAGGAGGCACAGTAGAGAATCTAATGACCAAACATACCTAAACCACTGAGTGCCTGAAATTACTTTTTGGGGAACTGAAAGAAGAGTGTCAAAAAGAGAACTCCTGTTGAACATTAAGGAGACAAAAATCCTAACTACAGAAGTAGTACAAAACTTTAAAGTTGACAATGAAGAAGTTGAAATAGTGAAAGATTTTGTATACCTTGGTTTAACCATCAATCCAATGGAGCCCGCAGCCACGAATTCAGAAGGGCAGCAATGAAGTAATTAGCAAAGATTATTTGTTTGTTTATTTAATCACATTTTTACTGCCGCCCTCTCGCCAAGGTGACTCAGGGCGGCTTACACATACAAAAACACCACAATTAAAAACTCTAGAGAACAATAGGATAAAAGACGTTAAAATATTAAATTGTTAAAATTTAAAAAATTAAAATACCCTCCCCAGTGCCACATCCTCAAATTTCTAAAACCAACACTAAAACACTAAAAGCTGGGAGCCCAGGTGGCACTCATATGAGCCAGCCTGGAGTGGCTATTTCCCCAGCCGTCCCACACACTTGTTGCGCCAGCCAGGTTTTGAGGTTTTTACGAAAGGATAAAAGCTGTACCTGGAGACAAAGCTCAGTTAGCAGGAGGTTCCACATGGCCGGAACAGACACAGAGAAGGCCCCCCTTCTCGTGTTAGAGAGGTGAGCCTCTCTAGCTGATGACACAATTAGAGAGTCCCTCCGGTCTGCTCTAGTGGGACAGGCAGATATCCTTGAAAGGATATGTCACTGGAGATAAATCTCAAGATCATCCACACTTCTGTATTTCCAGTTGCCATGTTTGGCTGTGAAAACAGGACAGTAAAGAAAACTGTTATGGGGAAATAATTTATTTGAATTATAATGCTGGAGGAGAGCTTCATTAACACCGTGGAGTGCCAAAAAACAAACAAACCAACAACAAAAATATAAAACAAATGAGTCCTAAAGCAAACCAAGCCTGAACTCTGTCTGGAGGCATATACTATGAAACTGTCCTTTGGGCACATCATGGGGAGGCAATACTCTCTGGAAAAGACAATAATGCTGGGAAGAGTTGAAGGCAGCAGGAAAAGAGGAAGACCAAAATGTGAAAATGTGAAATGGATTGGCTCCCTAAAGGACCCACAGGCATGAGTGTATGAAAGCAGGGCAGTAGGCGACAGATATTTTGGAGCCATTTTATTCATAGTCACCATAAGTGAGGCAACTAGATGGCATGTAACAATAACTAGTTTTGTTCACGAACTTCTTTTGACTTCATTTGTGATACATCTATGATGTTACTGCATATGTTTTTTCTCCAGCATGTTAAGCCACCTTCTGCATGCACAATACCAAACAACCTTGGCATGCAAATGTGTCAGTTTTTCTTAATTTTGTGGAACATATAACAAAGGCCGTTTAGCAGTTATACTGAGATAAGGAGCAGACTCCTTCTTTTAAAAACAACATGAAAAGAGCATATTATGACTTAAACTTCAAAGTGGTTCATACAACATTGGAAATGTACTACTTGAATGCTGACTGGAAGCCAGGAGGTCAGCAATTCGATTCCCAAGTACTGCAGGGCGGAATGAACTCTCGTCTTTGTCCCAGCTCCTGCCAACCTAGCAGTTCGAAAGCAAGAAATTGCAAGTAGATAAACAGGGACCACTTTGGTGGGAAGGTAAACAGTAATCCGTGTGCTCCGGGGTCTAGTCATGCCTGCCACATGACCATGAAAACATCTGCAGAAGCAGACAGCATTGGCTTTTTGGCTTGGAAACAGAGATGAGCACTGAACCCTAGAGTCAGATACGACTGGCTTTCAAGCAAGGAAAACCTTTACCTTTACTTTACTAGAACAATTATTCCCAATTTTTGGTCTCCAGATGTTCTTGGACTGAAATTCCCAGCACCTTCACCATTGGCTGCGCTGGCAAAGATTTCTGGGAAATGTAGTCAGGGGACCTAAGGTTTGGAACCATTGCTCTAGTCCATGGCTCTCCAGGTTTTCTTGGACTTCAATTACCAGAAGCCCAAGTCAGTACACCTACTAATCAGGGCTTCTGGGAATTGAAGTTCAAGAACATCTGGAGAGCCAGGCTTGCTGACTGACCCCTGCTCTAGAGAATAGCTTTATACGCTGCTGATAAAGGGAGTTGCCTGAGTTGATGGTAAATTCATAGATGATAATGAGAGTCGATTATAACCCTCCAATCTTTGTTGATTTCTGCTTGTAATGCCACTTAGTTTCTGTCTTTACAGAGTAGGGCTTCAGTGTTGTTCTCTGTGATATCCTCTGAAATTACAGCCTACTTATCATCTTGCTTGAAAAGGAATAGTTTATTCTCAGAATAGTGAGACATGTTTTCTGCATGTTTCCTTGGTATATCCAGAGACGGGGAAACGTTCCTTCTTGAAATTGAATTTCCCAGAGTCTTGTAGCCAATAAGACTGCTGACCCATGTTGGTAGTGGTATTTTGAGAACAGTAAAACAAAAATATCACTGTCAGTTTTCTTTTTGCATTTGACCAAGGGAATAGAATACTTCCTGCATTTTACATTATGCCATAGGTTCTCCACAAAGCTGAGCCGTGGTGTTTACCATCAGAGCAGCCAGTTTATTTTTATGTACTAAGCCAGGCATGCCCAAACTATGGACCGCAGGCCCAATCAGGCCCATGCATATCATTATTCTGGCCCATGGTGAGAACCCAGGCACCTCTAGGACAGCCCTCACCCACCTGCCCCAAACCACCCCCCACCTGACTTCGCAATACATCACTTACGGCTGCAGTGGTCACGCTTTCTTCTTGCTGTTCTGAACAGGCTCTGCTGGTACCCAGGGTAGCAGAAGCCTTTGCCAAGGTGGACCGCTGCATTTTTAAAAATTTCCCTGCTGCTTCCCCACGTTGTAATCCGCGACGCTGGTAGAGTTCCATTGGTGCGTGGCACTGACATCAGCCTTGGCGCACTGCGCTAGGAGAGTCCCTTGGCGCACGGCACTGATGTCAGCGCCACGCACTAAGGGAACTCTCCCAGCGCCATGGATTACAAAGCAGGGCAGCAGCAACATTTTTTTAAAAATGCAGCGATCCACCTCGGCAAAGGCTTCTGCTGCCCTGGCTACCATCAGAGCCTGTTCAGAACAGCAGGGAGAAAGCATGACCACCACCATGGATGACATCGAAATGGTAAGCACTAGGAGCAACCTGTCTCCGGCCCCAGCAGCTGCGTGTCAGGGTCAGAACTGGCCCAATCTGAAAAAAGGCTTGGGCACCCCTGTACTAAGCCAACTCCTAGTCATGATACGTTCCTTCATGCTAGGCTGCTCTGTGTAAACAAAACCCATTTTTAAAAGTAAGTGTTGTAGTTAGGGTCACTAAGGGAATATAGAGTTTGGGACCTTGTTACCTGGCAGTGTGTCTTTCTTAAAGATCTACTGCCCGCATCACTTGGTCCTCTTACAATATGAAGCCCCAGGTGCCAACACTGAGAATGAGAAGGAAAATCATACCTAGGAAAAGAGCTACTTTGGTGGAGTTACCTATCCTCTGGAATAACTTATCAGGACATGCTTACAGTATACTTGACATGCTTTAGTATTTTTTTTAATCTTTGAAAACAAGTACAGTAAAACCCGTATTTATGAAAAAAGTCCATTCCAAAGGCTTTTGCTTAAGTCATTTTTTTATGTAACTCAAAGGAAACCCATAGGAAAAATGGATTTTTTATGTAAACCGAAGAAAATCTACAGGGAAATGAATTTTTACGTAACTCGAAACAAACCCATAGGAAAAAGAATCTTTATGTAACTCAAAGCAAACCCATAGGAAATTGTGTAAATCAGGACATGGTTTTAGCACAAAATCATTATGTAAGTCAAATTTTATGTAAGTTGGGGCATTTGTAAGTCGGAGTTTTACTGTACATTTAGGGAGTTATTTAATGGTAATTCCCCCTTATTTAATTTGTTTTGTTTTGACCTAATTATTTTTTTAAAACTTATTAATTATAGTCATTGCTATACCATTGGGAGGGTTATTGTTTTTATGCATTATTCTATTTTAATCTTATGAATCACCCAGAGTAGAGAACTTTTGTTCTTCAGAGAGTTGGTATATGAATGAAGATGGATAGATGGGTAGGTAGGGGACAGAAAAAGACAGAAAAAGAGATTTGATAAAAGTGAAATCTATTACTACCAAGTGTCACTCTACTGATGCTTTTAATTTTGTGATTGCATTCAGATATTCTTCTCAAATAGGTTCCTGGGTTGGAGAGACCCAATTTATTTTATTATGCAATTTGTGTAGCTGATGGGGCAAGATTTGCGTCAATAGCAACAACAAACCCTGGGATTGTCTTGGCTGTCATGGGATGCATAATAAGTTCTCCTTTCTCTCTCACTAGTGCAGGACTTTGCTGTTTGGGTGGCAGCCTTGGCTTTTATACACTGCTGGTCTGTTTACGAAGCTTTTTTGGCTCCTTAGTTTTATCCCAAACACTAGCCTTTGCATTTGAAATGTCTAACTTTGCTTCAGCTGCTGCATAAGAATGACCCTCTTATTGGATGCTCCTGCTAAATGGAGATTGAGCAGGAGGAAAATTCTGGGTTTTTTTTACAAATTGAGGGAGGAGGTACACCATAAAATCTAAAATGTTGGAAGCCTGTGTGAGAGATGTGCGGGGTGGGTGGAGAGTCGCTTGAGAAGCTGTTTTTAAAGTTGTCTAATAGCAGTATGAAAAAAAGGAGAGTTGTAGTTATACTTCAGGTTGAATTTGTATAGGGCACAGGAGTTATGCTGTAAATATGAATGTTTGGACATTGTGCTATTTGCAGTTTTTGATCTGTTTCTCCCACAGCTTCTCTGCAAATGGCGTGCTGGCTGCTTTGGATCCAATTCACTTTCCCAACCCAGTGGTGTCCCTGCCACTTGCACTTTCTTTGATTAGTTATCACAATTGGCTTTAAATGTTTATGTTGCATTTTCCTTCATTAAATTTATAACCTACTTTTCTGCTAAAATATTAAAAAAGAGACTTAAGGGTGCTAACAATAGACGTAAAGAAGCTCCTGATTAGGTTGAAAGAAGAGAGTGCAAAAGCTGGCCTGAGACTCAATATCAAGAAAACCAAGATAATGGCAACAGGCCATATCCGTCCCTGGAAAATAGATGGGGAAGAAGTAGAAGCAGTATCAGATTTCACTTTCTTAGGATCCAAGATCTCTGCAGATGGAGATTGCAGCCATGAAATAAAAAGGCGACTGATTCTAGGGAGACAAGCTATGAAAAACCTGGGGAACATAGTTAAAAGCAGAGACATCTCACTGCAAACAAAGGTCCGCATAGTCAAAGCAATGGTATTTCCGGTGGTAATGTATGGTTGTGAGAGCTGGACCATTAGAAAGGCTGAGCGAAGAAAAATAGATGCCTTTGAGATGTGGTGCTAGAGGAGAGTTTTGAGAGTCCCTTGGAGAAAGAGGAGAACAAATAGGTCAATATTAGAAGAGATTAGCCCTGAGTGCTCATTAGAAAGTCAAATAGTAAAGATGAAGCTGAAGTATTTTGGACATCAAATGAGAAGAGAGGATTCACTTGAGAAGGCCTTGATGCTGGGGAAGGTGGAGGGCAAAAGAAGAAGGGGACGGCCAAAGATGAGATGGCTAGATGGTATTGTAGATACAATGGGCACGGGGCTGTGCAGACTAAGGAGGATGGTGGAGGACAGGGGTGCCTGGAGAGCGATGGTCCATGGGGTTGCAAAGAGTCGGAATCGACTGTGTGACTGAACAACAACAACAATAGTTAAAACACATACAATTAATTAGAATATAGTGCAGTCTGCCTGTGTGAAGAGCTGTATGAACAAATTCTAAATCATAACCCTATGTCAAGAATCATAATCATAATCAGTGATACTGTTATTATTTCAACTGGGAAGCAATCAGATCTTTTGATTGCTTTCTTCTCCTCTACAGAAATAAAGAACAGAAAGTAATACAGAGTGGAATATAGCTCCTTCTTCTGTATGTTTCATAATATCATTGACTAGCAGGGGTGCCTGGCTTCACCTGGGTGGTCCCAACCCAGCTAGCTGAGTGCCATTGTTGCCCAGGAAACCCACTGACTAGGGGTGGGCCTGTGATGTGAGCTCAGTGATGACATCAAACCCACCCCTCCTGGTTGGCCTAGCACTGGGGCAGACACAAACCCTCCTGTCGAATATACCCCCCTTTGCAGATCAATTTAGGGGGCAACCCCCCATGGGTTTTGGGACCCCACCAGTGACCTGCTCATGTGTGCAAGGTACGTGTGTGCCGAATCTCATGGGGTTTGGTCAAGGGGTGCGGCAGCCCATTCCAGACACCAAACCCACACCTTTGCTTTTAGGTATATAAAAAAGATTCTGTGACTGTATTTAGCTTTTGCTGTCTTGTTTGCTGAGCTTGGAGAGTTACCTTTAAGAAGAATGGATTAGAATGGATATGTCAATATGCTGATGCTGTAACATAAAGAACAGTAGTAGGGCAATATTGAGGAACCCCAAAGAATGATCCTATTTTTTACTGCTTAGCTGCAGCCTCTTCAGTGGCTTAGTGGTGCTGAGCTGGTGAGTACAAGATAGGGTTTTGATACCTGAGAGCTGCACTTGGGGACATGAAAGGTGCCTCATTCGGGCATCCCTTAGAAATCCTTTCAGCTCAGAGTAATCAGCTATGGACAACTTCAGCTTCTGGTGTTTTCACAACACTAAATAAGGATAACAACAATATAAGACAGTTATAAGCCATGATAAAGTAAAGGTACAGGTCAGTCTTGCTCGAAAACCAGTCGTATCCAACTCTAGGGTTCAGTACTCATCTCTGCTTATCGCCAAGGAGCCAATGCTGTCTGCATCTAGAGATGTTTCCGTGGACATGTGGCAGGCATGCCTAGAAACCGGAGTGCATGGAACGCTGTTTACCTTCCCACCAAAGTGGTCCCTATTTATCTACTTGCAATTTCTTGCTTTCTGCAGTTCCAAACCCATGATAAAATATAGCAAAAATAACTGTAACAGTGTTATATAGGTGAAGGTAAAGGCTTCCCTTGCAGGAAAGCCAGTTGTATCTGACTTTAGGGTTCAGTGCTCATCTCTGTTTCAAAGCAGCGCTGTCTGCTTCTGCAGATGTTTCCATGGTCATGTGGCAGGCATGAATAGACACCGGAGCATATGGAACGCTGTTTGCCTTCCAATATAAGACTGTATTATTAGATCTTGAGCAGAAACACCGTACTCTTTATCTTCTTATTCTTATTTGGCTTTCATATATTCACTTGACAGAGTAAGTCATATTCATTATAATTCTGCCTGATGCAGAGGATAAATGTTGCCATTGTTGATATACTGTATAACAGGGCTAACTAGCTGCAATCAGCTGTGCTGGTTGTGGGTATATTCCTGGCAGGATTTAGTAACAATGAAGAAAGAAAAGCCTCTCTGGTTCCAGGCAACACATCATCTGTGGTGTCCAGGGATGACTTGCTTCCTTTCTCCACAATGAGGGGCAATGTCTTTTTAAAAAATCAGACCATCATGAGAACGATCGAGGTGCCTGATCAGTTTATCATGATACAGTTGAAAAGAAATCCTGACAAGGCATAAATAGTAGTTTAGAAGGGTGAAGATGTGTTTTAAGGCCTGAAAGCTGGTGAGAAAAGTTAAAGATCTCCCTTGCTCAGAAGCTAGTCGTGCTCATTTCTGGGGGAAAAAAACATTTTATTTTTGCCAAAGCAAGATGTAGGGGAACAGTACATTGTTCAGTATGACGATCACAGGAGTTTAGTGTAGGCAAGTAATTCTCCATTTGTGGCCCTGAAACTATTTCTTTAATGCATGGGGTTGACGGTAAGGGGTCCAATAAGGCGCACAATTCCTAACCCTGCTGTAGATTGGAAAAATCCTCTGTGCCAAAGATCTCAGTCTTGGCAGTTTACCATTTCTTAAGACCATTGTCAAAAGGCCATTATTAATTTGTGCTTGTTTCTGATTTTTCTTGCCCATTGGATAGGAACAGTAGCGTAATGTTCCTATCCTTGGGCACATACATTCATGTTTTGTATTCTAGTACTGCAGAAAAATGTCATTAGTTAGGTAATTCAAAGTGAAATATGAGGTTTTATAGGCAAATCACTTCTTTCTGAGTACTTACCTTGTCTTTCTGTTTGTCAAATTGGCTCAGCTCCACATAGGCTTTTCTGGGCTTAAGAATTGTCTGTGAAGTACAGTATAGTTGCCATCAGATTTTGTCTTTTCCTTTCTTGCGAAACTGAGGTTTCAGTTCTTCTCAACCACGTCTCAATTCCCCCTCGATACGATTAACTTTCCTTGTTCATGTAATGAGATTTCACAGCAGGTTCTAGGGCTATAATAATTAAAATGGAAATTGGGGATCCAGAGTAGATCATGGTAGTCCAACATTAGTGGAAAAATATCTCAGGAAATGGTGTTAAAAGCATAAAATAAAATGTACCTTTAAATAGGGAGGAGTTTAAACACAGCTTTAATGTTACAAGCATTGCAATCTAGAAGATACGCTGCCTTAATTACAGGTGTAAGACCCAAATTTGTTTTAAAAAGAAATACTGTATCAAGAAACCATCACCTGGTGAATCAGAAATTCCACAGGTCAATTAGGATCTTCACATGGTTGTTTCCAGGTACTTTGTAAAATATATATACAGTGGTACCTCGCATAACAAATGCTTCGCATAGCGAAAAATTTGCATAACGAAGTGTTTGTTATGCAAAGGCGATACCCCGCATAACAAAAAAAAACATTCGTTATGTGGGGTATTTGGTAACCGGGGTATACCCGGTCAATGGGAACCCCAGATAATGAACATTTTTTGTTCATTATCCAGGGCATCTCCCATTTAGCTTTGCATAACGGAAAAAACCACATAGCAAAGCAACTCGCAGAATGGAGTTTTTTTTTGTTATGCCGGGTTCTACTGTACTGCATTGGTTTCTGTCATTATAAGACCCAGCCTAGCAAGCAAAGTCTCTAAATATCCATGTCTCCTTAGGTTCCCAATGGTAAAAATAGGAATAATTTCAGTTTTATCTTGCTCACATGAATATGAATGAGATGCAAAAGTAAATTGCTTCATGTATATTTACTTTCTAAAATTAGTGCTATCTATCTGTTCCTTATGGTTATAAAAGAAAGCCGTAAAAATGTAAACATGCATTAAAATAGTGATTCTCCATCAGTAGTGCTCATAGAAATGGTGGAGTGCTTAGAAAGACTAAGTGGATCGCAGATTTTCATAATTTCTAGTGGCAGTAATGATTAGATCTTACCTACTGATGGAATTCCACTGCAATTCTGATACCGTTTTGTAGTGTCCTTAGAATTTGGCCAGAATTATAAATATGATAGGAGACCTCTTCAAAGCACAGAAATGTCTGGAGAAGAAGTGGCTTTTTAAAAATTTCTGTCACACTCCTGTTCAGATTCTTTGGTAAAATGAGTAGTGGAATTTGAGGTGTGCAAGGTTAAGAACTGCTGCATTAATTGGAGGTTAAATTACTCTCTTTAGCTGATTGTGTAGCTCAGTGAATTGGGTGCCTGTTTGTGGAACCAGAAGTTGGGACGTTGATTCTCTACAGTGTACCTGGGAGAAGAGCCAGCCTGTGTAGCCCTGGACAACCTGCAGAGTCTCAGGACACCCCAAAAAGAAGAGAATAGTAAACCAAATTTGAGTAACCTATATCTTGAAAACTTTGAAAAGGGTTATTATACTGTAGATTGTAATTTACTTGACAGAACACACTTTATTATGAACTACTCTCTTTAATAACCTATTCATTAGGTATGGACTTCATCCAGTGTAGGTAGTAAAATAATTTGAATCCCACCACTGACTTCATCTCACTATTTCTTGCAGCAGAGAGAAACATTGAGGGAAATTCTTAGGGTTGAATGCTTTTGTGTTGTAGTGGGGAGATAGAGTGAGAGTATGTATAATAGAGGGGGAGTAGTAGAGAGCATACATATACAGTAATACTCCAGATAACATGTGCACAGCACAACGTTAAAACCGGATAACGTTAGGAAATTTGAGGGAAATTTGCACAGCGCAATATTAAGTTAACATTGTGCAATGCATCTCGTTTCCCCCCCAGATTTCCTCCAGAGATCTCTACCCCAAAGCCCACAGGGCTGATCTCTGCCTGGGAAGCACCTTCCCAGGGGGAGACTGGGGAAAAATGAGATGCATCACACAACGTTAACTTAACGTTGTGAAGTGCAAATTTTTCCTCAAATTTCCTAACGTTATCTGGTTTGAACGTTGTGTGGTGCACATGTTATCCGAGGTATTACTCTTTTGGGATAAATGGTATTCCTCACTGATTTAACTTTTTAAAGGAAAAAAAAGAGCAGTGTTGTTTTAGAAACAAACAGTAAACCCAAACTATGTGAGATACTTATGAGCTCTTTTTTAACTTATTGTTAAGCAGCAGAGCTTAATAAGGTAAAGGTAAAGGTTTCCCTTGCTCGAAAGCCAGTCGTATCCGACTCTAGGGTGCATTGCTCATCTCTGTTTCAAAGCCGAAGAGCCAGGGCTGTCTGCTTCTGCAGATGTTTCCGTGGTCATGTGGCAGGCGTGACTAGACACCGGAGCGCACAGAATGCTGTTACCTTCCCACCGAAGTGGTCCCTATTTATCTACTTGCAATTTCTTGATTTCAAACTGCTAGGTTGGCAGGAGCTAGGACAAAGACGGGAGCTCATTCTGTTCTGCAGTACTCTGGAATCGAACTGCTGACCTTCTGCCTCTCAGTCAGCATCTTAGCCACTTGAGCCACTGCAGTCCCTGCAGAGCTTAATAGAAGAGTATAATCTTTCCTGTTCTTAATATTTTGGACCATGTGACTTTATAATCAACACTGTCTTCTTTTGAAATATCTGGAATGTTGGCTCTTAAGAGACAAAGCATTAGGTGTGAATCCTGAACTGGGGTATTCTAGGTGTTTTCCTCGTTGTTAAGCGTGCTGTCTGTAGTTGAAGTCCAAAGTATCTGGAGGACATCAGGTTTGGAAAGTATGGGATAGATGATGCAGTAGTTTTAATTGGGTTGGTAAAAACCTGTAGTTTGTATTTTTTTATCCTTATCTTGCATGTAACTCTGTATTCTTGATTTCTTTCATCCCAGTTCCCAGTTTTCTGAGGCCAGAACTTGTGGTTTGAGTGATTCTTGCAAATCAGCATCTTAAATTATCCTTGACCATCACAGGAAACTGTGATTTAAGAAATGTGGAAGTTTGGCATTAAAGCATGTGTGAAAGATGGTAGAAAGCTCACACAGATGTAGAAAGCATGCACAGACTTAAAGCATGCCCCAGTCGGTAGAAAATATATGAGTGAGGATTGTTAAGTCTGATCTGAATTTCTCAGCCATCTCTACTGTTGATCCACAACTTGGGATCTGGAAATTATTATTTTTTTGTCAGATACTACACACACCTCTTTTTCTTTGACGTGTATTTTAATTTCAGCATTATGTAAGCAGTCTTGTTTGTTTGTGTTGGGACTAGTGTGGATGTGAGCACATTTGTGTGCTTGGATTAATGCAGATGTTAGACAGCCTGTCTTTTTTTTTTTGGACTTCCTGTTCTATATCTTAACTTGCAGTGTTTGAATTCACAAACTCAAGTAGTAGCCTCAGGTGACTTCTTTCTGTGGGCCTTGAAACTATTTGTTTCTTGGTGACTCTCACACATGTATATTTTAGTGGTGCTAGAGAAACTGGCAATGCATAGATCAGGATCATTCAGCTGTGTATATTTGAGGGGGGGGGTGTGTGTCAAAGATTTGTTTATCCATTTGGCTTTCTTTGTCACTTTTCCAATTACATTTGCTGAAGTCGATATAGGAAAACCTGGTTCTTTGCCTTCTGTACAGTGTTTCCTCTGAGCTTGAGGTGTCACTGTTATGAGAGTGGAGAACCATGGAGCAGAACATATTTAATGATTCACTCTGGGGGCCCATGCCTATCTCACCTTTGCCTCATTTTACATGTCTGCCCAGTCAGATTTCTTGCCAGAGGCTGGGAGAAAATTTTTGTCTGTGTTTTAAATAAGGGTTATAGCAGGCCTATATTTAACATTTTGGTGGATATTTCCCTAGCAGCCTCTCCTATTCTGCTTCACAGCAACAGAGTTTTAACTGTTGTCCGGGTGGAATTGGTGAAAAGCAAGTCGGTAACAGTAATATTGGGATTCTGCATAGGTTACTACAAGCCTCCAGGCTTCTCTTTCTTTCTCTCTGCCTTAGTCCAGCTCTCCTCTTTGATGCAGGATTATCTAAGTAACAATTACTAATCACATTTGTTAAGTAGTGCCTTCATTATTGTAGTGTGGGAGCCATTGCTGTGTTAGTGAATAGTCTTGGACTATTGGCTTCAAATCCCCATTTCAACTTGGGCATGAAAAACCCATGAGGATTGGTTACCCTGGCTAATTACTTCTTAAACATCTCATGTACCTTGAAAGCATTTTAAGGGTTTCCATAAGTTGAAAGTATCTTGATGGCAGGCTCCCTATTGACGACTTGTAGAAGTTCCCCAAGATGGTCATGCTGGGAGTTTAAGTTGTGTAGTCTATAAAAGTAGTGTCTCAGATTCTGCCTGTTACCAGCATCAGGGGTGAAATACCTGTAGAAAACCATATGAAGTTCTCTTTGAAACTGCTCCTGAAGCAGTGGCAATGCGAAAGATCAATTTTTGTTGCTGTTGAAACTGGTAAGATACGTCTGCTTTAGGGCCAGAGATCCTATGTGGTGTAGCAATAGGGAAGACGCTGCCCTCTTCTATTAAATGGAATTCCTGCCAATGCACTGCATGTTTTAAAGCAGCTTTTTGTCTCAGCCAGCCCTCCCACTGGAGATGTTTTAGACTGCAGCTCCCATCGTTCCTTCAACATCATAATTGGGATGGTGGTGGGATTTGTGGTCTAAATCATTTGGAGGATGCCAGATTGAGGAGAGTTGGTTTAAAGGTTTCCTGTTTCCAAAGGCTTTAGACCCCCCACTCCTTACGTAGTGAGTGGTTTTGTTGATTGTGGGTGTCTCTGTCTGATGATAATTGCCTGTCTCCAGCCATTGGTCCTTTAATTGGAAATTGCTGTGGGGAGGTTCCAGACCGTGTCTCCCTTCCAATTAATCAAATTTGCTCCCTAGGGCCAGCATCAGCTATCTGGCTGCAATCCTCCAGCCTTGCCCAGTGACTCAGCCACTGCAAGATGAATTGCCTATTAATCCACAACGTTGAAATTGCTTTATTGCATGATGCAGGCAGGTCCCTGGAGGAAGTTTTAATCTGTGTCTGGACTGTGAGCCATAAATAATAGGCTGGTGCAATACAGTATGTAGTGTAGGATTGCTTTTAACTGGCAAGTACTATAAATGCTGCTTCCTGTTGCTGCTGTTAAGAGTCCACAGCCCTTACTTGTAAGGTCTAAGGAAATAGAGAGAGCAAGGTTAGGTTTTTGCATGACTCAGGGATAATTTCTCCTTATTTTTGTTAGTAATATTTATAAGAAGTATTTTAACATTGCTTTCTTCTGCACAGAACTAACAGGAGTTAGCTGGAGTGCCTGTGTGATAGATCCACTGTTAGCATCACATGTTACTGGTGCTGGTCTGTAACTGATCGCCAGGAGTTTATTTGCCCCCCACTACCATTGGTGCTTATTCTCCTCTACTGATGTACCTCTTAAGATGAAGAGGGTGGGTACATATTCATCTGGTGTTTCAGATTTCCTGCTCTGCTAGGAGTCCAGAGTCAAAACAGAATCCATCTCTTGATGGCACTGCTTGCTACTTATGTGCATCCAACCTGAGCTATGGTTTTCCTCTTAAGAGCAACAGTATGTCATCGTATGCTCATTTTGTGCGAGACATAGGCTGGTGAGACATAGGTGAAAAGTGAACCAGCTATCTCAGGGCGTCAGTGCTAATGGGGATGAATAACAACAAGGTTTCAACCACTTTGCTTCCCCTGCTGATCCCCTAAGTCAGGAGTTCTCAACCTTTTAAAGCCTGGTGCCAGGTCATGCTTCCTCAGACAGCTTCGGGGGCCAGATGGCCATTTTACCCTTCCTCCACCACATGTCACTTCCTGGTGTAGTAGAGATGGTGGTGGGCCATATGAAATGGCTCTGTGGGCTGCATCCAGCCAGCAGGCCACAGGTTGAAATCCCTGCACTAAGTCAACATGCTGTACTCAGGTTCAGTGGGCAGGTTGACTCAGCCTTCCATTCTTCCAAGGGTGGTAAAATGAGTACCCAGCATGTTTGGAGCAAAATGTTAATTATCCTGTCAACTGGCCAGAGAGTGTACTAAGCACTATGGGGGCAGTATATAAGTGTAATTGCTATTTTCATCAGATGCTTCATACACAGATTTATTTGCTGCACTATGTGCCAATTTCCTTATCTTCCTAATGATGATGTGCCTTAAGCCTCTTTGGTTTGCATACAAAAGAAACCTACATCAGCTTTACAAATATGTGCAGGGAAATCCACTATGGTGGCTCAAGTGGTTATGATGCTGAACTTCATGACTAGAATGTTGGAGTTCGATTCCCGAGTACTGCACGAAGTACTTGCAAGAAATTGCAAGCAGTGTAGATAAAAAGGTACCACTTTACTAGGAAGGTAAACAGCATTCCGTGCAGTCCAGTGTTGAGCCATGCCTGCCATGTGTCCACGGAAATGTCTGCAGATGCAGACAGTGCTGACTCTTTGGCTATAAACAGAGATGAGCGCTGAACCCTAGAGTCAGATACAACTGGCTTTCGAGCAAGGGCAACCTTTTCCTTTTATTAAATCCACAATAAACTGCGTCTTCTTTGCTTATTCTTCGAATTGACTGATAAGGTGGAAGCAAAAATGATAGAAGGTTTTTTTTACAAGCACACTAGAACTATTAGCTGTGACTGAATTCTAACACACCTTTTCTATCAAAGACAGACAGATTTACTAACTGGTGTCCTCCAGAGTTATGGCATTATAAATCGCCTTTCAAGCCACAATGACCACTGGGTAACTGACAGGAGATTGTGAGCATTTCTACTCTAAATGGCTGGAGGATTTTGGAATGGCAAATACTATTTTGAAAGCTTGGGCTTGAACAGACAGCTTCCTTGAGTGAGGGAAGGCAATTTAAGACCCACCAGATCGCAAAGGATTAACAGCTCCCATTAATCCTTCTTTGCTACACTTAAACATAACAGATCCTGAGAGCTGCAGCCCAGAAACACCTGGTGGACCACAAATTGTTCCCCTGGGATTTAATGTAGAGCTGACATTTTTTCATTCTCTGTAGTACTGTATTTTAAAGAATTCTGCAGAATTCAATTTGATATTTGACAGGTTGGTTGCGATTTTCTCTCCTTGATTCAGATTTGAAATACTAAGGCTAAGGGACAGAGTTGTTGTTGTTGTTGTTGTTGTTGTTTTGTTCTTTATTGGTAAATGTTGCAAGTGAGTAGATATGAGATTTGTACCTGTTCAATGAGCCACTGTTCAGTATTAGCTCTTCTTACAATTTCCCTTTTTACTGAAGGGATGATTCTTGGGTAAAATTCATCAGAGTACTTCCATCCTTCAGGAACCCATGTTCTTGATAAGTATTCATTTGAGATTCTCATTTGTATTGTATATTCACTTTTCACCCTTTTGAATAAAAGGATCAGAAACCTAGGAGTTCTTTCCTGCTGTTATTTGCTGAATGCTGTATGTACTTGAGTATAAGCTGACCTGAATATAAGCCAAAGTATCTAATTTTGACCTGAAAACCCAGCAAAAGAGATTGACCAGAGTATAAACCGAGGGTGGGAAATGCAGCAGCTGCTAGTGAGTTTCAATAATCAAAATACATGAAAATATGGTAAAATCAATTAAATTGTCAGTGTGTCTCCATGGGGCACTGTCTTGGGACCCTCGTGACCTTGGGACCTGAGTATAAGCCATGTCCCCTTTTTGAGGCTCATTTTGAGGGCTAAAAAACCTGACTTATACTTGAGTATATGCGGTAAGTGTCATTGAGATGGACCTGCCTGGTTGGTAGTTAAGCAGAACAGAACAAGATAAACAAAATAAAAAGACCAGTGGTTCTGATTCCTGCTTGGGTTGGGTGCAATCCTTTGATCAAATAACCCTCTGTACTTTGCTATAACAGGGACTGTGGTGGCTCAAGTGATTAAGACTCTGTACTTGCTGACTGGAAGGTCGGTGTTCGATTCCCGGCTACTTCATGACAGAGTGAGCATTTGTCACTGTCCCAACTCTTGCCAATGTAGCAGTTTGAAAGCAAGAAATTGCAAGTAGATAAATAGGGACCACTTTGGTGGGAAGGTAAACAGCGTTCCGTGCACTCCGGTGTCGAGACATGCCTGCTACATGACCATGGAAACGTCTGCAAACACAGACAGCGCTGGCTCTTTGGCTATAAAGAGAGATGAGTACTGAACCCTAGAGTTGGATATGACTGGCTTTCGAGCAAAGGCGACCTTTACCTTACTTTGCTATCACAGGAAAGATAGAAATTGACAGCATAGACCTGTGCCTGTTTAGATATGGAAGAAAGTCACATTGATTGCAGTGAGGCTTCACCCAACATAACTGCACCAGGAGTCTCATTTTAAGCTCCCAGCACTTCTCACTGCCTCGACACATTTACTCTGTTAGATTCCCCACCCTGCTCTCAGAATTAGAAATACGTCCGAAGAAGCTGTAATTCCATCCTTGTCAAATCAATAGAGCTCTGTTTGATCTTGCTTTATTTTGAATAGTAGATAGATGAGAGTAATGATTTATAAACAAGTGCTTTTCTAGAATGAATAGTATCCTAAGAGAGCTACAGCAGTTTAATTTGATATACTGTATGTACTTTCACAATTTGGAGGGATGTGAAGGTTGTTATGGCCAGCTTCAAGAAAGAAGGCATGTCATAATTTTTTCTCTAATTTCCCACAGGTTGTATTTCCAGATTAAGTAAATTTCCATTAATAACAATAATAATAAATTTTAATTTATACCCCACCTTTCTCGGCCAAGGCCGACTCAAGGCGGCAACAACATATCAATACAATACAATAATCCCGGAATACAATATAGCAATACAAATAATAATAATAAATCAGTACAATAATAAACAATATAAATCACATAATTAAAAATTTCAAAATATCACATTAGCATCTAATCTCTTTTGACATCACACACAATCCTTCTCCCTCCCATCAAAAACCGGCCAAAGGCCGGCAAGCGAGGGACCAAGGTCCACATAGCAAGGGGGGAAAAGTCCGTAGCCAGCTGAACCCAAGAAAGCACCGAACGTTCTTAGTTCCCCCCCCCCCCAGGTGCTCCCACTTCCCCCGGCTGGCGGGACCAGAGGAAGGAACTTGCGGCGGCACCTGCCTCCCATCCTCAGGGCCAGTGGGGTGAGCCCTGAGGAGAGGCGACGTGGCGGCGGCAGGGCTCCAGGTGACGTCTCCCTTTTCAAGCCCTCCGGGCAGGCGAGGCTCGGCGGGGCTGAGGAGACGCACCTGCCTCCCATCCTCAGGGCCAGTGGGGTGAGTCCTGGAGAGGCAACGTGGCGGCAGGGCTCTAGGCGACATCTCCCTTTTCAAGCCCTCTGGGCAGGCGAGGAGAGGCAACACGGCGGTGGGGCTCCGGGTGACGTTCCCTATTCAAGCCCTCCGGGCAGGCGAGGCTCGGCAGGGCTGAGAAGACACACTTGCCTCCCATCCTCAGGGCAGGTGGGGTGAGCCCTGAGGAAAGGCAACGCGGCTGCAGGGCTCTGGGTGACGTCTCCCTTTTCAAGCCCTCCAGGCAGGCGAGGCTCGGCGGGGCTGAGGAGATGCACCTGCCTCCCATCCTCAGTGCCGGTGGGGTGAGCCCTGAGGAGAAGAGCTCCACTGAGAATTCCTTTCATTAAATACTTCTGAGCTAACCATAATATTACAAGATGGTGATGAGTATTGCACTTGTTTTTATTTTCACTACTCCTCTTTATTATTCTGTAGCATTCCTGTCTACCCACACTTCCTGACCTGGAAAAAGCCTTGTGGAAAAAGTCTCATTGAGACATTTAAACTTGAGTTTGCCCTTGAGATGGTTGTAGAGTGACTGAGAAGATATGCACACACATTACTCAGACACCTCATAATTAAGGTGAGCACAAAACCATCAAACCTCATCTGCAAGAGTTTCTCTAAAATTTCTCCTCATTTGAAATCATTTTAAAGAGGATTTTTTTTTGACAAAGGGAATTACAATGGTTGCCTTGGTCTTGGGAGAAATTTTCTGCACAGCACAAATTGAAATAGAATTGGTCAGCTTCAAAGAGAATTTTTTTAAATGTTCCTTTTTCAGCACTCTGTGCGCTCTGGTGTCTAGTCATGCCTGCCACATGACCACGGAAACGTCTGCAGAAGCAGACTGCGCGGGCTCTTCGGCTTTGAAACAGAGATGAGCACTGAACCCTAGAGTCGGATACGACTGGCTTTCGAGCAAGGGAAACCTTTACCTTTTCTGTTAGCTTGCCATCTAGTGTTGCTAGAGTTGTCAAAGTGTGTGTGTTGGAGCTCTTAGCTCCTTTGCACATATTAATCTGCACATGAATTGTAAAGCATATGGTCACTTACGGAATGCTTTATGGCTAGGCACAGCTGCTGCTGCCTCTTTAGATTTTTGATGACGTCCTTTTTACCCTTAGCCTCTCGAAGCCTTCGGTGGTTTCATGTGTTTTCCTCAGCATGTTTTCCTGCTCCAAAAAGTCTCATCTGGAGCTGGAGTCTGGGCTGGACACTGCTGGGATGGAATTCAACCCCTTCCCCCCTCCCTGCTCTTGGAGCTTTTTCTTTAAAGCACTGATGCCTTCAGTCTGCAATTGCAAGTCTAATGTGTTTCATACAGCGCTGAGTTAGGAGGAGGTGAAGCTGGCCACATTCCTCTCAGAGTAGGTCCAGACTTCCTGGCGTTTGTGAGATCTAAATGATCTCCTGTGGGGAAGTCAGAAGGCCTTTTCTGCTGGAAGATGAAAATAATGTTCAGAAGACGTCCTACCTTGATTTCCTTACCCAGCTAAGGACTGAGGCACTTGGATAGATGCTGACAGAAATGGGAAAGAAGCCAGAAAATTTTATGTAGCTGAAAAACAAAAACAAAACCAATCCTGTTTCTTGATTATGTTGTTCTGCTGCTGCCTTAAAAGGTGAAACAAACCAAATTGGAAACGTATCTGTAATGTGCTACTCCTAGCTCGTTGTTTCAGAAACCTGTTATGCTGCAACTCCATAAAACCTTTTCCACATAACTGGTGTTGAATGGAGAGGGGAACAGCAGGCCAACACTACCAGAGAACCATAGTTAGACTATCCATACATTTATAGCTACTTTTCTATGGCTTCATTATAGCATTGTCATAAATTCATGTCAATAGAGCTGGGAACCATATGAATGGATGCTGTTTATATGCATAGGGTATTTATATAGCTGTTGCACCAAGAGACCGCATCGTCCTAAGAACGTGTGTCCGTCCAACCAGAGTGGACTGGAGGGGTTCCCTAATTGTTCCATCGGCCAGGGGGGCGCACCTATCTGGCATAAGAAAAAGGGCCTTCTCCGTGTTTGCACTGGCCCTCTGGAACCTCCTGCCAGTAGAGCTATGGTTACAGACGGAGTTTCTGCCCTTCAGGAAAGGTCTGAAAACTTGGCTGGTGGGGCAGGTGTGGGGCCCTGTGGGTAATGTGGCTCCTGCTCGCTGGCTTTTACCATAAGACATAACCTCTCTCTGCTTTTTGGGTGGGTGGGATTTTGATGTGGGATTTTTAATGCAGTTTTTAATGTGGTTTTTAGCGTGGGACCTTAATTTGCGATTTTAATGTGGGTGAGGGTTTTAACTGCTTTTACTGTGTAGGGTCTTTTAGATTATGTAAGCCACCCTGAGTCGGGCTTGCCTGAGTGGGTGGCGAATTAATTGAAAATTAAATTAAAATTAAAATTGTCCAGGTAGAAGGGCCAACATTTTGCTTGGCTCTGGAAAGAATACTGATGCTATGGAAGCAAAATGAAAAACTGGTTCTTGTACTGCTTGTGCTGTGCGTAAACTGGAGCCGGGCAACTTGCAGTCTTGCAGATATAATTGGAAAATACATTACCCATTAGCTCTAGCCAGCATAAGAATGGATGATGTGTCTTTATTAGAGAAACACACTTGAGATAGGAAAGGTGATAGAAATTCTAGCTCAAACTGGAGATATCAGGAGCTGTCATTTTTATCTTTGGAGGGGCAAGAGAGATGTGCGAGAATAAAGGAAGTGACATCAGCAGTCCTCGGTTTGGATGGATTTAGGGTGCTGTAACCTTATTATCTACTGGCACCTCTTGATGTACTTCTGAAGGGTCATTGCGAGCCATATAATAGACTTTTCCCTTGGAGAAATGTTTCAGGCAGTCAGTAATAATTTTGCATGACTCATTAAGAGCTACAGCCACTTGTTTGGCATGTGCTGATTTATACCATATGGCAGTAGCATTTTCTGCTGTGGAGTAGCACAGGGACAGAGCTGCCATTCTTATTGTTTCTGGGTGTGTATTCCAGTCTGTTTCACCCAGTTTCTGAAGTATGCCATTTCTGGTGGCAACTTTCTGTTTGGTGCTTAGACAAAGATTTTTGTTAGGTCAAATACTTTGACGGCCAATACTTTGGATTAGGATATTGCTCCAAGATTTTGCCTTCCCCGTTAACTCAAAGCTTCCTCTCCATTTCTCTGTTCTTTAAGTGGAAAGCACAGACCTGTTTTAAAGGAATTGGTTCCAGTTGGTTGCTTTATTAATATAAGGAATAATCTTCTAATGCATAGATTAGCTGGTTCTTGATGGACTCAGAAGTTTTTACCTGCACTTGTCAAGGCAATATCAAATAGATGAAATTAATGGAGTATTAAAATGTCAGTTGATAATTTGTGTAAATATTTAAAAACAATGGTGCCAGTACACTACCCTGTAGAAGACCATTTCTTTGATTCCTGTAGTGACTGTGCCTTCCTTGAAATAATAAAAAAAGAATCTTTGGTTTTGAAATAGACTATAAATCATGATCTTTAGTAAGGAAGTAGCAGCAATTTTTGAAGAGCACTTGATGGTGGATAGTGTTACAGTATATGATTCTGTAAGGTGGACAAATGTTACTTCCAATTATTTCATATGTTTCAAAACCATTTTTAATATGCTGGGTTAATTTTCAGATTTGAGGTGTAAAGCCTGCCTGATCTGAAATTATAAGTAGCATAGCAGAGAGATTCACCTTTAGCCTTTGAGTTCTGATGGTTCTTTGTATGATTTCAGTATACTGATTACTTTTGTCCTTTGCCATATTTTTGGAATTTGCTCATCCAGCATTTATTAAAGAGTTGAAGGAGTCATTCCTTTTTACCGGAAACATTTAGTTTGCTCAATCTGGATATTATACAGTCCCATCCTTTTTTGAAATTAAATCTCCTATGGAATTATATATAGATTGAGATTGGACAGTTGTGTAGATCTGACATAGAATTGGTCTGTGCTGATTGTTTGGGATTGGGTCACATTGTTAATGCACTATTCAACGATAGGCTCACTAAAAAAGATTAAATCTGGATCATAGCCTCTCTCCTATCTGCCACTATTAAATGAACTGAGTAGTTTAAGATCACGTTTTAGGCACATTGATTGGAATTCTGTCCATTTTATAATAGCCTCATCACATTCACTGTCCTGTTCACTGTCCTATTCAAATGTTGCTATGGCTGTTAAAATCTTCAGCTCTGAAGTGAGTGTTTTGGTTTTCCATATTAGATGACTCCATGAAGCAGAATGGTATAATAGATGGTTTATAAATACAGCCAATGTTATTATATACACAGCCAGTTCAACCATGAAGATTTCTATGTTATCTTCTCTTCTACTAAGAATAGTATAATACCTGGTCTGAGAAACATGGCACTTCCCAAATAATTTGTGGCACATGCCGGCAATTAGACACATTCTAAGAGCATCGAGGGACTGTGGTGCCTTAGTAGTTAAAACGCTGAACTTGATCAGGAAGGTTGGCAAGTCAGCAGTTCGAGACCCGAGTGCTGCACGACGGAGTGAGCTCCCACCTCTGTTCCATCTTCTGCCAACCTCGCAGTTCAAAAGCAAGAAATTGCAAGTAGATAAATAGGTACTGTACCACTTAGGTGGGAAGGTAAATAGCATTCTGTGCACTCCAGTGTCTAGTCATGCCTGCCATATGTCCATGGAAACATCTGCAGACACAGATAGTTTTGGCTCTTTTCTTTGGCTATAAATGGAGATGAGTACTAAACTGCAGAGTTGGATACAACTTACTTTTGAGCAACGGCGACCTAGGAACCTTTGGTCAGTGTTGTTCAGTTCCTCTGTGAGTTTCTTGGACACGAAGGACATCCCATTTTTGTTTGTGGCGAAGTGAAGCTAAGAATTCCTCTTCAGATCAAGAGATGCTTTCTATATTAATAGAAATAGTTGTCATTTGTCCTCCTGAAAAGAACAGTTAGTTCATTTTGCTCAGCAGTAAATTTGCAGTACAATGCTTCTGGATCAGACAGGCTATCTGGCTCCTACACCATTGCCCAGGGGTCACCAAAACATACTCACAATGCCTTTCACTCTTTGGGGAGATGTCTTCTATGTCCCCCCCCCCCCCACTCTGTCAGTGTAAACCTCAGTGTAAATTGCTACAAGTTTAGAAGTTGGAAGAGGCATTTGATGTTGCACACATGAGTCACACAACTGAATGCAACAGCAGGTTCCTACATTGATTTTTTTATGACTTGTGACAATTTGCAGCTGAAATGTAGACTATTGAAGTTATGGAGACATAGTCTTTCACCTGAGATTCAGTTATAGAATGAATTTTAGAAGTGAGAGGTTAGGTAGAATAATACAGATCTGACCATCTGCCAGAAGCTGAGTAAAGATGTTGCCAAATGGGCTTCCCTTGAGTTAGGAGCAGGGCCAACATCAGAAATATCTGGGCCTGGTACGCCCCCCATTTTGGCCACACACACCCCATGGTTTGCGCGCATCCGTGGTCTGTTTGCACATTCGTACATCAGTGGTTTCCCGGTGCCACCACGCCCCCGTGGTTTTCTGTGCATTCGTGGTCTGTTTGCGTATGCGCACATCGTTTGTTTCCCGGTGCCGATGGGCCCCCATCATCTTTGGGCCTGGGACGGGAGTCCTACTTGTCCCCCCCCCCCATTGCAGCACTGGTTAGGAGTATTACAACTGAGATGTTGCTTCAGGGAAAACTCTCTACTGTTTACTTATCAGTCTGTAATGTCTCAGGGTTGTAGGGTGTGTGTGTTAAGTAAATACGTGTCTGCCAGTGTGTCTTATGGCACTTCCAAGTGAGGCTATTTTCTTGCAGTCATCTTGCTTCATTTTTGGAAATGGTTCAGATGACTTTGTTTCCAACATACAGCTGCCCTCTGTGGCTTCTTTCACTTTTTCCATCCTGTAACCCATTCATGAAGTGTCTTTCAGCTGTGATTCCAAATGGTGTCAGTTTTTCCTTGGAGTCTTAAGGCACCCGAATTTGATTTCCTTACTTTAGAAAAAATATATAGACATTAGGAGTGAATTCAGCATTAAAAGGTTATATGCGATCCCTCGATTTGAATTTGATTTTCCCAGGTATCACTGTAGAGCAGCGTTTCCCAAACTATATTCTGTGGAACACTGGTGCATGTCAATTCTCAGAAGCCTAAGTATCATCCTGCTTATTCAACTTATACACAGAGCACATAATGTGCAATGAAGGGCTGGATGAATCACAAGTTGGGATCAGAATTGCTGGGAGAAACATCAACAGTTTGAGATATGCAGATGATACCACCCTAATGGCAGAAAGTGAGGAAGACCTAAAGACGTTTCTGCTTAGGTTGAAAGAAGAGAGTGTGAAAGCTGGCTTGAGACTCAACATCAAGAAAACCAAGATAATGGTAACAGGCCCTATCACTCCTGGAAAATAGATGGGGAAGAAGTAGAAGCAGTGGCAGACTTTACTTTCTTAGGATCAAAGATCATTGCAGATGGGGATTGCAGCCATGAAATAAAAAGGTGACTGATGCTTGGGAGACAAGCTATGAGAAACTTGGGGAACATAGTTAAAAGCAGAGACATCACCTTGCAAACAAAAGTCCGCATAGTCAAAGCATACATTACCCAGTGGTAATGCATGGTTGTGAGAGCTGGACCATAAGGAAACCATAAGGAAAGCAGAATGCATGCCTTTGAAATGTGGTGTTGAAGGAGAGTTTTGAGAGTACCCTGAACAGGAAGGAGAACAAATAGGTCGATCTTAGAAGAAATCAACCCTGACTGCTTCTTTGGAAGGTCAAATAGTAAAGATGAAGCTAAAGTACGTTGGACATTAAATGAGAAGAGAGGATTCACTTGAGAAGGCCTTGATGCTGGGAAAGGTAGAGGGCAAGAGAAGAAGGGGCGGTCAAAAATGAGATGGCTAGATGGTATTGTAGATGCAATGGGTACAGAGCTGGGCGGGTTGAGGAGGATGGTGGAGGACAGAGGTGCCTGGTGGGCAATGGTCCATAGGGTTGCAAAGGGTCGGAATCAACTGTGCGGCTGAACAACATCAAAAGTCGGTACATCAGCTGATCAGTGCTTTGGGAAATTGACTTAGGCTTCTGGGAATTGAAGTCCAAAAACCAAAGGTTGGGAAACACTGCCGTAGAGACTTCCATTGCTTCTGGTAATGAGGCAGTTTGTGTGATAGGAAAGAGGGAGGGAGGATTGCCTCTTGTCAGAATTATTTTCCTTGTGACTTGATCCTTCTTGCACCTGAATTCTTACCATAACATCTTAGAAATGTTAACATAGATTAGTGCCCAGGCAGCTTCAGTTTGGTGGTCTTGTGTTCAGGACAAATGACTAAGTCTTGTCATGTGGGGGCCACGTGGAGAGGAACAATCTGACATTACCAACATGCCCTGACCTTGAAAGGTTTTGAGGAAATAAGCCTTATTTCAAGATCTGAGTCCAAGTCCACCTAAAAATTCCTAAGGAGGGAGGAAGAGGGGGAAATTGTGTATAAAACCCCCTGATTTTGTTAAGTTAGGGAGTGCTTCTTCATGGTGAAGCTCTCATCAGAGTGAGATAAGATCGGGAAAACATCGGAAGATGACACTCTGATTCGATGGGGCCAAGCCAGGCCACTAATTGGGAGATAGATGAAATCTTGCCAGGCTGACACTTAGCCGAAATAACAGCAAGGCTGGACTTTAAATCTGGGAGAGATGAGTCCAGGACGATACTTAGAATCTGCACATTTTCTTATTGATTGATTGATTGATTTGGATTTATATGCCACACTCTTGCACATGGTGATTCAGGGTGGCACAACCCCACATAGGTATAATACAAATCCCCTTTAAAAATTGAATAAAAACACCCATCAGTAAAAGGGACATATAACTCGAACAGAGCCAACGAGCGGGAGTCAACACCCCGTCAGCGCCCCATACTTGCCCTGCCAGCCAGGTTTTCAGTCTTTTCCTAAAGGGCAGCAATTCTGTCTAGCCGTAGGTCTACTGGCAGGAGGCTCCACAGGGTTGGGGTGGACACCGAGGAGGCCCTCCTCCTTGAGCTAGAGAGGTGAGCTGATGGAACACTGCCCATGGAACACTGAGGGAGCCCCTCCGGTCCGGGCTGATAGGATGGGCAGACTCTCCTGGGGCGATGCGGTCTCTTAGGTAGCCTGGCCCACTACCATGAAAGGCTTTAAAGGTCATTACCAGCATCTTGATTTTATCAGTATAAGTTGCGTGTTAGAGTAGATTTAAATTAGGAACCCAGGAATGGGGAATTTTATTTCTAGAATGTGTAATGAATTTATTAGCTTAAGTTTAGCTATGTCTTTCATTTGGATATTTCATGGGATTATGCTTTGCTTCTCATCGCTTCTACAATAAAAAGGAAGACGGAGCCAGGATTGGTTTCGTTTCCACAAAAGATAAAAAGGACTTTTTGTTTTGTGAACTGGATTATTGGTTTAAGCGTTGAGATAAACCGTGCTACAAGGAGAGTGAGATCTTGTAGGAATCCCATTTCAAGATCTTGGAAATTCGCTCAGGTGAAGGGGGAATCAAAGGAAAGCGGCTCAGATTGTTGGTATCTTCACAGGCCTACCGTTTGAGTATAATTCTATGGTCTGGCAGTCTGAAAGGAGGGCCTTGATGCACAGCCTATTTGTCCCATAAAGGCAGCACTTGGTTCTTCGACCTCTTCACCTGTGCGTCCTGTTGCTATCCCTAGAGAGGATTGAAGGGAACCCAGATTTGGGGTGCAGTAACAGCGGGGTAAGATCACGAGAGCAGTGGGGGTGGAATGACCAAACCAAGAAGCCTTTACTGTTGTTCTACATGCATTTCTAAGATGTGTGTACCTGGCACAAGACATCACCACGCCTGATGAAGAAATTTTGGATTTCGAAAGCTCGAGCAACATTTTATTTTTAATTTTTTGAGTGATCCAATAAAATGTATTGCCTTCCTCCTTCAAGTCTAATCAGTGACTGGCCTTTCTGGTTAATTGGCTACTGAGCACCAGTGAGGACATAGCTCCGTTAAGTCTTGGTATATTACAGTGTGGGTTGCCGAGGGGTTTGAGGTGAAGCTGTTTGAAGTGGACCCACAGCATATTTGTGCCAGATTAATTGATTATGCGGGCTTGGATATAAAAAAGGCCTTGATGTTTTCATCTTGATCCTTGTCTTCCTGCTGGGCTAAGCCCTAGAAACAGCAATCCAGGTTGTTCCTGCTGCTAGGCATGCAAAGTTTCCAATTCAGAAAAACACCACTTAATGTTTCTCTTGTTTTTTTTTAGTATGCCTTTTTGGAATTTGGTGGAATATAGGAGCTGAGTCATACAAGCTTACTAATATAACAGCTGGGGTCAAGAGCTTGCCTGCTCCCTCTTCTGAAGGTGGCAGTGATGCAATTACAGCCTGTTAACCTGGTTTTAAACCATAGTCCAATTGGAAAGTCCCAGTGCTTGTGAAAGTTACTTTTTTGGGGACTTCAGTTCCTTAGCCAGGGCATTTTTTATTATTTTTATTTTTTGGATGATAACACTGATACAGACATGGGGACTCTAACCTGTTGAAAATCCGGATGTCAGCTCTGTTTCCAAATTTACTCTGGCAGCACATTTGCCGGACCCAACAAAGTTCTTTTGTTAATGTGATCTAGGCCATCTTTTGCCAACAATGTTCTCCTGCACTCCAGAAAGGACAAATGGTACAATCTCCGTATCATTGCAGGACAAGGTTCCAGGGAGAGAAAGCTGAGATAAAACATATACATACAGGTGAAACTTGGAAAATTAGAATATCGTGCAAATTTATTTATTTTGATCATTTATATTCCGCCCTTCTGGTGCAAGCGCCACCCAAAGCGGCAAACAAAGTCAGTAAAGAATGCTCCTTGCTGGACTCTAGACTGCCTGCCTAGACTCTAACCTGCTTGATGTGACCCTGACTTCTCTGCCAACCCTGACGATGTCCCTGGACACCCTTTGGATTAGACTACTGACTTGGACTACCAGTAAACAGACCTCAGCTTGCCTTTTGGACTGTGATATCTGGACTATCCTCGATCAAGACCAGTGATGCACTGAAACAGGTCCTGTCCTGTACGGGAGAACCGGTAGTGGAAATTCCCCCAGGCCACGCCCACCTGGACAGCCACACCTACCTCCATAGCTCATTATGTTGGCCATGCCCATAGATTTGGTCCCACCCACAGAGGTGGCAGTAAATTTTTTTTGGAGTGCATCACTGATGAAGGCTCTTTGTGTAGTGCCACTGTATGGTGACCGTGCCTGCCCAGGTGGGTCAGCATACTTATGTTCCCTGTTTGATATTAACTTCTTTACAGATGGTAATTTCAGACATGTGGTGATGAGGGTAACATTTTCTCAGTGATTCTGATCTTGACAGTGAAGTGCCTTTCCTGGAGTGAATTTCCTGGTTTCCATATATATTTTTTCCTGGCAGAACTTTAAATGGTTTGATTTGGTAACGATTTTCCTGAAGAAATGATATAAATCCTTTTTAACTATTAGGGTACTACTTTGCTAATGTTTCATTTTAATGGTTCTTAACTTGATGCCTTTGTCATTTGGCTGTTGTATTTTCTTTGTTTAAAACTATGTTTTTAGGCTCCCTGAGTATTAGAATGTAGGGTATTAAGTAAATAATAATTAAATACCCAGAAATTATCTAACTTGGTTTGAGGCCAGATTGAATATATACAACACATTTAAAAGGATTATTGTAATAGTTGACAGCTTTGTGTGAATATGTGTCTTCATGAGAGAGATGTAATATAGTGTAGTAGGTTATACTGTTGAAATACATTGTAAATGCCGATGTCTCAGCATGATAGTTTTTATCAGGCTTTTCAAAATACGTCGTTCGTTTTATGGATTTATTCCTTTGGAGATGTACTTTCATTGCTGTAAAACAACTTCAAGCTGTCTTCTCTATGCTACCCATTGTTTTCTATCCAAAAATAAAGAAAATCTTTGAAATTGGGATTTTAATTTCTTTCCTCCTCTCCCCTTTTTTTATTTCTACAGCATTAGCTGAGGAGGTTGATGTCTATGTTGCACCACTTCCAAAGATTGGGGAACAAGCCTTGGAGAGCTCAACCTCACAAATATTGTGTAAGATGCCCTTCTTGTCCTCAGATTCTTGCCCCTTATTTCAGTGATGACAGTATTGCTTGGTTCGGTGAACTTTCAATTTGTCTGATTAACAAATTGATCCTTTGGTCTCACTAAGATGATTGCTGCTATGCTACAGGTAGCATTTGGCAGAAAGTAATCCAGTAATTTCATGTTGAATAAATCAATCCCCTTTACAAATGGGGGAACGACTTATAGCCTTAAAAAAGGAACATAAAATGGAAGAGAGGGGAGGAGGGGGAGAGATTTCAGATCATTTTTTTCTGAGCCAGTTTATGGGAAAATACCATTCAGCCATCTCTACCACCTTCCCCTATCCTGGGAGACTGTCATCAACTTCCATGGATACTTCCTTTCTCCATTCTTGGGCTTTTAGCGTTTGCCTGTAGGAGAGTTACAGAGCAAGATGAAAGGAGGGTTGTGTCTTCCACCTTGCCCTCATTTGTTGATATTCTGCTTCCTGACTGACACTTTGAGCAACAGCGTGCTGACATAGGGTGACTGTGTGAGAATGACATCTCCAATTGCTCGTCTTTGCACTCTTATCAGTATGTTAAGTGCCAGAATGTCAGGTGGATAGTGAGAGAAGGAATATGGTGGTGACAGTGGAGGGGATGGACAAAATACTGTTCTTTTGTTGCTGCATACCTCTGCTTTGCTGGATGTCACTTAAAGATACAGAAATGGAAGGAGATTGGAGGTTAGTGGAGAAAACTTTTTCAGAATAGAGTCTTTATTCATGTCAGATGCACCGCTAGCATATAATAACAAACAAAGCAGAGCACTTTATATATATGTCACTTGAGTGCTTATGGGCATGCTTCCAGGAGGCTTCCTGGAGCACTATTAAACATGGGAAGAAGTCACACGTGTCTTGGATTGTTGTTTAGAGAAGGAGCAAAGAGATTAGTTTGGAATGATGGGTAGAAGCACGGCCACAGGCCATTTTTTTTGCAGGAAGTAATGGGACAAACCTCTATTTAAATTGTATAGAAAGGAATTTTCTTAGGCCCCATTATTTTTTTTTGGGGGGGGGGGGTATTTGAGTATCATTGCCAGCAGAAGGAATTAATTAGCATTAATGAGTTGCAATGTAACTTCATCCTTCTAAGCTCTGAGTTAGAATTTAATGGCATCTGGAGAGCTACAGGTTCCTCCTCCTTGATTGAAATAAATGCCTCCTCTTTCCCTTTTCAGTTCACATGATTTAAACTGCCATCTTACCTTCTTCCTCAATAGCTTCATGCCCCCTGTAGTGCGCATTTTACTTTTTTCATTTACAGTCATATACACGAGTCTTCTGTTTTTAATATTTCTTGCTTCTGTTTTTAATATTTCTTGCCAGATTTCTCTTTCCATGTGTTTTTGGCAAAGCGTATTGTGTGGTGCTTGCAGCAGCTTAGAGGTACAGTACTAGAATGACCTGAAAGCTTGCTGGGGAATGTGTGCAGTTGATAGGTAGGTAGGTGGGGATGGAGAAGGCATGTATTTTAAAGTATTTATTTAATAAGTGACCTACTGCTACACTCCCCCGCCTCAAATTGAAATAAATTATGAACAGCACATTCTTGTGGCTTTTGCAGTGGGATCCAAAATGAAATCACTAGCAGACATGTTGTTCATGAAAACAGAAACCAGCTTGGAGCAGTGCAGTTTTTAAGCATTCCATTTCAGAAAGCTTAAGCAAGTTAAGAATCCAAAAACATACCCTTACATGATTTTTTTAAATAAAAGGGTTTATTTTCATTATCATGCTTTCTATCTCATCTGCGTGTTATTTTGCTCTCCCCACTCATGTTCATGCTATTTGTTTCATCTGCATGTTATTTTGCTTGTTGTCACTTTTATCTCCTTTAACATGAGCTTTACCAGCAATACCTGCTGGAAAATTTGTTGTACAAGCCTGTTTATGTGAAGAAAGCTAGTGTGATGTAGTGGAGAGGTGATGGACTAGGACTCTGGAGACCTGGATTAGAATCCCTGTTCTGCCATAGCCACACACAAATAGGGGGTTGGTAAAACCAGTCCTTCCATTCATTAAATTTTTATACTGCCCATCTGGGACAGTTCCCACTCTGGGCAGTGTATAAGCAATAAACAACAACATTATAAAACCACAATAAAATAAACAACAAAATAAATACAGTACCTGATGGCATCTGATTTAGAGTCCTGCATTGAGCAGGGCATTGGACTCGATGGCCTAAAGGGCCCCTCCCAACTCTGATTCTATGATCTCATGTACCTTGAAATCCTTACTAGAGTAATCGGTCAGATGTCATGTGATGTCACACCAAAATAATAGGTATATTAAAAGATGTGGAGTTGAAACTTGCAAAGAAAGCCTAAGCTGAAGTATGCAAAGATCTTCCTGGGTTCTCCGTTCTGTATACATTGGAACCTCATATAATGAATGCCCCATATAGCAACTAAACTGCATAACAGTTAGGTTTTTAAAGAAAGGGGCACCCAGCATAATGATTTTTCCTATGGAAAAAATCATACAATAATTTTTCAGTGGGGAAAACTGCGTAGCAAATAATAATAATTATTGTACAATTTTTTCCATAGGAAAAATACAACAACAAAATTGCATAGCGATCAGACCCATGGAACGAATTAAAATCATTATATGGGTTTTACTGTATATGAAACTAAAACCATCTTTTAAATTGGAATCTCTTTCAAACTTTGACTTGTAAAGTGGTTAGAATTATGTCTACATATTTTGTAGTTTCAGAAAATAGAATTCAGTTCAGTTTCTCTTTCACAGAATTTTGATACAATGCATTTTTCGTTTCCTTATTCTTGAGGGCCTTCTGTTTGCTCCAGTGTTTTTGAGGGACCTGCAGCTGTAGTCTATGCTCTCTTAGTCTCAGTTCAAGTAGTAACTACTACTCTATTGCATACTCGTCAAGAGGCTCTTCCTGAAAGATTTCTCTGATATGGCCCTTTCTTAAAATGGTTCTCACATGCTTGAGATCGGCTGCCTTTCAGTTATCCCGTGATACCTTAGCAACTGATTGAGAGCCACACTTTTATTTCCTAGTCACCCTTTTACAATTACCATAGTAACAGCATATATTGAAGTCCAATACAGGTCTTTCAAATCCATTTCAGAACTTAGAATATCAGAGCCATACTACAGAGTGTTTTAAAAGAGAGAAATTGGTTTGTCCCACCACGTGTTCTTTGTTCCAATTAATAAAGCCACAAGATGGTGAGTTGATTCCCTGGACTGAAAATCAAACAAGCATCAAAACGTTGGTCTGAAAGAGATGCTCAGTGTTCTTCATTTTCCTGTGAAATTGCGGAGTATGCTGTGCTCCTTCGCTGTATAATCTCATAATGAAAGATGGGGGATACTCCCTGATGTTAAGATTCTCTGTGAAAAGCTAGCATGTCTGAGAGAGATTTTAGGCTGGTATTTTTGATACTCTAATCTACATGGATTTTTGTCTTTCCAGCAAATATGATTTCTCAGCTGCAGTCTATAGTGGATGTCCCATATTATTATTATAAACACAATCTTCACCTTATAGTGGATTTAGAGGATGGATTCTATCACTGCAGTCTACTGATGCTGTAGGTGCTAAAGGTTGCTTTAAAATCAGACATTCTAGTTTCATAGCTGAATTTTTGGGCAAAAATTATAATTACAGTTTCATAAACCTAAAATTAGAATGACATGAATCAAGTTGTTTGGGTAGAGGATGGGGTTGTCAGAGATGTGAGGAAAAAGAATAGGAGATTATCAGGGAGGGGCAGCAGATACAGAAAGGAAGGGGGAATAAATACAATAGTCATAGACCACTATGTGCACAATTGATGATTTGTTTCCTTTCTTCTACAAGTACATATAGCACTTAAAGTGCTTCTGGGCAGAGTGATTTTTTAAAATAGAACATCAAATTTTAAAGTTTTAAAAGGATTTTTATTATTACCAATGAGTTTTTTTTTAAAAAAAAACATTAATTTTTATTCAAATAAATCTTTAAAATTATGTTAAAGTCTAATCCTGTATTACGAGATTATGTATTCATCTCATCTTTTTTGTGGGGGACACACACACATTTTTTTGTGAATGAAACTTCCACAGTTCTTTGTGGTTCTGTTGGTTTCTGTGTAGATAGTTAAGGGTAATTTTTCTGTCTTCCTTCCTACTTGGTCTAGTAAACACCATCTGAAAAATATGTAGTTTTCAGACTTGGTTAGTGGCTCCAGACTTACATAATTAAGAACACTATATGAAGATAAGAAATAATAGGCCTGGTCATCCCTGTTTTCCATCTTTGATAGAAGTTATTCGCAGAGATTTTATTTTTCCTTCTGCTATTTTAGAGATTCTTGGAACCTCTGTTAAAACCTTTGATATTGTTTTCCTCCATTTCCTTGAATGATATGAATCTCTATAGAGCAGGGTTCCCAAAACTTTGGTTTTTGGATTTCAATTCCCAGAATCCTAAATGAGTACATTGGCTGATCAGTGCTATGGGGAAGACTTAGGCTTCTGGGAATTGAAGTTCAAAAACAAAAGGTTGGGGATCCTTGCTTTAGAGGACAGTAGATGATTATTGGAAGAGGAAGTAATCAGGAAAGGATGCTATGGTTTAGGTATCTTGCAGTTGATCCAGAGGTTGGGAGTTTGATTCTTCGCTGTGTCTCCTTTACTAAGTTATCCATAGAGTCCCTTTCAGCCCTGCAGTTCTAAGATTATTTGAAAAGTTGTTAAGGTTATAGTGACTAAGAATACACTTTTGGTGTGGTAAGGACCAATGATAAAGTTCAGTCTTTCTGAGTAGTAATGTAAATAATGATTTAGAAAGATCATGATTAAAATCAATTCTATTTAAATCAAAACACCACCCCGCTTCTAAACAATATTTATATTTTGCAACCACCCTGCTTCATCCTTTAATTTTGTGGGTTGTCCGGACATTTCTTGTCTTCCCCATGTAATCCTTCCCTGTTTCCTCACAGCTTTTTTTGTCTTGTCTTATCCCTTATCAGAAAAACAGTCATTAAGTAGGGAAAAGGCTAGGTACATGGTTTCAGGGGTAACAACAAGAATTGTCTGTTTGGAAGGACTTTTTGTCATTTTGGTTTTTTACTAGTGAAACAGTAATTTTGTACCTTTGTCCTAAATTGTGAAGTTTAAAAAGGTGCAAAAGGTGCAAATGAGGAAGTAGCAGTGAAAGGAAATTATTTTTCCCGTCTCAAGGTTAAAAAGGAGGTTTTATCTCCTCTGCTCTTCACTCAGGTTCTGTTACAATCTCCAGGTGAATAGGAGGGTTGGGGGAGATCAACAACTATAAGATAATGAAAATGGTTCTCTAAGATAGATAGATAAATCTTTATTGTCATTGTCCTGCATAGAACAACGAGATGGGGGGGGGGACTTAACAACCCAACAAAACCTAAACAAAATACAACTATACAAAATTATCAACATACTCCCACCCCACATATACACATTCAACCCCTAAAAGCTCTAAAACACTAAACTAAAGCAGTATCATATAGAACAACAGAAGAATGGTGGTTAAGTTTTCAGTTTCAAGATAAAGGGGCTATGGTTATTTAAAAGCCATTAAAACTGGATTTAAAGAAATAAATAGAGCAATCTCATCTCTGGCTTCATCTTTGTTTAGAGTCCATTAAACTTCCTCTGCATCTTTCTGGCATTCATACCCATGAGACGTGACTGAAATAATGTTGTCTTCCCTTAGCAGTTAGGTCACATTTCCACTCTGTGCATTTCATCTGTGGTCTTTTGATAGGCACAGATACAGTTATAATAAAGATTAACTTGGAAGTATACAGGTGCCTTTATACAACCATTCAGTATTTTTACCCTAATGATATTTGCCAGTGTTTCCTCCATGATTTCTCCCGTATACTGTATGTATACAGTATTAGTAATTTGTTTCAACTAGTTAAAGTTAGCAGTGGTTACCTTTGAGTGGCTTTAGCCATCTCCAGAGGCTGTCGAATTGGGCACAGTGGCGGTTGTGTTCAATCCCCCTGAAAGGCACCGTATTTGGGAAGACAGACATTTGGCAGTCGGAGTGCGGATGGGTTACTTTTGTGGGAGGGTAAACTAATGACTGCCAGTGTGGTGCAGAGGCTAGCTAGTGTGTTGGGTTTCAAAAAGGGTTCCCAACCTTTTCAACCCAGGGGCTGGGTCACGCTCTCTCAGTCAGCTTTGAGGGCCGGACAGCCATTTTGCCCTGCCAGCACAATGGGTGGTGGCCATTTTGTCCCAACAACTTCAAAGGGGTGGCCATTTTGTTTCTTAAATGCCCTTAGAGGGGTGGGGGCACATAAAATGATGTCCCTGGGCTGAAATGTTGAAATCTAGGACCAAGCTACTGATGACACCCCCCTCCCCCCCCCCCCAAAAGCTCCTTTTATCTGCTTAAACTCAGCCTCCTAAGATTACTTTGAAACAACCTTCCACCAAAAGGAACTCCTACACATTACTTAGTATCTGGTCAGCATGATGAGGATGGGATGTTGTAGGAGAGAAGGAGAAAATAGTAGAGAAGTAGCGAGCAGCCTGGCTACAATCTCTCCTGTGCCACACTGTACAGTGAAGTGCTGTTTTCTCAGGCAGCCTTGGCAAAAGCTATGCAGAAAGGTCCAGACCTTACCCATTTTGCATGACCCTGATGGGCTGGCATAGCAAGACTTCATTTGTGCCTCGTTCCAGCATCCGCTGCCTGATGTCCAGTAGTATAACAAAGAATAAGTGGGTTGACGATGGAGATCCATGCTGTTGTTTAAAACGTTTGACACTTGATGAAATAGATTCCAAATCCCTTTGTGAACATAAAAGGATAAAAAATGTTATTGTTATGATGACATGTAAATACCATTGGTAGACCTTGTCACCTCACAACAGAGCACAAAAGGAAAGGTCTCTGCTCTCCGACTTATTCCAGAGAGTCTTGCTTTCCCATCATATGCCTAAAGGAGGACATTCTCAATTTCATCATCCTTTCTTCCAGAGTCAGTTCAAGCTTCATTGTCCCAGGACCCACCCATTCAGGGGCTTAGACAATATTATTTGGCTAAGGGAAGCAACAGAGGAAGGAAGTGAACTTTGAGGCAAAGAGAAGAATGTGCAGTTGTACATATTTGTACTTAGCTTAGAGGAGTAGGCGTAGAATTGGAAGGAACTGGCTTCGAAATGCAGTGTTAGGATTTGCTGTTTGTAGGGCATGTGTATTAGGAGTTTCCCCCAAACGCTTCATGGAAAAAGTGGGTTGTGAGGAAGGATTTCAATGAAGTAAGTCATGTTGGTATTTTGGGAGGCTGTTCCAACCAAGGGAAGATTTATAGTCTTTGAACACAATGATGGCCATAAAGGCATTGAAATTTGGTGAGTTTTCAGTTTCAAAAAAGGCTTCCTTTGCTCGAAAGCCAGTCGTATCTGACTCTAGCATTCAGTGCTCATCTCTTTCAAATCCGAAGAGCCAGTATTGTCTGCTTCTGCAGACATTTCCGTGGTCATGTGGCAGACATGACTAGACACCGGAGTGCACTGAATGCTGTTACCTCCCACTGAAGTGGTCCCTATTTATTTTCTTGCAATTTTTTTGCTTTTGAACTGCTAGGTTGGCAGGAGTTGGGACAAAGACGGGAGCTCATTCCGTCCTGCAGTACTTGGGAATCGAACTGCTGACCTTCCGCCTCCAAGTCAGTATCTTAGCCTCTTGAGCCACTGCAGTCCCCTGTCAGTTTCAAAGGCCTGTTTATTTTAGTTTGTATGACGTTTGTGTGAGGACACAAATACAAATGATCTTTTTTGCTATCTTGGGCTAACAATTCATTTAATCCCTTTTGTAAGAGCAACGTGTAAGTATCGTGAGAGATACTATGTAGCCAAACATAAGCAGCATCGTGATTTACAAAAAACAAATACATCTGAAGGGTCACTACCTTTTGCGCCTTCACTTTTAGTTGTCAGAAGTTTAGGAAAGGCTGGCAAAATCCCAGAAACCTAAGGTTTTCATTCTTGCTGCTGAAGAATTTGAAATATTTCAGCTCTGGTCAGCGTTGGTGCTCCAGACTTAATGCTGGCTGTTAAAATGTTGATACACTTTGGTTCAAGATTTTGGAGTAGTATCCCAGACCTAGCTGAACACTCCACAACTGCCAGTCTTGCAAAACAACCCATGGATAGCCTCATCCTTGATAAATAAAACATTTGTCATTTCCTGTATAACCCAGACGTTAGAACTGCTCCTACGCTGATGTAGTTTTAAAATGAGTTTTCTTTCAACTCAAAGAATTTGGTTTAAGATCTAAGCTGATGGTATTTGAGAGAGGCATTTCTGGAGGGTTTGGTTTTTGGCAAGGTCATACGAACTCACATAGTAAAGGGGGAGTGGAGGGGTTCCATAATTAATGCCATATGTATTTATTTCTTCTTTCTCCTGTAGGAACATCTGTTTTGCAAATCAACCTCATTCCTATCCATATTTATTACTAGTGCTGTTTCCTTTGCAAAAGCACAGTTCACTGCTCTCTGGCAGGGTTACGTTTTCATGCCTGGCATATGTTGTGGAAAGAAGGGAAGATAATGGTAGATGGTATGACCTTTGTGCTCTGTACTGTTTGTCATTTGTTTGGGTGAGCTTTAGGGTACTCTATTCTTTGGCCTAGCTGACTTAATGCTATTTGGCTGACAGTAAATAAATAAATTTAGTGTCAGAAATTACTCTGGGTTGAAATGATTTTTTTTTATAGAGAGACTCCGCTCAGAGGACACTTGAATGAGGTCCCTTTCATGTCCCCAAGATCCGCCATGCAGCACTCGAGAATCAAAACCCAACCTTCCAGTCTCCAAACTCAGCATCTTAACTACTAAGCCACTGACAGCAAGGGGACAGAAACAAGCAAGAGGCAGCTGCAGTGGTGAATGGGGACAGAGATTAGAATGGCACATCTGGAGTGGTGTCCTCTTGGGTTTCAGCTATGGTCTTCCTTTGGGAAAGACATATATGGCCATGATTTGGGAAAATGTGTTGCATCCATGTTGATTCTAGAAGCATCTGTTTTGCTAATTCCTATCTGTTTTTATTGCCAATGCTGTTTCCTTTACGATACATGGAGCCAAACATCTCCCTTTACTTTCTGTGAATTGGGGTGTGCGTGCGAGGATTGAATGAGAGATTGGGATAAGTTGAAGCCAGCTGGGGGTTTGTGGCTCCTTTTTCCTTCGTTTGTTTGAGCATACAAAACTTCCAGTCTGGCATTTGGTCCTGTTAGAGCTCTTAGTGTAGAGAACATACAACATCTGTACTTTTTAGGACCTGAATATCTCAGCAGGATTAGCTTCAAACACGTAAACACTTATTTCCATAATGTTTGACTGTTCAAGGCAATTTACTTCTGCTTGAGGTGAAACCGCTCATTCCTCATGGTGCCGATTTAAACTTATAGGCCTCTAAATGATTACAGCAGGGGACAGAGTAGTTTTGGGGTTTTTTTATTTAAAAAAAGCATGTTTATACTTTGGAATTTCCTCATTGCTCTAATTAGGTGGAATGGTGGAATGCCTATCTCTTAACTCCTAAATAACTCCTTGTAAGATTTCTCTGTAGGACTGAATAGTATGGTAAACTTGTAACAGTCCTTGATATATTTGGGATATGTATACATTATATTTTTGTGCCTGTTATGGTGCATTACAAAATTTGGATATAGAAAGTGGTGCCCTGAGGGAAATGGCTCAGTCTCAATTTTGTGCTACTGCGTATCTTTCCTAAATTTAATTTAATTTTTAAACTTCTATGCTGCCCATTCAGGGAAAACCCGACTCAGGGTGGCTTACATCATCTAAAAATATATAAAACAGATAAAAACAGATAAATAACATGAATATGTATAAGGAACATTACAATTTTTGCTCCAGTCTTCTTTCATTGGATGGTGTATTGTCTCCTATCCAGCTCAACTCTCAATTAGCTTTAGCAGTGGGTGTGGCATCCCATGCTCCAGTTCATTCCCTGGCATTTATTATAAAGAACATTTTAAAATTAAAACCCCGTTATTTGTTACAATAATCAGGGATCCATATAGTTTGCCTTACTGTGTCAGTATATGCTCAGTATTCAGCATGATATGTGCACTTGGCAACATCAGACCCTCGGGGCTTCTTGCTACCCAAATAAGACAAAAAAAAATCTAGGGTTTTTGCTGACCCAAAGAACAGACAAATTTCAAATACCAATAAAAACAAGTACCATTAGAACTCCACATAATGAAAAAACTCCATTCCATGGAGCTCTTTGCTATGCATTTTTCCCGTTATGCGGTTCCCTATGGGAGATACCTTGCATAACACAAAAAAAAAATCGTTAACCAGGGGTCCCATTAAATGGGTATACCCCGGTTACCAAAAACCCTGCATAACGGGGGAAAAATTGATTATGCGGGGGTATCGCCATTGCATAACAAATGCTTTGTTCTGCAAATTTTTTGTAAATATAAAACTGTCGTTGTTGGCTGCAACTCATATCTGAGAATGCATTTTTTCTTGAAGCAGGAAAAATGCCATTGGCGTGAATTTGTTTAAGGTGGATCCCAGCTTGCCATGAAGTGACCAACACACTATGATCTCGGAGCCATCTCTTGTGGCACATATGAAATGAGACATGCAGGATTTATCACCGGGACTGCAATGGGTTGCCACAGCTTTATCAAGGTGCGCCTCCACAGCCTCTTCCACCTTCATGATCATTGGGAATCAGAATAGGGAAGTGGCTCTTCCTTCGCTCATTTTGCTGTTGGGCCCAATATGATGGTTTCCAGTGGCATTTCCTCCACTGAGGGGACCATCACCCCACTTAAAGGGGCTTATCCACCTGTAGCCATTGGCTGTTTTAACAAATCAGGTTATCTACCACCACCCAACACTCAGCGATATAAGAATTAGAAATGGAACTTAAAAATACAAGCATTTGTAAAACATGTTAAGGGACAACTTGCCTCTTACAGTTGCAGCAATCTCATTGGTTGCCAATCAATTTCAAGTTGTCACATATTAAATCCAAAATGGTTTGAGTCCATACCCGTCAAGTGCGGCTCCCAAAAATATGGGAAATTTCTGTGCATGCACGGGCGTGCATGCACAAAACCCACTTGCGCATGCACAGAACCCATTTACACATGAACAGTAACCCCTTTCCCCACTGTTCAAAATATGGGACAGTGGCTGGAAAGGGGAGGAAGGAGGGCCAAAATACGGGAAATCCTGGCCAGTATGGCATACTTGACAGGTATGCTTGAGTCCAGACTATTAAAGGATTATCTCTCTCCATATGAGCCTCTATTTGGGAGGACCTTAATTTTAGTTATACTGTACCACCTTTCCAGACAATTCTTTTAGCATTAGAGAGGGCCTTTTAGCAGTTGCTGCTTGGTTATGTAATACCCACTTCAAGGATAGAGTTTTAGATTCTTTAGACTACAAATCCCATCATTCTTGATTCTCAGAGTTCAATCTGGTTTACACATATCTTAGACACATGTAAATGTGACTTACCTGGCAGAAAAAGCCTAAATGCAACAGCTTTGAAGCTTTGTTGCCTGTGCAGAAAAAAGCTCCCAGCTAGCACTTGGGCAGGATCTGGATTCTTGGGTGGAGTTCAGCATAGGTAAGCCTCAAAAACCTTCCAGTTTGAGACTTTTCTTAAAAAATCCCATCTTTAATAGTCACCTACTCACTACTGCCCTTTTGGCAGCAGGCAAAAACTATGCTTTTAGGCAAGCTTTTAAAAACTGAATGCAACCAAATTTTTATTTTATTTTTTGTTTCTTGTTTGGGCTTCTGTTTTTCTAAGCGTTTTTAACATGCATTATTTGTAGTTTTTAAATATTGTTGTATGTTTATTTTTTCCAAATGTTATAACTTACCTTGTTTTAATTGTACTTGTTTTTAATGGTCTGGCAGCCAATTTGGAAGGTTGCATAGAGATAAAATATAAAATCTATAAATGGTTTTATTACCAATAAAAATCATTTGTGCTGAAAAAAGCTGTAAACTTAGAGCTGAATCCAATTAGTTCTAGAGTATTGAATCAATGGTGCTTAGCATAAAAGTTGACTAAGTCCTCTTCAGTTAGTGAGTTTACTCTACTTCAGTGATGGCTAACCTTGGCACTCCAAGGGTTCTTATACTTCAATTCCCAGAAGCCCAAGTCAGCACTCTTGCTGATCAGGGCTTCTGGGAATTGAAGTCTGAGAACAGCTGGAGCGCGAGGGTTGCCATCACTGCTCTAGTTCAGCCTAACAACTGTTTAGTTCTTACAGTTACAACTCATGTTTAGTGTAAAAAAAATATGCATAGAAGTGATAACAGTCCTTTGTATCAGTTGATCTCTATACTGATGTATCCTGAACATATAAGATTCCCATGAACTCTGCCTTATGATGTTTGACTGCTAGGTTTGGCTCTGGTAGTGCAGAAAACAGTGGCAATCTGGATACAATTGCAGGTTAATTCATGTACTATTATTATTATTATCAGGGCAATTCTGACTTATGGCGACCCTTTTCAGGATTTTCTAGGTAGAGAATATGCAGAAATGACCTGCCATTCTTTTCTTCTTTGGCTCAGTCCCATTGAAGAACTCACCCAAATCGCCCCCAAATTCCTGCTTTGAGGCTAGAAAGCCTGTTTAAGGTGTACCTGAATGGCCCCTTTCTCACGAGGTCCCAGAACTACATAATATTACCAAAATGGCCCACTAGAGGCCACTATATACAGTGAATACCGTATCTGCCGGCACACAAGACGCACTCCATTTTGCTAGCGTATTTTAAGGTGTGTGTGTGTCTTATATGCCGGTAAATACGGTATATGATTTTCATGCTCCTTTCTCTAAACGTCTCTGTACAGGCAACAGGCTTCTGGGTATTGTTGTCCAAGTACATTTGTAAGACCAAGTCTGGGCTATCTAGTATAAATCTGGTTTTTAAAAGGTACTATAGCCTCTTTACCCTTTGGGGATGAAGAATGTGTATGGACATATTTCCTCTACAAAGGAGCTTGTAAAACTGTTTTTACTTGGTAAAGCTCTTGTTAATGTTACTTCTAAAAACATTATTTTTAAACATTTGATTTCAAGGGCTTTTCCCTGTCTTTGGTCCATAAAGAGCCACAAATTTAACATTAACATGGTAATTTTAATGCATTATTTTCAAGCTGCACATGAGATCAATGAGACTTGACAATTTTATGATCGCAACTGGACCTGAGTAATCTGCAGGCAGATGAATGGTAAAGGACAAAAAACCTTAATCAGACTAGTGCAGCCATGTAGCGAAATCTGTAGGGTTTTTTTCCTGCTAACTGATAGAAGGCTCCCCTTGACAGATTTTTGTGATTAAAATGGCCAATAGAAAATATCTTTAAAGGAAATAAAAAGAACAAGAAGAAATAATCTAGTATACCAAAATTCATCTAATTACTGAGCACATGGATATGGAGTTGAATGTATAGATATATTTACCTCCATTTTCACGTGCACAGTTATTAGATGGATTTTGGCATACAGTACTAGATTATTTCTTCTTGGTCTTTTATCTATTCAGAGAACTAATGCAAACAGTATTTCTACCAGCTTGTTTGCAGTTCATGCAAGTGATTGCTTATACTGTACTGTATATGAATGAGGCTGGATAAAACTGGACGAGGGAGGGGCTTGCTTGAGTTTGCAGACTTTATTAGTTAATAGCTAATGCAAAACACACACACCCTCTCTGTGAGAGTTTGCTTGCTTGTTTGTAGAAATTACTTTTTTGACTGCAACCCCTAGAACCTTCCAGATTCTGGAAACTATAATTAAAGAGTAATCTGTAAGTTACATGAAAATCAGGAGGAAAATTTGAATTTAAATGAGGATAAAAAATAATTAATATCTATAATGTTGACTATTGGGAGACAGTGTTTCAAAAAACTGGAAAACAGACGTAATTTTTTTTTTTTTTTAATATAAATTTTATTGAGTTTTTAATAGACATACAGAAAACGAAAAAAAAAAGCATTAACAATACATTAACGATACAATACACTAACAAATCCTTAATATCATACTAACAGACATTACTATATGCTAGCACATAACAATATCTATACTCGTTAACTGCTATTTAACCACCAAATATTAAAAACCATTATTTCAATATCCAAAATGATAGAAAAAACTTTCTGTACTAGCACTAATCTTTTTTTTTTTTTTTTAACCAATAATAATCACCCTGTGTATATATACAATGCCCGGAGAGTTTATTTTCTACTCAGTTCCAGAAGCTTCTTTGTGATGGTACTGGTCCTGAACTATCGCTTGCCATAATAGAGTGATCCACAAACGGTTTCCATATATTCCAGAATCTATTCTCTTTTAAATTATCTCTTTTGACTTTAATCTCCCATGTCAATTTATCATTCAGTGCTAAACTCCACATTTCTTTATACCATTCTCCAATCTGTATATCTATATCGTTTTTCCAATTTCTAGCTATACATTGTCTACCTGTTGTCAATATGATTTCCAATAGTTCTTTTTCCTCCTTATTTAAACCCAAACCTTCCACATTCGTTAAAAGAATGGTACCGGACACCAACTTAACACTTTTACCCAATATTTCATCACACTCATTTTCTATTCTTGCCCAGAAATCCCTTATTTTTTTACAGCTCCACCACATATGTTCATATGTTCCGTCATATTCTTTACATCTCCAACATAACTTATCTCTTTTGTTATCCATCTGGTAAAGTCTTAATGGTGTCAGGTACCATTGCCACAACATTTTGAAATTATGTTCTTTAATTCTTACAGACATTGTTCTCATAATTCTCTTTTTCCATTTGTTTTTCCATTCAATCTCCCCAATTTTTATATTCAAGTTTTGTTCCCACTTCCGTTTCAAGTCCTCCTGTGGATCTGCACCTCTATTCAATATATTATAAAGCTTGCTTACAAGACCTTTAGTACTGCTTTCCCCTTTTCTAATCTTCCTTACCAATTCCTCAAATTCTGTATATACTCTATCTATCCCTATTTCTTTTTTATATTTTTTATTCCAATTATCCACCTTTAACTTCTGAAACCAGTTCAAATTTAAAATCTCAAACATTTTTTTCCGCTCGTCATCAACTTCACATGCTTTTAACCAATCCTTCAATAACAACCTCCCATTTTTATCCAATATTTCCATTTTTTCTTTATCTAATTTTATTGGGAAACACATCATATCAGTCAATTCCAAAATTGGAGAGAGATTCGGAACCATATCTTTTTTTACCTTCTTCCATACCTCCATGAGACCTTTCATCATAGTATTGTTTGACCTTTTCACCTTATCCTTCATTCCCAAGAAAATCAAGTTTCCAATATTTCTGTACTCTTTCATTTCCAATTGTTCCCAAATCACCTTTTCTCTTGCCAAGATCTTCACAACATTCCTGACTTGAAATGCTCGATAATATACTAGCAAATTAGGCATACCCAGACCCCCTTTTTTCTGAGACATATACCATAGTTTCTTTGGAAGCCTAGATTTTTTTCCTCCATTACAGAACCCATTAAACATTTTTTGAAACTCATTAATTTCTTTCTCTTTTAAATGGATCGCTAGTGTATCAAATAGAAAATTAATCTTTGGTAGCAATATCATTTTACACATAGCAATCCTTCCGAACCATGACAGCTTTAACTTCTGGAGTTCTTGTATTTTATTCTTAAATTCGATTCTCAAGCTGTCGTAGTTCAATCGTTTAAGATCTTCTAATTTATTTGAAATGATTATCCCTAAATACTTCAGCTTCTCTTTAACTTGTATGTTAAGTGTCGACACCGTCCTACCCATCTCGCTCACTTTCAAATTACACAACATCAATTCAGACTTATCCCAGTTTATCTTTAATCCAGTTATAGCTTGAAATATTTGTAAATGATCTTTAATCCTATCCATTACCTGTTCCGGGTGCTTCACCATAAGCAATGTATCGTCTGCATACATACTCACTTTATTACCCATAATCCCTTCTATATTTGAATCTTCCCTTATACTTTTAGCTAAAATCTCCATTGCCATTATGAACAAGATAGGAGATAAAGGACAACCCTGCCTAGTGCCCGCCTCTAGCTTTACCAAGTCCGTTAGCTCCTCATTCACTCTAACCTTAGCATTTCCTTTTTGATATAGTAAATCTATAACCCTATTAAATTTATCCCCAAACCCATATTTTCTAACTATTTCCTTAATTGAAGACCACTGCAGTGAATCGAATGCCTTAAAAATATCCAATGATAGTAGTCCCACTTTTTCCTTTGTTTGATTGACATTGTCTATTAAATCTAATACCCTTCTAGTCAAATCCGCCATGTGTCGTCCTTTTAAAAACCCAACTTGATCAACCTCTATATATTCCCCCATAAAACTATTTAAACGATTAGCCAATATTGCTGTGAAGATCTTCGCATCTTGGTTTATAAGCGAAATTGGTCTGTACGAATCCACTCTTTCCAAATTCTTTCCAGGTTTTGGCAAAAGAACTATTGTGGTGTTATACCATGAGGTCGGAATTGATCCTCCATCCAATATATAATTGTATAATTTCACCAATTTCGGAAATAAAACAATTACAGGTAGAACACGCAAATAGTAAGGATAAAAAAATTTTTTTGAAACTACAAGGACTTAAGGCAGAAGTAATGGGTAAAGATATAGACAAAGTTAAACGAGATTTGATTTATCTAAATAGGGAATATTTTGAATTTAGTAATAAGAACTCAAAATTATTAGCAAGGGCAGCTAAGGTTAAAAGGGAAAAGAGAGAAATTGGGGTGTTAGTGGATAGGCAAGGTTCAAGGTGCAATAAGAATAGCGATAAATGTAAAATAGTTAGAGAATTTTACCAGGAGCTATATGCAAAAAAAGAAATAGATAAAGAAAAGCTTAAGAAGATATTGGAGAGGCAGTTAGGAAATGGGATAAAACAAGAGCACAGGGAGAAAATGGAGGAAAAAATAACTGATAAAGAGGTTAGGGGGGTAATAAGTGGATTGAAGATAGGGAAAGCCCCGGGGGATGATGGATTATCAACAGAGTTCTATAAAGAATTCAAACAGACGTAATTTTAAAAATTGATGAATGGTATAAAGAGATGTGGGATCTTGCATTGAATGATAAATTAACATGGGAGATAAATAAATATAAGGGTAAAATTAAAGAAAATAGATTTTGGAAAATCTGGCAACCATTTGTGGATTACTCTTTGAAGGGAGAAAGGGGGAACAGTCGGGTACCTGATCAAATAAGCTTTTGGAAACGGTAAAAATAAATGTAATATCCCGCAGACTCCATGATATTGTAAATACACTGGGTGGTTATGGTATTACTGTTGAACATTATTTAGTTATTGGTTGCATGCTATAATTTAATGGGACTGAATAGAATGTGGTTGTAATAATTAACATGGGTTAAGGATTAATTTGGAAATAATAAATTCCATAGAATTAAAGATGGTAATGGAAGGGGAGGGGGTAAGATGGAATTGTATTAATATAATAAGTAGGAGGGTTTTTGTCTTCAATTAATATTGTACATGTAAGTTTGCATACCAATAGAGATTATAAGGTGATATTTTTATATGTATTTTAATTGAATAATTCTTTTCTTTTTTGTTATGTGTTTAAAATTGAAATTTAATAAAAAAATCAGGAGGAAGAAATGGTGAAGAGTAGATTACATTGTACACATTTTTATCCTTCCTTCCAACAATGCTCATTACCAGACTGTCCCACCCACCACCAGTACATAAAGAAGTACAGAAAAAATACAAAATCTTGTGTGTATTTTCTATGTGAGGAAAGTTTGTGAAAAATATATTTGAACCAAAAACATTACTGCCTCAGGAAGAGTTAAGCAGCTTTCTGCTTTCCTCTGCCCCACATCTCAGTTTGGTTATTGAATTAGCTTTTGCAAAAACAAATAAAACAAAACAATGAAGCCACAGAATAGGAAAAACATTGGCTTAGACCAAGGGTTTCCAACCTTTCAAGCCGGGGGCCAGGTCAGTCACACTCTCTCAGTCAGCTTCGAGGGCTGGATGGCCATTTTGTCCTGCCTGCACTATGGGTGTGTGTGTTTCTCAAATGCCATTGGAGGGGTGGGGCCACATCAAATGGTGCCATGGGCTGGATCCGGCCCACAGGCCTTAGGTTTGGAACCCCTGGCTTAGACTGTAATGTATAGTTTGGGCCTTACAACATGATTTCACTAGAAGCAAAAGAGGAGCTTAATCTTACACAATCTTCTAATAGATCACTTCTGTGAGCAATTGTTTACATGTGTAGCTTGCCCATGTGTGCTGTCTGCATCTTAGAACTGGATCTAGAACCTGCTGAATTAAAGATACAGAGTGTCACTTTCCCAGTATCGCCCAGTCATGCTCATTTGCCAGCAAGTAATAAACATCATGTTCTGTTTTGGGTTAGTTTTGTTTGTCTTGCTTCACAAAATTGTAGGTAATAGGTCTCTGAGGATTGAGTTTGTGGCTGAATCCCAGGGCTACAAAGCTCAGAAATCCACAGGAGTTGCTTTGGGGGGGGGGGGGAATTTTTTTATCCACATTTTGTTTTTTAAAATATTTTATTGAATTTTTTTAAACATACATATAATTAAATGAAAATACAAACATCTACATCAAATACATTATACATAAAAAGAAAACAACATAATATAAAAAAGGAAAAATATAAACTGCAACTTAATACTATACCAACTACCAAATTCAACCAAACAGCAATTATTACATTTCTAAAGTTTTAACCCGTTAATGATATACTTATATTTATCCTGTCTGTACCTATTCAACCTTAAAAAACCACATTAAAATATAACATAATTATCAAACATTACACCCAGTGTTATTTACATTGCCCTGGAGAAAATGGAGTATCTCAATTGTTTCATTTCCAGAAACTCATTTGTCCCAGTACTGGTCTATGCCTCTCTTCTCCTTTCAATGAATAATCCATGGACAATTGCCAAATTTTCCAGAATCTGTTTTCTTTAACTATACCCTTTTTCTTATTCATCTCCTAATTTGTCATTCAATGCAAGATCCCACATCTCCTTATACCAATCTTCTATTTTCAAAACTATATCACTCTTCCAATTCCTGGCTATATACTGTCTTCCCGTTGTCAACATTATTGACAATAACTCCTTTTTATCTTTGTTTAAATCCATATTTTCAACATCTGTCTACAAAACAGTACTTGACCCCAATTTACATCTCATACCCAAAACAGTGCAAATTTCTTTCTCAATTTAACCCCAAAATTCCTTTACCACCTTGCAACCCCACCACATGTGTTCATAAGTTCCCAGTGTATCCTTACATCTCCAACACCTTTTATCTTTATTTTAATATATTTGATGTAACCTCACTGGGGTCAAGTACCATCTCCACAGCATTTTATAATTATGTTCTTTTACTCTAACAGACATTGTTCTCATAATCCTTTTCTTCCATTTGTTTCTCCAATTATCCACATTTTGGGGATGGCCCAGTTGTGTTTATTCTGCGTCTGCAGTCTCAGGCAGGTATTGATTCATGCATAGTATGGATTTTTTTTTTAGGACAAGGTCATGTTGCTCAGGAGCATGCATTTAAAAACCGATAACAGCATAGAAAGCTAATGAGAGATTTGTGAGCCTAGCCACAACAAAGAATGGTCCGTTTGCACATATGGAAATCTGTTTTTGCCCAGCTAGTGCAATGCCTTAGGTAAAGGCTGTTGAAACCAGGTAAACTATGTAGGTGGTCTTTCTCTGCTATTCACTTCCAGCCATTGGCAGGTAATTTTTGCTTGTAGTGTTTTTGAGGAATGAGAAAGAGGAGTAAGAGACCTCGGCTTTATCGATGCTTTTGATCCTCCTTGTTGGGATTGGACTTTTCTGTAACCTGAAAGTGATAAAAACAAAATCCAAGCAAAAACAGGCCACACTCACTCAGCCAGCCTAAAAAAAAAAAAAAAAAGAATCTCTTTCTCTTCTGCGATAACTACTGGGTTTTTAAAGTATATTCTTAGCAAGATAATGTTTAAACTTCCCGAATGCTAAAGAGAGAGGCATTTTCAAATGGGAAGGATTTGCAGCTGTACCATACCTGTCAACCACCCCGATTTAGCCGGGAAAAACCCCGTAATTCGACATTGATTGACGTCATAACCCGGCCCCCGCTGCCAACCCCCCGTAATTTGGCAGCGGGAGAAATGCTTTCTGCGCATGCATGGAAGGGTTTTACCCCTTCCACGCATGCATGGAAGCGCTACGCTGCTTGCGTAGGGGCTGCGCAAGCGGTGTAGGGGCTGCGCAAGTGGCGTAGGGGCTGCGCAAGCGGCGTAGCACTTCTGCGCATGCGTGGAAGGGGTAAAACCCTTCCACGCATGCGCGGAAAGCGACCTGCGTAAAAGTGATGTACGCAGGTCCCGTTTTTCCGGAGCCGCGGGTTGACAGGTATGAGCTGTACTACTTGCTGGACATTTGAACTAGACTTTATTTCCAATATGAAGAGCTCATTTCTTCTCTTCCTGAAGTAGGAAGTAGTCTCATTCTGAATATTGTAGTGCTTTGGCTTGTGCATCTACCTTTATTTAAATTTTTAAAAGGAAGAAAAGCAAATGAGCAAACAATTTAAAAATTACCACCCCCCTTTCCAGGATTTGGTTTTAGAGTAGTCTTTTAAAAATCATTAACAACCCTCTCCCCCACACACATCTCTTTTTATATCTTGGCCACCTAGTTGTGTTGATTTTGAAAATGCTTTATATTTGTTATTTATATTAACAGAAGAGACCTGCCTAATATTTGTAAAAAGTAGATTCTAACTGACGGTCACTAGCAGTGAACAGTACAAAAAAGCATAATGAATAGCTAGGAAGTAGGAACAGTGATGCACTGCAATTTTTTTTACTACCTACTCTGTGGGTGGGGCCAAATCTGTGGGCGGGGTCAAATCTATGGGCATGGCCAAACATCATGTATTATGGGCTATGGAGGTGGGCGTGGCCAACCAAGTGGGCATGGCCTGGTGGAATTTCCGCTATCGGTTCTGCAGAACCTGACAGAACCTGCTGCAGTGCATCACGGGCTACGAAGTAAACTTCAAATTATAATGAATCTCTTCATATTTTTAAGGAACTTTGGTTATTGGAGGTAGAAATATATATATATATTTTTTGGGGGGGTAGCTGTTAAAGTTGTTTATAAGGTAACTCCCAACCCAATCCTGAGGAGGTCTATTTTTTAATCTATTTGTTCTTGCTTCTTTTTAAAATTGTTAATGAAGAAATATTTCAATGTGGCTGAATGCCCACCTTGCTTGAGGTGGACAAAGAGCCACTGTCCAGATATTGCTGGATAGCAAAGCCCATCATGCCTCACCATTGGTTGAGCTTGTTAGTGGTGACTCAAGTTGCAGCTGAAGAAACTGTTTTTCACTGTAACGTTCTAATATGCAGAATATTGTACATTCTGTCTCTGTCATCTCCAGTTGAAAAAGAAAGAGTAGCTTGATGCCTGGGCGCTCAGGGCAGGTTTGTCAGTAAGTGAATAGCCTGGTATGGACTAAATCATGGATTCCCAACCTAACGCCTGTGGTCCAGATCCAGCCCGTGGCACCATTTCATGTGCCCCCACCCCTCCAAAGTCATTTGAGAAACCAAATGGCCTCCCCTTTGAAGCTGTTGGGACAAAATAGCCACCCCATTGTGTAGGCAGGGCAAAAAACCAATCTGGCCCTCAAAGCTGACTGAGAGAGCATGACCCGGCCCCTGACTTGAAAAGGTTGGGAACCTCTGGACTAAATGAATGAATAGTCTGTGACCTGTGCTTTCTGCATTCTTAAGTAGTACACAGAGCAAATGCAGAACTTCTGAGAATTGTCAAGGGAGAGAAAATAAGTTAAAAGTTATGAGACAGAAGACGGGTGTACTGTTGTTGTTGCTGCCCCTGCCACTGGAGGCCGGTCCCTGTGGCGCTGTTCAGTGGGAG